>CM019826.1:116747129-117347129 GCA_009763385.1 Coix lacryma-jobi var. lacryma-jobi | reverse complement strand
GGTTGTGCAGTTTGCATCGATGGTACCTGCTATGTCTACCTTAAAGGATCCTGCAAGATGGTGTACATGCGGCACAAATGATTCCTTGTCAGAAGTCACAGGTACCGGCAAGCTGTGATGAATAAGTACTTTAACAACAAGGACGAGGACCAGCGTGACGAACCGCCGTAGACAAGGTATTGTGAAAAGGTGTGGGACATGGTGAAGGAGATGGAGGTCGAGTTCGGGAAGAAGAAAAAAGAGGATCTGGAGGGGGCCAAAAAAAGGAAGAGGAAGCGAGATAAGTTGGAGGATCCGCTTGTCGTCGTCCCATTCAAGAAGTCATGTTTCTTCAAGTACCTATCGTACTGGAAGGAGCTGCAAACACCCCATGCCATCGATTGCATGCACCTAGAGAAGAATGTTTCATGAAAGCACAATCGGCGTGCTGCTAGACATAAAGGGAAAGACAAAGGATGGTCTCAAGTCACGGATGCATCTTGTCAACCAAGGCATCCGGCCAGACCTTCACCCGGAACCACCATTAAACGGTAAAGTCGAAATACCCGGAGCGGCCTACAACCTAACGAAAGATGAGAAGAGGGCAGTGTGCAATTGGCTAAAGGGTGTCAAGGTGCCAACCGGTTTCTCTTCCAACATCAAGAGTCTGATATCCATGAAAGACCTCATGATGACCAACTACAACTCACACGACTGCCACATCATGCTAACGGTGTTCCTTCCAACTGTGATTAGGGCTATCGGTCCAGAGTACGTAAACATGGTGATCACACGAATGTCATACTTCTTTAACCGCATCACCCAGAAGGTAATTGATGTAGCTGAGCTACCAGTACTAAAACAGTTCATCGCGGAGACTCTTTGCCAGCTAGAGATGTGCTTTCCACCATCTTTCTTTGATATTATGCCACACCTAATGATGCACATGGTTGATCAGATAGAACAACTTGGGCCCGTGTACCTGCACCAAATGTGGACGTACGAGTGGTTCATGTCGACCCTCAACAGATATGTCCTTAACCGTGCTCACCCAGAAGGTTCTATGATCGAGGCATACACAACCAAAGAGGCCATGAACTGCTGCACGAAATACATTCGAGATAGAAGAGCGATTGGGTTGCCCGTCCATCGGCATGAAGGTAGAACCTCAGGAATTGGGTGCACAGGGAAAAAAGTACGCACAAATATAGAGAACGAAACAGTGCAACAAGCTCATCACAACGTGCTTCATCAATTAGTGGCCATGGATCCATACGTTGAAAAGCACCTAGAAGTGATCCGCGCCGCTCATGATGGATCTTGCACGGAGGTATGGGTCTAGAACGAACACAAGAAAAGCTTCACGACATGGCTGAAGCAACATCCCAACATACCGCGCGGAGGATCTGATGATGATGACGAGACCATTGCCAGGCATGCATCCGGCCCATTCACCCAAATTACCACATGGCAAGGATATGACATCAATAGATATAGGTTTCACACAAAAGAGAAGGGCAAGAAGAGTGCATCCCAAAATAGTGGTGTTCGATATGAGGGCATCGATGGGTCGACGGGGCTAAGCAGGAGATACTATGGGCAGGTTGAAGAGATATGGGAACTTAACTATGGCAGTGACCTACAAATACCTGTGTTTCCGTTGCTAGTGTGTTAGGCCGAAAGGAGTTGACGTGGACGATTATGGACTAACAACCGTTGAGCTCCATAGCGTCGGCTACAAAGATGACCAGTGGGTATTAGCTAGTCACGTTGCGCAAGTAGCCTACTATGTGATGCCCAATGACACCAAGAGACGACATGTGGTTGTGTCATGTAACTAGAGGATCGTGGGAGCTGACGGGGTCCAGAGTCCCGAAGAATACAACAACTATGCAGAGCTCGGGCTCTTTACAGATCATCCACGTAAGATTAAGGCCATCGAGGCCCGTTTCAACAAGACAAAGATGATGACATGGGCTCGCAAAGACGGAGAGAAATTTACTGTGAAAGCGCCTACAACGAAATGAAATGTATGTCACACATATATGTAATAATGCTGGCAATGACTAAATTAATGAGAAGTTATTATTATAATTAATGGAACTCATTTGGAGAGATCCGAACTCTTTTTTGTGTATTTCGTTCGATCACTACACTGATTCTTCTACTCTACTACTACTACTACTACTACTACTACTACTACTACTACTACTACTACTACTACTACTACTACTACTACTACTACTACTACTACTACTACTACTACTACTATAATTAATGCAATGAGTTTACTCTTCTACTACTTCTACATACAACCACCTGCACTGACACTTCTTAACCGAGGCGAGCAAATAAGAGAGCTCGCCTCGGTTAATATTAACCGAGGCGGGCGCTCTTATTTGCTCGTCTCGGTTAATATTAACCGAGGCGGTCGCTCTTATTTGCCCGCCTCGGTTAATATTAACTGAGGCGGGCGCTCTAATTTGCCCGCCTCGGTTAATGACTGGCTATAAAGCCTGGCCAGCCACGCCTCCGAACCCTATTCGCCTCTCTCCGCTCCCTCTCTCCCCGAAGGGCTGCCGCGCCGCGCCGTCACCGCCGCTGTGCTCCCCGGTGCCCGGCTCCGCCTCCCAAACACCCCGTGCCCGTCCCTATTCGCCTCTCTCCGCTCCCTGTCTCCCCGAAGGGCTGCTCGCCGCCACCGCCGTTGTGCTCCTCAGTGCCCCCCGGTGCCCATCTCGGCCTCCCCGGTGCCCGGCTCCGCCTCCCCAACGACCGGTGCCCATCTAGGCCTCCTCGGCCTCCTCGGTACCCATCCCCGCCTCCACGACGGCCTTGGACCCCGCTGCCTCCGGCCCGTGCTATCTCCAATTCTGAAGGTTTTGTTTTTTCTTCTTCCCTTTGATGCATATGATGCTTTTCTTCTTGCCTCTGATGAACCCTAGCTACCTATGATGTCTATGATTCAACTGAGCAGATGCCACTACCACTGCCACTGACTGATTCAACTTAGCAGATTTCCTAACTTCAAATTTGAGAAGAATTTGATAATTTGTGATAAATTGGGACAATTTGAGACAGAAGAGTATTTTGGGGGCTCAGTTTGGTTGCTACTACTACCATAGTGGTTGTGGTACTATTACTACTAGCCTACTACTGCTACTACTATACTCCTACTTCTACTACTACCCTACTACTGATCTACTCTACTACTACTCTACTCTACTCCTACTACTATTACCTTATTACTACTCTACTCTACTCTACTCTACTCTACTCCTACTACTCTGCTACCCTACTACTCTACTCTACTCTACTCTCCTAAAGCCGATGATGAAATTGTCTAAGTCCATACATTCTATATGGATGATTGTTGCTTGTAATGATGATTGGAGACATTTTTATTTCCTGTTAATCGAGTTTCTCAGTACCATTTGAGGGTTCTCCTTGGCCAATGATGCAATCTTTGCAATTCTCAGGTGGCACCATTCTTTTACACATATGAGTCTTTGTTGTTGTCATGTGTCCTATTTAACCATGGGACACATCCATTCCCAAGCAACTGGTGTAGGCTTACCTCCCTGATGGCTGGGATGGATGTATCCCATGGTTACATAGCTCCCATGAAATTTTCTGACACTTCTTCTACTTATCTGCCATTAGTGATGCTTACTAAATAGCTCAAACTTATTTTTCTTGTGCTGAGGCCTTTATTTGCTACTTATATGCCACCAGTGATGCTTACTAAATTTTTTTCATGGCCAATGAAGAAACTTGATTTTAGGAGGTGGTTGCCTGTTCTCCTATCCTCTCCTCTACTTCCCTCTCCTCTCTTCTCTCTTCTATGTTGAACTTGTTTATTTGCTTTCGAATTGCAAGGCAACCACCAATGAATGTTTATAATCCGAGGCCTAATTTAAATGCTTTCTGCCTATGATGAATGCATTGCCACTTTTTGATCGATTCAGTGGTTCTTGGTTATGATCTTGGACTTGTGAGGTACTGGACCATTGTAACTCCTCTTATGGTTTTCATGATTGTCATCAAGCCGTGTGAGACGTCCATGCCAAGCTATATGAAACAAGTTCAGTGGCTGGGCTGGACGGCTCTCACGGTTCCATGGCTGTCATGATGTTGTATCTCTATAATCTATAACATCCTTTAGCTCTAAGTCCAATGATTTTTGAAATGGCAATACAATCTGAGGCAAATTTTCATTGTATCTTCCTTGATCTCCTATCCTCTCCTCTACTTCCCTCTCCTCTCTTCTCTCTTCTATGCTGTAGGGTAGTACTGCTCTACCATTTGAGGTTTCTTCTTGGCCTATGATGCAATCTTTGCAATTCTGAGGTGGCACCATTCTTTTACACATATGAGTATTTGTTGTTGTCATGTGTCCTATTTGACCATGGCTGACATCCATTCCCAAGCAACTGGTGTAGGCTTACCTCTCTGATGGCTGGGATGGATGTCTCCCATGGTTACATAGCTCCCATGAATTTGTCTGACACTTCTACTTATTTGCCACCAGTGTTGAGGCCTTTGTTTGCTACTTGTATCTTCCTCTCCTCTACTTCCCTCTCCTCTCTTATATCTTCTATGATGTACTCTTATACTGCTCAACTACAAATGCAGAAGGATGCCTGCTTGGTATGTTGTTTTTGAGGGCACCAAGCCAGGTATTTACACCAGTTGGGCCAAGTGCAGTCAGTATGTCCTCAAAGTTAAGGGAGCTGTGCATAAAAAGTACAAGTATTTTGAGGAAGCTTCTGCAGCTCTAGAAGCTTTCAACTCAAGAATCAACTCAATTCGTACTGCACCTACCCCTACCTTACATTCCTATCAGGTTAGAGTGGCAGGCAGTCCATCTTGTTGGACTGTGATGTGGGAAAAATGTGCAGGTGTTATTAGTTGCTTTGGTTGTGGCCAAGTGGATGAGGCTGCACTGTTATCTTGATGTAATAATTAATTAGATAAGTTCAACTCGGTTAACATTAAGAGTAGTTTGGGGGCTTAGTTTGGTTGCTACTACAGCCATGCAACCAGTGAGGCTTACTATATTTGGGTGTCATGAACTTGTTTATTTGCTTTCGAATTGCTTTCTGCCTATGATGAATGCATTGCCGCTTTTTTGAAGGATTCAGTATTGATTATGATCTTGGACTTGTGAGGTACTGGACCATATTGTAACTCCTCTTATGGTTTTCATGATTGTCATCAAGCCATGGGACACGTCCATGCCCAAGAAACTGCCGTTCATACAGGATGGCCTGATGGCTGGGCTGGACGAGTCTCATGGTTCCATGGCTGTCATGATGTTGTATCTCTATAATCTATATGAAACATCCTTTAGCTCCAAGTCCAATGATTTTTGAAATGACAATACAATCTGAGGCAAATTTTCATTGTATCTTGCTCTCCTCTAGTCTACTACTACTCTGCTCTACTCTACTCCTACTCCTTTTAAAGATGTGTTGAGGCAGTGGCATATGCAAAGATGTGTATGTTGATGCTCACTAAGTGTCATATTCTTAGCATCAACAAGGTCATATAACACAACACAAGGACCTAAAATCAACCAAAAACCTTTTATAATCTAACGATTTCCACTTGTCCTTGAGTTTTATTTGAATGTGGGTAATTGCAGGGTTTTTGAGCAAAATGACCAAAAGGACCTACCAGGAGCCGAGCACACTCACCTGGTCTCACTTTGGGCCAAGGTGGGGTGGCGCCAGCCACACCTCACTGGCGGCCGCTAGGGGAATGAGGCCCAAACTCCTCCCCTGCCACGTCACTGATCCAAGCGAGGCGTGCCACACTCATTTGCAGCCATTGATCACTTAGGTCATTGCATCCAAGGGCTAAGAAGAGATGTCATGTGGATCATGACCTAAATTGCCCATGTGACGGTTTTTGGACATGCAACCGACCTTGGAACTGCCTCTCCAGAGCTCCTGAATGCCGTTGAAGCAATGGCAGTGGATCCAACGGCCAGGGGGGTGGCGGCCGCCACCTATGGCTGGCGCCCGCCACCTCACTCACCCACCTGACCTAACCCTAGGTCTATAAGTACCCCCTAGGTCCCTTAGGCTATAAATAGGACCCCCCGAGCCCATTTGTACTCAGACCTCACCTCATTAGTCCCACTCTCTTGTAAGTGAAGCTCTGGTGAAGTAACACTCTAGTTAAGAGACTTAGAGTGAGAGCGAGAGTGAAGAAGAGAAGAGCTGGAGTTGTAATAGAGGATCTTCCAGAGTCTCTGGTATAATTCCAAGTCTTTCTTCATTTATCTTAATGTTCTTCTACTTTCAGCATTTACTTTAAGTTCTTTACTTATTGTTCTTGTTGAGTGCTTTCGATCATAGATAACTTAGTATTTAGTTTGTATCTAGTTTGGGTTCTTCGCTGAGTAATCAGTGCTCTAGTTTTGGACGCAAGACTAGAGTAGTATATATTAGTGTAAGCGCGGTGCTTAGACAAATTATACCTTAGTTTGTGGCTAGCCCCCCGCATAGCTGTGGTAGCAAACAGGTGGTGACAGCCCTGGGAGCCTTGAATTCCACCACGTAGTTGGGTTAATTCTTAAATCATAAACCTCATTGTGCACGTCTGGGGTAAATAGTCCAGAGGGTGTGTACGGTTTGAAGAACTAGATAAAACCTTTATTGCTAAGTTAGTTGTGATCGTAAGTGTGTAGGAAAACATTAATCTGTTCATCGGCCAGACCCCGTCGATTTAGTTTAGTAATAGTTAGTTTTTCTTTCTTTTTAGTAGTAGTAGAAATCAACCCCCATTCATACATTTCGATCAACCTTGCTAGAATCACTAGTTGTTCATAGCAGTCCTAGTGTTAGTTCTGCCAAAGTAGCTTCCCTGTGGAAATAAATACGATACTCGGTTACTCCCGAGTGAAGTGCTACAATTGACTTATTCTGTGCGCTTGCGGGTCATAAGAATAGTTAGTTATACTTCTTATATTAAGAAGTACCAACAAGCCTTTCTGGCGCCGTTGCCGGGATAGATTCCAAAGTCTACTCCTAGTGACGACGTTAGCAAGAGTCAACAAGCATTTCTTGCGCCGTTGCTGGGGAAGCAGTTGGCTAGAATTAATTCTTTGTGATTTCTATTGAATTAACCCCCATAGTTCTACCGGGTATATATATATTGTTCGTTGTTTGTGATCGTTCAAGTAGCCATGGCCGGATTCAATCTTCTGAGCGACTATCAAGAAGATCTTGAGGCCATTCTTAGGAGAGCGAGAGCTAATCTCACTCCTCTGAGGCAGAACCTGGAGTTTTGCGAGAGGAGTTCGTCAAGACAAGAATCCCAGTCAAAAGTGACTGACGAACCAAGTTGCTCCACCGATGGATCAACACCAACGCCGACATCGTCATCAACATCGACGTCGACCAAAACACTCCGTGAGTATTCCATGCCTACTCTTGCTCACATTCGAGTGTTACCTTCTACTAGTAATGTAGATTTTGAGCTTAAACCTCACCTAATACGTATGGCTCAAGCTATTGCATTTAATGGCAAACCTTCCGAGGATGCCAATGCTCATCTCCGGAATTTTCTGGAGATATGTAGTACAATTTATGTGCAGGGAGTTTCACAGGATGCCATTAGACTTCGTCTTTTTCCATTTTCATTAGTGGAAAAAGCGAAGCAGTGGTTCCTCTTCAACTCTGGACACCTGCTGACATGGGTGAGATGCGCGGATCAATTCCTCAACAAGTTCTGCCCGAAAAGTCGAACTATTCTTTTTCGTAGCAAGATTTCTAACTTTGGACAGGGAGACGAAGAAACAATCACTGAAGCTTGGGAGAGACTACAATAGTATGTTGAAAACTGTCCCCGTCGTGGAATGCAAGACTGGTACTTGATCCAGAGCTTATACCATGGACTCTAGCAAGAATCTCGACAACACATTGATGCTGCCGCCGGAGGTGCATACCTCTCTCTCACTATAGAGAAGGCAACCAAACTAATCGAGGCAATGGTGGCGAATCAAGGATGGACAGAAAAACATGCTAGAGGTATGTCTGAAATTAAGCAAGTTGATTGTGTTACCCTACAAACTTTGGTAAAATTGCTAGAGCAAAGAATAAATGAAAAGAGAGATCGTGCAGCAATGGAGTACTACGCCAAGCAAAGAGCCGCTTCGTCAAGCGAAGCTCTAGAAGAAATTAAGAAAGAGGATGCAAAATCCCTTCTTAGTAATGGTGGCTACGGAGAACCTCCAATTCCAATGATCCAACAATGGAATAATAAAGGTATGCCTCAAACCTCTGTATTTAATTCTCCTATTGGAAAATTAATTTCTAATCAAGGTAGAATTAATGATAGCATAAATAATAAATTAATTGAACATGATAAAATGTTAGAAGGAATTTATGCTAAACTGAAAGATTGTTCTGAAGCATTTAAGGAACAAATTAATTTCAATAAGAGATTAGAGCAAACAGTAGATAACATTAAATCTCAAATTAAATACTATGAGGAATTAAAAGCTGTAACCACAATAGGTGGTAAATCCACTCGTGATCCACCTCATCCTAATTTAGTTCCTAGTAGTAGTTCTGCTACAAAGAAAAATATTGCTAATGTTGAAAAAGACGAAGAAGAGGAGACGCCAGTTGAACCTTCATCCAAGGTACGAACTGCTCGTCATGAATTTTATGATACACATGTATTACCTTTTCCAGATCAAAACAGAAATCCGACGGAAGACGACCAATTCAAGAAATTTGTCGAGGTAATTCAAAAATTATATATACATGTCCCATTTATTGACGCTATGCAGGTTCCAACTTATGCAAAATATTTGAGAGACATGCTCAATAAGAAGAAACCAATTCCAAGTAGGGATGTGGTTAAATTGACCAAAGACTGCAGTGCGGTCATTTTAAACCAACTCCCAGAAAAGAAGAAGGACCGAGGAAACCCAACGATCGCATGTTCAATTGGAGAGCAGCACTTCGAGGATGCACTCTGTGATCTGGGAGCAAGCGTCAGCGTCATGCCCAAGGTAATATATGATAAATTAAATTATCATACTTTGTCCCCTACTTCTATGTGTCTGTAGCTAGCCGATCAATCGCTCCGATATCCCGCGGGAATAGCAGAGAATATTCCGGTGAAAATCCGGAATCCCTTTGTCCCGGTGGATTTCGTGGTTCTGGATATTAATCCCGACCACCGGACGCCATTAATCTTGGGACGGCCAATTCTGAGCACTGCAAAATCCACTATTGATGTAGGAGCTGGAGAAATTCAGCTCCACATCAGTGGAAAGGAGGAAAAATTCGAGTTCACACCGCGACCGGAAAAACACCCATCATCAAAGTTCGTCGGTGCCGACACTCCACCAAACAAAGCCAGTGAAGGAAATATTCAGCCATAACCACCGTGAAGGCGACACTAATCGGGAATCCAAAGCGGCTAACCGAGGTAAGTTAGGCTAAGGTAAGTCTTTATCCCCCATTTAAATTTTCGTTTTTACTTAAGCAAATTAATTTTCTGCAAAATAGATGCTTAGTAGGGAGATTAGGTGAAGCCTAGGGGGCTTAGGGCAGCCTTAGGGGTGGCGCCCGCCACCCCATGCTGGCGCCCGCCACCCCTTTTGGCCCTTTTTCACTTAGCCAATCAAGTAGACTATTCTCCCTAGCTCATAGACTCAAATAACACCAGGAGAGACCCATGCCTTTGCTCTTTTCAATGCACTCATTCACTCCCATGTCTCCTCCTCTATCTTCAACTTCACTCCATCTTTTGGCCTTGGAAACCGAGGCCGAACAAAACTGCTGGTTGGCTCGAGAGAACATCATGCAGGTTCCCAGGAGGAGGACACGAGCGCAGACTCATGCAGCAGAAGAGGCAGCAAGAGCCGCAGCAGCGGCACAGGAGTTTGACCCTTTTCATACAGAGTAGTGTGGAGGAGCAACACTCTATGGTCATTTGACACCTCCTGGCTCGCACCAAGCAGGGGGGTCGAACTGGCAGCAACCGCAACATCCGCAGTGGGGATACGACCATGAGGCGTCCCTCCACTCATCCTAGTTAGGGAGTTCATCCCACTCATTGGGAGGATCCACCCGGTACACTGGCCGTGGTGATGAGTTCTTCCCTGGAGGAATCTCACCACAGGCCACTCGCCATTCGTCCTTTCATCAGGACGAGTGGACGCGCGATATGGGATATCTTCAGCACCAAATGAATGGACTCACCATGGATACTGCCGAAATCCATCAGGACTTGAACGAAATGAACCAAAATTTCCAGGTATTCCGCCAGGAAACTGGCGGAGAACTGGGTAATATTTCTTCTCTCCTGCAGCAGAACTGGGACGACATGTAGCGTCGTCACGGATGGATGTAACCCAACCACGCGAACCGCCAGCTTGGGGGAGGACCCCCGTCAAAGAGGTAAGTATCACTGCCGTCTTTATTACTGTCAGTTTCATTATTATTTCAGTAATTTAAATTTGAGTTTTATCTTAGTTAATTTGCAGCTTAAATAAATATAATAATAATAATAATATATAAATAGCAATAAATGAAACGCTCTCATCATGAGTATTTTTAATGAATAAAAAAATAATGTATGCCATGCATTAGAGTTGTCATGGGAGAACGTATGCTAGAACTAAACTTGAGACATGAGCATTAGACTAAGTAAAGGGGAAGTAAGTTTCTACTTTGACTTGAGCAAGTCAAGTTTGTGGAGTAGTTATTTTGAAAAAAATTAAAAACATGCTCTAAGTACTTCTGTGGCAAAGAAAGTCCTACCAAAGCCAAATAATTTTTACTCTTAGAGTAGGAGCTTCCACTTGCTGCATGTTAGTGTTGAGCTAGTTAGACTTTTGTTGATAGACATGGTAGAGAAACTTGTAATATTTTTAGACCAAGGAATTCACTTGCACCCACCTATATAGTGTTATTCTTACACTGAGAACATGCACACAACATGCCTTTATTTCTATTTATTGTTAGAAATACTACATGGCAAAATATCATGCTCCATAAGAAATCTCAGGGACATGGCTATAGCATTAGAAAAAAAGAGCAAGTGCTCTGAAATAAAAAAAAGAGCAAGTGCTCTAGAAAGAAAAGAATATTCAAAAGAGCAAGTGCTCTCATTCATAGCCATGATCCCACAAATGAGATAAAAAGGAGGAGTGCCATGAAAGTATTAGCCACAATAAATACCACACACTTGCACATTCCTGGTCTGAACCTATGACTTGTTGCTCCTTTGCTCCATTTGTCTAACTCAACAAAATTATGCTAGCATTGCATGCTCATTTTATCCTACCCATTACACCCCACATAAAGTCTTAGTGAGAGGATAATTCTTCCACTTCCACATACAAATATGAGTGATCGAGTGAGCCACAGAAGTTACTAAGCATGCTTTCTTTTGAACAAAACTTGCAAAAACTCCACATATCTTGATTAGCAAAATAGGCAAGGGAAAGACAAACCTTATTTCGTGCTGGTCTTTTGTTCTAATCTTGAGTGTAGGGAAGGCTACCAATTCCATGGTGATGAAAATAACATGGGCATACACAAGAAAAACACAGAGTTTCCAAAATTCAAGTTCATGCTTGCTCGAGGACGAGCAAGAGGTAAGCTTGGGGGAGCTTGTTGATGCTCACTAAGTGTCATATTCTTAGCATCAACAAGGTCATATAACACAACACAAGGACCTAAAATCAACCAAAAACCTTTTATAAACTAACGATTTCCACTTGTCCTTGAGTTTTATTTGAATGTAGGTAATTGCAGGGTTTTTGAGCAAAATGACCAAGAGGACCCACCAGGAGGCGAGCACACTCACCTGGGCTCACTTTGGGCCAAGGTGGGGTGGCGCCCGCCACCCCTCACTGGCAGCTGTTGACTCTTGCTAACGTCGTCACTAGGAGTAGACTATGGAATCTATCCCTGGCAACGGCGCCAGAAAGGTTTGTTGATACTTCTTATTGTAAGAAGTATAACTAACTATTCGTATGACTATTGGTAGGTTCCGCAAGCGCACAGAATAAGTCTATTGTAGCACTTCACCCCGGAGTAACCGAGTATCATATTCATTTCCACAGGGAAGCTACTATGGCAGAACTAACACTAGGACCGCTATGAACAACTAGTGATTCTAGCAGGGTTGATCGAAAAAGTGTGAATGGGGGTTGGTTCCTACTACTACTAAAAGAAAAGAAAGAAAGACTGACTACTACTAAATCAGCGGGGTCTGGCCGATGAACAGATTAATGTTTTCCTACACACTTACGATCACAACTAACTTAGCAATAAAGAGTTTATCTAGTTCTTCGAAACATACACACCCTCTGGACTATTTACCTCAGACGTGCACAACGAGGTTTATGATTTAAGAACTAACCCAACTACGTGGTGGAATTCAAGGCTCCCAGGGCTGTCACCGCCTGTTTGCTACCACAGCTATCCGGGGGGCTAGCCACAAACTAAGGTATTACTTGTCTAAGCACCGCGCTTACACTAATATATACTACTCTAATCATGCATCCAAAACTAGAGCACTGATTACTCAGCGAAGAACCCAAACTAGATGCAAACTAGATACTAAGTTATCTATGATCGAAAGCACTCAACAAGAACAATAAGTAAAGAACTTAAAGTAAATGCTGAAAGTAGAAGAACACTAAGATAAATGAAGGAAGACTTGGAATTATACCAGAGACTTGGAAGATCCTCTATTACAACTCCAACTCTTCTCTTCTACACTCTCGCTCTCACTCTATGTCTCTCAACTAGAGTGTTCCTTCACCAGAGCTTCCCTTACAAGAGAGTGGGACTAATGAGGTGAGGTCTGAGTACAAATGAGCTCGGGGGGTCCTATTTATAGCCTAAGAGACCTAGGGGGTACTTATGGACCTAGGGTTAGGTCAGGGGGGTGAGTGTGGTGGCGGGCGCTAGCCCTAGGTGGCGGCCGCCACCCCCCTGGCCCTTGGATCCACCGCCTCTTCACCAACGGCATCTAGGAGGTCCTCCAAGTCGGTTTGGGGTTGTCCAATAACTGTCACATGGTCAATTAGGCCATGATCCATGTGACGCTGCTTCTTAGCCCTTGGATGAACCGACTTAGGTGAGCAACGACTGCAAATGAGTGTGGGGTGCTTCTCCTGGATCAGTGACGTGGCAAGGGGGAGTTTGGGCTTCTCCCCCCTAGCGGCCGCCAGCTAGGTGTGGCGGGCGCCACCCCTCCTTGGCCCAAAGTGAGCCCAGGCAAGTGGGCTTGCTTCCTGGTGGGTCCATTTGGTCATTTTGCTCAAAAACCCTGCAATTTCCTACATTCAAATAAAACTCAAGGACAAGTGGAAATCGTTAGTTTACAAAAGGTTTTTGGTTGATTTTAGGTCCTTGTGTTGCATTATATGACCTTGTTGATGCTTAGAATATGACACTTAGTGAGCGTCAACAAGCTCCCCCAAGCTTACCTCTTGCTCGTCCTCGAGCAAGCATGAACTTAAATAATCTTGGAAACTCTGTGTTTTTGTTGTGTATGCCCATATTATTTTCATCACCATGGAATTGGTAGCCTTCCCTGCACTCAAGATTAGAACAAAAGACCAGCAAGAAAGAAGGTTTGTCTTTCCCTTGCCTATTTTGCTAATCAAGATATGTGGAGTTTTTGCAAGTTTTGTTCAAAAGAAAGCATGCTTAGTAACTTCTGTGGCTCACTCGATCACTCATATTTGTGTGTGGAAATGGAAGAATTATCCTCTCACTAAGACTTTATGTGGGGTTTAATGGGTAGGATAAAAGTGAGCATGCAATGCTAGCATAATTTTGCTAAGTTAGACAAATGGAGCAAAGGAGCAACAAGTCATAGGTTCAGACCAGGAATGTGCAAGTGTATGGTATTTATTGTGGCTACTACTTTCATGGCACTTCTCCTTTCTATCTCATTTGTGGGATCATGGCTGTGAATGAGAGCTTTTGCTCTTTTGGATATTCTCTTCTTTCTAGAGCACTTGCTCTTTTGAATTTTCTTTCTAGAGCACTTGCTCTTTCGAGTACTCTTTTCTTTCTAGAGCACTTGCTCTTTTTTTTACTACTATAGCCATGTCCCTGAGATTTCATTATGGAGCATGATATTTTGACATGGAGTATTCCTAACAATGAATGGAAATAAAGGCATGTGTGTGTATTCTCAGTGTAAGAATAGCACTATATAGGTGGGTGCAAGTGAATTCCTTGGTCTAAAGATATGACAAGTTTCTCTACCATGACTATCAACAAGAGTCTAACTAGCTCAACACTAACATGCAGCAAGTGGAAGCTCCTACTTTAAGAGTAAAATTTATTTGGCTTTGGTAGGACTTTCTTTGCCACAGAAGTACTTAGAGCAAGTTTTTAAATTTTTTTTTTCAAAGTAATAACTCCACAAACTTGACTTGCTCAAGTCAAAGTAGAAACTTACTTCCCCTTTACTTAGTCTAATGCTCATGTCTCAAGTTTAGTTCTAGCATACGTTCTCCCATGATAACTCTAATGCATGGCATACATTTTTATTTATTAGAAAGACTTACGATGAGAGCGTTTCATTTATTGCTATTTATTTATTATTATTATTATTATTATTTATTATTTTTTTAACTGCAAATTAACTAAGATAAAACTCAAATTTAAATTACTGAAATAAAACTGACAGAAATAAAGATGGCAGTGATACTTACCTCAATAACGGGGGTCCTCCCCCAAGCTGGCTTTTGGCGTGGTCGGATCACACCCATCCTTGACGACGGTACATGTCGTCCCAGTTCTGCTGGTTCTGCTACAGGAGAGAAGAAATATTACCCAGTTCTCCACCTGTTTCCTGGCAGAATTCCTGGAAATTTTGGTTCAAGTTGTTCAAGTCCTGATGGATTTCAGTAGTATCTATAGTAAGTCCACTCATTTGGTGCTGAAGATATCGCATATCGCGCATCCACTCGTCCTGATGAAAGGACGAATGGCGAGCGGCTTGTGGCGAGATTCCCCTATGGAAGAACTCATCACCACGGCCAGTGTACCGGGTGGATCCTCCCAAGGAGTGGGATGAACTCCCCAACTGGGATGAGTGAAAGGACGCCTCCTGGTCGTATTCCCACCGCGGATGTTGCGGTTGTTGCCAATTTGATTCTCCTGCTTGGTGCGAGCCAGGGGGTGTTAAATGACCACAGTGTGCTGCTCCTTCATACTACCCTGCATGGAAAGGGTCAAACTCCTGTGCCGCTGCTGCGGCTCTTGCAGCCTCTTCTGCTGCACGGGTCTGCGCTCGCGTCCTCCTCCTGGGAACCTGCATGATGTTCTCTCGGGCCAACCTGCGGTGTTGCTCTACCTCGGTTTCCAGGGCCAAAAGTAATGTTGGTGCATTCACCAACCAAAGTGACAAGTCAGGAAGAGCAATTTTATTCACATAATCTTGGTAGATCATGTGAATCTCACCGGTCTCCTGGTTCTCACGCAAGAGGTGTCCTTGCGAGAAGTGCTCCACGGTCAAATGGTCTCGGTTACTAGGAATGTAGGAGTATATAGTGGTGTTCAGCAGACCCATGTTAAAAGCCAGTCTAGTTATCCATGATGTCATTTCAATATTTCCAGTGCGTTGATTAAACTTAGACCCGTAGTCTGCCATGGCTTTGGTGGGTGATACTTTTATGTGGTTTACTAGAGCATAGAGCAGTAGCATTTCAGGCTTTTTGATTGGTCTTAAGTCAGGTCTTGGAAAAAGTGTGATACTGATATACTTGTGAAAGAACCTGAGCATGGGGTTGTGGATATTACTTGTACGGGGCAAGCCTGGGTCTCTGTTCCCAGCAATGCTTTTCCAAAAATCATTTCTATTAAAACCCGTACAAGCAGATTCCAGGTTTAGCAAGCATGAATCATCAAAATTTAAGTGCTTGCTAAACTGCCCCCACGAAAGAGTGTGCTCTTCATTAAAACGTCGGAATGTTATGTAAGTAGCAGACAATTGCATGGTAGCTAGAAATTCCATTGTGAGTGGAAGGATTCCCTCCTCATTAACCATCCATGCATCTTCCCATCCCAAAGTTCGAGAAATATAAAGAAACTCACTGTACATACCAGTGCGACTTAGCAAGTCGGCGTCGATGCGGCGGGTGTGAACGAACTCCCTCTCACTGAGGATGTTCTGGGCCTGCCGTTCCAGATCACTCTGCCAGATGATATCATTGACAGAGTTCAGGATGCGGATGGTCGGTCCAGCCTGGTGTGAGAACGGAGAGTACCGATCCACCGACATTGCGTCGGTGGATGGAGTACCCCGCCCGGCGCTCTCCTCATCACTCCCAGCAAAGCGAATGTGGGTGTTTGCTCTCGATGAACTTCCCTCACCCTTACTCTTCTTCTTCTTTCCAGTGAAGTTCTTGAGAGGGCCCATGATTTCCTTGCTAGTGCTCAAAGATGGCTGATGTTTTTATGTTTTGAGTGAGTTGTGAGAACTTGCATGGGGTGTGGGTAGTATTTATAGGCTGAGGATGGAAGGGGGGAGGCTGTGAGCCTCACCATGCTGGCGGGCGCCACCCCACCTTGCCCAAAATTATCTGCAACCGACACATGAGGTTTCTCTTGTAATGTCCACTGAAATTCCAAGTGGGGAATAAAGTGGTAGGTTCGGTGCAAAGTGAAAAGAGTGTAACCTCCTAAATGGGGCAAGTGATCTGGAAATTTCAAAGACCATTTCTTCATCCTGGTCATACTTTATACCAAGGATGGTGGGAAACTTACTCGGGAGCAGTTTTGTACCGAAATGTGGAAATAGAGGTGGCGGGCGCCAGGAAAAAGTGGCGGGCGCCACCCTCTTGGCTGAAATTTCACTCCAACTCACCCCTCCTTTCACCTAGTGCTCTCCTTGTCACTCTCCATCACATGTGCACCAGAATTTTTTTGGGTGGAGATGTGTCCAAAAGGGGGAGTGAAGAGGGGGAGACATGGGGAGACATGGAAGTGAGTGATTGCATTGAAATGAGCAAAGACATGGGTCTCCCTTGGTGTTATTTGGGTCTAGGAGGTAGGTGTAAAAGTCTAGAGATTGGCTAGTGCTCCCTAGTGCACCCTAGGGTGGCGGGCGCCAACATGGGGTGGCGGGCGCCACCCCTATGGCTGCCATAAGCCCCCTAGGTGCCACCTAATCACTCTAGTAAACATCTACTTTGCTGAAAATTAAATTGCTTAAGTAAAAACAAAAAATTAAATGAGGGGATAAAGACTTACCTTAGCCTAACTCACCTTGGTTAGCCGCTTTGGATTCCCGATTGGTGTCGCCTTCACGGTGGTTGTGGTGGAATGTCGGCACCGACGAACTTTGATGACGGGTGTTTTTCCGGTCGCAGTGTGAACTTGAATTTCTCCTCCTTTCCACTGATGTGGAGCTGAATTTCTCCAGCTCCTACATCAATGGTGGATTTTGCAGTGCTCAAAAATGGTCGTCCCAAGATCAATGGCGTCCGGTGGTCGAGATTAATATCCAGAACCACGAAATCCACCGGGACAAAGAGATTCCGGATTTTCACCGGAATATTCTCTGCTATTCCCGCGGGATATCGGAGCGATTGATCGGCTAGCTACAAACACATAGAAGTAGGGGACAAGGTATGATGATTTAATTTATCATATATTACCTTGGGCATGACGCTGACGCTTGCTCCGAGATCACAGAGTGCATGCTCGAAGTGCTGCTCTCCAATTGAACATGCGATCGTTGGGTTTTCTGGGTCCTTCTTCTTTTTCTGGGAGTTGGTTTAAAATGACCGCACTGCAATCTTTGGTCAATTTAACCACATCCCTACATGGAATTGGTTTCTTCTTATTGAGCATGTCTCTCAAATATTTTGCATAAGTTGGAACCTGCATAGCGTCAATAAATGGCACATGTATATATAATTTTTGAATTACCTCGACGAATTTCTTGAATTGGTCGTCTTCTGTTGGATTTCTGTTTCGATTTGGAAAAGGTAATACATGTGTATCATAGAATTCATGAGGAGCAGTTCGTACCTTGGATGAAGGTTCAGCTGGGGTCTCCTCTTCTTTGTCATCTTCAACATTAACAATATTTTTCTTTGCAGCAGTATTACTACTAGGAACTAAACAGGTGGTGACAGCCCTGGGAGCCTTGAATTCCACCACGTAGTTGGGTTAGTTCTTAAATCATAAACCTCATTCTGCACGTCTGAGGTAAATAGTCCAGAGGGTGTGTACGGTTCGAAGAACTAGATAAAACCTTTATTGCTAAGTTAGTTGTGATCGTAAGTGTGTAGGAAAACATTAATCTGTTCATCGGCCAGACCCCGCCGATTTAGTTTAGTAATAGTTTGTTTTTCTCTCTTTTTAGTAGTAGTAGAAATCAACCCCCATTCATACATTTCGATCAACCTTGCTAGAATCACTAGTTGTTCATAGCAGTCCTAGTGTTAGTTCTGCCATAGTAGCTTCCCTGTGGAAATAAATACGATACTCGGTTACTCCCGGGTGAAGTGCTACAATTGACTTATTCTGTGCGCTTGCGGAATTTACCAATAGTCATAAGAATAGTTAGTTATACTTCTTATATTAAGAAGTACCAACAAGCCTTTCTGGCGCCGTTGCCGGGATAGATTCCATAGTCTACTCCTAGTGATGGCATTAGCAAGAGTCAATAGTGTACTCTTTTATGCTGAGGCAGCGGCTATGATGATCAAATGTCCCCTACTTGTAAGCTCGTAATTAAACTAGGATGGCTTGGATACAAGCAACCAGTTTAGAAGCGATGTGATGACAGTGGGGCTAACCTGAGCCAATTTTATACCTGAAACTTTTTTATGATTCATCAATTATGTAATTTTTCTTTATCAAACTTTTGTATCATGACTAACAACATTATGTAATTGGAAGTATGTAAATGGAGTTCCGAGATGAATATAATGATTTAATTTTGTTTACATTTATGAAATATGCATATAAATCTAATCATATAGCTTGCAATGGCGAACGATATGGGAGAATGGCGTGAACCTACCCCCGTCAACAGCTCGGACACCTCTGACGACTCAGAGTCAACTTCATTCTTGAGTGTGTCGATAACACCGCCGCCTCCAAAGAAAGCTCGTGGAGAGGAAGATGATGATCCTGATTATGGTCCGATGGGTGTAGTACAACGACCAAATCGGGAAGCACTAGAGCACTCCCCGAACGACAATGTTGAACAAACAAGGCTAGAGATGTGTACTTGCAACAAAGCTTGTATTTGATTAACACAACCTTTGAGGGCCTCCTGGAAATAGTTTAATGTGAGGAAGAAAGGGTGGAGGAACCACCAGCTCCCTCAACGACAACTTCTTCGACAAAAGGTAAAAAGCCAAAGAGGAGAAGAGGCCAACACGACAAGCACAAGGTGAATGATGATGTGCATGCCATATACCAAGTTGGGGCACACGGAGAACCCTTACAGCCAACAACTGTCCTCGGCACCTTCAGCAACCAATGCTCTTGTATAGTCAGAGAGAAGATGCCTATCACGTACAGTGATACGAAGTCAGTCCCAGACCACTTGAAGACATATGTTTGGAATGAGTTGCTGACCCGATTCTTGTATCCTGAGGGCTATGATGTAGCAAAGTGCAAGGCCCATGAATTACACATTGCAGCCAAAGCTCATCGCCAGTTTAGGTGGATACTAAATAATGATTTTGTCAAAAAAGGAAAGACAACATTAGAGCGCTACAATTTCCTCACCTCAGACGTTTGGGAAGAATTTGTGGCACAGAAAAAAAGTGAAGAAGCAAAAGCAAAGAGCGAGAAGTTCTCTTAGCTCGCGAAGAGGAACGTGCACCACCACCACCTAGGCATGGCAGGGTATGCCGCTAAGAAGCCAAAATGGCGGGAGGAAGAAAGGATCGCAGCCGAGGCCGGACAACCGGATGAGTACATGGGCCTTGATGAGAGGGCGGGCACGTGACTACCTAGAAGCTCGTAGGCCAAAAGTATTGAAGGAGGGGACGACCAAGTTCAACGAACCGCAAAATGAGGAGGCAGAGAAGAAGATCCTAGCGGCCGTTGCGGCCGAGCAAAGCGGGTCGTTCAACCCCGCAAAGAGAAGGACCAACTAACTGAGGCACTTGCGAACCCAGAGCACCACGGCCGTGTCCATGGCATATCATCGAGAAAGAGCTGGAAGACAGTGGAGTCCTGGGGATCCGATGCAACCTCTAGGACTAGCCAAGCATACAAGGATAGTCTTGTCCAACACGGTCGTGATGAGGCTATGAAGGAGTTTGTTATGGGAAAGATTTCAGAGGCGTTCACGAGCAATGACCCCTCAATGGTTGAGTTGAGGTCGCAGATGTTTCACTAGGCTAGTGTGGTGGTACCAACGATAGATGTCGTACAAAGCCAGATGGTGCCCCCCACCGGAGGACTGCCGAGGTACCCGGTCGACGATATTGTTAAACCAACACCATGCCAGCTCATGGTTTCATACGGTAGGATGTCAAAAACACAGATGGCGGTGGGCACAGGCATAGCATTGCCAGGACGTCTGTATGATGACAAGCCAATCCCGGAACACTATGCTAGGGTCAAGGTAACTTGGATGCACCCGGACCACCAGGATGATGAACTCGATATACCCACGCCTTGTGGGGCCAAGTACTTTCGAAGATTAGTCGACAAAGAAGTACTCTGGGCTAGATGTGATATTTACTTAGAAGAGCCAACGCCGTCGTCACAACCCTCGCAGTCTCCCATGGGTCATCATGACATTGATGACGACAATGACAACTATGATCCAGTAGGCACTCCCCCATGCACGAGCAATCCACATGGAGATACAGGGTCAGGACCGGGCACTGCTACACCACCGCAGGCAAGCGATCGAAACGAAAAGAGTAAAGAATGTCCTCCCCCACTAACAAAGGTTATGCAACAAGAGGATACTACAACTCCCACAAAAAGTGGCATCGACTACGGCAAGTTGAATAGGATCGCCCATGAAGTAGCCAAAGAGTATGAAAGCTCAACCCATTTTGACAAGTACGCTTCTGCCAACCAACGTCATAGTACAACATGCGCAGAGATTCTTGCATAGTTTTTCACTCCTAATCATCTCAAGTACAGGATGCCATCACCAGCGGGTTGGCCACTTTCCGATGATTGTCCCGACCGGTACGTGCATGGGAAGTTCATGTTGACTTTAGGCCAGCTCGTAACTGAAGAGCCGTGGCAGGTGAGGAGGTTCCATCTCTGGTAATTGAAGGGACGTGGGTACATGATTGCCGCCCACCAGTTTGGGTAAGTCAAAAGAAAACTATCACATAGTTACTTTTACAATCATAGCTTCTCACGTATTTGAAGGTTGTAATTGTACGTACGTTGTTTCAATGGTCCAGCCAAGGCATCATGGGCCACTGGATTGCATTTCTCATATATCCTCAGGATGGGAGGGCAATAGTGTTTGACTCTTTGGATACTCCAAAAGAAGGTTACAAGGAATTTGAATGCGTATTGAGATTGTAAGTGAAGACACTTCTTTTTTATTTAACATATGTGCTAAATTGGTCGTGACAAATGTGGTTTCGTACACTTACCGAAAGTACTTGGAGGAACTAGATTGTATTGATCTTAGAACTAAAAAGCAGAAGAAGAAGTATAAAAACAACCTGCAAGTCAGGCACAACTTCCTGGTATGTTTGAAAACTCATATGTGTACTTATTAGTATATCGTGAAAACTCTATATGTTCTGAATGATTGTGTATTACATGCAGTGCTTCAAACAACCACCCGACACATTATTATGTGGATACTATGTTTGTGAGTACCTAAGAGAGATCGGTAAGTTTAGCAATAGCTACAAGGTACTCATGAAAGAACTACATGGCTGGCAAAACAAGCCATTCAACAAAGAGACCATAACTTGCATTGTTGCGGACATTTGTTCATTCCTCATGCACCATTGCGTGCATGAGGGTGGAAGGTTCTTCAACATGGAAAGCCCGTTATCAGATGACGACAAGTATGAGAGCATCCGAAAGTGGAGCACCCATCTGAACATCAAGGATTACATGTTGCCAGACATATAATTTTTAAAATGTTGAATTATAAAGTTTAATGCATGTAATTGAACAATGATACGTTGTTGTGACATATATGTACTCGAATGAGTACTGCTAGTTGAACGAATGTGTTTGTGACTTTATTAATTGTGTCTTTGCTTCCAACGTGAAAAGAAAATTCAATTTTGATTTTAAAACATTTTTTTAAAAAAATTGTAAAACAATTAACTGAGGCGGTCACCCTTAAGAAACCGCCTCGGTTAATATTTTAACAGAGGCGGGCGCATTACATTAACCGCCTCTGTTAAAATATTAACCAAGGCGGTTGCTTTAAGTTGCGCCTCTGTTAAAATATTAACCGAGGCGGGTGCTTTAAGTTGATTAACCGAGGCCTATGGTCCGAGGCGGACGGTTTGCCCGCCTCGGTTAATCTATTTCTCCCGCCTCGGTTAAGCTTTCTGTAGTAGTGTTGTCGGAAGGAGGCTGCTCGACGGATGGAAAGCAGATGGGGCCACCTCGACGTTGGTGTACGAAAATACCCTCCGGATGACAGAGGCGCCTTATCCAAAAGAGTAGTTACAGGGGCATTGTAGTACTTGTAAACAAAGAGTAGTTGGAACGGCATTTCCGTACTTGTAAAGACTGCATGATTAATATAAATAGGCCGTCCTCCCCTATGGAGAGGGGGGAGGAGGATCACTGTTCAAGTGGCTACATCTACTGTTGGCTCGCGTTCGCGAGTCTGCCATTAGTCTCCCTGTGTGTTCGCTTTCGTTCGGGTAGCGACCTGTTGTTTTAGGGTTTCGGCCCTAAAACAATGGCATTGACCCAATCCAGATCAGATAAAGCGTGTCCATCATCTCAGGGTTCAAAATCAGCAACAAATGCAGAATGAGCAAAGTGAGAGATTTGTTGTGACCTTGACCGAGTGACGCTTTTGTGGATGTCGACGATCATCTATTAAGGAGGGTGTTGGTGCTGAATATGTCTTGGCGCCTCCCTTAAAGAAGTGACCTCCCCCTCAATAGTAGCTGGTGCCTCCTCGGGTACATGTGGTACAGCCCGAGGTGGTGGATCACACGGCCCCCATGTAGTGGAAGAAGACGGGTCGGGCCGTGGGCAATCATGGTCGAAGTCGACCCAGTCAGCACAGTAGGTGGCAGAAGTGCTAGATCATCAATCCCTTCAGCACCTTCTTCCTCATCATCAAAAAGAGGTTCGCCAACCTCGTGATCACCTGCACGCTCAAATCTAGAAGAAGGACAATGCATGGTTTCATCGAAGGTGACATCGGATGTCTCCATGACTCGGTTAGTATCAAGGTTAAGTACACGATATGCACGAGTATGATTACCATAACCCAAAAATACACCGTCAGAAGAGCGAGACTCAAACTTGTCCAAGTTGCCTTTCTTACGTATAAAACAGTGGCAACCAAAAACTCTAAAATAACTCACCTTGGGTGGCTTCCCAAATCGCAACTCATAAGATGTTTTCTTCAAGAAAGCACGGAGAAAAATGCGATTGGAAATATAGCATGCAGTGTTTATAGCCTCAGCCCAATACCGCCAAGGAGTGCTATGCTCATTGAGCATCGTCCTGGCCATCTCTACAAGGGTCCGATTTTTCCTCTCTACAACACCATTTGTGGTGGTGTGTAGGGGGAAGAAAACTGATGCTCTAAACCCAAAGAGTTACAAAACTTCTCAAAGTCTGAGTTCTTAAACTCGGAATCATTATCGCTACAAATAGCTCTCATCGAGTTCTTAGGGAACTCATTCTGAAGTCGCAAAATCAGATTGCGAGTAAAAGAGAAAGTCTCAGTTTTCTCAGCTAAAAAGAAAACCCACAAATATCTTGAAAAGTCGTCAACAACAACAAGCACATACCACTTCCCACCAACCCAGCTCACCCGAGCAGGACCTCCATAGTCCATATGCAAAACCTCTCCAGGGCGCTTGGTCATAACTTGATTCACAGGATGGTGGGGAGCAACAACCATTTTCCCATGTCTACAAGAATGGCAAAAAAGATCCTTCTCCATATGTAACTTGGGCAATCCTCGGATTAAGCCAAGGAAACTAGCCTTGCAAGCAAGTCGATGCTCAAGTGACCAAGTCTCCTATGCCACTTCCAAAGATCAGAGGAGGATGGTCCAGCCAAAAGACTCCAAGAAATTCGCACAAAAGACTTTCCCAAAGGGCGAAATCAAACACACAAGATTGCCCTGAGGATCTAAAATACGACTGAGATTTGGCTTAAAGCGAATCTCATAGTCATCCTCAAAAAGTTGCGAAACAGAAAGAAGGTTAAAATGCAAGTTCGAAACAAGAGCAACATCACGCAACACAAAGTGCTCATTAACTCGCACAGAACCACGGGATAGCACCTTACCTTTGCTATTGTCACCGAAGGTGATAAACTCCTTTCCGGTGACTGGACTAAGACTGGAGAACCACTCGGAGTTTTCGGTCATATGCCTTGAGCACCCGGAATCCACCAACCAAACCTTCTCCAATCGCCTTACCTACATCAATAAAAAGACATAGGTTGAGCATACGGTCAAACACTGGGGTGTGTAAAATGGGAAGTGTACCAGTGTTGTCCTAGCTGCTCAAAAGAATAGTTAGCAGAAAAACCATTCCTAGCACGCCTACGGGGAAAGCAATCACCACGCAGAGGAAAACATGGTCCGCTAAGGGAAGAGCGTCCATCGCGATAGTCAAAACATGGTGGGGGTAACGCTCAACTACAAAGCCACCGCCACGGGGTCCGTAGCCTACAAAACTAGGATCCCTTCGGGCACGACCTCCTTGAGGCCTAGGACCTTGAGGCATAGGTCCTTTAGGCGTAGCACTCCTCCTTTGAACCTTCGACGCATGTACATCATGGAAAGGATGGTACATGTCCGAGTTGTTCATCTCCTTTGCACGGCGCTCCTCTCTCTTTCACCGAAAGCAACACTCCCTCAAGTGACCATCTTTCCCACAATGCCCACAGTGGTACCTCACCGCTCTCATAGGGGTTGTTGGTACTCACGATAGTGGGTGTGGATCACTTGGTTCTTTTGTGGCATGAGGTCCTCTTGGATAGGTGCCATAGTGTCTAGCTTATTCCTGAGGTGGTTTGGTTTTGGAGCCCATGTATGTTTCTTGGGTGGAGCTCTTGGAGGTTCCACAAACACTCCATCCCTGGTGTTCGGTTTGAGAGGCTGTTTAGGTGGAATCTTGGTTAGTTTGGGAGTAGTGGTGGAGTTGGGCTTTGTTGATGGTTCTTAACAACATATTTCTACCGCCAACATGACCCATAAAAATGAAGAAAGTCACATATTCTACTCACATATACCTTTACCGCTAACCAATTTCCACATGTATTGCAAAAGTATGTTTTGTAGACCATAAACTTGTATACAGGTGGAAAGCGGATAAAAAGGCGCAGTTCGACACGATCAAATGCGCAAAACAACAAGAGGAATAAAAGCCCATACAAAAGTGCTACAAACTTCAACCAGATTCAGACTCAGCACGACGTTTCAGGCCAAATGGCCTTTGGCCCAGCCCACGGGGGCCCAGCCAGGGGGCGGCCGCCCCCTGGGTCGGCCGCCCCCCTGGAGACGCCACGTGGCCACCGCCTTTGCAGAGGCGGTGCAATCAATGCCCCTAAGGCGGTTGTCGGTGCTTTTTGCAGAATGCCCCCTCCGAAACTGACCTCAAGGCACTATATAAGGAGGGGGGAGGGACATCAACAAATCATCATTCCTTCATTCCTCAAGATGTAGTCCACATCAAGATACAAGAGAAGAAATAAAGAGGGAGAGTTTTCACTCATATCCTTAGCCTTTAGGTTAGGAATAGAATAGGGAGCGAGATAGAGAGTAGAGTAAGAGAAGTAGTAAAGTGACCGGCTCCATCCCCTAGTTGCACTAGTCGGGAGGCCGAAGTGTTGACTACTCTCCGCGCTGTACCTCTGCAACCCACTGTACCTCTACAACCCAACTTACTACATTGGAGTAAGAAAAGGTTGAGTTCTACTTTTGTTCTAGTAAGTTCTCGAGCATTGTTATCTTGTTCTTAGAATCTTGCGGGTTCGTTGTCCATCTTTTGGTGGATACTCTAGTAGAGGAACCTCTGAATCATTTGGAGGGGTTCCTGGCCAACGCTAGAGTAGTAGCTCATAGCGTAGACGTGGTGTCTAAGCTAAGAACTACCCTCGTTTGCCTCGTATCCCACGGGTGAGGGGTCGGCGGCAGGTGGTGACAGCCCTGTTTGCCCTTAGTTTCCCCCACGTTCGGATACGGCGTAGAGCTATAGGCCGGAGTTACTTGGCAGACCAGGTATAAGTCGGTGCCCGAAGTAAGGTTGTGAAAACACGTTACCGTGTTCGAGGCTTCTAAGCATTAGAAGAACCTCGCTACCCAAGTCATTTCCCTCTTTTCTCTCTAGGGTTCATTAGATCCGTGACCTTGAACACTTTCGTTCCCTGAGAAATTACGATACCCTGTTGTGACGTAACGGCCCTAATCCCATGGCCCACTGATCACTGTTAATCCCTGACAGTCGATCCGTACAGCCAAGAGATTAAGACCTGGTTTCGCCACTGGGCTACATTAGTGCCCGATGTCCGCAGGATCATCTCACAATTCAGTTACAATCTCTTGAACATTTTGACAAATAACATCGGAGTAAATAGCGGAAGACTTAGATAACAATAGTTTTACAAACCAGGGTTCAACATAACATTAAAGTGAAGTTATTACAGACCATAGTTCAAATAGATAGAGTTGGCAGAGTAGCATATGACAACAACTAAAGATAAAGATACTTCACCCAGCCCGAGGGTGAATAGTCACTCATCGGCCTCATCGGCCTCTTCCTGAACAACAGTCACACAGCAAGGTCCAAGGCATACTGAGGAATCTGCCATACCTGCAACATGGGTAATAGAACCCTGAGTACAAAAGTACTCAACAAGACTTACCCGACTAAAGAAAAAGGGAGAAGACTCAGGTATGAGAGGCTTAGGGTAGTCAAGGTAAGGCTTAAGCAAGTTCAAGTAATTTGCAGAAAAGCATTTTCAAACCTTGTTCCTTATTTTGAAAAGACTCAGATATTCCTTGTTCCATCATAAACCTTGATTTATTTTACTTTCCAAAAACAGACCTAGTTGAGAACCACTCCCTGTTGACAGTCAGTGACTAAGTCTCCATAACCGAGGAGCAGCGTTAATCCGGATAAATAATACTCAGCTGAGGATCCCTATCCACACTGCATATGTAGCACCCAAGCTTGCATATGCCAACTCGTCTACCACGATTCCTCCAAGATTGGGCCCGGTCCTACGCCACCCGGAAGTACAGTACACCACTCCAGTCCGGGACTTTAACCCACGTGGGTACATGCTACTTCCGCCATCTCTCCACTCCCAGTGCGCGGTTGTCGGTCCAATAAAGGATTCCTCGGAGCCGAAGCTTTCCGTAGTATGTGAATAGTTGCAAGTCTTAGTCAGCAGGCCCCCATACAGGTGGTCCCTAAATTTTCCAGCCAGCGACAAGCACCTCGGGACTCTGACCCAAGAGTACAGGTCCTGTCAGTTTTTCAACCCTGTCCCGGTCGGTGTCAACTGTTGAGTCCCGGACTACAACATGACGGCACCGTACTCGCGGACAACCTCTCCTTCCCATTGACTAGGTACGGATCAAATACTTAGCCAATAGTGGGAGTAAACCAGAAATTCCCATAAATATTCTTAAAGTGATCACACTTTTGAAATTGGCATTTTTATTGCAAAACTATCATATAGCATTGCTAAGCATTTTGCAAATAGTTTTTGAAAAGCAGGTATCGGGTGTATCATTGGTCAAGGTAGATAATGCATCAGATAGGATTTCACTCAACTCCTATCAACCTAATGCAATAATTTAACTCAAAGACATTTAAGGAAACATTTATAAATTCAAGGAAAGGGTTAAATGCACCGGGGCTTGCCTTGGATGGCAAAAAGAGCAGACTCGGGGTAGGTATAGGTGTCGGAGCTCGGGGTCGCCTCGGGAGTTGGTTCGTCAACAGCGGCCTCGACTCTGGTACCTTCTTCGTCAACTATACGGATGCAATGATGAATGCTCATGAGAATGATGATATGGACTTATGGTGCACGACAATACCACTGATTCTAAATTACTCTAAGGCAAGGCATAATCGAAATCTAGGTTGAGCATAAAAGGTAACCATTTCCTCCTTAAGCAATATTGATTAAACTAGACCTTATTATAATTATCCTAAGCATCATCTAAACATAGCATCACAAACATCATAGACCAAAGGGTAGGGGTCTATGAACATCAATCAATCCAAAGATCACATCATTGAACACTTATTACCAACCCTAATTCATCTTTTCTATTTTTCTTAATTTATTTAAAAGGTCATTTTATGAAGGTGCTCCAAAAATTACCAAATTAATCACATAAGTTTGTTATGGTATAAATAGATGGCAAAACAAATTTCATAATTTTTGGAGGTCATTAAGGTGCTCAATTAAATCTAAACATTTAACTAACAAAAGGCACTATTCCTTAATTAAAATAAAGCTCAAAAATCGACTTGTTTCAAAAGACTTCAAAATTTCACCAGAGACTTGTCATGGCAAAACTAGGTCACAAAAGTTTATCTCAAGATTTTTGGAGCTATAGATCACTCTCCAAAAATACCAAAACCTTCATTTTTTAATTAAAAGGGGAATTTTACATTTTCAAATTTTTGCACAAAACTCAAGTTTCATATTTTTCTAAAATACTACAGAGCATAAAGAGTCTACCACAAAAATTTCAGAATTTTTGGAAGCACACAGAAAATCATACAAAAAAGAGAAAACAGAACACTATTCATATCTTTTAAAAGAAAAAGGAAAAAGGACACGGCGGCGCTCTGCTCGCCGGCGGTGACCCGAGCGCGGCGGCGCGTTTACGCCGGCCAAACTGGGCACTCCGCGGCAGAGCTGAGGGCACGAGAGTGATCAGAGGGCTCACCCGCGTCGATCAAGGGACTCGGCGAGGTGAGGGGATGAACGGAGGTGGACGAATGGCGATGACCGGCGGACGGCGAGCGGCGGCGATCGGCGCAGTGGCGACCCTGGGCATCAAACAGAGCCGCAAAGGCCAGGTTAGAGTCGCACGGAGATAGGGAAGCGAATGCGAGGGTCGGAGGGAGATGATCAAGGCCGGAGACGGCGAATTCCACGAACCCGAGCTCGCCGGGTTTCTGCCGGAGGCGGCAACGACGAGCTACGCCGGGCAAACGGGGACGGTAGAGGTGAAATTGGAGAGTGGGGAAGCTTCACCAGATCAAGGCGGAGCTTCAGAGCTAGGTGGTTGGGCTCGGGAGGCGTTGGTGTGAGCTGGCGACGGCGGCGGAGGTGAGTGAGGGAGGTCGGGCTCTGGCGGGGCTTTTATAGGCACGGCCAGGGGCCGGTAGAGACCTCGGGGTTGCGCGGGTAAGGTTTGCGGGGGCGTGCGCACTCGATTGCGCTCTGGCGGATAAGCTGGCGTGCAGCCGGGGCTCGGGCGCAAGCTCGCCGGCGATGGCCACGCGGCGGCGACGCGCAGAGGACTGTAGGGGACGGGAGCGAGGGTCAGCGCTCGCGTGCGGGCGCGGAGGGAACAAGGAGACAGCGGCCGCAGGTTGGTGGCGCGTGGGGAGCAGCCAGGCACGCGGCACGCACAGCGCCGGCGGGCTGGCCATGGCCGGCCCCCCCCCCCTACGCGAGGAAGAAGAACAGTAGACTAGGGTAGATTTTGACTTTTGAGCAGTTTCAGAAATTTGCAAATTTCTCCCAAAATTTGAACTGTACAGGAAAAACTCAAAATACCAAAGTTGCTCAGAAAAAAAAGATCTACAACTTTGTCAATAAGAACATTTTCAAAATCCAAACAGTTTTTGAACAATATTCAAAAACAGAAAAGGGGACACTTTCCAAATTTGATTCAAATCAAAATTACTTTGGATTTCAAACTGAAACTTGAAAATCTGCAAATATGAAAGTTGTTCCTTTTATCAAAACCTACAACTTTGCTATAATACACTTTTCCTGAAACTCATTAGTTTTTAAGTAAATTTTGAAAACTGAAAAGGGAACAAAAGTTGGGGTTTGAATGAATTTGAAATAACTCAAAACTTTGTACTGCAACTTGGAAATTTGTAAATACCAAAGTTGTTTCTCTTTGACAGATCTACAACTTTGCTTTTTGGACCAACCTCAAATTTTGAATAATTTTTGAATTACAAAAAAAGGGATAAAATCCAGGGTTTGGAAATCAGGGTTTTGCAAAGGGATTTGAAATCAAATTCTGATTTTTGAACTTTGGCCAACACAACAAAACTTCAAGACATCCAACTGAACAAGAATCACACAAAGCTAGGCACAGAGGTGAAATTACCATTTTGCCCTTATAGGAAGATTAGGGCTTTTAGGGTTTTCGAAAAGGGGATCACTACACACATAAGGGGACAAATGCACATGCATAAGGGAAACACACAAGTATGATGAGGATGATTATGACTAATGATGATGACATGTCAGGTTAATTACAGTTAAACACCAGAGGTGTTACACCTGTATACCACTGGGTGAAATGCTACAACGGTATTTCCGTGCGCTTGCGGACTTTGGCTGCTTCGCTAAGATTTACCAACTATCGTGCGGTATATGCTTGGCATATCACAAGGCAATGGCGCTATCCTTGTGGCATGTTAAGAAATACCGACACGACACTTCTTGGCGCTTTTGCTGAGGATAGCTTAAAACCCTATCTTCTGTGATTGCGTTAAGAAATGTCAACAAGCATTTCTGGCGCCGTTGCCGGGGATGGATCGTAAGGTCCATTCTTAGTAACGACGTTAGTAAATGTCAACAAGCATTTCTGGCGCCGTTGCCGGGGATGGATCGTAAGGTCCATTCTTAGTAACGACGTTAGTAAATGTCAACTGGCTTCTCACTCGGCTTAAGACCACTAAACTCTCCAACCTTCCCAAAAGATGTAGCACTCACCACACCCTGAGCAAAGCCAACACCGGGACCTTCAACAGCATGTTTGAATTGGGCAATCATCATCCCAAGCTGCGGCTCACCACTAGACACCCATGACAAGATGGTCCGAAGGTATGTGTTTTCTTCCTTGGTTTGCATCTTGTCATGCTTCACATTTGCAATCTCCATCTCCAAACCCTCACACAGGGCACACCTAGACACACAAGTGCTATCCGAACTGGCCTTCTCAAGAGACACAAGCTTGGCATTCTTCTCTGCCAACTCGGATTGCAAGCCTGCACAAGACTTGCACGCACCCAGCAACACGGGTCTAGCCCTAAGCTCATCCATCTCTCCAACCAAAGCAACATTCTTCCCCCTCAAAGTGAGAAGGTCAGTCATGTGCTTGGAGCACATCTCACACTCATCCTCTTTGGTGACTACAACGGTGGACTTGGCAAACTCAAGTTCCTTCACCACATCCTCCCAATTCTGCCTAAACTCCTTCCTCTCTCTAGCAGCACGCCTAAGCAGTTTATCTTGATTAAGAAGGACGACAGTAAGCTTATCGACCTCAGCAGAAAGTTCTTCAGGATTTTGAGATACCTAGGAGGTGTCGTCGCCGTCGTCGTTCTGAGGGATCTCCTCCAGCTCGCAATTTACCTCATCAACGAGGGCCATGGTGTAGAAGCCCTCATCATCGGCAAAGAAGCACAGACCGTTAAGCTTGTCCTCGATCTTCTTCTTCTCGGACTCATCATCACTTGAAGCAGTGGAATCGTCGTCCGAGTCGTCGACGTCGCTGAGGGTGGCGAAGAAGGCACGCTGCTCGGCCTGGGCCTTGTCCAAGTACTTCTCCTTGATGTACTCCTTGTTGAAGCCGCCCTCCGCTTGTGCTTGGTGGGGACGTACTTCTCCTTGCGCTTGCCAGAGTCATACTTGTGGCAATGATCCGCCTTGCCAAAAGCTTGGTTGTTCTTCTTCATGCAATTGGCGATGAAGTGGTCCGAGCCTCCACACTCGAAGTAGCCACCTCGTCCTCCTCTGCGGCGACGGTTCGTGCTGTTGTTGTGCAACCGCAAGAACCGGTTGGCTAACAGAGCCAACTCGTCGTCCGCCATGAACTCCAGCTGCTCCTCTGTGATAGAAAGGAGAGAAGACAAAGCAAAACCTCCAGAAAGGTTAGCAGAAGAGCCAGAAACCAAAGCCATTGACGGGCCAGAAGGATTTTCATAAGAAGCCCTCGCCATGGCGTCAATCTCACTGGACTTGAGCTTACTAAAGATCTCATCGCACGTGAGAGTCACAAAGTTAGGCTATTCGATGATCGCCTGCACCTTAGAGTCCCACACCGACCGATCAAGAGTGTGTAAAAGCTTGAGAGCCCTCTCATGATCGTCGAAAGGAAACAACTCCTTGTTAGCCCTCATCCTGTTGACAATCACCTGAAAGCGAGCGAATAAACTTTCTGAAGGACCGAAAATGCTAAAGCAAGGCGACCAGGGGGGGTGAATGGGAGCCTAAAAATTTGTTTTGAAATTATGACCTCTGTCCCAACAAAATCAACCCCAAAAGCTTCGCACTCAAACGTGATGCCCACGACCCTCGGAAAGAAGGTGGATGATCCCTAGGATCACAGCGAGGCACCACACAAGAGAGCAAACCAAAACTCTCAAAACCCCGAGTCAAGTTCGTGCCTAAAAGACCCACTCCCAAACGTAGATAGAGGGCTACGTCGGGATTCCTCCAAATACCGATGCTAACGCGTAGCAAAGATATGTAGAGAGGTTCCCAGGTGAACTCTAGGAGCAAACGAGAAGTCCGGAAACAAAGAGGAAAAGCCGGGAGAGCAAACGCACTAAAACGCAACCTACAGCCGATTCCCGGACTGTCTGGGCTGCAGGTGCCGAACTGTCCACGCCAGGGGCGGCTTGTCCGCGGGTCCTTCCCGGACTGTCCGCCGGTCAAAGTCCCAAAACAGCAAACCTGCTGGAACGTCCCTGCTCAGGCCCGGACTGTCCGCGCCCGTCAGTGGCGGACTGTCCGCCGGTCACCCGAGGGGAAAAACACCGAGGCAAACAGCCACTGCTCCGGCTGGAACCCCGACTCACGGACTGTCCGCGGCTGGGGGGCGGACAGTCCGCAACTACCCAAAAAGTTCAAAAACAGCACGGGATAAAACCAAAATCGATTGGATCCTCACCAAATCGAATGGGGCTGCAACCAAACTTCTCCCAAGTGTTCTTCTTTGTGTTGGGAAGCTAATCCTAGGATATCATCGCTCCAAACCAACTAATCCATGAGAAATCCGAAGAACACTAGAAAAGGGGAAGAAACTAAGAACGAACGCGATTTCGACCCGATCTATGTGCTCGTGAGGTTAGAGGGGAAATCCTTCGGTGGAAAGAAGGAGCTCACGACAACAAACAATCTGATTCATACGAAATCGCAAATCGTTGCTCGAAGAGGGAGAACGAGGCAAATCTCCGAGAAGGGAAAAACGAAAACGCGAAGAATAAAAACGCGATTCGATCCAAATTGTAGCCAACAAAGAGGAGGGGCGAAATTGATCCTTGGATTGCTACTAGACGAAGAATTGTGTAGCACTCTGTGTCGGGTTGCAAGCCACTCCTCGCAACACAAAGCGTGGATGGCGAAAAGCTCAAGAACAAGAGTCGGTCTCTCCTCAAGCCCTAGCCTCCTCTCACCTAAACAAAATGAGAGTGACACCTCCAAGGATGGCTGTCCAACACAGCCCCTTCATCTATATATATAGGCGCATGTCCAAATGACACAAACGCCCTAACATGAAGTACTAACCCAAATACCCCCCAGGGGTAAAACTGTCCAACCCTAGCATTTTTCAATCCAACGGCCACGCCCGCACATCCGGTAGCTTCGCCTCAACGCGACCTCACTTATGCCGCCACGTGCCGTCATGTTGACAACCGCGCCTTCCTTGTGGATAGCTTCGCGGCCGCGCCAGCCTCTCCACGCCGCCACACGTCGACCGTCCTTTTGGACCTTCCCCCGGTTTTGAGGCCCAAACCAGGAAACCTGCCAGCCCAGGTTTTGAGGCCCAAACCTGGAAACCGTCCACCCCGAGTCTTGAGGCACAAACTCGAAAACCCGTGAGCCTAGGTTTTGAGGCCCAAACCTGGAAACCGTCCATCCTGAGTTTTGAGGCCCAAACTCGGAAACCGGCCACTCCGAGTTTTGAGGCCCAAACTCGGAAACCGTCGAGGGTAGCTTTTTGAGGCTCAGCTACCGAACCCGCACCGTAGACGGGATGTGGTTCGCACACCCCGACCACCAGCACCGATGCCGATGCATGTCCAGCCTCCATGCCGGGCACAACGCCTTTGCCTTCCTTCTTGACTCGGCTGATGGCACTTGCGCCGCACGCAAGCCCGTGTCTGACCTCCCGCCAAGTGTCACGACGCCATCGTCTTCCTCCCGACTCGGCCGATGCATCGCACATCCCCATGTGCTCTCGCTCGTCGATGCCACGTGCCAGCTACCACAGCTGGTCCTCTGGTCTCTTGGTCCGTCGGTCCAAGCCTCACGTCCGCCCTTCACCGCTCTGGGTACATCGGCATGGCACGTCCGCCGCACGGCACACCCATCCTTCACCGCTCCCGGTCCATCGGCACAACATGTCTCTACTTGACCTTCACCTTGCCATCAACCACTGTATCCGAGCTCAACACCTGCACATCAACATAGCCAAGAGACACATGTTGCACACGCACACCAACATAGAAACACACCACAACTCAACGCCACCGGTTAGTCATAAACATTAAGCACATATCAAGATATGGACTAAACTGGGAAAAGCCTCAAACCTTCCTCATGAATGTAATTCATTCATCATATATGTTCTCAATCTCCCCCTTGATGAATGCATTGACTAAAAATAAAACCACACAGGAAGGGTTTGAAGTCAAGCCTCATTCAAGTGCCCAAAAGCCAAGAAAAAGCAAACACAAGGCCACTTGAGATGAGGAAGGATCATGAAAACTCCAAATAAAAGCTCTCAGTCCCTAAAGAAATGGGAAAAGCGGGCAAAGCCTCCACACAACTGAAGAGTCAAGAGAAACAAGAGTTTCATGAAATCCCAAAAGGTACTCAAAAACCATTCTCAAATAAATTATCAAATAATCATCACAAAAGAAACCAAGGTACTTATCCACTTGGGTTTCAAAATTTCTCCCCCTTGATGATTGAATTGACAAAAAACTAGTCACAAGAGATGGTTTGAGATACCAAAACTGAAAACTTGGTCCCCAAAGACATGGGCAACGACTCAACACAACCAAGCAAAGTATCGGAGCGACAACTCATCAAAGAGCAAAACTCGATCAAAAATGGAGCACAAGACTTGGTTCCCAAAGACATGGGCAACGGCTCGACGCAACCAAGTCAAAAATGAGCTAGCCCTCAAGAAGAGGCAGAAAAAGCTTAACACCACTAGCTCAGGGCTCGATACCAATTTAGGTTGAAACAACGCATAAGAATGCAAAACTGCTAGTTCCTTAAAGATAGAGGCACATAGGCTCAACACAACTAGCAGAAAACTCAATATCAATCACAAGCAGCCAAAAATTGGTGAAAACAGCTAGTTTCTCAAGATAGAGGCAAAATGGCTCGACACAACTAACTGAAGGCTCCGTATCAATCGAAAATACCAAGCAAAAACTGCTAGTCTCTCAAGAGAGAGGCAACAACGGCCCAACACGACTAGCAGGCTCGATACCGATTGAGAAAAACACAAAGAGAAGCTCAACACTAAATGGAGCACAAACACTCGGAGCACGCGGAGAAACAGCAACACAAAAGCGACTCCTCCTGAAGGCAAGCCTACACACAAAGGCTATGCACCAAAGCTTAGTATGAAGGATACTAATTGAAACACATAAAAGAGCTATACCAATTGAAGAAGAACATAAAAGAGCTAAACTCCCCCTAGCTCAAAGCTCTCCCCAAAATGCATGACTCACCCCTTTGGAGCCAACACTCAAGCTCCCCCTTGCAAACAGCTTCTCCCCCTTGACAAAAGGGAATATGCAGAGGGGTTTTGACATTTTTCACAAAGTTGACACAAACACAAGACAAGTCTTCAACCAAAAGCATATGGGGGCAGTGAAAGGCATTGAAAAAGACCACAAAGAGTGTCAGAGCTGGGGGATATGTACACTAAGCTAAAAATGCATGATATGCACAATGCTACAGCTTCAAGTGTATAGCAATCAGAATGAAAAGATGCTCAAAAGGGTGCTGCCCCGAAAGTGTAGCAACCAAAACAAATGCTAGCAAAGGCTCAAACTGATCAAATGAATACGAAATATGAACAATTAAGCATATGAGCAGTTTTAAGCCATTTGAAAAGGAGTTCACCACTTAAAATAGCGCTTAGCATGAATAGACAGGAAATCGAGCAAGTGCTAACTCAAGTATAAAAGGGGAACTACCCCTAACAAAGTTCAATCATCATGCCATAGAATGAAGCATAGACTTGTGTCATTATCAAATTTTATCAGAATTTGCAGTGGTATTAACACAAGTTCAAATTAAAGCATTTGATTGCGAGAGGTTGAAAACATGGTCATTGCCTAACTTTTCAACCGAGCTAAGCCTATGCAATAAAAGCAATCGGAAGCTTAAAGCACCGGTTTCGGTCTTACACTACACAGCTCAAGTTTAACTCAATTGTGCAATGAGGAACAGTCTCGATACCGTGAGGTGCTGACACATGCAATCCCATCTTGATCTTTTCATTTCACTTAGACTTGGATCAAATTTTAAGCATATGGTAAATATGAACAATCCAAGCAAGTGAATGACTCAGTGCAAGAGACATAGCAACCTAGCATACAAAAGATAGCACAAGTGATCTCAACACATCCTACCCATGCTAGTTGCCAATCTCAATGGTGAACAAATTAAAAGTTTCATAGTTGAATAGTCAAGTTCACCATTTGCCAAAAATAGCTTAGGTCATAACATGTATCAAGTGATCAAAAAGAGCCTAAGCTACAAGCATCATCATGAATAAACAGGGCATACCAAAAAGAGCATAGTCTCATTCGCATTGCTCTAAGCATGAAGCTCTAAAATGCACTAAAATACATGATGAAATGCATGCAAAAGCTAGTCTATCAAAGATCAAGCAAAACTATCCTAAAAAGGAAAACCCAAAACAAAAAGGGTATTGGAGAAGTCCAACTAAGATACAACAAGGAAAATGCTTCCCAACTAAAAGGGAAACACACACAAAACTCACAAGAGAAGAGCCAAGAAAAGCTCAAGCGAACATCCAGCAAAATCTTCATTAGAAAGACCACACAACAGAAAAAGGTCGAAGAAGAAGAGTACCAAAACCCGAACTTAGAAGTGTGTCGGAGGTACCTCATGAAGCGCCTGACCGCCTGCTGGTGTGATACCCGAGGGGACGCCTGAAACTGCTGTAATCTTTGGGGCACCTGCCTCGCCGAAGTCGTCTCCCCCTCGCCTGATGCTGTCGCTGCCACAGGTGCTGTTAGTGCTCACTAGAGAGGTGCTCGAACGACACACCAAGTAGTGGAAGAAGTGGGATCGGGTCCGTGAGCCAAAATGCTCTCTCCAGGCTCCTGTTCTCCTGTACACTCAAAGGCAAAAGAAACACAACGCATTGTCTCATCCAGTGTGACCTCAAGGTCTCCACGAAAACGGTTAGTCACATAATAAGCAGAAGGTGAACTCTCAACAAAAAGAGATCTACCTATGAATGATACCGCAAGGAGATCTGAACTCAAACTAGACATGACTACCATGCAACAGGATAAAGCACTATGGAGCAAAATGCAACCTAGAGACATGATCAACTCAAACACAGCCTAAACCTCAACACATGCTACAATGCAAGATAATGATAACAATAGATCCAGAAGCATGTAACATGACAAAATTGTGTGAAGGCTAGTGCTCAAACTAAACATGTCAACAGGGTACATGCAGCTAACCAAAACTAGCACTTGAAAAGTGACACCTAATGAACATCATACCTCTACAAGTAAGGCTCATAGAGAAGTATGGTAAAGCATGGCACAAAGTTCATGAGGATCACAAACTAGCAAGAAAAGTGACTAAGCCACCAAGCTATACACAAAGCTAGCATGACATATGATACAGAAGATAGCACATGCTAGACTAAACAAAACATGATACAAAAGAAAATGTACATGCAAGAACTATACAAGTGAGCACATGAAGAATCATCTCATACCACAAGACATAGATCATGGATGTACAAGGTATGAGTGTATATGAAAGCTCACCGGATAGCAAAAGCCTCTTTGGAGGCAAATCTAAGCGGGGTGTAGAGAACTATCAACTCATGTTCACATATAAAAGATCAAGGTCCATCAGGCGCATGTACTCCACCCCACGTCCTCATATCTACACACAAGAGGACAAAATAACCCGAGTCTTGGATCCCGAAGGGTTAGCAAGCAAGTACTTGGGAATCCAAGACTTGGTCACAAATCTCAACTTATCATGTGGGCTAGCATGATGCAAATGTTGGTTCAAATGCAATTGTGAAACACCCTTGGAATCATTCGTCAAAAGGACAACTCGAGGAGAAGAACGAGTCGTACCACGGGAAAAGAGGCAAACCTCTTCGAAGGTTTTTGTAGAAGAACCAATAGGAGCACCATGAAAAGCATGACGTGGACCAAGAGAAGAAGCACTAGAAACATGTCCATGACCACGACCTATCCCACTAGAAGAGGAGTCATAAAACCCATCAACAAAGAGGGGCTTCTTACTAGGAGCACAAGCGTTCATGCCATGGGAAGGGCTATGAACCACCATCTTCCTAGAAGACCGAGCTTGGCGCAAGCGTTTGGCACGCCGATAGCAAAAGCTTTCTTGATGCCCATCTTTCTCACAAAAAGAGCAATGGTACAAAGGCCTATTGGAAGGCACACCATTCTCCGACAAGTGAGAAGTCCCTTGGGACTTAGAACAAGAAGCATCAACATTTAACTTGGTGCCAACACTAGGAGCACACGTGAAATGGGAAAGGCTACACGGCTTCCTAAAAGCCTTAGCTCGAATTCGTCGCTCGTGTTTGACACGTCAGAAACAAAAATCGAATGAGTGTCCATCCTTCTTGCAAAAGGTGCAATGGAAAACCGGATTGGGAGCACGAGTCCCAAAAATATGAGAAGCACCCTTATCAAGAGAAGTCCCTTGGACATCACTCGAATAAACAGCAAGGTTAGGAGTAGCTATGAAAGAGCTATCCGAAACCTTGACACTAGTGCTAACGTCAAAAGACACACGCACAACACAAGAACTCAACTCCGGTTGCAAAGATGCAGACTTGGAAACATCAACATCGGAGTTGGAAGAAATGCGTGACTCAAACGACTTAGCACAAAGGCTCTTGCATCTTTTGGCCAAAACCTCATTTTCAAACATGAGGCGGTCACAATGTGACGGAACGACCCTAATCCCATGGCCCACGTGTCCCTATCTACCTCTGACAGCCGAACCCATGTTCCATGTGATTAAGACCTGTTCGCCACCGGGCTACATCAGTGCCCAATGTCCGCAGGATCATCTCACAATTCGGTTACAACATTTCATACTTTTATAAATAACATCGGAATAAAGAGCGGAAGACTTAAATAACATTAGTTTTACAAACCGAGGTTTCAAATGAGGTAAGGAGTACGATTATTACAAACCATTGTTCGGGAAATTCAAAGTAGACAACGTAGCGGAAGCAATAACATAAAGATACATGTAACACCCAGCCCGAGGGTGCACATTTACTCATCGGCCTCCTCCTGGACGAAGGTCACGCAACAGGGTGCGAGACACATCGGGGTCTCAGGCATACCTGCAACATGGGTAACAAACCCTGAGTACGGGGTACTCAACAAGACTTACCCGACTAAAGAAAAAGGGAGAAGACTCAGGAATGAAGGCTTAGGGTAGTCAAGGTAAGGCTTAAGCAAGATCAAGTATTTTGCAGAAAAGCATTTTTGTAAACCTTATTTTATTTTTGAAAGATTCGGTATTCCTCAAATCTTCATCGTTCATGATTCATTTTACATTTCAAAACATTCCTAGTTGAGAACCACTCTCCGTTGACAGTCAGTGGACCAAGTCTCCATAACCGAGGAGCAACGTTAATCCGGATAAATAATACTCAGCTGAGGATCCCTATCCACACTGCATATGTAGCACCCAAGCTTGCATATGCCAACTCGTCTACCACGATTCCTCCAAGATTGGGCCCGGTCCTACGCCACCCGGAAGTACAGTACACCACTCCAATCCGGGACTTTAACCCACGTGGGTACATGCTACTTCCGCCATCTCTCCACTCCCAGTGCGCGGTTGTCGGTCCAATAAAGGATTCCTCGGAGCCAGAGCTTTCCGTAGTATGTGAATAGTTACAAGTCTTGACCAGCAGGCCCCCATACGGATGGTCCCTAATTTTCCAGCCAGAACTATACCTTGGTTATATCTCACCCAAGCGTAATAGTCCTGTCAGTTTTTCAACCCTGTCCCGGTCGGTGTCAACTGTTGAGTCCCGGACTACAACATGACGGCACCGTACGCTCGGACAACCTCTCCACGCTATTGACTAGGTACGGATCAGGTAACTAGCCAGTAGACGGGAGTAAAGCCAAATTCCCATAAACATTCTTAAAGTGATCACACTTTTGAAATTGGCATTTTTATTGCAAATCTATTGAATAGCATTGCTAAGCATTTTGCAAATAGTTTTGAAACAAGGGTATGTGTATCTTTTGGTGGGGGTAGATTATGCAAGTAATAGGTCATCACACAACTCCTATTACCTAATGCAATAGTTTAACTCAAAACATTTAAAGAAAACATTTATAAAAGCAAGGTAGGGTTAAATGCACCGGGGCTTGCCTTGGATGGCAAAAAGAGCAGACTCCGGGTAGGTATAGGTGTCGGAGCTCGGGGTCGCCTCGGGAGTTGGTTCGTCAACAGCGGCCTCGACTCTGGTACCTTCTTCGTCAACTATACGGATGCAATGATGAATACTCATGAGAATGATGATATGGACTTAAGGTGCAAGACAATTCTACTGATTCTAGATTACTTTTAAACAAAGCATGATTGAAATCTAGGTTGAGCATAAAATGTAACCATTTCTTCCTTAAGCAATATTGATTAAACTAGCCCTTATTATACTTATCCTAAGCATCATCAAATCATAGCATCACAACCATCATAGACCAAAGGGTAGGGGTCTATGAACATCAATCAATCCAAAGATCACATCATCAAACACTTATTACCAACCCTAATCCACCTTTCTATTCTTCTTAATTTATCTTAAAAAGGTCATTTTATGAAGTTGCTCCAAAAATTACCAAATTAATTCCATAAGTTCATTATGGCATAAACAGATGGCAAAACAAATTTCATAATTTTTGGAGGTCATTAAGGTGCTTAATTAAATCTAGACATTTAATTAACAAAAGGCACTATTCAACTATTTAAATAAAAGCTCAAAAATCAACTTGTTCCAAAAGACTTCAAAATTTTACCAGAGACTCAGAAAGGCATAACTAGCACATAAAAATTTATCTCCAGATTTTTGGAGTTATAGATCACTCCCCAAAAATACCAAAACCTCCATTTTTCAATTAAAAGGGGAATTTTACATTTTTAAATCTTTGCACAAAACTCAAGTTTCATATTTTTATAAAATACTCCAGAGCATAAAGAGTCTACCACAAAAATTTCAGAATTTTTGGATGCACACAGAAAATCATACAAAAAAGAGAAAACAGAACACTATTCACATCTCTCAGAAAAAGAGAAGAGCACTGTGCTCCTTCTAGGCCGGGCTCGGCGAATCGCGGGGGCTCGGGCGAATCGCGCGGGGCTCGGTCGAGACGGGCTCGGTTGAGACGGAAGCGACAGCTTCGTCCGAGGCCTGGCCCGGAGGATCGGGCGAGACGGAGAAGTAAGCCTCCGTCCGAGGCCTGACTCGGGCGAAGCGGAGAGCATGCGCTCGCCGAGGCTTGGGCTCGGGCGAAGCGGAGGGCATGCGCTCGCCGAGGCTTGGGCTCGGGCGAGACGGAAAAACAAGCCTCTGTCCGAGGCGTGACTTGGAGGCTCGGGCGAAACGGAGTGGAAGCAGAGGCCGGAGGCTTCGGATGCTTACCACGGGTCGGAGGCAGGGCTCGAGGGTGAGGCTCGACACGTTCTCGAGGGTGAGGCTCGAGGAAGAGACGACCGCGGCGGCGCTCCGGCGATCCGGCGATCCTGCTCAACACACGAGACCGCAAGGGCCGGGTTAGAGTCGCACGGAACCGAGGAAGCTGACACAGGGGTCGGGAGAAGGTATCCGCGACCGGAGGGGAAGTATTTGACGAACCCGAGATCACCGGGGTTCCGTCGGAGTTTGGGAAGATGGGGTTACGCCGGGCGATTGGAGGCGGGAAAGGTGAAATTGGGGGGTGGGAAAGCTTCACGAGCTCTAGGCGGAGCTTTCGGGCTAGGTGGTTGAGCGGCGGGAGCTCCGGAGAGGTCTGGCCACGGTGGCGGAGGTGAGTGCGGAGGTCGGAGCTCCGGCGGGCTTATATAGCCGCGGCCAGGGGCCGGTAGAGAGCTCGAGGTGGGGTGGATAAGCTCGGCGGACGCGTGCGCTCTCGATTGCGCGCAGGCGGAGGACGGGCGTGCAGCCGGGGCTCGGGCGCAGACAGCGCCGGCGATGGCCACGCGGCGGCGACGCGCTGGAGCAGTAGGGGACGGGGCGGAAGTCAGCGCTTCGCGCGTGCGGGTGCGGAAAGATGTCGCGGGCGCGGGTGACAAGTCGGGGGCAGACGAGCGGCTGCCAAACGCGTGGCGCGCGCAACGCCGGAGGCTCGGCCACGGCCGGGGCCCCCTAGCTGTAGGTGGAAGATGAACAGGGCTAGGTCTTAGGGTTTGACTTTTGGCTGATCTCTGTATTTTGCAAATTACTTCCAAAACTTGAACTGGGCAACAAAAACTCAAAATACCAAAGTTGCTCAGAAAAATGAGATCTACAACTTTGTCAATATGAACATTTTCAAATTCCAAATAGTTTCTGAACCATATACAAAAACAGAAAAGGGGACACTTTTCAAATTTGATTCAAATCAAAATTACTTTGGATTTCAAACTGAAACTTGAAAATCCTTATATATGAAAGTTGTTCCATTTGTCAAAACCTACAACTTTGCTAATATACACTTTTTCTGAAACTCAATAGTTTTTGAATAAATTTTTAAAACTGAAAAGGGGACAAAAACTGGAATTTGAATGAATTTGAAATTACTTCAAATTTTATATAGAAACATGGAAATCTGTAAATACCAAAGTTGTTCCTCTAGGTCAGATTCACAACTTTGCTTTTTGAACCAACTCAAAATTTTGAATTATGAAAAAGTTATCAGAAAGGGAATAAATCCAGGATTTGGGAATTTTAGGGTTTTGCAAAAGGACAATCAAATCAAATCTGATTTTTGAACCTTGATCAAAGCAACAAACATCAGGGCATCAAAATCAAACAAGAACTACATAGAACTAGGCACAGAGGTGAAATTACCATTTTGCCCTTAGAGGGAGAATTGGGCTTTTAGGGTTTTTGAAAAGGGACTAAAGCATAGCAATTAAGCAATCCAAATGCATCACAGGAAATGATTAATGCTTAAGATGATGACATGTCAAGTTAATTACATTAGTAACACTAGGGGTGTTACACACAAGTACCACAAGGAGTGTTTCTCAAGTTTTCCATCTCCTTTTCAATGCACTCGACATATGTGGTACGCAAGAGCTCAATCTCCTTCTCAAGGTTGGCACTCATATCATTGTGCTCAACCAACTTAGCGCTCATATCATTGCGCAAAGCTTTCAAAGCCAAAACTTCTTTTTCTAAATCAATGCATGATGTGCACATGAAATCGGTGGAAGAAACATCACCATTCACATCAAGCAAAGAATCATGAATAGCACAAGAAGTAAGGCAAGCATTTTTATTCAAAGAGCATGAGCTACAAGGCCTAGAATTTATATCAACAATTTCTGCCCTAGCATGCTCAAGTTCATCTACACATGTGGTGTGAGTCAATTTTAGTTCATTAATTTCAGCATGCAAAGACTCACAAGAAACACATGGTAACAAAGCATTTGACTTAAGCAAGGCTTATTCAGTTTTAGCATAGTTGAGGTCCTTGCTAAAGTCAATGCAAACTAGACATGGTTTGGAAGCATTGGATATCAACATTTCATTTTTAGATTTTAAGCTAGCAAGAGAAAAGCCTAGCTCATCATTATTCCTAACCATGTCACTACAAGAGGTGCAAGGCAAAGATGCACTAGACTTCCAATGAAAAAGGCCACATTTTAACCTAGTGATAGAGCAATTCAACTTCTCAATCTTCCTATGCAAGGTATCACAAAGCTCATCGTATCTAACGTTATCATCACAGCAAGCTTCATATCGTTGGGACAAAATCCCAAGACAAGCGAGAAGTGTACCTTTCTTGGCCTTGCCAAGTTCACGAATATGATCCTCCGTTGAATGCTCATCATCTCCTAGAAAGTCCAGCAAAGCATCCACCTCACGTTCTGCCTCAAGAGCCGCACTCCTCCTTGCCAAAATGTCATCCTCAATCGCATGTCCAAGACTCAAACCTATGGACAAAGACACACTGGAAGAAGAGCTTGGTGTCATCTCCAAAAGCAACGTTAGTGTTAGCCAAAACACAAGCTCAACACCTCGACAAGCAAAGTCGGAAACACAACCGCTCTCAAAAGGTCGCCTTCCCGGATCCAGAACCGGTTAAGGTAGAGAGATCCTTAACTGGCTCTGATACCAACTGAAGGACCGAAAATGCTAAAGCAAGGGGACCAGAGGGGGGGGTGAAAGGGAGCCTAAAAATTTCTTTCGAAATTACGGCCTCTGTCCCAACAAATTCAACCCCAAAAGCTTCGGACTCAAACATGATGCCCACGACCCTCGAAAAGAGGGTGGATGATCCCTAGGATCATAGCGAGGCACCACACAAGAGAGCAAACCAAAACTCTCAAAACCCCGAGTCAAGTTCGTGCCTAAAAGACCCACTACCAAACGTGAGAATATATATGATGAATGATTGACTTTGATGAGGAAGGTTTGAGGCTTTTCCCGGTTTAGTCCATATCTCGCTATGCGCTTAATGTTTATGACTAACCGGTGGTGTTGAGTTGTGGTGTTTGTGTGTTGGTGTGCATGTGCAACATGTGTCTCTTGGCTGTGTTGATGTGCAGGTGTTGAGCTCGGATACAGTGGTCGATGGCGAGGTGAAGGTCAAGTAGAGACGTGTCGTGCCGACGGACTGGGAGCGGTGAAGGATGGGCGTGCCGTGCGGTGGATGTGCCATGACGATGTACCCAGAGCGGGGAAGGGCGGACGTGAGGCTTGGACTGATGGACCAGAGGGCCAGAGGACTAGCTGTGGTAGCTGGCACGTGGCATCGACAAGCGAGAGCACATGGGGATGTGCGATGCATTGGCCGAGTCGGGAGGAAGACGATGGCGTCGTTGCACTTGGCGGAGGTCGGACACAGGCTTGCGTGCGGCGCTAGTGCCGTCGGCCAAGTCAAGAAGGAAGGCGAAGGCGTTGTGCCCAGCGTGGAGGCTGGACATGCATCGGCATCGGTGCCGGTGGTCGGGGTGTGCGAACCACATCCCGTCTATGGCGCGGGTTCGGTAGCTAAGCCTCAAAAAGCTACCATCGACGGTTTCCGAGTTTGGGCCTCAAAACTCGGGTGGCCGGTTTCTGAGTTTGGGCCTCAAAACTCGGGTTGGACGGTTTCCAGGTTTGGGCCTCAAAACCTAGGTTGGCTGGTTTCCGAGTTTGGGCCTCAAAACTCTGGTGGACGGTTTCCATGTTTGGGCCTCAAAACCTAGGCTGGCAGGTTTCCCGGTTTGGGCCTCAAAATCGGGGGAAGGTCTAAAAGGACGGTCGACGCGTGGCGGCACCGAGAGGCTTGCGTTGCGGCGAAGCTATCAGTGAGAAGGCGCGGCGGTCGATGGTGACGGCACGTGGCGGCATCCAGGAGCTTGCGTCGAGGCGAAGCGAAGGATGAGAAGGGGCGCGACCGTCAGATGGAAACTGCTAGAGTTGGACGGTTTTACCCCTAGGGGGTATTTGGGTTAGTACTTCATGTTAGGGCATTTGTGTCATTTGGACGTGCGCCTATATATAGATGAAGGGGCTGTGTTGGAGAGCCATCCTTGGAGGTGTCACTCTCATTTTGTTTAGGTGAGAGGAGGCTAGGGTGAGAGGAGAGACCGACTCTTGCTCTTGAGCTTTTCCCCATCCGCGTTTTGTATTGCGAGGAGTGGCTTGTAACCCGACACCGAGTGATAATACAAATCATCATCTTCCCAAATCCAAGGATCAAATTCGTCCTCCTCTTGTTGGCTGTGATTTTGGATCGAATTCGCATTTTTGTTCTTCGCGTTTCGGTTTTTCCCCTCCCGGAGATTTGTCTCGTTCTCCCTCTCCGAGCGATGATTTGCGATTCCGTTTGAATCAATTTGTTCTATGTCGTGAGCTCCTTCTTTCCACCGAAGGATTTCCTCTCTAACCTCACGAGCACATAGATCGGGTCAAAATCGCGTTCGTTCTTCGTTCTTTCCCCTTTTCTAGTGTTCTTCCGATTTCTCATGGATTAGTTGGTTTGGAGCGATGATATCCTAGGATTAGCTTCCCAACAGGTAGAAGAACACTTGGGAGAAGTTTGGTTGCAGCCCCATTCGATTTGGTGAAGATCCAATCGATTTTGGTTTTGACCCGAGCTGTTTTTGGGCTTTCTAGACATTGGCGGACTGTCCGGGACTTATCCCCGGACTGTCCGGGGGTCGGGGCTGTTCATGGGCAGCGAAGTTGTTGTTTTCATTTTTGAACGACGGACTGTCCGGGACTCATTTCCGGACTGTCCGGGGTTCAATAGCGGACAGTCCGCGGTTCACTAGCGGACAGTCCGCGACTGCACAGTTTTGCTGATTTCGTCCGTATCTTTTGCATACAAGCTCCGATTTATGATCCGTTTGTTGCGTTGGTTTCCTAACTTCTTAAGGATCATTCCAAAGTACTTTTGCCACCATTGGTCAAAGTATTTTTGGTCGGACACTTCCTTCTTCTCCATAGGAGTTAAGTGTTCCGCTTTCGGAGTTTCGTTTGTTCTAGCGGCCGTATCTTTTGCGTTCGAGCTCAGATTTGAGATCCGTCTGTTGCATTAGTTTCCTAACTTCATAAGGATCTTTACAAGGTGCTTTTGCCACTAGTTGGCCTAAGTAGTTTTGGTCGAACACTTTCCTCTTCTCCATAGGAGTGGGGTGTTCCGTTATCGGAAGTTCGATTGTTCTAGGAGCTTGCTTGTGTAGTTTTGCCCCGTTCCTTTGGTGCTTCGTTTTGGGGGTTCTTCGGTAGTTCCGCTGTACCTCTAGGACATCTCCTAGGCTATCCACCTATTTGTAGGTCATGTACTCACCGGTTGTTTGAGTCTTCGCTTTTGGGGTGATTTTTTGGGACAAGGGCCATCATTTCTTGAGAAGAAATTTGAGGCTCCCATTCACCCCCCCCTCTGGTCGCCAATTCGGTCCTTCAATTGGTATCAGAGCCAGTTAAGGATCTCTCTACCTTAACCGGTTCCGGATCCGCGAAGGCGACCTTTTTAGAGTGGTTTGGCTTCCGACGTGGTTTGTCGAGGTGTTGAGCTTTTGCTTTGCTAACACTAACGGTGCTTTTAGAAGTGCCACCAAGTTCTTCTTCTACTATGTCTTTGTCTTTAGGCTTGAATGTTTCCAAGGACGACATCTTGGGAAGAAGGAGGAGCACAATTGATGAAAGGGATCGCGAGGTGAATGAGCTATTGAATCTTCTACGTGATGATGAACTTTCACCAGAGGATCTTCTACATCAACTTGGCAAGGCCAAGAAAGGTACACTTGCTTGGGGTCTTGTGACCTTGCACAACCTTTATGAGGCTCGATCTAGGAATGTTGAGCTTTGTAGTACCTTGCGTAGAAAGGTCGAAAAGTTGAAATGCTCCATTGCTAGGTTGAAGTCTAGTGCCTCTTTGGCTTGCACCTCTTGTAGTGACATGGTTAGGAAGAATGATGAGCTATGCTTTTCTCTTGATAGCTTAAAATCTGAATATGAACTGTTCAAATCCAATGCTTCCGAACCATGTTTAGTTTGCATTGACTTGAGCAAGGACTTTGATTATGCTAAAACTGAAATAGCCTTGCTTAAGTCAAATGCTTTGTTACCATATGTTTCATGTGAGTCTTTGCATGCTGAAATTAATGCACTAAAATTGACTCACACCACATGTGTTGATGAACTTGAGCATGCTAGGGTAGAAATTGTTGATATAAATTCTAGGCCTTGTAGCTCATGCTCTTTGAATAAAAATGCTTGCCATGCTTCTAGTGATATTCATGATTCTTTTCTTGATGTAAATGGTGATGTTTCTTCCACCGATTTAATTTGCACATCTTGGATTGATTTAGAAAAAGAAGTTTTGGCTTTGAAGGTTTTGCGCGATGATATGAGCTCTAAGTTGGTTGAGCACAATGATATGAGTGCCAACCTTGAGAAGGAGATTGAGCTCTTGCGTACCACATATGCTGAGTGCATTGAAAAGGAGATGGAAAACTTGAGAAACACTCCTTGTGGTACTTGTGACCGCCTCATGTTTGAAAATGAGGTTTTGGCCAAAACATGCAAGAGCCTTTGTGCTAAGTCATTTGAGTCACGCATTTCTTCCAACTCCGATGTTGATATTTCTGAGTTTGCATCTTTGCAACCGGAGTTGAGTTCTTGTGTTGCGCGTGATTCTTTTGACGGTAGCACTTGTGCCAAGGTTTTAGATAGCTCTTTCATAGCTACTCCTAACCTTGCTGATTCTTCGAGTGATGTCCAAGGGACTTCTCTTGGCAAGGGTGCTTCTCATATTTTTGGGACTCGTGCTCCCAATCTGGTTTTCCATTGCACCTTTTGCAAGAAGGATGGACACTCATTCGATTTTTGTTTCCGCCGTGTCAAACACGAGCGACGTATTCGAGATAAGGCTTTTAGGAAGCCACATAGCCTTTCCCATGGCACGTGTGCTCCTAGCGTTGGCACCAAGTTGGTTGTTGATGCTTCTTGTTCTCAGACCCAAGGGACTTCTCACTTGTCGGAGAATGGTGTGCCTTCCGATAGGCCATTGTACCATTGTTCTTTTTGTGAGAAAGATGGGCATCAAGAAAGCTTTTGCTATCGGCGTGCCAAACGTTTGCGCCAAGCTCACTCTTCTAGGAAGTTGGTGGTTCATAGCCCTTCCCATGGCATGAACGCTTGTGTTCGTAGTAAGAAGCCCCTCTTTCTTGATGGGTTTTATGACTCCTTTTCTAGTGGGTTAGGTCATGCTCGTGGACATGCCTCTAGTGCTTCTTCTCTTGGTCCACGTCATGCTTCTCATGGTGCTTCTATTGGTTCTTCTACAAAAACCTTGGAAGATGTTTGCCTCTTTTCCTATGGTACGACTCGTTCTTCTCCTTGAGTTGTTATTTTGAGGAATGCTTCCAAGGGTGTTTCAAAATTGCATTTGAACCAACATTTGCATCATGCTAACCCACCAGATAAGTTGAGATTTGTGACCAAGTCTTGGGTTCCCAAGTACATGCTTGCTAACCCTTTGGGATCCAAGACTCAGGTTGCTTTGTCCTCTTGTGTGTATATATGAGGACGCGGGGTGGAGAACATGCGCCTGATGGAGCTTGATCTTTTAGATGTGATCAAGATTTGATGGTTCTCTACACCCCGCTTAGAATTGCCTCCAAAGAGGCTTTTGCTAGTTGGTGAGCTTTCTTTTACACTCATACCTTGTACATTCATGGTCTAATTCTTGTGGTATGAGATGGACTGTCATGTGCTCACTTGTATAGTTCTTGCATGTACATTTTCTTGTGTATCATGTTTTGTTTTAGTCTAGCATGTGCTATCTTGTATATCATGTCATGCTAGCCTTGTGTATAGCTTGGTGTTTTAGTCACTTTTCATGCTAGTTTGTGATCCTCATGAACATTGCGCCATGTTTTACCATACTTCTCCAGGGGCTTGATTTGTAGTGGTATGATGTTCATTAGGTGTCAATTTTTAGATGCTAGTTTTGTGTAGCTACATGTATCCTGTTGATATGATTAGATCGAGCACTAGCCTTTCCACAATTTTATCATGTTACATGCTTTTGGATCTATTGTTATCATTACCTTGCATTGTAGCATGTGTTGAGGTTTAGGCTATGTTTAGGTTGATCATGTCTATAGGCTGCTTCTTGCTATTGTTGACAATGGTTATCTATTAAAATTAAAGGATAAATAAATATGAAAAGGGCATAAATTCAGTCACCAACAAAGGTTTAGGGTTTTAATTGACAATATTCCACGAGTTTTGGTGAATTGTGATTCTGCAAGGACTAAACCAGGAAACCAGCACTGATTGCTTCCCCTAGAAGGAAACCGACGCGAGATAACGCAACCGGCACGTCAGGAATATTCTAGAAGACTCCAGAGGACACAAGAAGACACCAGGAGGTCGACCACCACGAGAGGATGACAGGTGGGACCGACTGGTCCCACCATGAGACCGGTCGGTCTCCCCCCGGGCCCGCTGGCTTTCATCTTCTGCAAGCTTCCTCCACCGAACCCTAGGACACATCGCCACCGTCCCTGAAGTCGGTTTGATCTAACGACCGCGGTTGATCCCTCAGGGCTATATAAGCAGACCCAGACCCCCCACTCCAGGCATCTCCATCTTCATTATTCATCTCCACATCAGAAACTAGGGTTCCAATGTAGAAGTAGAGGTCCCTCTAGATGAATCTCTTCTAGTACATCTAGAATTAGATCTAGTTCATCTAGTTGTAATCAAGAGCCAGCTATCAAGTAGAAGACTAGTTACCCCTCTAGTTAGGTTTAGAACCTAGTCTTATTCTAGAACTAGAAGAGAGAGAGAGGAAGAGATCAAGGAGGAGCTCCGGCCTGTCGGATCAACTTCTTCATCTTGTACCTGTGGATTCAAGTTCTTCGTCAACTTGCTTCAACGATTCTTTCGGTAATCAACGTCTATATTTAAGTTTGAGCCATTCTTCTTATTATTCTTAAGGTTTATGACTCTCTTTTGAGTACTCTAATTCTAGTCTCTCTAGAGTTAGAGTAGTTGGATAGTGTAAGCGTGGTGCTGAGACTTGATAGCTCATATTTGCCTCCTATAACGCCGGTAGTAGTGGTAGTTCGCAAGGGTGACTCTTATAGCCTTGTTGATTCTTCTATAGTCCACTTACCCGTGTGTAGGCTCGGTAGGATTATACATTTGCATAAAAGACTCATACTCTGCTTGTGACCTTTTATGGTAACTTCCCCGTTAAGAATAATATAAACATATCACTCTTAAGTTGGATTTAGATAGCCTTAGTGATCCCCTCTATGCTTCTAGATTCTCCGTCCTTGTTAGCTACTCAGGGGTTAGACTTCAAGACTTAACACTATCCGTTCCCTTGGGTTCGATATTAAAACTGGGTTACTCTGGTGAAGTGCTACATCGGTAGATCGTATCTGTGCGCTTGAGGATAAAGTAGAGTGTGCGTTAATTTATACGAACAAGCATTTCTGGCGCCGTTGCCGGGGATAGAGTTTATCTCTACTCTTGGTAGCGACGTTAGTAAGTGTCAACAAGCATTTCTGGCGCCGTTGTCGGGGAACGGTAGATCAACTTAAGTCTTAGTTTAACCTTGTAATCATACTTTTATCTTTTCCTTTTTGTCCCAGTATTTTCATTATTTTTGTTTTCATTCTTATGAGTGTTGTTTTTGAATTCCACTCTTATCTATCACTACCCCATGAGCAAGCTATAACCAGTAGAATCCTTATACCCCATCATAATACCTGGTTATGAGCTATGCCTACCTTTCTGCTGCACTGTCCTTGTAATGAGCATAGAAATATAATTATGAAAATATTCCTTCGGGTATTCTTGTCACTAACCTTTCCAGGTCTGGAGCAGAAAAGAACAAAGGAACAACAAACACAAGGTATTTTCCATCAATCATCATGCAACATTGAATTACATTCATCCAATCTTGATTTGTGCAAAATCCAAGCTTGGGGAATAGGCTTTCTAAGAATATTTCTTGCTATGTTGCTATGTTGGTTGTCCCTACATTTAGGATATGCTCATATACTTATCATACTCTTTCATCACCATCTGAATAAATCTCTACAATGCTTTCATGTTATCTTTATTTGCTATAGTTTATTCTTTGGTTTTGAAGTATTATCATATACCTTTTAAATTAGGCATGGAGCTTAGTTTAACCATTTTCATGAAGTAAAGTAAGACATGGTGTCTGGTTTGATTCTTGAGCTAAAAGGTGTGCTGATTTTACCTCTAAAGGCTTTTAAATTAAGTATGGTGCTTAGGTTAAAATGCCTTCCTAGATCGAATTAGACGTGGTGTCTAGGTTGATTTCTGAACTGATAGTATGCTATAGTAGATTTTGGATATTTTGTTGGACTAACCCTTGCAGGGAAACTTTCAATATCAATTTGGGAAAGTCCGGAGATGAACTCACACTAGAGATGAAGAGACACATGAACTTTAATAACTTTGCACAATGAAGACTCAGCTCGTTCATCATGGATGAAAGAACTGTGAGTATCGAAGTTTATTTATTTTGTCTTCTACTGCAAGTTATCTTTTGCTTTGAATTATGTTAAAGTGCAGCCAACACATAAAATATTAGTCTATGCTAAAAGAATCCTAAAAACATCTTTTTATTAGCATAGATGCAAAATACATAAGTTGTGGATAACAACCCATGTTTCAAATTCTTGCAATCCTTCGGGTATATGTCCACGAACATTATGCAGGAGAGAAATTTTGTCCATTCATGGTTTGGTCTAAACATTGAAGATCCAAAACCCAAACCATAGACACACAAACCTACTCTCAGATCACAAATGGTGCTAGCCTAGCTTTGAGTCTTGCTTGGGCGCTGATGACAAACAGGATGCAACTTACCTCATATGAGACAACCTATGCCTGCAACCATCATTGCCCAAGACATCAAGACAAGAAGTGGGAAGTTATCCTCTTTTCTAATCAAGAGCTAGCTTGGGAGACAAGATGGTACCACTACAACAATAGCAAGATCTACAAGTCAAACAAATGAACATGTGTTTGGGAGTCCATCTACATCACAAGCCAGCCTGGGAGAGAATTTTGTTGTCTAGATGTGTTTCACAATCAAAGGGAGGAAATAAAAAACCACTTCAAGACATATTAACCTCCTACCCACCACTTTGATCAATACAAACCACTAGATGTTATCCCAGTCGAGAAGAAGAATATGATCCACCACACATTCTTGGAAGATCGTTCTTGAGCTCCATCAATGTTATTATCTTTGCCGGACCTGGAAAAGTCAACTTTTGGATTTTTCGCTGCATCTTCAACATCTACATTACTTATGAGCAGCCAAAGAGAACCAAGAGAAGACCTCGAAGGGAGAACCAACTACCAAGAATTGAGGAGGGCATCATGAAGGATGAAGCCACTGCACCACAAGAGTTAGGAGATGGAGAGATACCACTTGAGCCAGCAAATCAAGAAGAACAGTCGATAAGATCTCCATCATCTAGACACTGTTGAGAGGACAAGTCTCAGTTGTGACATTACAAGATAAAAGACTATCATAGAAACACTCGAGTAGCAGCTCTAAATTCTAGTCTCTTGCCAACCCAATGATTAAACGAAAACTAGAAAGGTTGACAAGAGAAGAATGTAGAACTGTCCCTACATCCTCATAGTACAGAATTAATACAAGAAAGAGAGAGGATCCTGGGCGACATACTTGAGGAACAATGCACCTTCACTAATAAGTCGACACAAGAGAAGGAAGGTCGATACCTATAAAGATGATTCCACTGTGATCTTCCTTCCCTCAAGCACACTGTGAGAAAGAAAAGACAAGCTGGCTAGACAAGAGAAGCTTCCACAAGGTGGTTCGACACAATCACTCTTCAATGACAAAGTACCATTTCAAGGTAAGTAACGATCACTGTAAAAGCTTCTTCTTGATTCTAGTATGAACATAAATAAAGAACAAAACATGTTTAAGTTGCACCTCACTTGATCCAACCTAATCAACTCAACATGTTGAGTCCTTTGATCTTTGCTTTACTCTCTTGAACATCACTGTATTAACTAAATGAGCTAAAATGTTGTGCATCAAACCTTTGGAAAATGATATATTTCAATCATGAAAAGATCCACACTTTATGCATAGATTATCCTTCCTTGGGTTAAGTAATTTGATCTGTTAAATATTTTAAGATGCAACTTTTATGCTCATCCTCTGATCCTATCACTCTGGTTAAGAATAAATAGAACATATAAACAACAAGTTTGTCTTGTGCAATGTGCCTAACGAATAAACAAAACTTTTGGTTCTGTTGGTGTTTTTCCACCAACAGGGCCCATGCACTTGATCTCTACCTTGTCTTTATGAGCAGGACACACTCTTGAGCAAAACACAGAGAAGTCACTCCCAAATTCTACAGAGTGAAGGTCCTAGATCTATAAGAACATGCACAGTGAGCAAGATACTTCCAGCATCCGCAATTAACGCTTCATTTCAAACTGCTGGACGAACAAATGACATGAGTGACACCATATCAAGAGGCATAAACAAGAAGGAATGATGGAAGACGTCGTAGTCAGAAATAGAGGTCATGAAGTCCCCACAGACTTCTTGATCCTCGACATGTGAGAAGACGGTGATGTCCACCTCATCCGAGGAAGACCATTCCTCTATGCTAGAAGTGCAATCATCTACAAGAGGAAATCCATTTTCACTTTCCTAGAGAAAAGGCACGATGCAACTTCATCAACTATATGTCCAATGAAGCACCCAAGAAGAATAGAAGAGAAAGACGCCGCTCTCAAAGCCAAAAAAGATAAGCTATCAAGAATAGAGAGGCTAATCATGACGAAGAAACTATCAACACTGTTCCAGAAAAGAAAGGATAGAAACTTCAAGACAGTGAACCACATGAAGTGAAGACTCAGACCAAGAAAGTATCGAAGGAAAAGTCCGCACCTAAGAGGTACAATGAATAACAACTTTCCAAACGTTTGACAACCTTGGGAGGTCTGAACCAAGGGAAGGTCCGGTTTGTCGGACCTAAATATCCGAACCTTCGTCAAAAGGTAAAAATCGGTAGTTATCCGCGTATTTACTTTCCTACATATTTCTCATATTTAATTCTTAGTCATTTAATGCATCATCATATTTAACCATTGCATCATCGTATTTAATTCACAAACATTTTAATTTCTGCATTGCATTAGAAAAGAAATAAAAATATTGCATTTGTTACACTACAAACCATAAAGCCTCATGTGAATAATCCTATGGTGTGTAAAAAACCACAAGGATGTTCACCGTGGTGGCATAAAAATAATAAAAATAAATATGCATGCATTCATCCTGTTGCATTTTTCTCTTGCATCATAAAAATATAAAATACAAAAATATTGAGAAAGAAATCTTACTGAAATTCTAGACAGCTAAGGCTTAAGTGGCCAACCGCTAATGCTTAATCTGTTCCACAAGTTTTGTTGTCTATTTGAGTTTCACAGGATTTAAAAAGCCAAGAAAAGCTGACAAGCAAGTGAATGCTCCATCCACTGTTGGAGCACTATCTCAACAAACATCAACATCAATCAAAGCTCTAATCGAGGAAGGACATATCCACTGCCAGTCCGCTACATTGCAAGATCGAACGACTACGTCAACATTCAGCTTGGGGGAAGGCACCCCCATGTATCCCCGTAAGTATCTTAAGTTTTTCATTCTATAAACAAATTCAAAACACCAAAAATATGTGAGCACATGAAGGCTCAGCCTTAAAAAGAGAAGAACAAAAATAGGTGGGCACATGAAGGCTCACCATTAAAAAAAAGAGACAAAAATATATGGGCACATGAAGGCTCAACGCTATTAAAGGAACCAGCTTGGGGGAGATGCACCCCCGTTATCTTCGCGATTCAGGTATGTCTTTATAATTACTACTATTATTATTATTAGCTTTTATATCTTAAACTGTGTTAGATTAAATAAATAAAATAGTGTCTAGTTTGTTTTAAGAAGATGATGACTAAAGAAGAACCCTCTCTCTCTAATCTTTTGCATGGAAATGATGAATGGTTGCTCTATCTAATTTCTTTCAAGTACCTAGTCTTCAAAGCATGAGTTCTCCTCATTAATAATGATGCCTTAAAATAAAATTAAATACATGGTTGGCAAATACTTAATCTAAGGTCCAGGTAATTGAGATATGACATGTGATGATCTAAGCTGCTATTATATTGTTCTAAACAACACTAAAGTTTCGGAGATTTCTAAATATGAATATGACTAATAATTGCATTGAATTAAATTAAGCTTTGTGACCTTGTGAGTAGTTTATCATGCCATTGAATTGAGATCACTTACACATTCCATCCATCTTTCGCATAAATGCTCATAATTATCTGTTGCTACCCTCTCAGAAGTTTGTTGGAAGCATGTGGCTATTAAAAAAAAGAAGAGAAAAGAAAAGAGAGAAAAGAAAAAAAAAGAGATCTGAGGAAATAAAAAGGGACAAGTGTCCGAAACCTCAAAAAAATAGATCCCGAGGAAATAAAAAGGGACAAGTGTCCGGAACCTCGAAAAGAAAAAAAAAGAGAAAAAAAATGTCAGAAAAAAATGGGCAAGAGCCCGATAGTAGAATTAGCCTAATAGCCATATGTCTCTGATAAAACAGAAGAGAGTGAATACATTCAAAAGAGCATCTGACTCCATTTTTCCATACACATGCACTTCTTGATTCAATGGTTGGTTGACTTTCTCTTTGGATCCATTGTTTAATTTGACAACACATGTATTAAAGCTTTTGAAAATTAATTAAAACTCTGGGATAAAGGTGATGTGAAAGAACTAGAGACATAGTGCTTCATTTGATCGTTCAATCTCTCAATTATTCAGGATCTAAGGTAGAAGTAATAAGCCCCATGAAGAATAACATGATATGTTTCGGAGAATTTTTGTTTAACAGCAGGTATACTTGTTGGAAGTGAAGATTTTGTAGCAACTCCTGATCCATTGATAAGTTTTGGTTTTGCTAAGGGACTAGCAAAAGGTAAGCTTGGGGGAATTGTTGACACTGGTTATCTATTAAAATTAAAGGATAAATAAATATGAAAAGGGCATGAATTCAGTCACCAACAAAGGTTTAGGGTTTTAATTGACAATATTCCACAAGTTTTGGTGAATTGTGATTCTGCAGGGACTAAACCAGGAAACCAGCACTGATTGCTTCTCCTAGAAGGAAACCGACGCGAGATAACGCAACCGACACATCAGGAATATTCTAGAAGACTCCAGAGGACACAAGAATACACCAGGAGGTCAACCAACAGGAGAGGATGACAGGTGGGACCGACTGGTCCCACCATGAGACCGGTCGGTCTCCCCCCGGGCCCGCTGGCTTCCGTCTTCTGCAAGCTTCCTCCACCGAACGCTAGGACTCATCTCCACCGTCCCTAAAGTTGGTGTGATCTAACGGCCACGGTTGATCCCTCAGGGCTATATAAGCAGACCCAGACCCCCTCTCCAGGCATCTCCATCTTCATTATTCATCTCCACATCAGAAACTAGGGTTCCAATGTAGAAGTAGATGTCCCTCTAGATGAATCTCTTCTAGTACATCTAGAATTAGATCTAGTTCATCTAGTTGTAATCAAGAGCCAGCTATCAAGTAGAAGACTAGTTACCCCTCTAGTTAGGTTTAGAACCTAGTCTTATTCTAGAACTAGAAGAGAGAGTGAGAGAGGAAGAGATCAAGGAGGAGCTCCGCCCTATCAGATCAACTTCTTCATCTTGTACCTGTGGATTCAAGTTCTTCGTCAACTTGCTTCAACGATTGTTTCGGTAATCAACGTCTATATTTAAGTTTGAGCCATTGTTCTTATTATTCTTAAGGTTTATGACTCTCTTTTGAGTACTCTAATTCTACTCGCTCTAGAGTTAGAGTAGTTGGATAGTGTAAGCGTGGTGCTTAGACTTGATAGCTCATATTTGCCTCCTATAACGCCGGTAGTAGTGGTAGTTCGCAAGGGTGACTCTTATAGCCTTGTTGATTCTTCTATAGTCCACTTACCCGTGTGTAGGCTCGGTAGGATTATACATTTGCATAAAAGACTCATACTCTGTTTGTAACCTTTTATGGCAACTTCCACATTAAGAATAATATAAACATATCACTCTTAAGTTGGATTTAGATAGCCTTAGTGATCCCCTCTATGCTTCTAGATTCTCCATCCTTGTTAGCTACTCAGGGGTTAGACTTTAAGACTTAACATTATCCGTTCCCTTGGGTTCGATATTAAAACTGGGTTACTCTGGTGAAGTGCTACATCGGTAGATCTTATCTGTGCGCTTGCGTATAAAGTAGAGTGTGCGTTAATTTATACGAACAAGCGTTTCTGGCGCCGTTGCCGGGGATAGAGTTTATCTCTACTCTTGGTAGCGACGTTAGTAAGTGTCAACAGCTGTACAATGCTTTATCCTGTTGCATGGTAGTCTTGACTAGGTTGAGTTCAAATCTCCTTGCTGTATCATTCATAGGTAGATCTCTTTTTGTTGAGAGCTCACCTTATGCTTATTATGTGACTAACCGTTTTCGTGGAGACCTTGAGGTCACACTGGACGAGACAATGCCTTGTGTTCTCTTCTACTTTTGAGTGTGCAGGAGAACAGGAGCCTGGAGAGAGCATTTCGGCTCACGGACCCGATCCCACTTCCTCCATGACTTGGGGTTCCGTTCGAGCAGCTCTCCAGCAAGCACTAGCTACACCTGTGGGAGCGACAGCATCAGGCGAGGGGGAGACGACTTCGGTGAGGCAGGTGCCCCGGAGTTCAGCAGATTCAGGCGTCCCCTTGAGAATCACACCAGCAGGTGGTCATGTGCTTCATGAGGTACCTCCGACACACTTCTGAGCTCGGGTTTTGGTACTCTTCTTCTTCGACCTCTTTCTGTCGTGTGGTCTTTCCGATGTGGATTTTTGCTGGCTGTTCGCTTGAGCATTTCTTGGCTCTTCTCTTATGAGTTTGGTGCGTGTTTCCCTTTTAGTTGGGGAAACATTTTGCTTGTTGTAATTTAGTTGGACTTCTCCGATACCCTTTTGTTTTGGGTTTTCCTTTTTAGGCTAGTTTTGCTTTGTCTTTGATAGACTAGCTTTTGCATGCGTTTCATCATGTACATTTTGCATTTTAGAGCTTCATGTATATAGTAATGAAAATGAGACTATGCTCTTTTTAGTATGCCCTGTTTATTCATGATGGTGCTTGTAGCTTAGGCTCTTTTTGATCACGTGATACATGTTATGAGCTAAGCTATTTTTGCAAATGGTGAACTTGATTAATCAACTATGAAACATTTAATTTGTTCACCATTGAGATTGGCAACTAGCATGGGTAGGATGTGTTGAGATCACTTGTGCTATCTTTTGTATGCTAGGATGCTATGTCTCTTGCACTGAGTCATTCACTTGCTTGGATTGTTCATATTTACCTTGTGCTTAAAATTTGATCCAAGTCTAAGTGAAATGAAAAGATCGAGATGGGATTGCATGTGTCAGCACCTCACGGTATCGAGACTGTTTCTCATTGCACTTTTGAGTTAAACTTGAGCCGTGTAGTGTAAGACCGAAACCGGTGCTTTAAGCTTCCGATTGCTTTTCTTGCATAGGCTTAGCCCAGTTCAAAAGTTAGGCAATGACCATGCTTTCAACCTCTCGCAATCACATGCTTTTCATTTGAACTTGTGTTAATACCGCTGCAAATTCCGATAAAATTTGATAATGACACAAGTCGATGTTTCATTCTAGGGCATGATGATTGAACTTTGCTAGGGGTAGTTCACCTTGTATACTTGAGTTAGCACTTGGTTGATTTCCTATCTTTTCATGCTTAGTGCTATTTTAGTGGTGAACTCCTTTTGAATGGCTTAAAACTGCTCATATGCTCTATTGTTCATATTTCGTATTCATTTGATCAGTTTGAGCCTTTGCTAGCATTTGTATTGATTGCTACACTTTCAGGGCAGCACCCTTTTGAGCATCTTTTCATTCTGATTGCTATACACTTGAAGCTGTTGCATTGTACATTTCATGCATTTTTAGCTTAGTGTACATACCCGCGGCTCCGATACACTTTGTGGTCACTTTCAATGCTTTTCATTGCCCCCATATGCTTTTGGTTGATGACTTGTCTTGTGTTTGTGTCAACTTTGTGAAAAATGTCAAAACCTCTCAGCATGTTCCCTTTTGTCAAGGGGGAGAAGTTGTTTGCAAGGGGGAGCCTGCATGTTGGCACAAAGGGGAGAGTCATGCATTTTGGGGAGAGCTTTGAGCTAGGGGGAGTTTAGCTCTTTTATGTTCTTCTTCAATTGGTATATCTCTTTTATGTGTATTAATTGGTATTCTTCATAGTGATCTTTGTTGCATAGCCTTTGTGTGTAGGCATGCCTTCAGGTGGAGTTGTTTTGTTTTGCAGCGTCTCCGTGTGCTCCGAGTGTTTGTGCTCCATTTGGTATTGAGCTTCTCTTTGTAGTTTCTCAGTTGGTATCGAGCCTACTAGTCGTGTTTGAGCCTCTGTGCCTCTATCTTGACGAACTAGCAGTTTTGCATTCTTATGCATTGATTCAGCCTTAATTGGTATCGAGCCTTGAGTTAGTGGTGTTGAGCCATTTTCTGCCTTTTCTTGAGGGCTAGCTCATTTTTGACTTGGTTGCGTCAAGCCGTTGCCCATGTCTTTGGGAACCAAGTCTTTCGCTCTGTGTGATCGAGTTTTGCTCTTTTATAAGTTGTTGCTCCGATCCTTTGCTTGGTTGCCTTGAGCCGTTGCCCATATCTTTGGGGACCAAGTTTTCCGTTTTGGTATCTCAAACCATTTCTTTGTGTTTAGTCTTGGTCAATTCAATCATCAAGGGGGAGAAATTTGGAAACCCAAGTGGATAAGTACCTTGGTTTCGTTTGTGATGATTGTTTGACAATTTATTTGAGATTGGTTTCTGAGTACCTTTTTGGTATTTCATGAAACTCTTGTTTTATCTTCACTCTTCGATTGTGTGGAGGCTTTGCCCGCTTTTCCCGTTTCTTTCGGGACCGAGAGCTTTTATTTGGAGTTTTCACGACCCTTCCTCATCTCAAGTGGCCTTGTGTTCGCTTTTGATTGGCTTTTGGGCACTTGAATGAGGCTTGCCTTCAAACCCTTCCTTTGTGGTCTAATTGTCAGTCAATGCATTCATCAAGGGGGAGATTGAGAATATATATGATGAATGATTGACTTTGATGAGGAAGGATTGAGGCTTTTCCCGGTTTAGTCCATATCTCGCTATGCGCTTAATGTTTATGACTAAGCGGTGGTGTTGAGTTGTGGTGTTTCTGTGTTGGTGTGCGTGTGCAACATGTGTCTCTTGGCTGTGTTGATGTGCAGGTGTTGAGCTCGGATACAGTGGTCGATGGCGAGGTGAAGGTCAAGTAGAGACATGTCATGCCGACGGACCGGGAGCGGTGAAGGATGGGCGTGCCGTGCGGCGGACGTGCCATGCCGATGTACCCAGAGCGGTGAAGGGCGGACGTGAGGCTTGGACTGACGGACCAGAGGGCCAGCTGTGGTAGCTGGCACGTGGCATCGACAAGCGAGAGCACATTGGGATGTGTGATGCATCGGCCGAGTCGGGAGGAAGACGATGGTGTCATGGCACTTGGCGGAGGTCGGACACGGGCTTGCATGCGGCGCAAGTGCCGTCAGCCAAGTCAAGAAGGAAGGCGAAGGCGTTGTGCCCTGCGTGGAGGCTGGACATGCATCGGCATCGGTGCCGGTGGTCGGGGTGTGCGAACCACATCCCGTCTACGGTGCGGGTTCGGTAGCTGAGCCTCAAAAAGCTAGCATCGACGGTTTCCGAGTTGGGGCCTCAAAACTTGGGTGGCCGGTTTCCAAGTTTGGGCCTCAAAACTCGGGTTGGACGGTTTCCACGTTTGGGCCTCAAAACCTGGGCTGGCCGGTTTCCGAGTTTGGGCCTCAAAACTCGGGTGGACGGTTTCCAGGTTTGGGCATCAAAACCTGGGCTGGCAGGTTTCCCAGTTTGGGCCTCAAAACCGAGGGAAGGTCCAAAAGGACGGTCGACGCGTGGCGGCACCGAGAGGCTTGCGTTGCGGCGAAGCTATCGGTGAGAAGGCGCGGCGGTCGATGGTGACGGCACGTGGCGGCATCCTGGAGCTTGCGTCGAGGCGAAGCGAAGGATGGGAAGGCGTGTGGCCGTCGGATGGAAACTGCCAGAGTTTGGACGGTTTTACCTCTAGGGGGTATTTGGGTTAGTACTTCATGTTAGGGCGTTTGTGTCATTTGGACGTGCGCCTATATATAGATGAAGGGGCTGTGTTGGACAGCCATCCTTGGAGGTGTCACTCTCATTTTGTTTAGGTGAGAGGAGGCTAGGGTGAGAGGAGAGACCGGCTCTTGTTCTTAAGCTTTTCGCCATCCGCGTTTTGTATTGCGAGGAGTGGCTTGTAACCCAACACCGAGTGATAATACAAATCATCATTTTCCCAAATCCAAGAATCAAATTCGTCCGCCTCTTGTTGCCTGCGATTTTGGATCGAATTCGCGTTTTTGTTCTTCGTGTTTTGATTTTTCCCCTCCCGGAGATTTGTCTCGTTCTCCCTCTCCGAGCGATGATTTGCGATTCCGTTTGAATCAATTTGATCTATGTTGTGATCTCCTTCTTTCCACTGAAGGATTTCCTCTCTATCCTCACGAGCACATAGATCGGGTCGAAATCGCGTTCGTTCTTTGTTCTTTCCCCTTTTCTAGTGTTCTTCCGATTTCTCATGCATTAGTTGGTTTGGAGCGATGATATCCTAGGATTAGCTTCCCAACACGTAGAAGAACACTTGGGAGAAGTTTGGTTGTAGCCCCATTCGATTTGGTGAAGATCCAATCGATTTTGGTTTTGACCCGAGCTGTTTTTGGGCTTTCTGGACAGTGGCGGACTGTCCGGGGTTCGGGGCTGTTCATGGGCAGCGAGGTCGCTGTTTTCATTTTTGAATAGTGGACTGTCCGAGACTCATTCCTGGACTGTCCGGGGTTCAATAGCGGACAGTCCGCGGTTCACTAGCGGACAGTCCACGGTTCACTAGCGGACAGTCCACGACTGTACAGTTTTGCTGATTTCGTCCGTATCTTTTGCATACGAGCTCCGATTTGTGATCCGTTTGTTGCGTTGGTTTCCTAACTTCTTAAGGATCATTCCAAAGTACTTTTGCCACCATTGGTCAAAGTATTTTTGGTCAGACACTTCCTTCTTCTCCATAGGAGTTAAGTGTTCCGCTTTCGGAGTTTCGTTTGTTCTAGCGCTCTTTTGCGTTCGAGCTCTGATTTGAGATTCGTCTATTGCGTTAGTTTCCTAACTTCATAAGGATATTTACAAGGTGCTTTTGCCACTAGTTGGCCTAAGTAGTTTTGGTCGAACACTTTCCTCTTCTCCATAGGAGTGGGGTGTTCCGTTATCGGAAGTTCGATTGTTCTAGGAGCTTGCTTGTGCAGTTTTGCCCCGTTGCTTTGGTGCTTCGTTTTGGGGGTTCTTCGGTAGTTCCGCTGTACCTATAGGACATCTCCTAGGGTATCCACCTATTTGTAGGTCATGAACTCACCGGTTGTTTGAGTCTTCGCTTTTGGGGTGATTTTCTAGGACAAGGGCCATCATTTCTCGAGAAGAAATTTGAGGCTACCATTCACCCCCCCTCTGGTCGCCAATTCGGTCCTTCAAACGTAGATAGAGGGCTACGTCGGGATTCCTCCAAATATCGATGCTATCACGTAGCAAAGATGAAGGACCGAGAAAGCAATAGCAAGGCGACCAGAGGGGGGGGGGGTGAATGGGAGCTCAAAAATTTCTCTCAAAACTTTGGCCTTTTGTCCCCAAAATCAACCCTTGAAAGCTTCGATCGAAACTGTGATGCCCACGACCCTTGGATAACAGCGAGGCCCCACAAAGCGATAACAAACCAAACGGCAAAAACACCGGCTCAAGTTCGACCCTCAAAAACCAAGTCCCGAACGTAGATAGACGGCTACGTCGAGAAATCCCCAAATACCGATGCTAACAAGTGGCAAAGATACCTAGAGAGGTTCCTTGGTCAACTACAGGGCCAAACGAGAAGTTCGAAAACCAAGCGAGGAAGCCGAGAGAGCAAACACACAAAACCGGAAGCTTCAGGCGATTCCCGAACTGTCCGGACCTGGGGTCCCGGACTGTCCGCCCCTACTCCGGACGGTCCGCGACTTGGTGGCGGACTGTCCGCCGGCCGAATGGACCAAACAGCAATGTTGCTGAAAGTCTCCTGGTCGGCTTCTGGACTGTGCGCGAGATAGACCGGCGGATTGTCCGCAGGTCACTCCGGACCAAAGCGCCCGAGCCGCGCAGCCACTGAACAGGCTGGAGCCCGACCCCTGGAGTGTCCGCGCCCCTGGTGTCGGACTGTCCGTGGATGAACAGAGAGGGCGATTTTGATCTCCCCTCTCACGAATCCTCTCAAATCCGAATCAAAACTCAATCCCACGTTCCCAAACTTGGAGAAGATGATCACGAGGTAGTTAGGAGACTATCCCCAAGAAATCATCCGCTCAAATCAACTCAAACATCGGGAAATCAAAAGGGGAGGAGAATGAAACGAAAAAACGCCATGAAAACAAAATCAACCCGATCTACTTGTTCGTGAGGAGTTAGATGAATCCCTTTAGTCGAAATGACCTCCTCACTATAAAGAACAAGTTGATTCAAACGGATTTCGCAAAGAGGCACTAGAGAGGGAGATCGAGTGATGGGAAAATCATGGAGAAATGAAGAATGCGAAGAACACGAACCAAAACGCAAATCAAGTCATCGATCTGCAACCGTGTGGCTACCACACGCTACGACAGTGAGGTTACGGCCTCACTTCCTCAAAATCTCCAGTACATAGAGGTATGGTTCTCTGCGGATCTCAGCTAGCTACAGCAGGGGATTGGGAGAGCAGGAAACCCTAGAAGGAAAAGAGCAAATGACTGAGATAGATGGGGAGGTGGGTGTCTCCCCCTACTTATCCTAATTCTAACCATTCCTAATTCCCACTCTACCCCTAACTACTTACAGAGCGAACCAGCTAAACCCTCAGGTTATTCTGGACCAACTCAATGGTAGGTGGATCCGACGGCCACGCCCGCACAACTGGTAGCGTTGCCTCGACGCAACCTCACTGATTGCCGCCACGTGCTGCTACCGCTCCGCCGTCCTTTTCCCGGACGTCGCACCCCCGGTTTTGTGGCCCAAACTAGGAAACCAGCCTTCACAGCCAACCCCCGGTTTTGAGGCCCAAACCGGGAAACCAGCCCACCGTAGCCTGAGTTTTGTGGCCCACACTCAGCAAACCCGCAGCACCTAGGTTTTGAGGCTCGAACATGGAAACCGTCCACCCGATGGTTTTTCTCTGGCTCTACCACCAAACCGAAGCTTTAGAGGGGATGCACTGCCCGTGCACCCCGTCCACCGACACGTGTCCACAGGTCCTTGACCTGAGCAACACCATGCCCACAAGTCTCCGCTCGTCACTGTCCCAGGCTGTCAGCCACCACAGCTGATCCTCGGACCACCGGTCCCTCAGTCCAAGCCTCACGTCCGCCCTTCGCCACTCTCGGTCCCTCGGCATGGCACGTCTCTACTTGACCTTCACCTTGCCTCTGATCACTGTATCCGTGCTCGACACCTGCACAACACAAGCCAAAGAACATGCGATCAAACCCGTTGACAATCACTCATCACTCGAGACTCGGCATACATCCATGTATCCGCAATCTCCCCCTTGATGAGTGCATTGTCAACTACACACACAAATCATAATGGAAATAGAAGGAGGAAGAAGGAGAAGCGAGAACTCGGCCAAATGACCCAAAAGCATAGCAAAGCCGAAGAAGGTCAAGTGGAAAGAGCAAGACAACTTGGTCCCCAAAGACATGGGCAACGGCTCGACGCAACCAAGGAAGGCAAAGCTAGCCCTCAAGAAGAGGTAGAATAGGCTCAACACCGCTAGTAGATACCAATTGAAAAATCAAAGCAAAATGCTAGTCCCTCAAGACAGAGGCACAGAGGCTCAACACAACTAGCAGAAAGCTCGACATCAACTGAAAAGCTCGATACCAACTGAAGCCAACTGAAGCAAACATGCGACTCCTAGTCCATCAAGATAGAGGCAAGGGCTCAACACAACTAGCAAAGCGCTCCGAACCAATTGGAAATTTCAAAAATTTATCACGAGCAAAACTCCCCTTGTATGGTGCACACAACCGATTCCTCTCCCCTTAGTTGAACATGGGTGGGATGATTTGTCCAAATTCTCCCCCTTAGTTGAAAATGCACCATCAAGTGAAAGAAACCGAAAGCAATTTTCTCCCCCTTAGAAAATGCACCATCAAAAGTGCCAACAAGAGTAGTTCTCCCCCTTTCAAAATGCATATGAGTCATAATGCAGGTTAGCAGCTTCAGGAATATAGTCAAGAGAATGCAAGGATGCTCTAAACAGTATAGCTCCAACGACTCACTAGAAAGCATACAAGCTAGCGAAGGCTCAAACTGATCACCAAATATGAAATATGAACATATGAACAAAAAGAGCAGTTTTTAGCCAAAAGGATTCACCATCAAAATAGCACTGGACAAGTATAGACAGGAAGTCAAACAAGTGCTAAACATGTATACAAGGTGAACTACCCCTAGCAAAGTTCAATCATCATGCTATAGAATGAAACATAGACTTGTGTATCCAGATTTTATCAGAGTTGCAGCGGTTAAATTACACAAGTTTAAATTTCAGCATGTGAGTGCGAGAGGTTGAAAGCTTGTCTTGCCTAACTTTTCAACTGTGCAAAGCCTATGCAGAACCAATCAGAAGCTTAAAGCAATAGTTTCGGTCATACACTACACAGCTCAAGTTTAACTCAAAGTGCAATGAGAAACAGTCTCGAAACTGTAATGTGTTGACAAGCAATCCCATCTCGATCTTTCTGATTCACTTAACTTGGTTCAAATTAAAGACAGTATATGAACAGACCAAGCAAGTGATAGACTCAGAACTAGAGACATAGCAACCTAGCATATATGAAAAGCACGAGTGTGATTTCAACATATTCTACACAGGCTAGCTGCACATCTCGATGGTGAACATTTTCAAGTTTTCTGTTTGTTAAGCAGGTTCACCATTCAAAATTAGCTCAACTCATAACATGTATTAGTGATCAGAAGGAGCATAAGCTACAAGCATCAACATAAAGCATCGGAGCATACACTACACAGAGCATAATTACATTCTAACGAATATATCCATGAAGCTCAGAATGTAAAAGCGTATGCAAAATGAAATGCAGAAAAGATGCAAAACTGGAACCCAATTGAAGGAACAGAGAACCAAAAAGTCAGTTTATGATACAAGATCCAAAATGTTTCCCCCATCTAAAAGGGGAAACACACACCAAGCTCACCTCTCAACCGAGCAAAAGTTGATCGGTCCAAAGGCTTGGTGAAAATATCAGCCAACTGATGATGAGTATCGACGTGGCGAAGGTCGATATCACCCTTCTCATAGTGGTCTCGCAGAAAATGAAAGCGCACATCAATGTGTTTGGTCTTCGAGTGCAGCACGGGATTCTTAGCAACGCTAATAACACTCGTGTTGTAACAAAGCAAGGGAACACGAGAAAAGCTCAGACCAAAATCACGCAAAATGGCCATCATCCAGAGTAACTGGGAACAGCAGCTAGCCGCAGCAACATACTCAGCCTCCGTGGTAGACTGGGTGACACTAGACTGCTTGCGAGAAGACCACGATACAAGAGAAGAACCAATAAACTGGCAAGTCCCAGAAGTGGACTTTCGATCAATACGGCAACCAGCAAAATCGGCATCGGAATAACCACAAAGCGAGAGGGTGGAGGAAGCAGAATACCAAATCCCAAATTCTGGAGTGAGGGATAAGTACCTCATTATGCGCTTAACCGCCTGACGGTGAGAAGTGCCCGGCGACGACTGAAATCGCGTGCATAGACACACCGCGAACTGGATGTCCGGGCGTGTCGCCGTCAGGTAGAGCAGCGATCCGATCATACTCCGGTACTCCTTCGGGTCCACGGCTTCTCCATCCACATCCACATCCAGGGCCGCTGTGGTCGGCATGGGTGTTGGAAGAGGCTTGGCCTCACCCATGTCGAACTTCTTTAGGATGTCCTTGGTGTACTTGCCCTGGTGCACGAACGTCCCCTCTCGGGATTGCTTGATTTGCAACCCGAGGAAAAACGTCAACTCACCCATCATGCTCATCTCAAACTCCCTGCTCATAGTGTCTGCAAACATGGCAACCAAAGCGTGAGAAGAACCACCAAAAATGATATCATCCACGTAAATCTGGACCAAGAGTGAGTCATTGCCTTGCTTGAGGAGAAAAAGCGTTTTATCCACACATCCCATTTTAAAACCCATAGCAAGCAAAAAGGTTTTCAACCTATCATACCAGGCTCTAGGGGCTTGTTTCAAACCATATAAAGTTTTGTGAAGTTTAAAAACATGGTTTGGAAACTTGGGATTTTTGAAACCGGGGGGGGGGGGGTGTTGTCTCACATACACCTCCTCTTCTATGTAGCCGTTTAAGAAGGCACTCTTGACATCCATTTGAAAAAGTTTGAAACCTTTGGATGCAGCAAAAGCCAAGAGTATCCTAATTGCCTCCAAACGAGCTACTGGAGCAAAAGTCTCCTCATAGTCTATCCCCTCCTTCTGACTATACCCCTGGGCAACTAGTCTGGCTTTGTTTCTCACAACATGGCCATCCTCTCCTTGTTTGTTTTTGAAAACCCATTTTGTCCCAATAGGATGACAATCAGGAGGAAGAGGAACCAAAACCCAAACCCGATTTCTTTCAAAATTTTCCAACTCCTCATGCATGGCATTGACCCAATCCGGATCAGATAAAGCATGTCCAACATTTTGGGGTTCAAAATAAGCAACGAATGCAGAATGAGCAAAGTGAGAGATTTGTTGTGACCTTGACCGAGTGACACGTTCGCCGATGCTGCCAATCATCTGCTGAGGGGGGTGTTGGCGCTGGATGTGTCATGGCGCCTCCCGGGCTGAAAGTGATCTCCCCCTCAATAGCAGTTGGTGCCTCCCCGGGTACAAAAGGTACCGCTCGGGGTGGCGGATCCCACGGCGCCCAGGAAGAAGACGTGTCGGGGCCGTGAGTCATCATAGAAGCTGCTCCTTGCGGCAAAGCAGGTGGAGGGGGTGCTGGATCATCTATACCTTCAGCACCCTCATCCTCATCATCAAAAAGAGACTCACCAACCTCATGATCACCTGCACGCTCAAAACGAGAAGAAGGACAAACCATGGTCTCTTCGAAGGTGACATCGGATGTCTCCATGACTCGGTTAGTATCATGGTTAAGTACACGATATGCACGAGTATGAGTGCCATAACCCAAAAATACACCGTCAGAAGAACGAGACTCAAACTTGTCCATGTTGCCCTTTTTGAGTATAAAACAATGGCAACCAAAAACCCGAAAATAACTTACCTTGGGCAGTTTTCCAAAATGCAACTCATAAGATGACTTTTGCAAGAAAGCTCGGAGAAAAATGCGATTGGAAATGTAGCATGTAGTGCTCATAGCTTCGGCCCAATATCGCCTAGGAGTCCTATGCTCATCGAGCATCGTCCTGGCCATCTCTACAAGGGTCCGATTCTTCCTCTCTACAACACCATTCTGTGGCGGTGTGTAGGGGGAAGAAAACTGATGCTCTAAACCCAAAGAGTTACAAAACTTCTCAAAATCCGAATTCTTGAATTCGGAACCATTATCACTCCTAATAGCTCGCATCGAGTTCAAAGGGAACTCGTTCTAAAGACGCAAAATCAGATTGCGAGCAAAGGAGAAAGTCTCGGTCTTGTTAGCTAAAAAGAAGACCCACGAATATCTCGAAAAGTCATCAACAACAACAAGAACATACCACTTCCGCCCAACCGAGCTCACCCGAGCCGGACCAACAAGGTCCATGTGCAAAAGCTCTCCAGGGCGCTTGGTCATGACCTGAGTCACTGGATGGTGGGGAGCGGCAACCATCTTCCCATGTCTACAAGAATGGAAAACAAGATCCTTCTCCATATGAAACTTGGGCAATCCTCGGATTAGGCCAAGTGAACTAAGCCTTGCAAGCAAGTCAAAGCTCAAATGTCCAAGTCTCCTATGCCACTTCCAAAGATCAGAGGAGGAAGGTCCACCACAAGACAACGAGAAGTGCCAAAAGACCCCGAGAAATTTGCACGAAAGACTTTTCCAAAGGGCGAAATCAAACACACAAGATAGCTCTGAGGATCCAAAATATGACTGAGATTCGGCTTAAAACGAATCTCATAGTCATCATCAAAGAGTTGTGAAACAGAAAGAAGGTTAAAATGCAAGTTAGAAACAAGAGCAACATCGCGCAACACAGAGTGCTCATTAACTCGCACCGACCCACGAGACAAGACCTTACCTTTGCTATTGTCGCCGAAGGTGATAAACTCCTTTCCGGCGACTGGACTAAGACTGAAGAACCACTTGGCGTTTTCGGTCATGTGCCTCGAGCAACCAGAATCCACCAACCAAACGTTCTCCAATCGTTTTACCTACATCAATAGAAAGACATAGGGTGAGCATACGGTCCAACACTTGGGTTAGTGAAGTAAGGGGAAAACCAGTGTTGGGCCGTCTGCTCAAAAGAACGGTTAGCAGAAAAACCATTCCTAGCACGTCTTCGAGAAGAGCGATCACCACGCTGAGGAAAACGTGGTCCGCTGGGGAACGAGCGCTCACCGCGATACTCAAAACGCGGTGGGGGAAAACGCTCAACTACAAAGCCACCGCCACGGGGTCCATAGCCTATAACTGCAGGCTCCCGTTGGGCACCACCTCCCTGATGCCTAGGACCTTGAGGCACTACACCTCTAGGCCTAGCAGCTCTCCTCGGAGCTCTCCTCTGAACATTCGGCACATGTACATTATGGAAAGGATGCTACATGTCCGCATTGTTCATCTCCCTGGCACGGCGCTCCTCTCTCTTGCGCCGAAAGCAAAACTCACCCAAGTATCCATCTCTCCCACAGTACTCACAATGGTACCTCACCACTCTCATAGGGGGTTGTTGGTACTCACGGTTGTGGGTATGGATCACTTTGCCCTCCTGTGGCATAAGCTCCTCCTGGATGGGTGGCATGGTGTCCAACTTGTTTTTCAGGTGGTTGGGCTTGGGACGCCATGTCTGCTTCTTGGGTGGAGCTCTCAGAGGTTCAACGAACCCACCACCCTTGGTGTTGGGCTTGAGAGGCTCTTTGGGTGGAATCTTTGTAAGCTTGAGAGTAGTGGTGGCGTTGGGCTTCTCACATGGGTTAAGACCACTCGACTCTCCAATCTTGCCAAAAGATGAAACATCAACACCCTGAGCAAAGCCTACCCCTAGACCTCTTGCAGCACGCTTGAATTGGGAGATCATCATCCCAAGCTGCGGCTCACCACAACACACCCATGACAAGATGGTCCGAAGGTATGTGTTTTCCTCCTCGGTTTGCATCTTGTCATGCTTCACATTGGCTATCTCCATCTCCAGGCCCTCACACAAAACACCTGGACACTCAAGTGCTATCCGAGCTGGCATTCTCAAGAGACACAATCTTCGCATTCTTCTCTACCAACTCGGATTGCAAGACAGGACAAGTCTTGCACGCACCCAACAACATGGGTCTAGCCCGGAGCTCATCCACCTCTCCAACCAACGCAGCATACTTACCTCTCAAGGTGAGAAGGTCAGTCATGTGCGTGGTGCACATCTCGCACTCAACCTCCTTAGAAACGACCATGGTGGACTTAGCAAACTCAAGCTCCCTCACCGTGTCCTCCCACTTCTGCCTAAACTCCTCGCGCTCTCTAGCAGCACGCATAAGCAGCTTGTCTTGACTAAGAAGCGCGGCAGTTTCTCGACCTCAGCGGAAAGCTCATCGGGGGTCAGAGATACCTGGGAGGTGTCGTCGTCGTCGTCGTTCCGAGGAGTGTCCTCCAGCTCGCCATCGACCTCCTTGCCGAGAGCCATGGTGCAGAAGCCCTCATCGTCGGCGAAGAAGCAGAGACCGTTCAGCTTGTCCTCGATCCTCTTCTTCTCGGACTCGTCATCGCTTGAGCAAGCGAAGTCGTCATCCGAGCCGTCTACGTTGCTGAGCGTGGCGAAGAACGCACGCTGCTCAGCCTGGGCCTTCTCCAAGTACTTCTTGATGTACTCCTTGTCGAAGCCGCCCCAACGCTTGTGCCTCACGGGGACGTACTTCTCCTTGCTCTTACTGGAGTCGTACTTGTGCCCATGACCGCCCTTCCCAGATGTGTTCTTCTTCTTGGGACAGTTGGCGATTAAGTGGTCGGGGTCGCCGCACTCAAAGCATCCTGAGCGTCCTCCTCCGCGGCGACGGTTCATGCGGTTGTTGTGGAACCGCGAGAACCGGTTGGCGAGCATTGCCAACTCGTCATCCCCCAAAGACTCCAGCTGGTCCTCTGTGACAGAAAAGAGTGAAGAAAGTGCAAATCCTCCAGAGGGGTTAGCAGAAGAGCCAGAAACCAAAGCCATAGTCGGGCCAGAAGGATTTTCATAAGAAGCCCTCGACATGGCGTCAATCTCACTAGACTTGTGCTTGCTAAAGAGCTCGTCGCAAGTGAGGGTCTCATAGTTAGACAATTCGATGATCGCCTGGACCTTTGAGTCCCACACCGACCGATCAAGAGTGTGCAAAAGCTTCAAAGCCCTCTCATGATCGTCAAAAGGCAACAACTCCTTGTTCGCTCTCATCTTGTTGACAATGACCTGAAAGCGAGCGAATAAACTCTCTATGCTCTCGCCAGGCATGTGTCGAAAGTTCTCGTACTCCCGCTTGTGCGACTCGTAGAGACGAGATTTGACTTGAGAGGTTCCCTCATGGAAGCGCATGAGGGTCGCCCAAATCTCATGAGCCGGGGGGAGGTGAGAAACGCGATCAAACTCAGACATGCTCAAACAGGAGAAGAGAGCGTTACGCGCTCGGCTATTGGCATCGTGCTCATCCATCTGAAGCTGAGTAACATGAGCAGCCAAGACAACGTAATCATCCCTGTTGCAAATCTCCCAAACAGAAGAGCCCATGCTCTAGAGATAGGCCGACATGCGTACCTTTCAATACGCATAGTTCGTCCCATCAAAAAACGGCGGTTTGCCCACGCCGCGATCCATGTCGCCTTCTGTGGATCTGGAACCGGTTAAGGTGGAAGATCCTTAACCTGCTCCGATACCAATTGAAGGACCGAGAAGGCAATAGCAAGGTGACCAGAGGGGGGGGGGGTGAATGGGAGCTCAAAAATTTCTCTAGAAACTTTGGCCTTTTGTCCCCAAAATCAACCCCCGAAAGCTTCGATCGAAACCGTGATGGCCACGACCCTTGGAAGAGGGTGGATGATCCCTAGGATCACAGCTAGGCACCACAAAGCGATAACAAACCAAACGGCAAAAACACCGGCTCAAGTTCGACCCTCAAAAACCAAGTCCCGAACGTAGATAGACGGCTACGTTGAGAAATCCCCAAATACCAATGCTAACAAGTGGCAAAGATACCTAGAGAGGTTCCTTGGTCAACTACAGGGCCAAACGAGAAGTTCGAAAACCAAGCGAGGAAGCCGGGAGAGCAAACGCACAAAACTGGAAGCTTCAGGCGATTCCCGGACTGTTCGGACCTGGGGTCCCGGACTGTCCGCCCCTACTGCAGACTGTCCGCGACTTGGTGGCAGACTGTCCACCGGCCGAATGGACCAAACAGCAATGTTGCTGAAAGTCTCCTGGTCGGCTTCCGGACTGTCCACGAGATAGACCGGCGGACTGTCCGCAGGTCACTCCGGACCAAAGCGCCCGAGCCGCGCAGCCACTGAACAGGCTGGAGCCCGACCCCCGGACTGTCGGCGCCACTGGTGGCGGACTGTCCGCGGATGAACAGAGAGGGCGATTTTGATCGCCCCTCTCACGAATCCTCTCAAATCTGAATCAAAACTCAATCCCACGTTCCCAAACATGGAGAAGATGATCACGAGGTAGTTAGGAGACTATCCCCAAGAAATCATCCGCTCAAATCAACTCAAACACCGGGAAGTCAAAAGGGGAGGAGAATGAAACGAAAAATGCCACGAAAACGAAATCAACCCGATCTACTTGTTCATGAGGAGTTAGATGAATCCCTTTGGTCGAAATGACCTCCTCACTATAAAGAACAAGTTGATTCAAATAGATTTCGCAAAGACGCACTAGAGAGGGAGATCGAGTGACGGGAAAATCGCGGAGAAACGAAGAACGCGAAGAACACGAACCAAAATGCGAATCAAGTCATCGATCTACAACCGTGTGGCTACCACACGCTACAACAGTGAGGTTACGGCCTCACTTCCTCAAAATCTTCAGTACACAGAGGTATGGTTCTCTACGGATCTCAGCTAGCTACAACAGGGGATTGGGAGAGCAGGAAACCCTAGAAGACAAAGAGCAAATGACTGAGATAGATGGGGAGGTGGGTGTCTCCCCCTACTTATCCTAATTCTAACTATTCCTAATTCCCACTCTACCCCTAACTACTTACGGAGCGAACCAGCTAAACCCTAAGGTTATTCTAGACCAACTCAATGGTAGGTGGATCCGACGGCCACGCCCGCACAACTGGTAGCGTTGCCTCGACGCAACCTCACCGATTGCCGCCACGTGCCGCCACCGCTCCGCCGTCCTTTTCCCGGACGTCGCACCCCCGGTTTTGTGGCCCAAAGCGGGAAACCAGCCTTCCTAGCTAACCCCCGGTTTTGAGGCCCAAACCGGGAAACCAGCCCACCGTAGCCTGAGTTTTGTGGCACAAACTCAGCAAACCCGCAGCACCCAGGTTTTGAGGCCCAAACCTGGAAACCGTCCACCCGATGGTTTTTCTCTGGCTCTACCACCAAACCGAAGCTGTAGAGGGGATGCACCGCTCGTGCACCCCGTCCACCGACACGTGTCCCCAGGTCCTCGACCTGAGCAACACCATGCCCGCAAGTCTCCGCTCGTCGCTGTACCAGGCTGTCAGCCACCACAGCTGATCCTCGGGCCACCGGTCCCTCAGTCCAAGCCTCACGTCCGCCCTTCGCCACTCTCGGTCCCTCGGCACGGCACGTCTCTACTTGACCTTCACCTTGCCTCTGATCACTGTATCCGTGCTCGACACCTGCACAACACAAGCCAAAGAACATGCTATCAAACCCATTGACAATCACTCATCACTCGAGGCTCGGCATACACCCATGTATCCGCAAAAGATATGTAGAGAGGTTCCTAGGTGAACTCTAGGAGCAAACGAGAAGTCCGGAAACAAAGCGGAAAAGCCGGGAGAGCAAACGCACTAAAACGCAACCTACAGCTGATTCCCGGATTGTCCGGGCTGCAGGTGCCGGACTGTCCACGCCAGGGGTGGACTGTCCGCGGTTCCTTCCCGGACCGTCCGCCGGTCAAAGTCCCAAAACAGCAAACCTGGTGGAACGTCCCTGCTCAGGCCCGGACTGTCTGCACCCGTCGCTGGCGGACTGTCCACCGGTCACCCGAGGGGAAAAACACCGAGGCAAACAGCCACTGCTCCGGCTGGAACCCCGACTCACGGACTGTCCGTGGCTGGGGGGCGGACAGTCCGCCACTACCCAGAAAGTGCAAAAACTGCACAGGACAAAACCAACATCGATTGGATCCTCATGAAATCGAATGGGGCTGCAACCAAACTTCTCCCAAGTGTTATTCTATGTGTTGGGAAGCTAATCCTAGGATATCATCGCTCCAATCCAACTAATCCATGAGAAATCCGAAGAACACTAGAAAAGGGGAAGAAACTTAGAACGAACGTGATTTCGACCCGATCTATGTGCTCGTGAGGTTAGAGGGGAAATCCTTCAGTGGAAAGAAGGAGCTCACGACAATAAACAATCTGATTCAAAAGGAATCGCAAATCGTTGCTCGAAGAGGGAGAACGAGGCAAATCTCCGAGAAGGGAAAAATGAAAACGCGAAGAACAAAAACACGATTCGATCCAAATTGTAGCCGACAAAGAGGAGGGGCGAAATTGATCCTTGGATTGCTACTAGATGAAGAATTGTGTAGCACTCAGTGTCGGGTTACAAGCCACTCCTCGCAACGGAAAGCGTGGATGGCGAAAATCTCAAGAACAAGAGTCGGTCTCTCCTCTAGCCCTAGCCTCCTCTCACCTAAACAAAATGAGAGTGACACCTCCAAGGATGGCTGTCCAACACAGCCCCTTCATCTATATATATAGGCGCACGTCCAAATGACACAAACGCCCTAACATGAAGTACTAACCCAAATACCCCCAGGGGTAAAACTGTCCAACCCTAGCAGTTTTCAATCCGACGGCCACGCCCGCACATCCGGTAGCTTCGCCTCCACGCGACCAACCTGATGCCGCCACGTGCCGTCATGTTGACCACCGCGCCTTCCTCATGGATAGTTTCGCCGCCGCGCCAGCCTCTCCACGCCGCCATGCGTCGACCGTCCTTTTGGACCTTCCCCCGGTTTTGAGGCCCAAACCGGGAATCCTGCCAGCCCAGGGTTTGAGGCCCAAACCTGGAAACCGTCCACCCCGAGTTTTGAGGCCCAAACTCGGAAACCCGCGAGCCCAGGTTTTGAGGCCCAAACCTGGAAACCGTCCATCCCGAGTTTTGAGGCCCAAACTCGGAAACCGGCCACTCCGAGTTTTGAGGCCCAAACTCGGAAACCGTCGAGGGTAGCTTTTTGAGGCTGAGCTACCAAACCCGCACCAAAGACGGGATGTGGTTCGCACACCCCGACCACCGGCACCGATGTCGATGCATGTCCAGCCTCCACGCCGGGCACAACGCCTTCGCCTAACTTCTTGACTCGGCCGATGGCACTTGCGCCGCACGCAAGCCCGTGTCCGACCTCCCGCCAAATGTCACGACGCCATCGTCTTCCTCCCGACTCGGCCGAGGCATCGCACATCCCCATGTGCTCTCTCTCGTCGATGCCACGTGCCACCTACCCCAGCTGGTCCTCTGGCCTCTCGGTCCGTCGGTCCAAGCCTCACTGTTAACACCAGATTTTCGCACGCACAAGGAGATGACAGATGGGCCAGTGTGCGAGAGATGGGCGTATGAGGCATTCGGGAAGTGTCCATGCGATCGGCTAGTTTCCAAGGATTCGGCAACTGCTTATGCGGTCGGCTATTCTAAGAAAAAGGGAGTTTCCGTTGAAACGAAGGTAACAGAGCCCATTGGCAACAAAATTGCGACAATTAAGGCAATAAAGATTCCGAAGGGAGTCGAAGGCTAAAAATATTGTATTTTCCTTTAATATTTCATAGTCGTATCCTCTTAGGACTTGTATTGCGTCCAGGTTATAAATATAAACCCTTGGCTATTGTAAAAAGGGTTCACAGCCATATCAATACAAATCGGCCCCGTGCCATCTTCGAGTCCTTTGTCGTGTCATCGAGTTCTTCGAGAGGAATCATCGATCCGTCGACCTCCGTAAGTCCCAACAACCTTGTTATCATGTCTAGTATCATGCGGCGGATTTCGATGTGATGCAAGTAGTCTTGTTTGTTTCCAAAGATCGTGCGGCGGATCTATGTTAACAATCAAGAAGTCTTTGCTTATGCTATGCTTATGAGTAAATACCGTGCGACAGGCGTTTATTTGATATGTTTAGCAAAACCGAGATAGTTATCGGCTCTATTAGATTTGGCAAGATCTAATAGATTCATTAAGTTATTATGTGTTGCATAATTTAATTAATTTTGTAACACTCTTTTGCCCAATCTAGATTGATTTTGTTCGGCCTTTCTTTACAAGTTTACTTATGCTCCAAGAATCGTTGTTTTCGTGACATCTCTTATATATTGCATGATCATAATGGCCGAATTAACTTCTAATCTAGATTGTTACGTGTTGTGGGTTCATACATATTAATTACGTTCGAGCTTCGATAGAACTAGGTATCGTGCGGCAGATGCAGGTTTTAGATTGGTTTGATCGTGTTTGTTTGTGTGTTCCTACTTCATGGACCCCAATTCGGCTAGTTTGCTGAGCTTGGTTATACATCAACTCATAAATTATTCTTATTTGTTTAAAGCATGTCTTTTCCTATACATGTATTCGACAATCAATGCTTTCATATGCTTTCTTCTATATTAGCCGAATAATTCTATAAACATGCTTGGCAGACAGCTTCTATAACTGTATATCGTCGAAAGAGGCTTCAGGGCCGTAAATATGGTACTCTCTGGTCTCACCCGGCATGTTCCAGTTTTATTCTCACAGTTTTATCCCTTGTTAGTTTTCAGGTCAAACCGACTGGCACGTCTTCGGATTTCGAATTGTCTGGGCACCCGATTGAAGCCACGCTTTCTGGCTTGCTATGTGTGAGGCACAATGCATCACATTTTGTGCCAACACTCACGTCTGCCCTTCACCACTATGGGTACATCGACATGGCACGTTCGCCGCACGGCACGCCCATCCTTCACCGCTCCCGGTCCGTCGGCACGGCACGTCTCTACTTGACCTTCACCTTGCCATCGACCACTGTATCCGAGCTCAACACCTGCACATCAACACAACCAAGAGACACATGTTGCACATGCACACCAACACAGAAACACACCACAACTCAACGCCACCGGTTAGTCATAAACATTAAACGCATATCAAGATATGGACTAAACCGGGAAAAGCCTCTGCGGATACATGGGTGTATGCCGAGTCTCTGAGTGATGAGTGATTGTCAACGGGTTTGATGCGCATGTTCTTTGGCTCGTGTTGTGCAGGTGTCGAGCACGGAGACAGTGATCGAGGGCAAGGTGAAGGTCAAGTTGAGACGTGCCGTGCCGACGGACTGGGTGCGATGAAGGATGGGCATGCCGTGCGGCGGACGTGCCATGCCGATGTATCGAGCAGTGAAGGGCGGACGTGAGGCTTGGACTGAGGGACCGGAGTGCGTGAGGAGCAGCTGTGGTGGCTGGCAGCCTGGGACAGCGACGAGCGGAGACTTGCGGGGCACGGTGTTGCTCGGGTCGAGGACCTGGGGACACGTGTCGGTGGACGGGGTGCACGGGCGGTGCATCCCCTCTACAGCTCCGGTTTGTTGGTTGAGCCAGGGAAAAACCAACGGGTGGACGGTTTCCAGGTTTGGGCCTCAAAACCTGGGTGCTGGGTTTCCAGGTTGAGCCACAAAACCTGGGCGCGACGGTTTCCAGGTTGAGCCTCAAAACCTGGGCGTGGGCCGGTTTCCGAGTTTGGGCCACAAAACTCGGGCGCTGCGGGTTTCTGAGTTTGGGCCACAAAACTCAGTCTGGAGGCTGGTTTCCCGGTTTGGGCCTCAAAACCGGGGGTTGCTGGAAAAGGCTGGTTTCCCGGTTTGGGTCACAAAACCGGGGGTGCAGAGCGAGGGCGGCACGTGGCGGCAATCGGAAGGTTGCGTGGAGGCAACGCGGACGACTTGCGCGGGCGTGGCCGTCGGATCTACCTACCACCGCGGGTTGGACCAGAATAGCCTTAGGGTTTAGCTGGTTCGCTCTGTAATTAGTTTAGAGAGGGGTAGAGTAGGAAATAGGCTTAGTCTAGGTTAGTATAAGTAGTCCAGGGGAGACACCCTCCTCCCTATCTCAGTTTTAGCTATCTCAGTTAGTGCTTTCATTTGCTAGGGTTTCCTGCTCTCCCATCCCCTGCTCTAGCTAGTTGAGATCCGCAGAGAGACTCCACTCTGTGTACTGTTGATTTGAGGAAGTGAGGCCGTATCCTCACCTTGGAGCACAGATCGATGGCTTGATTTGCGTCCTTAATTCGAGTTCGTGGCTGTGATTCGCGTTTTCTTTGTGTTCTTCGCGGAATCCTTTTTCTCCACGATTTTCCCGTCGCTTGATCTCTTTGCTCGGTTCATCTTTTGCAAATCCGTTTGAACCAAGTTGTTCTAGATCGTGAGGCACTTCTTTCCACCGAAGGAATCATCCTCTAACCTCACGGTCTAGGAGATCAATCGATTTTTAGTTTCGGGTCACTTCTTCTCCCTTCTCCCGAAATTCTTCGATTCACCGATTTGGAGATAGGTTCGAGCCATGATCTCTTAGAGATAGCTCACTATACTCCTTGTGACTCCACTCACCAAGTTTGATCCCTAGAGGATTCGTTTTGGGTGAGTTTGAGTCGAATCGGTGGAAGAACAGAGGACTGTCGGGGTGACCGGACGCTAGGTCACGGGGTGACCGGACGCTCAGCGTGGGAGTCCGGTCGTTGAACGTTTTCGGTGTTTTGTTTTGCATCGACCGGACGCACTGTTGAACTCGTGACCGGACTCATCGTGGTCACTGTTCATCAGTGTGCTGTGCTAGCGACCGGACGCACTGTTCACGACCGGACGCTCCGTACCAGTCAGTCCGGTCGGAAACAGTAAGGTCTGAAATCGGATTTTGGATGACCGGACGCGTCCGGTCCCTGCTGACCAGACGCTGGCCAGAGTCCGGTCGTAGCTGTTTCACGCGTTTTCGTTCGTGGTTCGTTCGTTCGTTGACGGATTTGATTTCCGTCTTTTGCGTTGGCTTTCTAGGGTTGTCTAGTGTCCCGCTATGCTTCTAGGAAGCATCCACCCTACATCTAGGGTCGTGGACATTAGCAAGCTCTAGGTTTCGCTTGTGGGGTTGAATTTGGGACAGTGGCATCTAGTTTCCGAAAGGAAATTTTGAAGCTCCCATTCACCCCCCCTCTGGTCGCTTTCAGGTAGCTTCTCGGTCCTTCAATTGGTATCAGAGCGGGTTAAGGATCTTCCACCTTAGCCGGTTCCAGATCCACCGAAGGCGACATGGATCGCGGCGTGGGCAAACCGCCGTTTTTCGATGGGACGAACTATGCGTATTGGAAGATACGCATGTCGGCCTATCTGCAGAGTTTGGGTGCTTCTATTTGGGATATTTGCAACTCTGCTGATTACGTGGTCTTGGCTGCTCGTGTCTCTCAGCAACAGATCGATGAGCACGATGCCAATAGCCGAGCCCGTAATGTTCTCTTTTCTTGTTTGAGCATGGGTGAGTTTGATCGTGTTTCTCACCTCGCTACGGCTCGGGAGATCTGGGACACTCTCATGCGTTTTCATGAGGGCACCTCTCAAGTCAAAACCCGACTCTACGAGTCGTTCAAGCGAGAGTATGAGAACTTTAGACATCAACCTGGCGAGAGCATAGAAAGTTTATTCGCTCGCTTTCAGGTGATTGTCAACAGGATGAGGGCTAACAGAGAGCAGTTGCCATTTGACGATCATGAGCGTGCTTTGAAGCTTTTGCACACTCTTGACCGTTCGGTGTGGGACTCCAAGGTTCAGGCAATCATCGAATCGCCGAACTATGAGACCCTCACCTGCGACGAGCTCTTCAGTAAGCTCAAGTCCAGTGAGATTGATGCTATGGCGAGGGCTTCTTTTGAAAATCCTTCTCGCCCGTCCATGGCTTTGGTTTCCGGCTCTTCCTCTAACCCCTCAGCTGGCTTTGCGCTTTCTTCTCTCTTTTCTGTGACAGAGGACCAGCTGGAGTCTTTGGGAGACGACGAGTTGGCTTTGCTTGCCAACCGGTTCTCGCGGTTCCACAACAACCGCATGAACCGTCGTCGAGGAGGAGGACGCACGGGATGCTATGAGTGCGGCGAACCCGACCACTTCATCGCCGACTGCCCCAAGAAGAAGAACAAGCACTCGGGCAAGGGCGAACATGGGCGCAAGCACGACTCCAAGTACAAGGAGAAGCACGTTCCCCCAAGGCACAAGAAACGGGGCGGCTTCGACAAAGAGTACATCAAGAAGAAGTACTTGGAGAAGCAGCAAGCTGAGCAGCGTGCGTTCTTCGCCACGCTCAGCGACGTCGACGGCTCGGATGACGACTCCGCTGGCTCCAGCGATGACGAGTCCGTGAAGAAGAAGCTGGAAGACAAGTTCAACGGCTTGTGCTTCTTCGCCGGCGACGGAGGCCTGTGCACCATGGCGCTCGGAGATGAGGTCGACGGCGAGCCGGAGCGTACCCCTCGGAACGACGACGACGACGACACCTCCCAGGTATCTCTCACCTACGACGAGCTTTCCTCCGAGGTTGAGAAGTTGACTGCTGCCCTCCTTAGCCAAGATAAGTTGCTTAGGCGTGCCGCTAGAGAGCGCAAGGAGTTTAGGCAGAAGTGGGAGGACACGGTGAAGGAGCTTGAGTTTGCTCGGTCCACCGTGGTAGTGTCGGAGGAGGCGGAGTGCGAGTCGTGCACCGCGCACATGACTGACCTTCTCACTCTGAGAGGTAAGTATGCTGCGTTGGTTGGAGAGGTGGATGAGCTCTGTGCTAGGCCGCAACTGTTGGGTGCATGCAAGACTTGTCCTGTCTTGCAATCTGAGTTGGCAGAGAAAAATGCCAAGCTTGAGTCTTTAGAGAAGGCCAGCTCAGATAGCACTTGTGTCTCGAGGTGTGTTTTGTGTGAGGGCCTGGAGATGGAGATTGCCAATGTGAAGCATGGCAAGATGCAAACCGAGGAAGAAAACACATACCTTCGGTCCATCTTGTCATGGGTCTCCAGTAGTGAGCCGCAGCTCGGGATGATGATCTCCCAATTCAAGCGAGCTGTTGGTGCCCCTGGTGTAGGTTTTGCTCAGAGTGTTGATCTCTCAGCTTTTGGGAAGATTGGAGAGTCTAGTGGTCTGAACCCATGTGAGAAACCCAATTCCACCACTACTCCCAAACTTGCCAAGCTTCCACTCAAAGAGCCAGCCAAGCCTATCACCAAAGATGGTGTGGTTGAGGAACCCCCAAGAGCTCCTCCCAAGAACCCAGTTTGGGCACCCAAGCCAAACCACCTCAGAAACAAGCTTGATGCTATGCCACCCATTCGTGAGGAGTTGCCACAGAAGGGCAAAGGCAAAGTGAGCCACACCCACAGCCCTGGTCACCAACAACCCCCTTTGCGTGCGGTGAGGTACCAGTGTGATTTTTGTGGGAGAGATGGTCACTTGAGCGAGTTCTGCTTTCGGCGCAAGCGAGAGGCGCGCAGGGCTCGGGAGATGGAGAACCCGGACATGTACCATCCAGCTCATGGTGGACATGCTCCGAAGGACAAGAGGAGAGCAGCTAGTTCTGGAGGTCAGGCTCCCAGGCCTAGGCAGGAAGTGAGAGCTCCTATGAGGGAGACTAGGCCTAGAGGTCCAGGATCTCAGTTTGTTAGGCCTAGGCAGGAGAGAGCTCCGAGGAGAGACGCTAGAGTTGAGCCCCAGGCTCCTAGGCGTAAACCTCGTAGAGAGCGTGCCCGACGGGGTCCTGCTTTTGCAGGTAACGGACCCCGTGGCGGAGGCTTAGTTGAGCGCTTTCCCCCACCGCGTTTTGAATACCGCGGAGAGCGCTTCTTCCCTAGCGGACCACGTTTTCCCCGGCGTGGTGATCGCTTCCCTCGTAGACATGCTAGGAATGGTTTTTACGCTAACCCTTCTTTTGAGCAGCCGGCCCAACACTGGTTTTCCCCTTACTTCACTAACCCCAGTGTTGGACCGTATGCTCACCCTATGTCCTTTTATTGATGTAGGTGAGACGGTTGGAGGACATTTGGTTGGTGGATTCTGGTTGCTCGAGGCACATGACCGGAAACGCCAAGTGGTTCTCCAGCCTTAGCCCGGTCGCCGGAAAGGAGTACATAACCTTCGGCGACAATAGTAAAGGTAAGGTATTGTCTCGTGGGACGGTGCGGGTTAATGAGCACTTTGTGTTGCGCGATGTTGCTCTTGTTTCTAACCTGCATTTTAACCTTCTTTCTGTTTCGCAACTTTTTGATGATGACTATGAGATTCGTTTTAAACCGAACCTTAGTCGCATCTTAGATCCTCAGGGCGATCTTGTATGTTTGATTTTGCCCTTTGGGAAAGTCTTTCGCGCGAATTTCTCGGAGTCGTTTGGTTCTTCTCGCTGTCTTTTGGCTAGTCCTTCTTCCTCCGATCTTTGGAAGTGGCATAGGAGGCTCGGTCATTTAAGCTTCGACTTGCTTGCAAGACTTAGCTCACTTGGCCTAATCCGAGGATTGCCCAAGCTTTCGATGGAAAAGGATCTAGTTTGCCATTCTTGCAGACATGGGAAGATGGTTGCCGCTCCCCACCATCCAGTGACTAATGTCATGACCTCGCACCCCGGAGAGCTTTTACACATGGAACTTGTTGGTCCGGCTCGGGTGAGCTCGGTTGGTGGCAAGTGGTATGTTTTGGTTGTTGTTGACGACTTTTCGAGATATTCGTGGGTCTTCTTTTTGACTAAGAAGACTGAGACCTTCTCCTTCGCTCGCAATCTGATTTTGCGTCTTCAGAACGAGTTCCCTTTGAACTCGATGCGAGCTATTAGAAGTGATAATGGGTCCGAATTCAAAAATTTGGACTTTGAGAAGTTTTGTAATCACCTTGGTTTGGAGCATCAGTTTTCTTCCCCCTACACACCGCCCCAAAATGGTGTGGTAGAGAGGAAGAATCGGACCCTTGTTGAGATGGCCAGGACGATGCTTGATGAGCATAGGACTCCTAGGCGCTATTGGGCCGAAGCTATGAACACTGCATGCTATATTTCCAATCGCATTTTTCTGAGAGCTTTCTTGAAAAAGACTTCTTATGAGTTACGTTTTGGAAAACTGCCCAAGGTGAGTTATTTTCGAGTTTTTGGTTGCCACTGTTTTATACTCAAAAAGGGCAACTTGGACAAATTTGAGTCTCGTTCTTCTGACGGTGTATTTTTGGGTTATGGCACTCACACTAGAGCATATCGTGTACTTAACCTTGATACTAACCGAGTCATGGAGACATCAGATGTCACCTTCGACGAGACTCTTGTTTCTCCTTCTTCTCGTTTTCAGCGTGCAGGTGATCATGAGGTTGGAGAGCCTCTTTTTGATGACGAGGAAGAGGGTGCTTAAGGTATGGATGATCCAGCACCCCCTCCACCTGCCGCGCCGCCAAGAGCGGCCTCTACGACCACTCACGGCCCCGACACTTCTTCTTCCTGGGGGCCGTGGGATCCTCCACCTCGCGCGGTACCTTTTGTACCCGGGATGGAACCAGCTGCTGTTGAGGGGGAGGTCACTTCTTCCCGGGAGGCGCCACGACATATCCAGCGCCAGCACCCCCCTGAACAGATGATCGGCGACATCGGCGAGCGAGTCACTCGCTCCAGGTCACAGCACATGTCTCATTTCGCTCACTCTGCTTTTGTTGCTAATTTTGAGCCCCGAGATGTTGGACACGCTTTGACGGATCCGGATTGGGTCAATGCCATGCATGAGGAGTTAGAAAACTTTGAGCGAAATCGGGTTTGGGTTCTAGTTCCACCTCCACCTGACTGTAAGCCTATAGGGACAAAATGGGTATTTAAAAACAAGCAAGGAGAGGATGGCCACGTTGTTAGAAACAAGGCCCGGCTTGTAGCGAAAGGCTATAGTCAGAAGGAAGGGATAGATTATGAGGAAACCTTCGCTCCTGTAGCACGTTTGGAGGCTATTAGGATACTCTTGGCTTATGCTACATCCAGGGCTTTCAAACTTTTTCAAATGGATGTCAAGAGTGCCTTTTTAAACGGCTACATAGAGGAGGAGGTTTATGTTGTGCAACCCCCCGGTTTTGAAAATCCCAAGCTTCCAAACCACGTTTTTAAACTTCACAAAGCTTTGTATGGTTTGAAACAAGCCCCTAGAGCCTGGTATGATAGGTTGAAAACCTTTTTGCTTGCTAAGGGTTTTAAAATGGGATGTGTAGATAAGACGCTCTTTCTCCTCCGGCAAGGCAAAGACACACTTTTGGTCCAGATTTACGTGGATGATATCATTTTCGGTGGTTCTTCTCACGCTTTGGTTGCCAAGTTTGCAGATACTATGAGCAGGGAGTTCGAGATGAGCATGATGGGCGAGCTAACATTCTTTCTCGGGTTGCAAATTAAGCAATCCCAAGAGGGGACGTTTGTGCACCAGGGCAAGTACACGAAGGACTTGCTGAAGCGGTTCGATATGGGTGAGGCCAAGCCTCTTCCAACACCCATGTCGACGACGACTGCCCTGGATGCGGATGTGGATGGAGAAGCAGTGGACCAGAAGGAGTACCACAGCATGATCGGGTCGCTCCTCTACCTGACGGCGACACGCCCGGACATCCAGTTCGCGGTGTGTCTGTGTGCGCGCTTTCAGGCGTCGCCGCGCACTTCTCACCGTCAGGCGGTGAAGCGCATCTTCAGGTACCTTCGTTTCACTCCTGAGTTTGGGATTTGGTATTCTGCTTCCTCCATCCTCTCGCTCTGCGGTTATTCCGATGCCGATTTTGCTGGTTGCCGTATTGAGCGCAAGTCCACTTCTGGGACTTGCCAGTTTATTGGTTCTTCTCTTGTTTCGTGGTCTTCTCGCAAGCAGTCTAGTGTCGCCCAGTCTACCACGGAGGCTGAGTATGTTGCTGCGGCTAGCTGCTGTTCCCAGTTGCTTTGGATGATGGCCACTTTGCGTGATTTTGGTCTGAGCTTTTCTCGCGTACCTTTGCTTTGTGACAGCACGAGTGCCATTAGCGTTGCTAAGAACCCCGTGCTTCACTCGAAGACCAAACACATTGATGTGCGCTTTCATTTTCTGCGAGACCACCAGGAGAAGGGTGATATCGACCTTCGCCATGTCGATACTCATCATCAACTGGCTGATATTTTCACCAAGCCTTTAGACGAATCAACCTTTAATCGGTTGAGGGGTGAGCTTGGTGTGTGTTTCCCCTTTTAGATGGGGGAAACACTTTGGATCTTGTATATTTGACTGACTCTTTTGTCTTTCTTTTCTTTTGCATTTTAGCATACGCAGTTACATTCTGAGCTTCATGTTCATAATCACTAGAATGTAACTATGCTCTATTTAGTATGCTCCGATGCTTATATGGATGCTTGTAGCTTATGCTCTTCCTGATCACTAGTACATGTTATGAGATGAGCTATTTTTGGAATGGTGAATTTGCTTAATGAATATAAACCTGAAAATGTTCACCATTGAGATATGCAACTAGCATGTGTAGGGTGTGTTGAGTCCTTTCCTGCTTTTCATATATGCTAGGTTGCTATGTCTCTAGTTCTGAGTCATTCACTTGCTTGTTCTGCTCATATCTGTTTAAAATCTGAACCAAGTGTCAAGTGAATTGAAAAGATCGAGATGGGATTGCTTGTCAACACCTCACGGTATCGAGACTGTTTCTCATTGCACTTTGAGTTAAACTTGAGCCGTGTAGTGTATGACCGAAACCGTAGCTTTAAGCTTCTGATTGCTTCAGCATAGGCTTCGCTCGGTTGAAAAGTTAGGCAAAGACAAGCTTTCAACCTCTCGCAATCACATGCGAAATAATTGAACTTGTGAATTCTTTACCGCTGCAACTCCGATATAAAACTGAAATCACAAGTATATGCTTCATTCCTATGCATGATGATTGAACTTTGCTAGGGGTAGTTCACCTTGCATACATGATTAGCACCGGTCTGGATTCCTATCTATACATGTGTAGTGCTATTTTGATGGTGACTATCTTTTTGGCTAAAAACTGCTCACTTGCTCATATGCTTCATATTTCGTATGTGTGATCAGTTTGAGCCTTCGCTATTTGAGTGCTTAGTTGAGCCATTGGAGCTATACCGATTAGAGCATTTTTGCACTCTTCTGATTATATGCCTGAAGCTCCTAACTTGCATTTCTGACTTCATATGCATTTTGGAAGGGGGAGCTCATCATCAGGGGGAGAGTTTTGCTCCGGTACCTTGTGCCTTGATTAGTGCATTTTCAACTAAGGGGGAGAATTTTTGCAAATCATATGTCTCCTGGCGTTCAATTAAGGGGGAGCTTTTGCTAAGGGGGAGATTTTCCGATCTTTATGCTCTTCTCTTGTTGGACCTAAGGGGGAGTCCCTGGTTGCTTGCACTTGTCGAGGGAAGTGTGCTAGTTGTGTTGAGCCGTTGCCTCTGTCTTGAGGGACTAGCAAACATTTTCCTCAGTTGGCGTCGAGGTTGATTTTGATTGGTTCGAAGACCTTTCGATTGCTTTTCAATTGGTTCGGAGTGGTTTTCGTGCTAGTTGTGTTGAGCCTCTGTGCCTCTATCTTGAGGGACTAGCATTTTGCCAGTTTTAGCTCTGATTTTCAATTGGTATTTTGCTAGCGGTGTTGAGCCTGTTCTACCTCTTCTTGAGGGCTAGCTTTGCTTTGCTTGGTCGCGTCGAGCCGTTGCCCATGTCTTTGGGGACCAAGTTCTCGCTCCTTCCACTTGACCTTCTTCGGCTTTGCTATGCTTTTGGGTCATTTGGTTGAGTTCTCTTCCTCTCCTTCCTCCTACCTTCTTCTTTCATTTTATGATTTGTGTGTGTAGTTGACAATGCACTCATCAAGGGGGAGATTGCGGATACATGGGTGTATGCCGAGTCTCTGAGTGATGAGTGATTGTCAACGGGTTTGATGCGCATGTTCTTTGGCTCGTGTTGTGCAGGTGTCGAGCACGGAGACAGTGATCGAGGGCAAGGTGAAGGTCAAGTTGAGACGTGCTGTGCCGACGGACTGGGTGCGATGAAGGATGGGCGTGCCGTGCGGCGGACGTGCCATGCCGATGTATCGAGCAGTGAAGGGCGGACGTGAGGCTTGGACTGAGGGACCGGAGTGCCTGAGGATCAGCTGTGGTGGCTGGCAGCCTGGGACAGCGACGAGCGGAGACTTGCGGGGCACGGTGTTGCTCGGGTCGAGGACCTGGGGACACGTGTCGGTGGACGGGGTGCACGGGCGGTGCATCCCCTCTACAGCTCCGGTTTGTTGGTTGAGCCAGGGAAAAACCAACGGGTGGACGGTTTCCAGGTTTGGGCCTCAAAACCTGGGTGCTGGGTTTCCAGGTTGAGCCACAAAACCTGGGCGCGACGGTTTCCAGGTTGAGCCTCAAAACCTGGGCGTGGGCCGGTTTCCGAGTTTGGGCCACAAAACTCGGGCGCTGCGGGTTTCTGAGTTTGGGCCACAAAACTCAGGCTGGAGGCTGGTTTCCCGGTTTGGGCCTCAAAACCGGGGGTTGCTGGAAAAGGCTGGTTTCCCGGTTTGGGCCACAAAACCGGGGGTGCAGAGCGAGGGCGGCACGTGGCGGCAATCGGAAGGTTGCGTGGAGGCAACGCGGACGACTTGCGCGGGCGTGGCCGTCGGATCTACCTACCACCGTGGGTTGGACCAGAATAGCCTTAGGGTTTAGCTGGTTCGCTCTGTAATTAGTTTAGAGAGGGGTAGAGTAGGAAATAGGCTTAGTCTAGGTTAGTATAAGTAGTCCAGGGGAGACACCCTCCTCCCTATCTCAGTTTTAGCTATCTCAGTTAGTGCTTTCATTTGCTAGGGTTTCCTGCTCTCCCATCCCCTGCTCTAGCTAGTTGAGATCCGCAGAGAGACTCCACTCTGTGTACTGTTGATTTGAGGAAGTGAGGCCGTATCCTCACCTTGGAGCACAGATCGATGGCTTGATTTGCGTCCTTAATTCGAGTTCGTGGCTGTGATTCGCGTTTTCTTTGTGTTCTTCGCGGAATCCTTTTTCTCCACGATTTTCCCGTCGCTTGATCTCTTTGCTCGGTTCATCTTTTGCAAATCCGTTTGAACCAAGTTGTTCTAGATCGTGAGGCACTTCTTTCCACCGAAGGAATCATCCTCTAACCTCACGGTCTAGGAGATCAATCGATTTTTAGTTTCGGGTCACTTCTTCTCCCTTCTCCCGAAATTCTTCGATTCACCGATTTGGAGATAGGTTCGAGCCATGATCTCTTAGAGATAGCTCACTATACTCCTTGTGACTCCACTCACCAAGTTTGATCCCTAGAGGATTCGTTTTGGGTGAGTTTGAGTCGAATCGGTGGAAGAACAGAGGACTGTCGGGGTGACCGGACGCTAGGTCACGGGGTGACCGGACGCTCAGCGTGGGAGTCCGGTCGTTGAACGTTTTCGGTGTTTTGTTTTGCATCGACCGGACGCACTGTTGAACTCGTGACCGGACTCATCGTGGTCACTGTTCATCAGTGTGCTGTGCTAGCGACCGGACGCACTGTTCACGACCGGACGCTCCGTACCAGTGAGTCCGGTCAGAAACAGTAAGGTCTGAAATCGGATTTTGGACGACCGGACGCGTCCGGTCCCTGCTGACCGGACGCTGGCCAGAGTCCGGTCGTAGCTGTTTCGCGCGTTTTCGTTCGCGGTTCGTTCGTTCGTTGACGGATTTGATTTCCGTCTTTTGCATTGGCTTTCTAGGGTTGTCTAGTGTCCCGCTGTGCTTCTAGGAAGCATCCACCCTACATCTAGGGTCGTGGACATTAGCAAGATCTAGGTTTCGCTTGTGGGGTTGAATTTGGGACAGTGGCATCTAGTTTCCTAAAGGAAATTTTGAAGCTCCCATTCACCCCCCCTCTGGTCACTTTCGGGTAGCTTCTCGGTCCTTCAGCCTCAAACCTTCCTCATCAAAGTCAATCATTCATCATATATGTTCTCACTTTCTATGCTCTCGCCAGGCATATGTCGAAAGTTCTCATACTCCCGCTTGTGTGACTCGTACAGACGGGATTTGACTTGAGTGGTTCCCTCATGGAAGTGCATGGGGGTCGCCCAAATCTCCCGAGTTGTGGGGAGGTGTTGACGCAAAACATGACACCTCGCGCCAAGCACACAGCAAGCCGAAAAGCTAGCTTCAATCGTGTGCACGGAATGTGCTGAACCCGGAGACGTGCCAATCGGTTGGACCTGAAAACCAACAAGGGAAAAAACTGTGAGAATACCTTTGGAACATGCCGGTTAAAACCAAACAGTTCCATATGTACGGCTTTGAAAGCCAATCACGATGGCACACATCTATAGAAGCTGTCTGTCAGAGCATGTTTATAAAGTCATTCGGCTAGTATGAGAGCAGAGTATGTAAAGCATATTAACTGCCGAATCCATATGTAGGGAAAGACATGCTTGAACAAATTAAAGATATTATAAACAGGTAACTTGCAAATATAGATCTATTCAAATAACACATGCATAGGCTAATCCAACTAATCTGCCGCACATTTAGTCTTCATAAACCGGTCAGGTATAAACTCAAGCAAAGCTAATCCACCGCATGATACCACTTGCTATAAGTCTACACCACTTCTTATAATTAGATTAATCCACCGCATGACACAATCTAATTATAACAAGCTAAAAGCATGCATGTATTTGAACAGATCTATAAAGTTCATTACTCGTGTAAGCTTAACCAAAATCAGCAAACCAGCCGAATTGGGATCCATGAAGAAGGAACAAACAAGCAAACATGATTAAACTAATCTAAAACCTGCATCTGCCGCACGACACCTAGTTTCATCAAAGCCTAACCATGATTAACATTCATGAACCCACAACTTGTGACAATCTAGATTGAAAGTTGATTCTGAGAACATATATGATGAATGATTGACTTCGATGAGGAAGGTTTGAGGCTTTTACCGGTTGAGTCATTATCTCGCTATGAGCTTAATGCTTATGACTAACCGGTGGCGTTGAGTTGTGGTGTCTCTGTGTTGGTGTGCGTATGCAACATGTGTCTCTTGGCTGTGTTGATGTGCAGGTGTTGAGCTCAGAAACAGTGGTCGATGGCGAGGTGAAGGTCATGTAGAGACGTGTCGTGCCGACGGACCGGGAGCAGTGAAGGATGGGCATGTCGTGCGGCGGACGTGCCATGCCGATGTACCCAGAGCGGTGAAGGGCGGACGTGAGGCTTGGACTGATGGACCAGAGGGCCAGAGGACCAGCTGTGGTTGCTGGCACGTGGCACCGGCGAGCGAGAGCACATGGGGATGTGCGATGCATCGGCCGAGTCGGGAGGAACACGATGGCGTCGTGGCACTTGGCGGGAGGTCGGACACGGGCTTGCGTGTGGCGCAAGTGCCATCGGCCGAGTCAAGAAGGAAGGCGACGGCGTTGTGCCCGGTGTGGAGGCTGGACATGCATCGGCATCGGTGCCGGTGGTCGGGGTGTGCGAACCACATCCCGTCTACGGCGCGGGTTCGGTAGCTGAGCCTCAAAAAGCTACCCTCGATGGTTTCCAGGTTTGGGCCTCAAAACCTGGGCTGGCCGGTTTCCGAGTTTGGGCCTCAAAACTCGGGATGGACGGTTTCCAGGTTTGGGCCTCAAAACCTGGGCTCGCGGGTTTCCGAGTTTGGGCCTCAAAACTCGGGGTGGACGGTTTCTAGGTTTGGGCCTCAAAACCTGGGCTGGCAGGTTTCCCGGTTTGGGCCTCAAAACCGGGGAAAGGTCCAAAAGGACGGTCGACGCGTGGTGGCGTGGAGAGGCTGGCGCGGCGGCAAAGCTATCCACGAGAAGGCGCGGTGGTGGACGGTGGCGGCACGTGGCGGCATCCTGGAGCTTGCGTCGAGGCGAAGCGAAGGATCAGAAGGCGCGTGGCCGTCGGATGGAAACTGTCAAGTCTGGACGGTTTTACCCCTAGGGGGTATTTGGGTTGAGTGCTTCATGTGAGGGCATTTTGGACTTCGGACGTGCGCCTATATATATGAAGGGGGCTGGTTAGGGCTGCCCATCCTTGGAGGTGTCACTCTCATTTTTGTTCAGGTGAGAGGAGGCTAGGGCTAGAGGAGAGATCGGCTCTTGTTCTTGAGCTTTTCGCCATCCAAGCTTTGTGTTGCTAGGAGTGGCTTGTCGCCCGACACCGAGTAATTAATCAATAATCCATTCCTCTGAATCCAAGGATCAAATTCGTGCTTTGATTTGTCTTGCGATTTTGTTCTTCCCGTTTGCACGTTTTCCCCTCTTTCGTTCTTCACGAAAATTCTTGTTTCGAGGGAAGATTCGCAAATCCGTTTGAACCATCTTGTGTAGCTTCGTGAGAGTCTTCTTTCTACCGAAGGAATTTCTCTAATACCTCACGAACTCATAGATCCAGCGGATTTAGTTTTGGGATCAAATTCTTGCCCGTTCTTCATTGTTTTCTTTGATTCACCGATTTGGAGTTAGGTTCAAGCCATGATCTCTTAGGAGTAGCTCACTAACATCCTTGTGACCCCTCACACGAAATTTGAGCCCTAGTGGTTTTGATTTGAGGGAGATCGGGTCGATTCGGTGGACGAACCGAGGGCTGGTCGGGGTGACCGGACGCTGCCTCATAGCGACCGGACGCATCGACTCAGAGTCCGGTCATTGAACACACGCGCAGTCTAGTTCTCGTGTGGTGACCGGACGCTAGCCTGGATGCGACCGGACTCACCCCGTGCTGAGTCCGGTCAGATCTAGAGACCGTTTTTAGTGACCGGACGCACCTGCTGTGCTTGGACCGGACGCGCTGCTACTACTGTTCATCGAGTAGTAGCGACCGGACGCTAGTTTTTGTGTTGACCGGACGCACCACCTCGCAGAGTCCTGTCCAACACAGAGAGCTCCCGAATCGGGATTTTTGTGACCGGACGCGTCCGATCGACACTGACCGGACGCACCTCAGAGTCCGGTCAGTGCAGTGATCGCACGTTTTCATCCGTATCTTTTACGTTTGAGCTCCGATTTGAGATCCGCTTTTTGCGTTGGATTCCCGACTCTGTGCTCTACAGAAACCGGGCTTCCCGCTTTGCGAAAAAGCCTGAATCGGTGCGTGGATTTGGAAGAAGGAGCTTTTGTGGTGTCCCGCTGTGTTCCTAGGGAACATCCACCCATTCTCTTGGGTCGTGGACATCACGTGTGTCGGCTTTGCTCTTGGGGTTGATTTTGTTGAGACAGAGGCCGTAATTTTGAAAGAAAGTTTTAGGCTCCCATTCACCCCCCCCCCTCTTGTCGCCTTGCTTTAGCATTTTCGGTCCTTCAGTTGGTATCGGAGCCAGTTAAGGATCTCTCTACCTTAACCGGTTCTGGATCCGCGAAGGCGACCTTTTGAGAGCGGTTGTGTTTCCGACTTTGCTTGTCGAGGTGTTGAGCTTGTGTTTTGGCTAACACTAACAGTGCTTTTGGAAATGGCACCAAGTTCTTCTTCCAGTGTGTCTTTGTCCTTAGGTTTGAGTCTTGGACATGTGATCGAGGATGGCATTGCCGGAAGAAGGAGAAGTATGGCTCTTGAGGCGGAACGCGAGGTGGATGCTTTGCTGGGCTTCCTAGGAGATGATGAGCAATCGACAGAGGATCGCATACGCGAACTTGGCAAAGCCAAGAAAGGTATTCTTGCTGCTTGTCTTGGGATTTTATACCAACAATTTGAAGCCTGTTGTGATGATAACCTGAGATATGATGAGCTTTGTGATACCTTGCATAGAAAGATCAAGAAATTGAAATGCTCCATCACTAGGTTGAAATGTGGCCCTTTTCATTGGAAGTCTAGTGCATCTTTACCTTGCACCTATTGTAGTGACATGGTTAGGAAGAATGATGAGCTATGTTTTTCCCTTGCTAGCTTAAAATCTGAGAATGAAATGTTGAAATCAAATGCTTCCATAGCATGTCTTGTTTGCTTTGACTTGCGCAAGGACCTTGTTTATGCTAAATCTGAAATAGCCTTACATAGGTCAAAAGCTTCTTTACCATGTGGTTCTTGTGAGTTTTTGCATGCTGAAATTGATAAATTAAAATTGACTCACACCACATGTGTAGATGAACTTGAGCATGCTAGCGCTGAAATTATTGAGATAAATGCTAGGCCTTGTAGCTTGTGCTCTTTGAATAAAGATGCTTGCCATACTTCTTGTGCTAATCATGATTCTTTGCTTGATGTGAATGATGATGTTTCTTCCACCGATTTCATTTGCACATCATGCATTGATTTGGAAAAAGAAGTTTTGGCTTTGAAGGTTTTGCGCGATGATATGAGCGCCAAGCTGGTTGAGCACGATGATATGAGTGCCAACCTTGAGAAAGAAATTGAACTCTTGCGTACCACATATGCCAAGTGCATTAGATAGGAGATGGAAAATTTGAAAAATGCTCCTTGTGGTACTTGTGATCGCCTCATGTTTGAGAATGAGGTTTTAGCCAAAAGATGCAAGAGTCTTTGTGCTATGTCTTTTGAGTCATGCATTTCTTGCAACTCCGATGTTGATATTTCTAAGCTTGCATCTTTGCAACCGGAGTTGAGTTCTTGTGCTGCGCGTGAGTCTTTTGACGATAGCACTTGTACCAAGGTTTCAGATAGCTCTTTTATAGATACTCCTAATCTTGTTAGTTCTTCGAGTGATGTCCAAGGGACTTCTCTTGACAAAGGTGCTTCTCACATTTTTGGGACCCGTGCTCCCAATCCCGTTTTCCATTGCACCTTTTTCAAGAAGGATGGACATTCATTCGATTTTTGTTTCTGCCGTGTGCGGATACATGGGTGTATGCCGAGTCTCTAAGTGATGAGTGATTGTCAACTGGGATAATGCGCATGTTCTTTGGCTTGTGTTGTGCAAGTGTCGAGCACGGATACAATGATCAGAGGCAAGGTGATGGTCAAGTAGAGACGTGCCGTGCCAAGGGACCGAGAGTGGCGAAGGGCGGACGTGAGGCTTGGAGTGAGGGACCGGTGGCCCGAGGATCAGCTGTGGTTGCTGACAGCCTGGGACAACGACGAGCGGAGACTTGCGGGCATGGTGTTGTTCGGGTCGAGGACCTGGGGACACGTGTCGGTGGACGGGGTGCACGGGTGGTGCATCCCCTCTACAGCTTCGGTTTGGTGGTAGAGCCAGAGAAAAACCATCGGGTGGACGGTTTCCTGGTTTGGGCCTCAAAACCTGGGCGTGGATGGTTTCTGAGTTTGGCCACAAAACTCGGGCTGAGGACGGTTTCCAGGATTGGGCCTCAAAACCTGGGTGCTGCGGGTTTGCTGAGTTTGGGCCACAAAACTCAGGCTACAGTGGGCTGGTTTCCCGGTTTGGGCCTCAAAACCGGGGGTTGGCTGTGAAGGCTGGTTTCCTGGTTTGGGCCACAAAAACGGGGGTGCGACGTCCAGGAAAAGGACAAGCGGAGCGGTGGCGGCACGTGGCGGCAATTGGTGAGGTTGCGTCGAGGCAACGCTACCAGTTGTGCGGGCGTGGCCGTCAGATCCACCTACCATCGAGTTGGTCCAGAATAACCCTAGGGTTAGCTGGTTCGCTCTGTAATTAGAGAGGGGTAGAGTAGGAAATAGAATTAGGATAAGTAGAAGGAGACACCCTCCTCCCATTTCATCTCAGTCATTTGCTCTTTGCTTATAGGGTTTCCTGCTCTTCCATTTCCCTGCTGTAGCTAGCTGAGATCCGCAGAGAACCATACCTCTGTGTACTGGAGATTTTGAGGAAGTGAGGCCATAACCTCACTATTGTAGCGTGTGGTAGCCACACGGTTGCAAATTCGTGGTTGTGATTCGCATTTTGTTCTCGTTCTTCGCGGATTGCTTTTCTCCACATTTTTCCCGTCGATCGATCTCTTTGTTCGTTGCGTCTTTTGCGATTCCATTGGAACAAAGATGTTCTAGATCGTGAGGCACTTCTTTCCACCAAAGGAATTCTCCTCAAACCTCACGAGCTAGTAGATCGGTCGATTTTTGTTCCGGGTCAAGTTTTCTCCCTTCCCCCGATTTTCTTCGATTCATCGATTTGGAGATAGGTTCGAGCCATGATCTCTTAGGGATAGCTCACTATCCTCCTTGTGACTCTTCTCACCATGTTTGATCCCTAGAGGATTTGTTTTAGGTGAGATTGAGTCGAATCGGTGGACGAACGGTGTAGAGTCCGAGCGATCGGACGCTGGTGTCGGGCTGACCGGACGCTGGCACAGTGCGTCCGGTCGTTGAACATCTCGCGAAGTTCTTCTGGGTCTGACCGGATGCTTCTTCTATTTCGTGACCAGACTCGGCATTTCCACTGTTCACGACTTTTGTTTGAACTGACCGGACGCACTGCTCCTCAGAGTCCCGTCCAACACAGAGAGGTCTAGATTTGGTTTTTTGCAGACCGGACGTGTCCCGTGCTTGTTGACCGGACGCAGTCAGAGTCCCGTCGATTGTGTTTTGCGCATTTTCGTCCGCAGTTCGTTCGTTTGACTTCCGATTTGAGATCTGCTTTTTCTGTTGGATTCTCGACTCTGTGCTCTACAGAAATCAAGCTTCCCGCTTTGCAAAATAGCCTGAATCCCCCTCGCGTTGCTCAGGGGAGGTTGAGATTACCCAAAGTTCATCCTGTCAATAGTTGACCAGCGTGAACTTGGGCAAGGGATCTTTTGTGGTGTCCCGCTGTGTTCCTAGGGAACATCCACCCATTCTCTTGGGTCGTGGACATCACGCGCATCGGTTTTGCTCTTAGGGTTGATTTTCGGGACAGAGGTTTAAAGTTTCTAAAAAGAAATTTAAAGCTCCCATTCACCCCCCTCTGGTCGCTTTCTGGTAGAACTTTCGGTCCTTCACCGTGTCAAACACGAGCGACGTATTTGAGCTAAGGCTTTTAGGAAGCTACGCAGCCTTTCCCATGGCACGTGTGCTCCTAGTGTTAGCACCAAGTTGAACGTTGATGCTTCTTGTTCCAAGCCCCAAGGGACTTCTCACTTGTCGGAGAATGGTGTGCCTTCCAGTAGTCCTTTGTACCATTGCTCTTTTTGTGAGAAAGATGGGCATCAAGAAAGCTTTTTCTATCGGCGTGCCAAACGCTTGCGCCAAGCTCGTTCTTCTAGGAAGATGGTGGTTCATTGCCCTTCTCATGGCATGAACGCTTGTGCTCCTAGTAAGAAGCCCCTCTTTGTTGATGGGTTTTATGACTCCTTTTCTAGTGGGATAGGTCATGGTCGTCGACATGCTTCTAGTGCTTCTTCTCTTGGTCCACGTCATGCTTTTCATGGTGCTTCTATTGGTTCTTCTACAAAAACCTTGGAAGATGTTTGCCTCTTTTCCCATGGTACGACTCGTTCTTCTCCTCGAGTTGTCCTTTTGAGGAATGCTTCCAAGGGTGTTTCACAATTGCAATTGAACCAACACTTGCATCATGCTAACCCACAGGATAAGTTGAGTTTTGTGATCAAGTCTTTGGTTCCCAAGTATATGCTTGCTAACCCTTCGGGATCCAAGACTCGGGTTACTTTGTCCTCTTGTGTGTAGATATGAGGACACGAGGTGGAGAACATGCGCCTGATGGGACTTGGTCTTTTAGATGTGACCAAGATTTGATGGTTCTCTACACCCCGCTTAGAAATTGCCTCCAAAGAGGTTTTTGCTACTCGGTGAGCTTTCCTATACACTCATACCCTGTACATCCATGATTTATTTCTTGTGGTATGAGATGGTTCTTTATGCGCTCACTTGTATTGTTCTTGCATGTACATTTTCCTGTGTATCATGTTTTGTCTTAGTCTAGCATGTGCTATCTTGTATATCATGTCATGCTAGCCTTGTGTACAGCTTTGGTAGTTATTCCACTTTTTATGCTAGTTTGTGATCCTCATGAACATTATGCCATGCTTTATCATTCTTCACCATGAGCTTTACATGTAGAGGTATGATGTTCATTAGGTATCACTTTTCAGGTGCTAGTTTTGTGTAGCTACATGTACCCAGTTCACATGTTAAGGTTGAGCACTAGTCTTAGCACTTGGTTGATTTCCTGTTTATCCATGCTAAGTGCTATTTTAGTGGTGAACTCCTTTTCAAATGGCTTAAAACTGCTCATATGCTTAATTGTTCATATTTCGTATTCATTTGATCAGTTTGAGCCTTTGCTAGCATTTGTATTGGTTGCAACACTTTCAGGGTAGCACCCTTTTGAGCATCTTTTCATTCTGATTGCTATACACTTGAAGCTGTTGCGTTGTGCATATCATACATTTTTAGCTTAGTGTACATACACCCAGCTCCGATACACTTTGTGGTCATTATCAATGCTTTTCTTTACCCCCATATGCTTTTGGTTGATGACTTGTCTTGTGTTTGTGTCAACTTTGTGAGAAATGAAAAAAAACCTCAGCATGTTCCCTTTTGTCAAGGGGGGGAAGCTGTTTGCAAGGGGGAGTTTTAGTGTTGGCACAAAGGGGAGAGTCATGCATTTTGGGGAGAGCTTTGAGCAAGGGGGAGTTTAGCTCTTTTATGTTCTTCTTCACTTGGTATAGCTCTTTTATGTGTTTCATTTCATATCCATCTTTTGGTATGGAATGTAATTGGTGTCATGAGGTTTGTTGCATAGCCTTTGTGTGTAGGCTTGCTTTCAGGGGGATTCGCTTTTGTCTTGCTGCTTCTCCGCGTGCTCCGAGTGTTTGTGCTCCATTTAAGTGTTGAGCTTCTCTTGTGGTTTTCCTCAATCGGTATCAAGCCTGCTAGTCGTGTTGGGCCGTTGTTGCCTCTCTCTTGAGAGACTAGCAGTTTTTGCTTGGTATTTTTCGATTGGTATGGACCCTTCAGCTAGTTGTGTCGAGTCTATGTGCCTCTGTCTTGAGGAGCTAGCTGTTTTCACGAATTTTTGGCTATTTGTGATTAATATCGAGACTGCTAGTTGTGTTGAGCCTCTGTGCCTCTATCTTGAGGGACTAGCAATTTTGCATTCTTATGCGTTGATTCAGCCTGAATTGGTATCGAGCCTTGAGCTAGTGGTGTTGAGCCCTTTTTCTGCCTTTTCTTGAGGGCTAGCTCATTTTTGACTTGGTTGCGTCGAGCCGTTGCCCATGTCTTTGGGAACCAAGTTTTTTGATCTGTGTGATCGAGTTTTGCTCTTTGATGAGTTGTTGCTCCGATCCTTTGCTTGGTTGCATTGAGCCGTTGCCCATGTCTTTGGGGACCAAGTTTTCGGTTTTGGTATCTCAAACCATCTCTTGTGCCTAGTTTTTGTCAATTCAATCATCAAGGGGGAGAAAAAGGGGGAGAAGTTTCGACCCAAGTGAACCCAAGTGGATAAGTACCTTGGTTTCTTTTATGATGATTGTTAGTGAACCCAAGTGGATAAGTACCTTGGTTTCTTTTGTGATGATTGTTTGACAAGTTATTTGAGATTGGTTTTCAAGTACCTTTTTGGGATTTCATGAAACTCTTGTTTTATCTTGACTCTTCGGTTGTGTGGAGGCTTTGCCCACTTTTCCCGTTTCTTTCGGGACTGAGAGCTTTTATTTGGAGTCTTTATGATCCTTCCTCATATCAAGTGACCTTGTGTTTGCCTTTACTTGGCTTTTGGGCACTTGAATGAGGCTTGCCTTCAAACCCTTCCTTTGTGGTTTTATTTTTAGTCAATGCATTCATCAAGGGGGAGAATGAGAACATATATGATGAATGATTGACTTTGATGAGGAAGGTTTGAGGCTTTTACCGGTTGAGTCATTATCTCGCTATGCGCTTAATGCTTATGACTAACCGGTGGCGTTGAGTTGTGGTGTTTCTGTGTTGGTGTGCGTGTGCAACATGTGTCTCTTGGTTGTGTTGATGTGCAGGTGTTGAGCTCAGAAACAGTGGTCGATGGCGAGGTGAAGGTCAAGTAGAGACGTGTCGTGCCGACGGGCCGGGAGCGGTGAAGGATGGGCATGCCGTGCGGCGGACGTGCCATGCCGATGTACCCAGAGCTGTGAAGGGCGGACGTGAGGCTTGGACTGACGGACCAGAGGGCCAGAGGACCAGCTGTGGTAGCTGGCACGTGGCATCGGCGAGCGAGAGCACATGGGGATGTGCGATGCATCGGCCGAGTCGGGAGGAACACGATGGCGTCGTGGCACTTGGCGGGAGGTCGGACACGGGCTTGCGTGTGGCGCAAGTGCCATCGGCCGAGTCAAGAAGGAAGGCGAAGGCGTTGTGCCCGGCGTGGAGGCTGGACATGCATCGGCATCGGTGCCGGTGGTCGGGGTGTGCGAACCACATCCCGTCTACGGCGCGGGTTCGGTAGCTGAGCCTCAAAAAGCTACCCTCGACGGTTTCCAGGTTTGGGCCTCAAAACCTGGGCTGGCCGGTTTCCGAGTTTGGGCCTCAAAACTCGGGACGGACGGTTTCCAGGTTTGGGCCTCAAAACCTGGGCTCGCGGGTTTTCGAGTTTGGGCCTCAAAACTTAGAGTGGACGGTTTCCAGGTTTGGGCCTCAAAATCTGGGCTGGCAGGTTTCCCGGTTTGGGGCTCAAAACCGGGGGAAGGTCCAAAAGGACGGTCGACGCGTGGCGGCGTGGAGAGGCTGGCGCGGCGGCGAAGCTATCCACGAGAAGGCGCGGTGGTCGACGGTGGCGGCACGTGGCGGCATCCTGGAGCATGCGTCGAGGCGAAGCGAAGGATCAGAAGGCGCGTGGCCGTCGGATGGAAACTGTCAAGTCTGGACGGTTTTACCCCTAGGGGGTATTTGGGTTGAGTGCTTCATGTGAGGGCGTTTTGGTCTTCGGACGTGCGCCTATATATATGAAGGGGGCTGGTTAGGGCAGCCCATCCTTGGAGGTGTCACTCTCATTTTTTCAGGTGAGAGGAGGCTAGGGCTAGAGGAGAGACCGGCTCTTGTTCTTGAGCTTTTCGCCATCCAAGCTTTGTGTTGCTAGGAGTGGCTTGTAGCCCGACACCGAGTAATTAATCAATAATCCATTCCTTTGAATCCAAGGATCAAATTCGTGCTTTGATTTGTCTTGCGATTTTGTTCTTCCCGTTTGCACGTTTCCCCTCTTTCGTTCTTCACGAGAATTCTTGTTTCGAGGGAAGATTCGCAAATCCGTTTGAACCATCTTGTGTAGCTTTGTGAGAGTCTTCTTTCTACCGAAGGAATTTCTCTAATACCTCACGAACTCACAGATCGGGCGGATTTAGTTTTGGGATCGAATTCTTGCCCATTCTTCATTGTTTTCTTCGATTCACCGATTTGGAGTTAGGTTCGAGCCATGATCTCTTAGGAGTAGCTCACTAACATCCTTGTGACCCCTCACACGAAATTTGAGGCCTAGTGGTTTTGATTTGAGGGAGATCGAGTCGATTCGGTGGACGAACCGAGGGCTGGTCGGGGTGACCGGACGCTGCCTCAGAGCGTCCGGACGCACCGACTCAGACTCTGGTCGTTGAACACACGCACAGTCTAGTTTGCGCGTGGTGACCGGACGCTGGCCTTGACGCGACCGGACACACCCCGTGCTGAGTCCGGTCAGTTCCAGAGACCATTTTTAGTGACCGGACGGACCTGCTGTGCTTGGACCGGATGCGCTGCTACTACTGTTCATCGAGTAGTAGCGACCGGACGCTGGTTTTTGTGTTGACCGGACGCACCCCCTCGCAGAGTCCGGGCCAACACAGAGAGCTCCCGAATCGGGATTTTTGTGACCCGACGCGTCCGATCGACACTGACCGGACGCACCTCAGAGTCCGGTCAGTGCAGTGATCACACGTTTTCGTCTGTATCTTTTACGTTCGAGCTCCGATTTGAGATCCGCTTTTTGCGTTGGATTCCCGACTCTGTGCTCTACAGACACCGGCTTCCCGCTTTGCGAAAAAGCCTGAATCGGTGCGTGGATTTGGAAGAAGGAGCTTTTGTGCTGTCCCGCTATGTTCCTAGGGAACATCCACCCATTCTCTTAGGTCGTGGACATCACGTGTGTCGGCTTTGCTCTTGGGGTTGATTTTGTTGAGACAGAGGCCGTAATTTTGAAAGAAATTTTTAGGCTCCCATTCCCCCCCCCTCTGGTCGCCTTGCTTTAGCATTTTCGGTCCTTCTGATTTGGCCATCATGATCTTATGATTAAAAGAGATCACAAGCAAACTCGTGCGACAAGGCCAAACAAAGATCAATCTAGATTGGGCAAAAAAGTGTTAGAAGAATTAAATAAATAAAACATATAACACATGATAACTTAATGAATCTATTAGATCTGCCAAATCTAATAGAGCCGATAACTATCTTTACTCAAGACATAATCCGCCGCACGATACAAGGCATAAGCAAAAACCTCCCGTCATAAGCTTAAATCCACCGCACGATACTAAGCTTAACATACGAGACTACTTGCATCACATCTAAATCCACCGCATGATACTAGACATGATAGCAAGGTTGCCGGTACTTACAGAGGTCGACGGATCGATGATTCCTCTCGAAGAACTCGATGACACGACTAAGGACTCGAAGGTGGCACGGGGCCGGTTTGTATTGATGTGGTTGTGAACAGTTTTACAATGGTCGAGGGCTTATATTTATACCCTGGACGAAATACGAACACTAGATGATTACGATCTGCATAATAAAATATGGAAAGATGTAAATCCTATTCCTAATCTCTTCGGCGTCCTTCATCGTTACGTGTCTTCTCGTGCAAAATCGGCTTTACTTGCCATATTTGTTTCTCGAACAGAGTCACCGTTTTGCAAGATAGCCGACCGCACAGGCATTTGCCGAAACTCCGAGGACCAAACAGCCGCCTGATCGCTTGCCGAAATCTTTTCCCCACTGCTGGCTGGGTCCACTTGTCATATTCTCGTGCGTGCGAAAATCTGGTGTTAACACATGCCCCCTAATTTTGGGACAAATATTTGTTCCAAAATTCCTTTTCTCCATATACATATGTGGAATCCCCGGAAGCATCCACCTCTGTAGAAATCTTGCATGTCATAATTACTTCGCCCACCAATTCATCTCCCGATGCACCTCTTGGGATCCTTTAAAATCTCCCTTCACTTTGTTTTGACTTGTGCATCCCGAACTCCCCTGCTTTGACTCAAAAAACCCTCTTTTCCTCCTGTTTAACATTTGTTCCAATCTAGAGGATGTCTTCCATAGCGAGCCAACATGGCACTGAGCTCGGTGCTTCCAGCACTTTTAAGAAGAGGTTGCTCCTTTCTTCCTTCTCTTGATTGCTCCAAAAAATGAAGCAGCAGTTCTTACATCGTTGCTTCCTTCAGGAGAACCGGTGACGACCTCCCCGAGGACCTGACTCAGAAGCTTGCTGATCTTCAATTTGATCTGGAGGGAAAGGATCGGGAGATTACCCGAATCTCTCGAGAGCTTGACGTTGCTCGGGAACGAGCCATCGGTAAGTATTTTTCCTTCATTTCTTTCCCTATTCTCTTTTTCTGCCTTTATTCATTCTTCCTCCTTTCAGCTCTGGCAGCCAAACTCCACGCCCTTGAAGCTGCCGTCACCAAGCTCGCTGGCACGGCTGATGTAGCGGGTACGACGCCTTTGAAGCGGGTGAATGAGGTTAACCGAATCCTCCCCATCATCTCTAGGGCCGACATGGGGTACGGTGCGGCACTTTCTTTCAACACTGTGAGGATACATTATGGCGCTGATTACCACAGATTTGATGTCTGCGAGCAAGAACTAGAAGATAGAGTAGAACATTCTGTGGATGATATGAAGGAAGCCGGAACAGATCTAGCCGACTCCTTTGATCACTTCCTCGCGATTAGGCGTAGGATGGAGTGGACAAACTAACTTACTATAATCTTGTTTCCTTCTTTTGTAAATAAGAAGTTCTTCTGTCCGCCTTTTTGAAATCAGTCTGTGATTGATCCCTCGAGATCAATGTGTGCCCTGTTTCTGCGCATTAGTCACTAACTCTCATTTTTACTCTAGCGGCGATGTACATTACATTGGCTATCACTGATAATCATGTTAACTATCCCCATCCTAGCAAGTAATTGCTGTAACTGATCATTCTAAATCCAAAGTTCTTTAGTGTCCCCAATTTTCCGATTTATGATGACACCGAGATAGTATTTCTTAAGGGACTTCTCGTCTCTGCTTCTAGTGTCAATCGGCAATATAAGTTACCAAACAACCAGTTGAAACCGAACAACCCTCAGCCGAATCCTATCAGCTTTCTGATTCTGGATTTATGACCTCTTACAATCGTTAAAAACCTGGCCTGGCCCAATAACGGCCCATAAGCCATGAAAACCCTACTCCAATGCTTGGTCGTTCAGTGCGCGAGTCATGGTTCTATAAATATGACCCTATACAAGCTGTCACTCTTATCCCCAGTTAAACAATTTGACTCGCAAAAATTCCACTCCACGGCTTTCAGTCAAACCAGAGAAGATCCTGTGCTTGCGTCTCCATTGGCAGGCAACGGTGACCATAGCAAGCACCCTGTTGGAGACAAAGCGGGAAGAAGTCAGGCATTAACTCACTGACACCATAGGTAAGAAATCAGTCCTTTGCCCCCTTGCGACAGCTCTTCTTGCTTTATCTTTGTTCATCTACCCTTGATCTGTTGTCCATTCCACCTTCAGGGTAGGGTCTTCCTCTAGCCAAATTTGGGCTCCTTCTCTAGAAATGGTAGCTTCAGTAGCCCCTTTCAAATTCTTCCCTAAGCCACCAGATACTGAGTTTGATGACCCAACTCCAGCAGACCCGTTTGGACGCTCTTTGGTACCGCGAGGAAAAGGATAAAGCCCAGAAGAAATTGGAGGATATATCCCTGAAGCATGATATTGAGGAAGCTGAATGGGCAATCCAACGGAAATAACTCTGCAGCATCATTACAGGTTAGCAGAGTCTTGGCCCCCTTCTCCTGATTGAACTCATCCTGTTGACGTACCCCTTCTTTTGTTAGCTCTTTCTGCAGGAAATGACCGTCTGAAAGCAGCAGCAAACAGAGTCGCGCTCAAGGTGAATGCTCGTGGGGATTCAGCTTAAGCCTGTCTTGACACCGTGGATGGCCGCATAGATCAGGCCATCATCCAAGGTGTGCATGCTGGGGTTTCCTTCGGGCTAGCGGCAATGAGCTCTCGGACCAAAGAGGATTACTTCTCCCTACCAGTTGGTTTCGCAGGGGATCCAGACGAATTTGAAGACCTTGAGATTTATGATAACCATGCCGCTGCTATTGCCGAGATCAATGATCTGCAATCCATTGTAAACAAATTATTCCAAGGGTAGCTCATATTAGGACAGATCTATGAATGAGGCTTGCAATATATGAAACTCGTTCTCCTCTGAATAATGTCTATTTGCATTTCTCAATTCCTCAGTGATTTTCTCTGATTGCAACATTTCTTCAGAGGAACATTTCCCGAATGTATGACGTCATTTTAGCCGACTAGATCTCATTCTTGACATGTCATGTCACTCGACATTGCACTTACTGCGTTTCACCTTTCTCTCCCCTCGATAAACCTGCTAACTTGGAAAATGCTAGGGTCACCAGGGTCACAAATATTTTTGTGCTAAAGGCGATATAAAAAAATACCGGCTATAACTTGAATTTCTTGGAACATTTTTTCTGCTAAAGGCGATGCTTTACATCGGCTATATACAAATATTCTAGAATCTATTCCACATATGATTACCACGCGTTCGGCTTTCAACAAGTGGTGTCGAAGCTCAATCCACGAGTGACGCATATATGAACAAAATTTCTTTACAGCCGAATACCCTTCTCTGGGTCTAACATTTTCGGCTAAAGCAAGCTGCTACTCATCTTTTCTTTAAACTTTAAGATAAGGGCCGATCCTATTGCAAGGCTATCGGCCACCACGTACAACTCGAAATGATTACCAAGTTGTGGAAGTGCCTTCATATATTCTTCAATTTCATCAAGACCTTCTGTTGCACGTCACCTTTTGCGTGAACTCTTGATCTTTCTTTAGCTTTGGCAATGGAGAAACAGGCAGAATCCTTTTAAAAGTCCATCGTCTTCAAAACATGCTCGAGATCCAAATCTGCATACATTGGTCCTATTTTGGCTTCATCACCAAAACTTTATTCCTTGTCAGCCGATACAAAACTTGGTTTTGACTTTTCTCCATCATCATCAGTTGGATTATCCATTCAAAAATTGCTCTGAGAGCCGATTGTTTGAATTGGCTGTTGGTCCTCGTCGAAAACGTTCACAAGACCTGCTTCCCAAGCTTTTCCAGAGAAACACTCGACGCCATCATATTCCCAGTAGATGGGCTCTGTATTAGCAACACTCACCGAATCATCAGCATGGACAATTTCGATGTCATCTCCAATCCACTGGATGAGGAATTGGTGCATAGTTGATGGCACACAGCAGTTTGCATGTATCCAATCCCTTCCTAATAGCAAACTGTATACCGCCTTACCATCAATGACGAAGAAGCTAGTAATCAAGGTCTTGGATCCGATCATTAATTCAACATGAACTGCCCCTCGAGTGTCAGAAGAATTACCAGCAAAGTCTCTTAGCACCATGTCAGTCTTCAATAAGTCCTCACTCGCCATCCCAAGCTTCCTGAAGGTAGTATAGGGCATAATATTTATAGCAGCCCCCCATCAATGAACATCTTGGTCAATGGCTTGCCATTAACATAGCCTCTCATATACAATGGCTTCAAGTGTCGATGCTTAGCTGGTTTATCGAACACTGCACGTTGAGCCAAAACAAGATGAGCCAACAACTCTTGGAATTCATCTTCATCAAAGTCTGAATACACCTCATCTCGGACATCCTGATTTTCGGGAGCTATAAATTCTGATGGCAGAAAGAAAGCCATGCATGCATCAGTCGAACGATCACCTCCATCCGGCTTCTCTTTAGGTCGCTAAACTCGCTTTATCTTGGCACTTGCTTGCTCTAACTCTCTGTTTCTTAGGCGCTGCACCCATCTTTTCTGGCTTCTCCTCAATCCTGGTGGACACCACTGTCCTCTCTGCCAAACATACTCACGGTATTCCTCTTCTCCAGTGCGAGCCCAACTTCGATCAACAAATCTTCTTCCCTGCCGATCTTCGGAATTATTTATCTTTAAGCGCCGATCGTCTTCAGGAATTCATGCCCCAAGCCTTTCATGGACAGAATGGCGGTTGACTTGAGACTGCCTATACTCGGAGTACTGATCACTGCACTCAGGGCAGTTGTTCTTAACAGGCAGCTTCAAGCCTTCGTTCCAACAATACTGGAAGAACGAGCATTCCCAATGAGATTGTTCCTGCTCCCTCATATCTTCTCGTTCTTCTCAGTACATCTCTTCTTCGTACCTTTGTTGTTTCTCCAGGAACTTCTGTTCCTCATAAAGTTTCTGCTTCTGGTACCGTTCTTGTTCCCGACGCCATTTATTCAACAGAATACGCGTCGTGACCCTGGGTCTGGAAGTTTCACCCGTCTCAGTTCAGCTATTTTGGAACCGAACGCTTTGCTGAAGCTCTTCATTTGTAATCTGCCGATCAGGGTCGACGACACCAGCTTCCCTCGCTCTATTAGAGGTTAACACTTTCATTTTGCTCTTACCCCTGGGATCAGCTGCATTGACCATATTAACAGAGAAGGACACAATATTCTGTCCAAAAGGGCTACCATCAACTTTCATCTTTCCATCAAACCTCAGATGCCCGTCTTGGATAGCTTTCTGGATCCGCACTCTGAACACTCGGCAATCGTTTATGGAGTGGGATCTAATATTATGAAAACCACAATACTTCTTGTCCTTGACCCCTTCAGGATGCAGCGTAGGATGACCTTCCGGCAACTTGATGCGTCCTTCCTTCAACAAGTACTCAAATAATTTATCTGTCTTGGAAACATCAAAGTCATAAGTACCTTTTTGTTGCCTCAGCCATCGCTGGTTGACTTGAGTCGGCTCTTTAGCCTAGACTATCTCGGCTGCAGCTATTTCATCTTCATCATCATACTCAGTTGCTTCTTCCAAGAAAGCCTGATACATCTCGGCAGCCACATCACCCTTCTGGAATTGATTATTCCTCTTGAATCCCTGGGCTTGTGTACTCATCATTGCCAACCTTTGTGATAACTGCCCGAGGTCATCAAATTCCATGCCAAATAGTTTCTCTTTGATATTCGGCAACATGCCAGCTATGGCTATCCCCGGCAATTGGTCATCCGGCAAATTCAGAGAATAGCAAAGATTCTTGGTTTCCCTGAATCGGCGCAGATATTCTTGTGGCGTCTCGCCAGGTTTCATCCTTAGGCTCATGAGATTGACCAACTTCTTCTCACTGGTACCCGTAAAGAAATACGAGTGGAATTTCTGTTCTAGCTCTGCCCATGTATTGATAGAATTTGCTAGCAGAGAAGCGAACCACGAGAAGGCTGGTCCTGTCAACGACAACGGGAAGTACCGAATCCTCCAAGCTTCATCCGTAGACGCTTCCCCAAGTTGCATCAAATAGCGACCGATGTGCTCTATAGTGCTGGTGTCATCCTGGCCTGAAAACTTGGTAAAATCAGTGGGAGGCTTCATCCTTGGAGGAAGTGCTACCCGATTGTACCACTCCGGGTAAGGGGACTTGTAAGCATATGACTGATTCTTTGGCTTTAGGCTGAATTGATTCTGCATCATATCAGCCATTCTATGCATGATGAGGTCAATATCCGAATCAGGAGCTGCTTGTACTTGCCCCCCAGGATGTAGTCCTGCTGAACTCTTATAGCCTGGATTTGGAAGAGCATTAATTGAGCTATAATCAATGAACTCCTGATATCCATCTCCAAACGTACTCCTCTGTATCTTGTTTGCTGCAGGAGATACTCTATAAGCAGATTGCGGGACATTCCCTGTCGTGCCGAACGTGACCTGGCCATAAGTCTGGGGAGGTTGTTGCGTCTCATGAGGAACCATCCCACCTGTGCTTGGGCCAGCTCCGCCTTCTTCGGTGATCCTTCGATGTTGAGGTACCAGGAACAACAGTGGTCCTTGCATTGGACCAGCAGCTTCTTCAAAGCGTATATCCGCTGCTGGACCGAAAATGCTAACCATGATAGCACGAAAAGTATTCAAGAAAGCCGCCTGATGATTGGTCATGGCTTCTGATACAACCTTGTATACTAAATCGGTCATCTTCCGAATAGCTTCCTCTTCATCGCTGTCAGACGGCTCGGATTGGTGATGAGGAATGATCTTTGGGAACGCCTGCTTATGGAAGACCTTGCCACTCTTGTTCTTGGAGAAAGACGCCAAGCATTTGCACTGGAATTCATCACAAGCTTCCTGTACTAAATCCCTTGAATCTGGCAGCAACTCATCCATGGTCACATCTAGAATTTGATCATCGCTGATCTCAGGCATCTTGAAACAAAGTCGTCCCACCAGGCGTGCCAAAAAGTGTGTTGACGCAAAACGTGACACCTCGCGCCAAGCACACAACAAGCCAAAAAGCTAGCTTCAATCGTGTGCCCAGAATGTGCTGAACCTAAAGACGTGCCAGTCGGTTTGACCTGAAAACCAACAAGGGAAGAAACTGTGAGAATACCTTTGGAACATGCCGGTTAACACCAGACAGTTCCATATGTACGGCTTTGAAAGCCAATCACGACGACACACAGCTATAGAAGTTGTCTGTCAGAGCATGTTTATAAAGTCATTCGGCTAGTATGAGAGTAGAGTATGTAAAGCATATTAACTGTCGAATGCATATGTAGAGAAAGACATGCTTGAACAAATTAAAGATATTATAAACAGGTAACTTGCAAATATAGATCTATTCAAATAACACATGCATAGGCTAATCCAACTAATCTGCCGCACGTTTAGTCTTCATAAACCGGTTAGGTATAAACTCAAGCAAAGCTAATCCACCGCATGATACCACTTGCTATAAGTCTACACCACTTCTTATAATTAGATTAATCCACCGCATGATACAATCTAATTATAACAAGCTAAAAGCATGCATGTATTTGAACAGATCTATAAAGGCTCATTACTCGTGTAAGCTTAACCAAAATCAGCAAACCAGCCGAATTGGGATCCATGAAGAAGGAACAAACAAGCAAGCACCATTAAACTAATCTAAAACCTGCATCTGTCGCACGACACCTAGTTTCATCAAAGCCTAACCATGATTAACATGCATGAACCCACGACATGTGCCAATCTAGATTGAAAGTTGATTCGGCCATCATGATCTTATGATTAAAAGAGATCACAAGCAAACTCGTGCGACAAGGCCGAACAAAGATCAATCTAGATTGGCAAAAGAATGTTACAAAATTAAATAAATAAAAACATATAACACATGATAACTTAATGAATCTATTAGATCTGCCAAATCTAATAGAGCCGATAACTATTTTTACTCATGACTTAATCCGCCGCACGATACAAGGCATAAGCAAAAACCTCCCGTCATAAGCTTAAATCCGCCGCACGATACTAAGCTTAACATACAAGACTACTTGCATCATATCTAAATCCACCGCATGATACTAGACATGATAGCAAGGTTGCCAGTACTTACGGAGGTCGACAGATCGATGATTCCTCTCGAAGAACTCGACGACACGACTAAGGACTCAAAGGTGGCACGGGGCCAGTTTGTATTGATGTGGTTGTGAATAGTTTTACAATGGTCGAGGGCTTATATTTATACCCTGGATGAAATACGAACTCTAGATGATTATGATCTGCATAATAAAATATGGAAAGATGTAAATCCTATTCCTAATCTCTTTGGCGTCCTTCATCGTTACGTGTCTTCTCGTGCAAAATCGGCTTTACTTGCCATATTTGTTTCTCGAACAGAGTCACCGTTTTGCAAGATAGCCGACCGCACAGGCATTTGCCGAAACTCCGTGGACCAAACAGCCGCCTGATTGCTTGCCAAAATTTTTTCCCCACTGCTGGCTCGGTCCACTTGTCATATCCTCGTGCGTGCGAAAATCTGTTGTTAACAGGAGGTGAGAAACGCGATCAAACTCAGACATGCTCAAACATGAGAAAAGAGCATTACGGGCTCGGCTATTGGCATCGTGCTCATCGATTTGCAGCTAAGTCACATGAGCAGCCCAGACCACGTAATCAGCCTTGTTGCAAATCTCCCAGACAGAAGCACCCATACTCTGAAGATAGGCTGACATGTTGTTGGTATAAATTAACGCACACTCTACTTTATCCGCAAGCGCACAGATAAAATCTACCAATGTAGCACTTCACCGGAGTAACCCAGTTTTAATATCGAACCCAAAGGAACGGATAGTGTTAAGCCTTAAAGTCTAACCCTGAGTAGCTAACAAGGACGGAGAATCTAGAAGTATAGAGGGGATCACTAAGGTGTCTAATTCCAATTCAAGAGTGATATGTTTATATTATTCTTAGTGGGGAAGTTGCCATAAAAGGTCACAAACAGAGTATGAGTCTTTTATGCAAATGTATACTCCTACCGAGCACACACGGGTAAGTGGACTATAGAAGAATCAACAGGCTATAAGAGTCACCCTTGCGAACAACCACTACTACTGGCGTTATAGGAGACATTTATGAGCTATCAAGTCTAAGCACCACGCTTACACTATCCAACTACTCTAACTCTATAATGACAAGAATTAAAGTACTCAAAAGAGAGTCATGAACCTTAAGAATAACAAGAACAATGGTCAAACTTAAATATAGACGTTGATCACCGAAACAATCGCTGAAGCAAGTTGAAGAAAAACTTGAATCCGCAGGTACGAGATGAAGAAGTTGATCCGACAGGCCGGAGCTCCTTCTTGATCTCTTCCTCTCTCTCTTCTAGTTTTAGTATATAGACTAGGTTCTAAACCTAAACTAGATGGGTAACTAGTCTTCTTCTTGAAAGCTGGCTCTTGAAGTCTCTTATTCTAGGGTTCTGAATGAGGCATAGTCTTTTCTGAAGAGGGGCTTGATCTTCCCTAGGGCTTGGGGGCCTGTTTATATAGCCCTGAGGGATCAACTGCGGCCGTTAGATCAAACCGACTTCACATAGGGCTGAAATGGATCCTTAAAGGCGGTGGAGGAAGCTTCTAGAAGACGAAAGCCAGCGGGCCCGGGGGGAGACCGGTCGGTCTAAGGGTGGGACCGGTTGGTCCCACCAGGTGGCCTCTCGGGGTGTCCCGCCTCGTGGTGTCCTCTGGTGTCCTCTAGGTCCTTCTAGAATATTCCTGACGTGCCGGTTGCGTTATCTCGCGAAGGTTTCCTTCTAGGGGAAGCAATCAGTGTTGTTTTCCTGTTTAGTCCCTGCAGAATCACAATCCACCAAAACTCATGGAATATTGTCAAAAACCCTAAACCATTATTGGTGGTTGAATTCATGCCCTTTCATATTTATTTATCCTTTAATTTGATAGATAACCAGTGTCAACATTCCCCCAAGCTTACCTTTTGCTAGTCCATTAGCAAAATCAAAAATAACTATGGATCAGGAGTTGCTACAATATCTTCACTTCCAATCAAGTTATACCTGCTGTTAAGCAAGAATTCTCCAAAATATATTATGTTATTCTTCATGGGGCTTATTACTTTTACCTTAGATCTTGAATAATTGAAAGATTGAACGATCAATCAAGCACTATGTCTCTAGTTCTTTCACTTCACCTTTATTTTGAGTTTTAGTTAATTTTTAAGAGCTTTAATACATATGTTGTCAAATTAAACAATGGATCCAAAGAGAAAGTCAACGAACCATTGAATCAGAAGTGCATGTGTATGGAAAAATGGATTCGGATGCTCTTTTGAATCTATTCACTCTCTTCTGTTTATCAGAGACATATGGCTATTAGGCTAATTCTCCTATCGGGCACTTGCCCATTCTTTCTGACATTTGTTTTTCTTCGAGGTTCCGGACACTTGTCCCTTTTTATTTCCTCGGGATCTATCTTTTTGAGGTTTCAGACACTTGTCCCTTTTATTTCCTCAGATCTTTCTCTTTTTTCTCTTTTCTTTCTTTTTCTCTTTTTTTTTAATAATAGCCACATGCTTCCAACAAACTTCTGAGAGGATAGCAACAGATAATTATGAGCATTTATGCGGAAGATGGATGAAATGTGTAAGTGATCTCAATTCATTGGCATGATAAACTACTCATAGGATCAACAAAGCTTAATTTAACTCAATGCAATTATTAGTCATGTTTATATTTAGAAATCTCCGAAACTTTGTGTTGTGTTAGAACAAGATAGTAGCAGCTTAGATCGTCACATGTCATATCCCAGCTACCTAGACCTTAGATCAAGTATTTTCCAACCATGCATTTAATTTTATTTTAAGGCATCATTATTAATTAGGAGAACTCATGCTTTGAAGGCTAGGTACTTGAAAGAAATTAGATAGAGCAACTATTCATCATTTCCATGCAAAAGAATAGAGAGAGAGGGTTCTTCTTTAGCTATTAACTTCTTAAAACACAATATTTTATTTATTTAATCTAAAACACTTTAAGATATAAAAGCTAATAATAGTAATAGTAGTAGTAGTAATAAAGACGTACCTGAATCGCGAAGGTAACAGGGGTGCGTCTCCCCCAAGCTGGTTCCCTTAATAGCGTTGAGCCTTCATGTGCCCATATATTTTTGTTCTTTTCCTTTTAGGGGTGAGCCTTCATGTGCTCACCTTTTTTTAATTTTGTTTATAGAATGAAAAACTTAAAAGGATAGAGATACTTACGTGGATACATGGGGGTGCCTTCCCCCAAGCTGAATGTTGACGTAGTCGTTCGATCTTGCAATGTAGCAGACCGGCAGTGGATATGTCCTTCCTCTATTAGAGCTTTGATTGATGTTGATGTTTGTTGAGACAGTGCTCCACTTGCTTGTCAGCTTTTCATGGCCTTTCAAATCCTGTGAAACTCAAATAGACAACAAAACTTGTGGAACAGATTAAGCATTAATGGTTGGCCACTTAAGCCTTAGTTGTCTAGAATTTCAGTAAGATCTCTTTCTTTATATTTTTGTATTTTATGATGCAAGAGAAAATGCAACAGGATGAATGCATGCATATTTATTTTATTATATTTATTTTTATGCCACCATGGTGAACATTCCTGTGGTTTTTACACGCCATAAATTATTCACATGAGGCTTTATGATGAAGTGAAATATTTATTTTGTTTTCTAATGTAATGCAGAAATTAAAATGTGTTGTGAATTAAATATGATGATGCAAGAAATGGTTATGGATTAAATATGAGAAATATGCAGCGAAGGTTCGGATATTTAGGTCCGACGAACCAGACCTTCCCTTGGTTCAGACCTCCCAAGGTATGTCAGACGTTTGGAAAGTTGTTATTGATTGTACCTCTTAGGTACAGACATTTTCTCCCATACTTTCTTGGTTTGAGTCTTCACTTCCTATGGTTCACTGTCTTAAGGTTTCTCTTCTTCTTTTCTAGGACAGTGTCGATAGCTTCTTCTTCATGATTGGCCTCTCTATTCCGATAGCTTGTCTTCTTTGGCTTTGAGAGCGGCGTCTTTCACTTCTGTTCTTCTTGGGTGCTTCATTAGGCATTTAGTTGATGAAGTTGCATCGTGCTTTTTCTCCAGGAAAGTGAAAATGGATTTCCTCTTGTAGATGATTGTACTTGTAGCGTAGAGGAATGGTCTTCCTAGGATGAGGTGGACATCATCGTCTTCTCATGTCGAGGATCAAGAAGTCTGTGGGGACTTCATGACCTCTAATTCTGACTACGACGTCTTCCATCATTCCTTCTTGCTTATGCCTCTTGATATGGTGTCACTCATGTCATTTGTTTGTCTAGCAGTTTGAAGTGAAGCGTTAATTGTGGACGCTGGCGGCATCTTGCTCAGTGTGCATGTTCTTGTAGATCTAGGACCTTCACTCTATAGAATTTGGGAGTGACAAACTTCTCCATGTTTTGCTCAAAAGTGTGTCCTGTTCATAAAGACAAAGTAGAGATCAAGTGCATGGGCTTTGTTGGTGGAAAAACACCAATAGAACCAAAAGTTTTGTTTATTCCTCTCTAACCTTAGGCACATTGCACAAGACAAACTTTTTGTTTATGTGTTCTATTCAATCTTAATATGAGTGATAGGATCAGAGGGTGAGCATGAAAGTAGCATCTTAAATATTAAAGATCAAATTACTTAACCCAAGGAAAGATAATCTATGCATAAAGTGTCGATCTTTTCATGATTGAGATATATCATCTTCCAAAGGTTAGATGCACAACATTTTAGCTCATTTAGTTAAGACAGTGAGATTCAAGAGAGTAAAGCTAAGATTAAAGGACTAAACATGTTCAGTTGATTAGGTTGGATCAAGTGAGGTGCAACTTAAACATGTTTTGTTCTTTTTTTATGTTAATACTAGAATCAAGAAGAAGCTTTTAAAGTGATGATTACTTACCTTGAAATGTTACTTTGTTATTGAAGAGTGATTGTGTCAAACCTCCTTGTGGAAGCTTCTCTTGTCTAGTGGTTGTTGTTTATATGATGGCTTGTCTTCTCTTGTTTGTCTCACAGTATGTTTGAGAGGAGGAAGATCAGAGTGGAATCATCTTTATAGGTATCGACCTTCCTTCTATATGTGTCGACTTATCAGTGAAGGCACATTGTTCCTCGAGTATGCTGTCTAGGATCCTATCTCTTTGTATTAATTCTGTACTATGAGGATGTAGGGACAGTTCCACATTCTTCTCTTGTCAACCTTTCTTGTTTTTCTTTTAATTATTGGGTTGACAAGAGACTTGAAATTAGAGCTGCTACTCGAGTGCCTCCATGAGAGACTTTTGTCTTGTAATGTCACAACTGAGACTTGTCCTCTCAACATTGCCTAGATGATGGAGATCTTATCGGTTGTGTTTTTCTTTTTGCTGGCTCAGGTACTATCTCTCCATCTTCTAACTCTTGTGGTGCAGTGGCTTCATCCTTCATGATGCCATCCTCAGTTCTTGGCAGTTGGTTCTCCCTTTGGCGTCTTCTCTTGGTTCTCTTTGGCTGCTCCTAAGTGATGTAGATGTTGAGGTGTGTAGCGAAAGATCCAAAAGTTGACTTCTCCAGGTCCGATAAGGATGATAACATTGATGGTGTTCAAGAGCGATCTTCCAAGAATGAGTGATGGGTCATATTCTTCTTCTCGATTGGGACAGCATCTAGTGGTTTGTACTGATAAAAGTGATAGGAGATCAATATGTCTTGAAGCTGGTTTTCTCCTTCCTCCCTTTGATTGTGAAACACATCTAGACAACAGAATTCTCTCCCAGGCTGGCTTGTGATGTAGATGGATTCCCAATCAACATGTTCATGTGTTGGATTTGTAGGTCTATTGTTGTAGTGGTACCATCTTGTGTCCCAAGCTAGCTCTTGATTAGAAAGAAGGTAACTCCCCACTTCTTGTCTTGATGTCTTGGACAATGATGGTTGGAGGCATAGGTTGTCTCTTACAAGGTAAGTTGCATCCTTTTTGTCATCAGTGCCCAAGCAAGACTCAAAGCTAGGCTAGCACCATTTGTGATCTGAGAGTAGGTTTGTGTGTCTATGATTTGAGTTTTCAATCTTCATGTTCACACTAACACTATGCCAGAAAAGCTTATCAGTGACGCGTCTAAAGGGTCATCAGTGACGCGGAAAAAACACGTCACTGTTCCTACGTCTGTGATAATGGAAAATCAGTGACACGTAAATCCGCGTCACTAATAAGAAGGTATTAGTGACGCGTGTTTAAAAAGTGCGTCACTGATAATGGGCTAATAGTGACGTATCTTTGCAATACGGGTCACTGATAGAGTATTATTAGTGACACTTGGTGCCAGCACGCGTCACTGATAGTTGGCTATGAGTGATGCGTTGTGCTAACCCGTGTCACTGATAATGGACTACCAGACTACTAGTGACAAGTGGTACCAACAGGAGTCACTGATAAGGCATTATCAGTGACACGCTCTGAAAATCCGTGTCACTGTTTGTGTATAACAAGTGACCCAAGTTAGCAATACACACCCACAATAGGTGTGTGTGTATATATATATATATATAACTAACAACACTTCCATAAGAGTACTTAAACAGATATCAAGTTCAACTGATTCACACGTATATCAAATTCATTGACAGATTTATTATTGAAATCCATGACAACACTGGACTTAACTTATATAGTCACACACTACATCACTAGACCCATACTGATAATGACTATCACACATTACTAGTGCTCAACTAGCAGGATGATAAAAGTCTTCTTTCTTGTCGATGACCTTTTCCACTAAGAACATGGCGAGCTTTTCTCTAATCATCCACGTATCGATGGGCGTCGTGAATACTTCAAATTCCTGTGTCAAGATAAAATTTTGGTTAAAAAGAAAACATGGTACAGTATACAATATAGAAGAACATGGCTACATGCTAGTGTTTGATTTCAGATTTTTTAGCTGCATTTTTACTGTACAAAAAAGTGGCAAAAACACATTTTTGCTTAGCATTTTTACCAAAGCTAGCAAGTAATAGTATGTATCAATTATCATTGTGCCATCGACACAATGCTAGTTTTGGTGTCTTCCCAGTCTTTAGTCAATGGACTGAAATGCACTCCACATTATACTACTACCTGAGTTACCTTGTTTTTTAAAAAAAAATATATATATACTAATAGCCCAATAAAGTCATTACTCAGCTAGTAAAATTGGAAAAGATTGTTATAAGTGCCAAATTCCAAATAAGCATACTTAAGTGACGGCAAAAGGTGGTTAATAACAGCCAAAACGACAGTTGCAACCTGAATTTGGTCCAGGAATCTTTTCTATGAATCCTCCAAATATACTTTGACTGTGCACAACAGTGTAATCAGAGAAGGATACATGCGAATAAACAAAGAGGGCAGGATTATGGCGTTGCTCTCTGGTCATAAAACACAAAAGAGCTTATTTATTTATTTTAAAAGGAAACTTAAAGAGCTGGAAGGGAATATGAGGAAACAAATAAATAGTCCCTAAATCCTACATAACTAGTAGCTAGAGCACACTCCACGGTTCATATGTAGCATGATTATTTTTCTGTTGCTTTATTTCTTATATAGGCACCGACCACTACATATAGATGCTAGTTGCCAATTAAGATTTGCCCACAAAAGAGCCATGCTGATTTTTTGTCACATTAGAACTAGACAAACAACAGAAATGGCCAAACATAGCATCAGATCATGCAATATTCAGAGCTAGTGAATGTCATTATTACCCGCAGGATGAACAAAATTTCTCTCTGCATAATGTTAGTCGACATATACCCGAAGGATTGCAAGAATTTGAACATGGGTTGTTATCCATAACTTATGTATTTTGCATCTATGCTAATAAAAAGATGTTTTTAGGATTATTTTAGCATAGACTAGTATTTTATGTGTTGGCTGCACTTTAACATGATTCAAGGCAAAAGATAACTTGCAGTAGAAGACAAAATAAATAAACTTTGATAGTCACAGTTCTTTCATCCATGATGAATGAGCTGAGTCTTCATTATGCAAGAGTTGTTGAAATTTATGTGTCTCTTCATCTCCGGACTTTCCGAAATTAATAATTAAAAGATTCCTGCAGGGGTTAGTCCAACAAAATATTCAATATCTACTATAGCATACTATCAGTTCAGAAATCAACCTAGACACCACATCTAATTTGATCTAGGAAGGCATTTTAACCTAAGCACCATACTTAATTTAAAAACCTTTAGAGGTAAAATCAGCACATCTTTTAGCTCAAGAATCAAACCAGGCACCATGTCTTACTTTAATTCATGAAAACAGTTAAACTAAGCTCCATGCCTAATTGAAAAGGTGTATGATAATACTTCAAAACCAAAGAATATACTATAGCAAATAAAGATAACATGAAAGCATTGTAGAGATTTATTCAGATGGTGATGAAAGAAAGAGTATGATTAGTATATGAGCATATCCTAAAGGTAGGGACAACCAACATAGAAACATGGCAAGAAATATTCTTAGAAAGTCTATTCCCCAATCTTGGATTTTGCACAAATCAAGATTGGATGAATATAATTCAATGTTGCATAATGATTGGTGGGACATACCTTGTGTTTGTTGTTCCTTCGTTCTTTTCTGCTCCAGACCTGGAAAGGTTAGTGACAAGAATACCCGAAGGAATATTTTCATAATTATATTTCTATGCTCATTACAAGGACAGTGCAGCAGAAAGGTAGGCATAGTTCATAACCAGGTATTATGATGGGGTATAAGGATTCTACTGGTTATAGCTTGCTCAGGTGGGTAGTGATAGATAACAGTGGAATTCAAAAACCAACATTTATAAGAATGAAAACAAAAATTATGAAAAGACTGGGACAAAAGGAAAAGATAAAAGTATGATTACAAGGTGAGACTAAGACTTAAGATGATCTACCGTTCCCCGGCAACGGCGCCCGAAATGCTTGTTGGTATAAATTAACGCACACTCTACTTTATCTGCAAGCGCACAGATAAAATCTACCGATATAGCACTTCACCGGAGTAACCCAGTTTTAATATCGAACCCAAACGAACGGATAGTGTTAAGCCTTAAAGTCTAACACCTGAGTAGCTAACAAGGACGAGAATCTAGAAGTATAGAGGGGATCACTAAGGTTGTCTAATTCCAATTCAAGAGTGATATGTTTATATTATTCTTAGTGGGGAAGTTGCCATAAAAGGTCACAAACAGAGTATGTCTCTTTTATGCAAATGTATACTCCTACCGAGCCTACACACGGGTAAGTGGACTATAGAAGAATCAACAAGGCTATAAGAGTCACCCTTGCGAACAACCACTACTACTGGCGTTATAGGAGGCATTTATGAGCTATCAATTCTAAGCACCACGCTTACACTATCCAACTACTCTAGCTCTAGAATGACCAGAATTAAAGTACTCAAAAGAGAGTCACAAACCTTAAGAATAACAACAACAATAGCTCAAACTTAAATATAGACGTTGATTACCGAAACAATCGCTGAAGCAAGTTGAAGATAAACTTGAATCTGCAGGTACAAGATAAAGAAGTTGATCCGACAGGCCGGAGCTCCTTCTTGATCTCTTCCTCTCTCTCTCTCTCTTCTAGTTCTAGTATAAGACTAGGTTCTAAACCTAAACTAGAGGGGTAACTAGTCTTCTTCTTGAAAGCTGGCTCTTGAAGTCTCTTCTAGGGTTTCTGAATGAGGCATAGTCTTTTCTGAAGAGGGGCTTGATCTTCCCTGGGGCCTGGGGGCCTGTTTATATAGCCCTATGGGATTAACCGCGGTCGTTAGATCAAACCGACTTCACGTAGGGTTGAGATGGATCGTCCAAGGTGGTGGAGGAAGCTTCCAGAAGACGGAAGCCAGCGGGCCCGGGGGGAGACCGGTCGGTCAAAGGCTGGGACCGGTCGGTCCCACCTGGTGGCCTCTCGGGGTGTCCCACCTCGTGGTGTCCTCTAGTGTCCTCTAGGTCCTTCTGGAATATTCCTGACGTGCAGGTTGCGTTATCTCGCGTTGGTTTCCTTCTAGGGGAAGCAATCAGTGCTGGTTTTCCTGTTTAGTCCCTACAGAATCACAATCCACCCAAACTCGTGGAATATTGTCAATTAAAACCCTAAACCTTTATTGGTAGTTGAATTCATGCCCTTTTCATATTTATTTATCCTTTAATTTTGATAGATAACCAGTGTCAACACATGCGTATCTTCCAATACGCATAGTTCGTCCCATCGAAAAATGGCGGTTTGCCTACGCCGCGATCCATGTCGCCCTTTGTGGATCTGGAACCAGCTATGATGGAAGACCCTTCACTCGCTCCGATACCAATTGAAGGACCGAAAGTGTTACACAAAGGTGACCAGAGGGCGGGGGGGTCAATGGGAGCTTTAAATTTCTTTTCAGAAACTTATCGCCACTGTTCCAAGAATCAACCCCAAAGAGCAAACTTATCGCCACTACACAACTCTAGAAGCCTAACGAAAAAGATGGAAACCAAAACCAACAACAGATGAACGAAATACGGACAAAAGCGCATTGTTCAGTATTGAACGGACTCACTGCTGCATCCAGTCAACAGTGATCAGACCCATCCAGTCCGACAAAATCTGTTCTAGACCCTTACTGTGTTGGTCCGGACTCACAGTGAAGAAGTGTCCGGTCACAACACCTATGCATCCGGTCTACACAGAAGAGGCAATGAACAGTGCTTCTTGTGCGTCCGGTCACACGAGGCCGTAGCATCCGGTCAACTCTAGGAAAAACTGAACAACCGAACCTTCAACGACTGGACTCACTCTCGAGCGTCCAGTCACCCCGACGCAGTGCAGTTCATCCACCGATTCGACTCGATCTCACCCAAAACGAATCCTCTAAGGATCAAACTTGGTGAGAGGAGTCACAAGGAAGATAGTGAGCTACTCCTAAGAGATCATGGCTCAAACCTATCTCTAAATCGATGAATCAAAGAAATTCGGGGGAAGGGAGGAGAGAAAACAATCCCACGAAGAAATTGCTTGATCTGAAGGATCAAGAAGTTAGAGAGCAATTCCTTCGGTCAAAAGATTGCAAATATGTTCGTGAACAAAGTGCTTCAAGCGAAATCGCAAACCAACTCACGGAGAGAAAGAACAAGGAAGATCTTTGTTGACACTCCTTAATGGAATCACCCTAAGAATGAACCGGATAATAATCTAATGAAGGCACTAAAGAGTGTACGAGACACTACTAACTTCACTTAACATCAAGTTGTCATCCCCAACATGAAGCTAACAATGTAATAATATCAAGGCACTGGATTTAAAGATAAATATTTACCCGCAAGTGCACAGATAAATATACCCGTTGTAGAAGCATTTCACCCAAGCAAGTCTCAGGTATTGTAATTTATATTTAGCCTAGAGACTAATCAATTCATAGTATGATGGTATTATATTAATGAGGACTTAACAGCAATTAATGTGGCACACACTTATGATAAAGACTCATTACTCTAAACATAGATCATATAGTAGAATAATGAATGATAAATGATAATGACAAATGGTAACAGAGAGCAGATCAATCAAAGATAATTTTAGAATAGTACTACCTAGCAAGTGATGATTAGAACATGCATTAAATAGAAACATTCCTAAGTTATTCAAATTACAAGTCATAGCATACTTTGATTAGTGCAAACATATTTGGCAATCATTGGCTAGGTCATATTTATTTATAATCAAGAAGCAACTCCATAGTAAAGGTGCCAAACAGAGTAACCCCTACACCATGAGTTATCTGAGCCATACTGAACACTATATTCGGGAGGTGGAATACATAGGACTCAACAGGAATATCACACCGGCGATCTACCAATCTATCTGGAACATAGGACGTATTCATAGATAAATAGTGTATAGGCACCACGCCTACACAGCATCTATCACCCACCCAATGATCATTAAGATGAGCGCTATACGAACATGAGATAAACATAATGATGAACTATCTATGCCAAATATATAATCAAAGCAGACTATAAACAATATAATTAAGAATATAATGGTTGATGTCTTAGTCATATCAATTGTATTGCTATCTAGAACAAAAAGATGAATAATAAGGTGAATTAGATCATCGAGAAGAACTAAAGTACGAACTAGAACATGAACTACAACTGGATTATGAACTAGAAGATGAACTAGACGATGAACTAGAACTAGACGATGAACTAGAACATAAACAATGATGAACAAAGATGAATTAGAAGAGCAATTATGAAATTGATCCATAATGTTAATACAAGAGAGAAGATCTTGGGTTTACCGAGCCTTCTCGTGACTAGATCCGGAATCCAAGCAAAGCTTGCCTCCTCTAATCTCATTCTATCTAACTATTCTAGGTGGATGTAGTTCTAGAGCTATTGATTGATCTCCTTCTCTAGTGGTAGCCTGATCTGATGATGAATGTGATCAAACCCTGATCTGATTGATGAATGTGATCAAACCCTGATCTGATTGATGCCCTGGAGAGGGAGTCTGGGGCTGCTTATATAGGCCTGGGCGAGGAACCGTAGCCGTTGGATCAAACCGACCTTAGGTACGGCTGAGATGCATCCTCGTAGGCGAAGGAAGATTCCACAAGGCGGAGTCCAGCGGGCCCAGGGGCCGACCGGTCGGTCTGGTGGTGGGACCGGTCGGCCCTACCTGGCCGTGTCCCGGGGTGCTCGGCCTCCTGGTGACTTCTGGTGCCCTCTAGATTCTTCTAGAATATTCCTGATGCGTCGGTTCGGTTATCTTCCAAAGGTTTCCTTCTAGGGGAAGCTTTCTGTGTTAATTTCCTAATTTAGTCCATGCAGAATCACAGTTCACCAAAACTCGTGGAATATTGTCAGTTGAAACCCTAATCCTTTGTTGGTGATTGAATTCATAATCTTTTCATATTTATTTGTCCTTTAATTGTGATAGATAATCAGTGTCAACAATCTCCGTGAAAGTCAAAAACGAAAACGCGAAGAACACACAAGCAAGAACGCGATTCGATCTCAATTTCCAGCCGAAACTTCTCCACACGAGGAGACAACGGGAATCCAGTCCCGTTTCCACAAAATCCAAAAACACAGAGGTATGATTCACCGTCTCTGCGGATCTCAGTAGCTACAACAGGGATGTGGGAGAGCAGAAAATCCTAGAATGAAAATAGCAATGGCTGAGATTGTTTGGAGGGAGGGGCTGCCTCTCCTAATATAGCCTAATACAATTATTCCCCTTCTACCCCTACTTCTAATGAGCGAGCAGGCTAACCCTAAGGGTATTCCTGACCAACTCAGAGTTGATGTTGATCCAACGGCCACACCCGCACATCAGGTAGCTTCGCCTTGACGCGACCTCACCGGATGCCGCCACGTGCCGCCTCGCGCCGCTCGTCCTTTTCACGGACCTCCCCCTGGTTTTGAGGCCGAAACCGGAAAACCTGTCGTCCATCGACTAAGTTTTGTGGCCCAAACTCAGAAACCCGCCAGCACCCAGGTTTTGAGGCCCAAACCTGGAAACCGTACACTCGGTGGTTTTTCTGTGGCTCAACCACCAAACCGACGTCGTAGAGGGATGCACTGCCCGTGCACCCCGTCCACCCGCAAGTCTTCACTTGTCGTTGTCCCAGGCTGTCAGCCACCACAGCTGATCCTCAGGCCACGGGTCCGTCAGTCCAAGCCTCACGTCTGCCCTTCACCGCTCTGGGTCCATCGGCACGGCACGTCTCTACTTGACCTTCACATTACCTTCGATCACCATCTCTGAGCTCGACATCTGCACAACACAAGCCAAAGAACATGTGCATCATACGAGTTGACAATCACTCATCATCTCAAGATCCGGCATACACCCATGTATCCGCATACCCAACTGATCCCAATCTTTTTGTGTGGACTGAACCTACAGCATAACAGTGATAGGCCAATTTTCAGAATTTTTCCATGTGTAACTAAAGCTGTGAAATTAAATCAGAAAACAATTATTTAATTTTTAATTAATGGCATAAATATTAAGGTTGAAAACTTATTTTCATCAGTGAGGCTCATAATTTTTGCAGAGTGTGTTTTGTGCTGCAGAATACCACAAAATTGATTTCACAATTTTGGACTACAGAAAAGGCCTACAAAATTATTTAAAGTGCCTTAGTTAATTAATTGGCTATTTTAATTCACCATCAAAAACATCCAAATTCCCAGTTTCATGTTTTATAAAATTACTTCACACCACAGAGAGTCTACACAAAAATATTTACAATTTTTAGAGCTGTAACAAAAATACAGCAAAATGACGAAGTGCTCAACTATTCACTTTCACTAGAAAATAGAAAAACCTAAACGACGTCGCTGACACACAGGGCCCAAGCGTCAGGCTGACCGTCGGCCTCGACCGCGCGCGCGGCGGCGCTGACCACCGCCCATTCTCGCCGGCGGTGAGGCCTAGAGCCAAACCAACACCACCAGTGTGTTACCCTACGTGTCACGCGCACATGCACAGACTCGGTTGAGGCTAAATGGGACCCGGGACACAACGACCGCGAGAATGGCGGCTCGATCGCGCCATGCACGGCGGCACGCCGGTGTTCCGGTCATTATCGTGCGGTAGAGATTATACCGAGGTGAGCATAGGCACCAAGTGGCTCACCTTGGGCTCGTGCGCGCGCTGGATGGGTCGGAGGGGCTCGGGAACGGAGAAGTCTTCGACGGCAGCGATGGCAACGGTGGTCTGAGGCTCGACAACGACGGTGCGGCCAACCCTACGCGGTAGAAATCCGAACATCGAGCCAATGCGAGGCAGTAAGTCAAGGCGGAGCTAATGGCGCAAACAAATTGATCCGAGGAGCCCCATACTTACTACACCACGGCGAACACGAACTCGGCGGTGGATCACCGGAGTTGGGGAAGACGGGCTCAGACCGGGCAATGTAGGCGACTAGGGCTCAAACCAACAGGTCAGGGAGGTGCTTGAGATTACGGCGGAGTAGTGTGCGAGTTGGTGACGGCGGTGGCGGCTCTTCGTTGATGAATTTGGACGGCAGAGCTCCACTGCCAATGCCGATGAAAAAAGAGGGAAAGAGAAGAGAAGGAGCGCGGCGGCAGTGGGGTTTTTATAGGCGAGGAGGTGTGCGGATGGCGTGCCAACACATTGCGCATGCGCACGCACGAGCTGGCGCGTGGAGGCGGCGTGTCGGCGGCGGAGGCCGGGTCGCCACGTGTTGACACTTCTTAATGCAACCACTAGAACTAGACTATAGAGCCTAATCCCCGGCAACGGCGCCAGAGATGCTTGTTGACACCAGAAGTGGCAAATGGATATACCGCAAGCGTACGGTAGTCAATTGTAGCCTTTCACCGGGAGTATTCCAGGTATCGTATTTCCACAGGGAACATGAAGTGGATTAACTAGAAGTAGGGTCGTCAAAGGATGATCAAAGGGTATATGATAACTGGGATAGAGAGGTCTTCCTGATATCAATATCTGGTACTGGTTTTCTAAGAGTACTGAGGTTTACCACCTCGATCCTTACTGGGGCGAAGGACGAAACAGAAGTTGATTAAAAGGTTTTCCACCTAACAACTACTAAGGCGGCAATGCTGCTACCCAACTATTATTTTCAACTTGCCTACAACACTTGAGAGGAAACACAAGCACTGGCTGTGTGTGTCATCCTACCACCAGGCGTCTACACAAGTGCGACAAGAAGTCCACACTCGCAAGATATAGCCTAGACACCACGTCAACACTAATCTTACTACTCTAAAGCTAAGCTTATTAGGACTAGAGCACTTCAACAAAGTAAAGCAATGTGCCAAGTAAAAGAACTGTAAACTTAAATTACCAGACCAGAATATTAAATACTAGAAGGACTCAGATGTAACACTTACAAGAAAAATCGCGTCTGCTGAGGCGCACCTCGGAGAAGATTCCCGACAGGCAGGGACTCCTCCGTGGAACTCCTCACTCCCTTCCCTCTCTTCTAACACTAAAGCTACTAAGTAGGCTTTCTCTCCTTCGATGCATACAAATGAAGAGCTCTAGGGGGGTATTTATAGCTTGGAGGTGGAGTAGCGGCTACTCTGGTGCCACGTCAGCGATCCGCGTGCTCTCCTTCCTTGGCCATTGGATCAAACCGCCATAGCAACCGCCATGGATGGATGGCCTTGATTTCTTCATGTGTGAAACATGTGCAAACATCCGACATTGGATGGGCTTCACCATGGGGTCGGCCGACCCCAGCCAATGATAGGTGGGCCCACCACTTTGCTTCTAGAAGGTGCTGATGTCACCAGGCTGAACAATGTAGCCAGGGCCCACCAAGGGGGGGTCGGCCGACCCCCCTATGATAGGGTTGGCCCACCTTCTTCTCTCCCTTGGTGACCCCACATGTCATGGAGCAAGTCTTGTGATGATGGTTGCATTTGGTTTCGGTGTGGACCCATGAATCCATGTGTTTCTCATCTTGCACCATTGAGTAAAAAGCACATGTTTGATCCAAGGGTTGATATTGGCTTGAACATGCTTCTCTTGAATCGTGCCATGTCACCCTGGCCGAGGAGGCCCCAAGGTTGGGTCGGCCGACCCATTGGTGGGCCCACCTGGCCTCATTTTGTTCATTTTGTCATCTCCTACAAGTTCACAAGCTAAGAGTACAAGTGGAACTTATTAGTGATAAATATGCTCATGATATGTTATACTTCCTTGAAACCGAGGCTTGTTGACGGTATTTTGATAAGGTAAAACATGCTATAACTTACGTCAACAAGATCCCCCACACTTGAATCTTTGCTCGTCCACGAGTAAAGGTTAGAGAAAGTGAACAAGTGATTATTACATACTTAAAATGATAATGATCATAAAGCATCATTCCTAACGTAGTTTATACAAATGGGTTATGTGGTACTGTCTATCATATATCCTTTAGATGTTGAGAAAAGGAACAAATCTCAAAGCAAAGTCATCTCCCTGAATTCTTGTTCTTGGTACTTAGAGTTTTTAGGACAGTTTGAAAGGAAAACACATAGTCCATGCTTACTCCTCATATAGTACTCTCAAGACTCTCTTATAGGTGTTTGGTTCCTCACCAAGGCATAGCATGTGATTGCCTTATTTTTGTTTTATCCTAATCTACCAGGCTTATGTGGAGCTTGGTAGGGATAAACAAAGTAGCATACTTGTTTTGCATATATTGTAAAGTCAAAACAAGGATCCAAGGAGAAAAATGTCATAATCCTAGATCAAGATGTGCAAGTGTGTGGAAAGTATGTGGACTAGAATGCTCCTTTAATATAATCTCTCTCTCTTTATTTTACCTTGAGACATGGCTAGCATTTTTCAACAATGGACCTTCATGTGTCCATATTTTTTTAGTGGACATTCATGTGTCCACAATTTTCTTTCTTAGCCTTAATGTCTCTTTTTACTAACCAGAGTTAGAGAGAGAGATATCGTAGAACTTGAATGTACAGAGCATCTATAGAGTGGAAATGAATGGCATGTGCAGGCATACTTCCAGTGTAGAAGTTGCATATATAGATGGTGTGTACGTGATCTTGATCTTGGGATTATGACAAAATTCTCGACTAGGGTCAACAAGGTTTGACCAAACTCCAGACAAAAACAAGTAGCATGTGTGTAAAAGGTTTGATCGTGTATGCATATGTATGGTTTTGGTAGGTATTTCTCACTATAGAGGAGTAAATGATACTATGGTTTTGAGATATTTTCAAAAACAAATATCTAAGCACCTTAAACAAAAACAGGTTTGAGTCTTAAGCCAAGATTTATCTCACTTTTAACAACAACTTAGTCAATACGGTTTCCTAATTCAGTTTACCCATGAGTATAAACATATGTGAGAACATGGTTTTATGTCATTAACATTCTTAGAATATCATAACTCAAGTTACTTTGTAGCTTTTTATTATATTCAGAATATGGAATGAGTGTGAAACTACTTGAACCGAGAGGAGAAAGGGGAAACGAACCAGACAGCAGTGTTGAGCTTACTGTGCAGAGGTGAGCTGGTGGGCCTAGGTCACCATGGTGGGGTCGGTCGACCCCACCAAATGGTGGTTTTCGTTGTCATTTGCTTTTTCCTCCATTCAGTTTTACATCTGCAAAAACACTTTTCAAAAATTCAAGAAAATGGGGGTCGCCCGACCCTTGCTTACCTCTGTTTTGTGCACTGCAGCGTGTCAGCCTGTGCTCAGCAGTTCAGTGTGGTTCAATGATGAAATTTCGGGGTCGTCCGACCCCCCACACTTGAATTTTTCCATAAATGAACTCTGAACATAACGCAAAGGTAAAATGCAGGGTGCTCTACTGGTGGCAAACACACCAGTAGAGATGAAATATATTTTATTTATTTTCTAAGATGGGAAATACATTGGAAATTTAAAAGGGAAATTCAAAGGAAAAATCTAAGATGAAACTTGGAAATTCAAAATAAATCTAATATGGAACTTTATTCTAACCTAAGCTAAACTTATTTATGGTGATGGGGGGTCTAGGAGGTCATCCCGCCCCCAAAGCCCTAGCGAAGCGTTTGAGCTTCGCAGAGGTGCTAATCCTAAGATTGCGAAAGTCATCTTCTAAGTCTTTATTCGCCATCTTCAACTCTGACACCGTCTCCTCCAACACCCTGTTCTTTGCTTACAGGGTGGAGGTGACGTGCATCAGCCTCTCCAGATCTATTTTCTCGTCTTCCTCCTCGAATTATCCCGGCGGCCCCTTGATCGACGGAGGGTCCATCCTCCGCCGAATAGGGGCCTGGGACTCTAGGGACTCCCGCAGCTCGCCCATCTCTTCCGTGTTGAGAGAAGGGATGAGCACCTTCCCTCGGCCATGCCCACCGGCCATGATCCAATGGGTCTTCCAGAACGTGGGCATCGACGGGGAGTACGACGAAGTGTACTCCGTACTCCCCGTTGTCGTGGTGATCGCGCGGGGGTTTTCCTCCAGCGGGGCCTTCCCCTTCAGCGCGAGTTGGCCCGTGGTCAGCCTAGTCGGCGGGATGGAGCGGCCGGGGGATTTCCTGATCCCCCTTCTCGGAGTCAGCGAGCGGGACGATGTCACCGCGCGAGCGGATGGATGGGGGGTGGTCGGCTGACCCCTGGTGGGATCGGGTGACCCCGCTACTAGCTCGACCAGCCCCCTTGGTGGAGGTACCATGGCCAACGGCACCGCATCGATCACGTTGATCGCGAGGGCCTGCTTTAGATCTTCGGCTAGAGCCCGTCATGGCGTGGATGTTGCAGGGCGCGTAGGCTTGCTAGTGGGTGCCATGGCTAGAGTTTTAGGTCGCGGTGGAGAGTGCAGGGAAGCCTAGGAGGCTCTGGCTTTGCTTGGAATTGCGAGTAGGAGGAAGAAGGAGAGGTGTGCAAGGCTAAATAGCGGCTGTAGGCGACTACAACGCTGATTTTCACGGGATCGCCGTGGAAAACTCGTAACTTCACAGAGCCCGTTGCGCCGCCGTTCCAATCCCGCAAGGTCGGGATCACCCGACCCCCTAGTTGGGTCCTCGGAATGAACACTTTCCAAGTCTGTGCTTCCCCTAACGTGTGTGCAATGAGGGTTGCAGGTGTGTGGATCGGCCGACCCCATTGGTGGGTGTCCGGCACGGTCACGTCCCTAGCTCGAGCCCCTCTACGTGATTGTGCAACCCTTGTTGCAGGTGGGCCCCATATAGGGATCGCCCGACTCCCTAACTGGGGTCTGTGGGCCCCACATCAAAGCCTAAGGTAAGTCTAGCCTATAACTTCTTGATCCATGACATGAAATCGAGGACATGTAGCTTTTAGGATTTGGTTCAAGCAATGAAGAGAAGAGAATTGTAGGATTTAGGTTGTGTATAGTTTGAACTCTACCATGTCTACTTCATTTTCTATGGGATCATGTTCATGAAAAACTTTAAGACGGTGGCCATTTACCTTAGAGATGTTGTCGTCGGTGTCCTGAAGCGTGACAGCTCCATGCATTGCGGCATCGATCACGAGGAATGGTCCTTCCCATTTGCTTTTTAGTTTTCCATGGCCAAAGAGCTTGATCCTTGAGTTGAACATAAGAACCTTGTCTCCCGGATGGAACTCCTTTTGCTTGATCCTCTTGTCATGCCATTTCTTGGTTCTCTCTTTATAGATCCTAGCGTTGTGATAGGCTTCTCTCTCCATTCTTCCAGTTCAGAGATCTGCATTGTCCTATTTCTTCCAGCTGCGAGCAAATCCATATTCCATCTCTTTATTGCCCAGTGTGCTCTATGCTCCAATTCCACGGGCAGATGGCATGTCTTGCCATATACAAGTTGGTATGGGGTCATACCAATTGGAGTCTTGTATGCGGTCCTGTATGCCCACAATGCATCTGATAGCATGCTTCTCCATGTTGTCCCCATTTCATTGACAGCCTTTTGCATAATATTCTTGATTTGCTTGTTTGATGTTTCTGCTTGTCCGCTTGTTTGTGGGTGATAAGGTGTTCCAATATTGTGCCTTATCCCTCTTTCTGTTAAGTAGCGTCAGAACTTTCTGTCACTGAAGTGGCTTCCTCCATCGCAGATTACTAACCTTGGGGTGCCAAACCGTGGGAATATTATTTCCTTGAACATCTTCGTTGCGTGCAACGAATCCGTTGACTTGCACGGCATGGCTTCAACCCATTTGGATACGTAGTCTACTGCCACCAGAATATTCTCACAACCTTGAGACGGGGGGAAAGGACCCATGTAGTCAATTCCCTAGGCGTCGAACAGCTCTACTTGTAGGTTGTTTGTGAGTGGCATTGCATCACGGGCATTGATGTTCCCATGTTTTGACACCTTGCACACTTCTTCACGAAGTCCTTGGTGTCTTCATACATAGTAGGCCAATAGAATCCACTTTGTCAAATCTTGGCATGGGTTCGGAATGTTCCATAATGGCCTCCATACTCTGCTCCATGACACTTCTCCATGATCTTGACTGCTTCGTTCATGGGTACACACCTTTTTAGTATGTCGTCTTGGCATACTCTATAGAGATACGGGTGATCCCATAGATGCACCGAGCTCTCCATGATAAGCTACTTTTTGTCTAGTCCAGGTGGTACGTAGCCTGAGACTATGTAGTTGACGATGTTTGCATGCCATGGGTAGGTGTCTGAAACTTTGAGGAGTGTGTCGTCCCGAAGATAGTCATTGATGGGCAGGTCCTGTTTATCCTCAGTTTGCATTCTAGACAAGTGGTCGGCTACAGAGTTCCCTACTCCCTTTTTATCTCTAATTTCTAGATCAAATTCTTGGAGGAGTAGGATCCATCTTATTAGTCGTGGTTTAGCATCTTTCTTAGTAAGTAGGTATTTCAGAGCTACGTGATCGGTGTAGACGATCACCTTGGCTGCTACCAAGTAAGATCTAAACTTGTCTATAGCAAATACCACAGCTAAAAGTTCTTTTTCTGTTGTTGCATAGTTTAGCTGTGGTCCGGGTTAGCGTTTTACTGGCATAGGAAATGGCATAGTGTTTCTTATCCTGGGTCTGTCCTAGGACACTCCTACAGCATAGTCACTAGTATCGCACATTATCTCAAAAGGTAGCGACCAGTCAGGGGGTGAATGACTGGTGCAGAGATAAGTGCTTTCTTGAGATGGTAAAAAGAGTCTAAGCATCTGTTCTCAAAGTCAAAGTGTGCGTCTTTAGCTAGCAGGTTTGTTAAAGGTCTGGCAAATTCGAGAAAAATCTTTATAAACCTTCTATAAAAACCGGCGTGGCCAAGGAAACTGCGAACGCCTTTAACATTCGTGGGAGGTGGGAGCTGTTCTATAACTTCTATTTTAGCTCTATCTACCTCTATTCCACGTTCAGATAATCTATGTCCTAGCACTATCCCTTCTCGAACCTTGAAGTGGCATTTCTCCCAGTTCAAGATCAAGTGCTTTTCTTGATAGCGTTGCAAGACACGGTCCAGATTCTCTAAGCAATGATCAAAGCTTGTTCCATAGACTGAAAAGTCGTCCATGAAAACTTCCATGATTTCTTCTATCATATCTGAGAAGATGGACATCATGCACCTCTGAAATGAAGCAGGAGCATTGCACAGGCCAAATGACGTGCACCTGTATGCATATGTCCCGTAGGGGAATGTGAACGTGGTCTTACTTTGGTCGTCAGGATGGATTGGAATTTGATGGTACCCCAAATACCCATCAAGGAAACAAAAGAAGGAATGTTTGGCTAGCCGTTCCAACATCTCATCGATGAATGGCAACAGAAAGTGGTCTTTCTTTGTGGCCTTGTTAAGTTTTTGGTAGTCTATGCACATTCTCCATCCCGTGATGGTTCGTTGTGGAATCAATTCGTTGTTTTGATTTTTAACGACCGTCATTCCTCCTTTCTTAGGAACTACTTGGACGGGGCTGACCCACTCGCTGTTTGGAACAGGGTAGATTATGCCTGCGTGCAAGAGCTTCAAGACCTCCTTTTACTACTTCTCTCATCGCATTGTTGAGCCTCCTTTGTGGCTCTCTAGAAGGTGTAGCATCGGGTTCAATCGAAATGCGATTTGTGCAAAGAGCGGGACTAATTCCCTTGAGATCTTGCAATGAATATCCTAAGACGGATCAGTGTTTTTCTAGGATGGTGATGAGTTAGAAAAACTCTTCCATTTAAGTCGATCACTAATGATCACGGGAGTCTCTCTATCACCATTAAGGAAGGCATACTTAACCCCAGAAGGAAGGCTTAGCTCTATAGAGGGTTTTGGTGGGGTTTCAGACTCATCCAAATCTAAAGGTTCATCTAAATCAGTGTCTTCTTCTTGGATAAAGTCATGGGCGCCTTTTTCTAAATCGGGTTGAGAAGTTTCTAGTGAAGATACCGATATCACCTCCTCTATTGGATCAGGCTCGGGTTTTGGTTCGGCTATCAAATTAACGGAGCCGACAAAAGGAACTGAAAGATCTAGATCCTTCCCAAGGTGACCCTTAAGGCTCCCTTCACGAAATCCCTCAATGAATCTCATGAGTGGGTGCCCAATTAACAAGTCGACCTCCTCTACGTCAAAGACATAGATGTTTGCGAGGAAGCTAACCTTGTTAATTGTGATAGAAATATTCTGTGCAATCCCGCAACTCTCGACCAATTTTCCAGAAGGAAGCTTAAGGAATTTATTGGTCGGGTTTAGCGGTTCCTCACCTAGGAGTGTTAACATCAACGATTTAGACATTAAATTTACTCCTACAGCGGGATCAGAGGGAATCTACAGCCGTCTTGTTTATGGCACACGGTATGGATGTGAAACAGGACAAAAGCTTAACGACATCTAATGATGCTTCAGCCTCCCTAAACCATTCGTTGCTCATAATAGACATGAGCTCTTGGGCAGTCGCCTAAGGTACTTGCCTCAAACTGGGTTGGCATGTGGTTATGAGGAGCTCTACGGGCTGTGGATCTCTTCTGCACAGGTTGTTTCGAGACATTGCCATAATCGGCGAAATGATCTGTCTCGATATTTAGAGGATAATCCAAAGGTTGAATTACTTCTTCCTTGGAGGAGGAGGTGGTTGTGGTTCAGGTTTGACAGCTTGGGTATAGGTAAAGGAGTTTCGGCTGTCGTGGGTTCGTCCCTAGGAGTTTGATCTTCCTCTAGAGTTTCACCATGGTCATCGGTGTAAGGGGTGTTCTTGAGAATGGTCGCAAGGACTTCCTTACCTTCACTAATGGGTAAATGGAGGAAAGCTCCTTTAGAGGCTAATCAAGGAATTTTGCGGAGTTTTGGCTATGACCGAGATAGAAATGTTGCATAAGGGTTGGCTCGGTTATAGCTAAATCTGGGCCAGAGGATACTAAGTCTGTAAGTCGTGCCCAGGCCGCACCTAGAGATTCCTTCTCGTCTTGTTTGAAGTTTAGCACATCTCTATGAAGACGAGCTATGCGGGATATGGGAAAGTATGTTAAGCAGAAAATGGCTTGCAGTTTCTCCCATTCTCCGTTCACACTACCAACGTAGCGAGTATACCAGCGTCTAGCTTTTCCTATTAACGAGAACGGAAATAGCTTCCATTTAAGAGTGACTCGCCTCATCCCTTGGATGTGAATACACGAACAGAGTTGTTCGAAATCAAGTAGGGGGTATAAGGATTCTTATCTACATCTCCTGAAAAGGATTCTCCTGAACCATTGCTATGAGGCTGGGGCGAAGCTCATAGCGAACTGCCAAAATGGCATGAGATGAACTAGGCGGCTCCAACTCAGGCGCCGATGGAGCAGCGTAGTCAAAAAGGGTTGTTTGATCCATATTGATTTATGAAATAAAAGTTCTAATCAAACTACGATAACTTTAACGACTTTGTTCTAGCTAACATAGCTACTGTTCCCCGGCAATGGCGCCAGAAAAGCTTGTTGACACTTCTTAATGCAACCACTAGAACTAGACTATGGAGCCTAATCCCCGGCAATGGCACCAGAGATGCTTGTTGACACTAGAAGTGGCAAACGGATATACCGCAAGCGTACGATAGTCAATTGTAGCCTGTCACCGGGAGTATTCCAGGTATCGTATTTCCACAGGGAACGTGAAGTGGATTAACTAGAAGTAGGGTCGTCCAAGGATGATCAAAGGGTATATGATAACTGGGATAGAGAGGTCTTCCTGATATAAATATCTGGTACTGGTTTTCTAAGAGTACTGAGGTTTACCACCTCGATCTTTACTGAGGGCGAAGGACGAAACAGAAGTTGATTAAAAGGTTTTCCACCTAACAACTACTGAGGCGGCAATGCTGCTACCCAACTATTATTTTCAACTTGCCTACAACACTTCAGAGGAACTCCAAGCACTGGCTGTGTCTGTCACCCTACCACCCGGCGTCTACACAAGTGTGACAGGAAGTCCGCACTGGCAAGATATAGCCTAGACACCACGTCTACACTAATCTTACTACTCTAAAGCTAAGCTTATTAGGCCTACAACACTTCAACAAAATAAAGCAATGTGCCAAGTAAAAGAACTGTAAACTTAAATTACGAGACGAGAATATTAAATACTAGAAGGACTCAGATGTAACACTTACAAGAAGAATCGCATCCGCTGAGGCGCACCTTGGAGAAGATTCTCGACAGGCCGGGACTCCTCCGTGGAACTCCTCACTCCCTTCCCTCTCTTCTAACACTAAAGCTAATAAGTAGGCTTTCTCTCCTTGGATGCATACAAATGAAGAGCTCTACGGGGGTATTTATAGCTTGGAGGTGGAGTAGCGGCTACTCTGGTGCCACGTCAGCGATCCGCGTGCTCTCCTTCCTTGGCCATTGGATCAAACTGCCATAGCAACCGCCATGGATGGATGGCCTTGATTTCTTCATGTGTGAAACATGTGCAAACAACTGACATTGGATGGGCTTCACCATGGGGTCGGCCGACCCTAGCCAATGACAGGTGAGCCCACCACTTTGCTTCTAGAAGGTGCTGATTTCACCAGGCTGAATAATGTAGCCAGGGCCCACCAAGGGGGGGTCGGCCGACCCCCCTATGACAAGGCTGGCCCACCTTCTGCTCTCCCTTGGTGACCCCACATGTCATGGAGCAAGTCTTGTGATGATGGATGCATTTGGTTTCGGTGTGGACCCATGAATCCATGTGCTTCTCATGTTGCACCATTGAGTAAAAGCACATGTTTGATCCAAGGGTTGATATGGGCTTGAACATGCTTCTCTTGAATTGTGCCATGTCACCCTGGCCGAGGTGGCCCCAAGGTTGGGTCGGCCGACCCCCTTGGTGGGCCCACCTGGCCTCATTTTGTTCATTTTATCATCTCTTACAAGTTCACAAGCTAACAGTACAAGTGGAACTTATTAGTGATAAATATGCTCGTCATATGCTATACTTCCTTGAAACCGAGGCTTGTTGACGGTATTTTGATAAGGTAAAACATGCTATAACTTTCGTCAACACCACGCGGTGGCTGCCGTGGGGAGCATGCAAGACCTCAAGGCACTGTAGCTACAGGGAATTCTGTCCCCTTTTGAATTGTGCCCAAATTTTGAACAAAAGTGCAAAATCTGTAAGAATGAAAGTTGTTCAAAATTTTGTGGTCTACAAACTTTTTTAAAGGACCTTGTGCCAATTCGTCATAGTTTTTGAATTTGAGTTTGAATTCAAATTTTACCTAAACTAATTTCTCAAATTACTTTGAAATTTTCTGAAGAACATCAATTTCTGTAAACATGAAAGTTGTCACATTTGGCATTCACTACAACTTTGATTAAGGGGCCAAGGTCAGATTCTGAATAGTTTACAAACTATAGTTCTAGGGTAAGTTTTGGGGTTTAAACAAATTTGATTTAATTCAAATTCTGTTCAGAATTCTTGTTAACTATATATAACAAAGTTGTTCCTCTCCGCAACATCTACAACTTTTCTTTAGGGCCAAGCCCAGATTTAGCTTAGTTCTTAGTCTTTATCATATAGCTAGTATAGGGACATACTTTGCATACACACTTATCCCCTCTTAACCCTCCTTTTACTAAAATCGGCCACATGTAAACCCTTAAACATCACACAAACATTGCACAAAACAGAAATAAACAATCATATGATACATAGAGATCAAGTTTGTATGCACTTTGTGAATGCATCTTTTGTGTTGCTACATGAATGCTCACCATGCTCATGATGTCATGCCAAGTTTTAGTTGACTTAAACACCAGAGGTGTTTCATAATAGTTGCTTATTTCGATTATGAGATATGGCAGATGGATGTCAAAACAGCCTTTCTAATAGAAATTTGGATGAGTACGTGTATATGATACAGCCTGAAGGTTTTGTTGATCCAAATAATGTTCAAAAAAATGTGAGCTTCAAAAATCCATTTATGGGTTAAAGCAAGCATCTTAGAGTTGGAACTTTCATTTTGATGAAGTGGTCAAAGGATTTGGCTTCGATCAAAATGAAGAAGAACCTTGTGTCTACAAGAAGGAAAGTGGGAGTGTTGTTGTATTTCTGATCTTTTATGTGGATGATATATTATTGATTGGGATTGATATTCCAATATTGCAATCTGTAAAGACTTCATGGAATAATACTTTTTCCATGAAGGATTTAGAAGAAGTAGACATGGGTCTATGCCGGATCTTGACATGATAAGTGATTGTCAACTGGTATGATGCGCATGTTCTTTGGCTTGTGTTGTCCAGGTGTCGAGCTCGGAGACGGTGATCGAAGACAAGGTGAAGGTCAAGTAGAGACGTGTCGTGCCAATGGACCCAGAGCGGTGAAGGGCGGACGCGAGGCTTGGACTGATGGACCGGTGGCCTAAGGATCAGCTATGGTGGCTGACAGCATGGGACAGCGACAACTGAAGACACGTGGGTGGACGGGGTGCACGGGCGGTGCATCCCTCTACGGCTTTGGTTTGGTGGTAGAGCCATAGAAAAACCAACGAGTGGATGGTTTCCAGGGTTGGGCCTCAAAACCTAGGTGTTGGCCGGTTTCCATGTTTGAGCCTCAAAACTCGGGCTGAGGACGATTTCCAGGTTTGGGCCACAAAACCTGGGCGATGGCGGGTTTCTGAGTTTGGGCCACAAAACTCAGCCTGAGGACTGGTTTCCCGATTTTAGCCTCAAAAACGGGGGGAGGTCCGGGAAAAGGATGGACGGTGAGTGACGGCATGTGGCGGCATCCGGTGAGGTCGCGTCAAGGCGAAGCTACCTGATGTGCGGGCGTGGCCGTCAGATCGACATCAACATCGAGTTGTACAGGAATACCCTGAGGGTTAGCTTGCTCACTCAATAGCAGTAGGGGTAGAAGGGGAATAATTGTATTAGGCTATATTAGGAGAGGTAACCCCTCCCTCCAAACTATCTCAGTCATTTGCTATTCTCCTCTAGGGTTTCTTGCTTCCCATTACCTGTTGTAGCTACTGAGATCAGCAGAGACGACTTAATCATACCTCTGTGCATTTGGATTTTGTGGAAACGGGACCGGATTCCAGTTGTCTCCTCGTGGGGATGAATTTCAGCTACAAATTGAGATTGTGATTTGCGTTCTTGAGTTGTTCTTCGCGTTTTACTTTTTGTCTCTATTTTCCCATCGCTCGTTCTCCCTCTACACTGCGTCTTTTTCGAATCCATTTGAATCAACTTGTTCTTTGATGTGAGGAGAACATTCCACCGAAGGAATTCATTTCAATACTCACGAACAAGTAGATCAGGTTGATTCAAGTTTTGTGGCAACTTTTTCGTTCTAGCACCTCCTTTTTTGATTTCCCGGAGATTCAATGATTTGAGCAGATGATTTCTTAGGGATAGTCTTCCAACCACCAAGTGATCATCCTCTCCAAGTTTGAGATCAAGGGATTTCGTTTTGATTCGGTTTTGGGAAGATTTGGTGAGGAGGCAAACAAATTCACCCTCACTGTGTGTCTGTGGACAGTCCATCGTAGGGGGCGCAGACAGTCCACGTGTCGGGGCCCAGCCAGACCAAAGGCTGCACGTCTCAGCGTTTTTGGCTCGGGACACCGGCGGACAGTCCGCCGTGCTAGGTCGCGGACAGTCCAGGCCTGAGCAGAACGATTTCAGCAGCTTTGTTGTTTTGAGGATTTGGCTGGCGGATAGTCCCCCACAGACTCACGGACAGTCCGGCACAGGGCGGATAGTCCGAGACTGGAGTCCGGACAGTCCGGAAATCCGCAGTCATGCACTATTTAGTGTGTTTGCTCTCCCGGCTCTTCCGCTTCATTTCCGGACTTCTCGTTTGCTCCTAGAGTTCACCTAGGAACCTCTCTAGGTATCTTTGCTACTTGTTAGCATAGGTATTTAGAGGAATCCCGACGTAGCCTTCCATCTACGTTCCGGGAGTGGGGTTTTGGGAAGAACACTACTCAGAGCTCTTGGATTTGGGTTTGCTCCTTTTTGGTGGTGCCTTGCTGTGATCCTCGGAATCATCCACCCTCTTTCAGAGGGTCGTGGGCATCATGTTTGTGTCTGAAGTCTTTGGGGATGATTTGTTGGGACAAAGGCCAAAGTTTTGATAGAAATTTTTAGGCTCCCATTCACCCCCCTCCCCCGCCTCTGGTCGCCTTTGGTAGCATTCTCGGATCTTTAATTGGTATCGGAGCGGGTTAAGGATCTTCCACCTTAGCTGGTTCTAGATCCACAGAAGGCGACATGGATCGTGGCGTGGGCAAACCGCCATTTTTCGATGGGAAGAACTATGCGTATTGGAAGATACGCATGTCGGCCTATCTTTCGAGCATGGGTGCTTCGATTTGGGACATTTGCAATTCTGCTGATTACATGGTCTTGGCTGCTCATGTGACTCAACAGTAGATCGATGAGCACGATGCCAATAGCCGAGCCCGTAATGCTCTTTTCACCTGTTTGAGCATGTCTGAGTTTGATTGTGTCTCTCACCTCACCACGGCTCGGGAGATTTGGGTGACTCTCATGCGTTTTCATGAGGGATCCTCTCAATTCAAACCCCGTCTCTATGAGTTGCACAAGCGTGAGTATGAGAAATTCCGACACATGCCTGGCGATAGCATAGAAAGTTTATTCGCTCGCTTTCAGGTGATTGTCAACAGGATGAGGGCTAACAAGGAGCTGTTGCCTTTCGACGATCATGAGAGGGCTCTCAAGCTCCTTCATACTCTTGATTGGTCGGTGTGGGACTCTAAGGTTCAGGCGATCATTGAATCGTCTAACTATGAGACTCTCACTTGCGACGAGCTCTTTAGTAAGCTTAAGTCCAGTGAGATTGACGCCATGGCGAGGGCTTCTTATGAAAATCCTTCTAGCCCATCGATGGCTTTAGTTTCTGGCTCTTCTGCTAACCCCTCTGGAAGCTTTGCATTGTCCTCTCTTCTTTTTGTCACAGAGGAGCAGCTGGAGTTCATGGGAGATGATGAGTTGGCCCTACTTGCCAACCGGTTCTCGTGGTTCCACAACAACCGCAAGAACTATCGCCGTGGAGGGAGTTGAGCTGGATGCTATGAGTGCGGCGACTCAGACCACTTCATCGCCAATTGCCGAAAGAAGAACAAGCAAGCTTTTGGCAAGGGCGACCGTGGCCACAAGTACGACTCCGGCAAGCGCAAGGAGAAGTACGTCCCCACAAAGCACAAGCGGAAGGGCGGCTTCAACAAGGAGTACATCAAGGAGAAGTACTTGGAGAAGGCTCGGGCCGAGCAGCGTGCTTTCTTCACCACGCTCAGCGACGTCGATGACTCGGACAATGACTCAACTGCATCAAGCGATGATGAGTCTGAGAAGAAGAAGATCGAGGACAAGCTGAACGATCTTTGCTTCTTCGCCGACGACGAGGGCTTCTGTACCATGGCCCTCGACGATGAGGTCGACAGCAAGCTGGAGGAGATCCCTCGGAACGACGACGACGATGACTCCTGCTAGGTATCTCAGACCCCCGATGAAATCTCTTTTGAGGTCGAGAAACTTACTGTTGCTCTTCGTAGTCAAGACAAGTTGCTTAGACTTGCTGCTAGAGAGTGGAAGGAGTTTAGGCAGAAGTGGGAGGATGCGGTGAAGGAGCTTGAGTCTGTCAAGTCCACTGTTGTAGTCACCAAGGAGGATGAGTGTGAGATGTGCTCCAAGCACATGACTGACCTTCTCACTTTGAGGGGGAAGTATGTTTCTTTGGTTGGAGAGGTGGATGAGCTTAGGGCTAGAACCGTGTTGCTGGCTAGGTGCGTGCAAGTCTTGTGCAGGCTTGCAATCCGAGTTGGCAGAGAAGAATGTCAGGATTGTGTCTCTTGAGAAGGCCAGCTTGGGTAGCAATTGTGTGTCTAGGTGTGCCTTGTGTGAGGGTTTGGAGATGGAAATTGCAAATGTGAAGCATGACAAGATGCAAACTGAGGAAGAAAACACATACCTTCGGACGATCTTGTCATGGGTGTCTTTTGGTGAGCCGCAGCTTGGGATGATGATTTCCCAATTCAAATGTACTGCTGGAGGTCCTGGTGTTGGTTTTGCTCAGGGTGTGGAGAGTGCTACATCTTTTGGAAAGGTTGGAGAGTTTAGTGGTCTTAAGCCGAGTGAGAAGCCCCACTCCACCACTACTCCCAAACTAACCAAGATTCCACCCAAAGAGCCTCTCAAGCCTAACACCAAAGATGGAGGTTTGTGGAACCTTCGAGAGCTCCACCCAAGAAACAAACATGGGCTCCAAAACCCAATCACCTAAGGAAAAGCTTGACACTATGCCACCAATTCATGAGGAGCTCATGCCACAAAAGAACCAAGTGATCCACACCCAATACCATGAGTACCAACAACCCCCTATGAGAGCGGTGAGGTACCACTGTGAGCACTGTGGGAGAGATGGACACTTGAGGGAGTTTTGCTTTCGGCGCAAGAGAGAGGAGCATCGTGCAAAGGAGATGAACAACACGGACATGTACCATCCTTTTCATGATGTACATGTGTCGAATATTCAAAGGAGGAGTGCTAGGCCTAGAGGTCCAATGCCTCAAGGTTGTAGGCCACAAGGAGGTTTTGCCCGGCGGGATCCTAATTTTGTAGGCTATGGACCCCATGGCGGTGGCTTTGCTATTGAGCGTTACCCCCCATCGCATTTTGGCTATCGCGGTGAGCTCTCTCCTCCTAGCGGACCACGTTTTCCTATGCAAGGTGATCGCTATCCCCGTAGGAATGCTAGGAATGGTTTTTATACGGACCGTTGTTTTGAGCAGTCGGGACATCACTGGTATTCTTCTCATTCTACTCACTCCAGTGTTGGACCGTATGCTCACCCTATGTCTTTTTATTGATGTAGGTAAGTACATTGGCGATCGTTTGGCTAGTGGATTTCGGGTGCTCAAGGCATATGACCGGAAACTCCAAGTGGTTCTGCAGTCTTAGTCCAGTCACCAGAAAGGAGTTTATTACCTTTGGTGACAATAGCAAAGGTAAGGTGCTATCCCGTGGTTCTGTGCGAGTTAATGAGCATTTTGTCCTACATGATGTTGCTCTTGTATCGAACTTGCATTTTAACCTTCTTTCTTTTTCTCAACTTTTTGAGGATGACTATGAGATACATTTCAAGCCGAATCTCAGTCATATTTTAGATCCTCAGGGCAATCTTGTATGTTTGATTTTGCCCTTTGGGAAAGTCTTTCATGCGAATTTCTCAGAGTCTTTTTGCATTTCTCACTGTCTTTTGGCTGGATCTTCCTCTATTCTTTGGAAGTGGCATATGAGACTTGGTCATTTGAGCTTTGACTTGCTTGCAAGGCTTAGTTCACTTGGCTTAATCCGAGGATTGCCCAAGTTACACATGTAGAAGGATCTTGTTTGCCATTCTTGTAGACATGGGAAAATGGTTGTTGCTCCCCACCATCCTATGAATCAAGTTATGACCAAGCGTCCTAGAGAGCTTTTGCATATGGACCTTGTAGGTCCGGCTCGGGTGAGCTCGGTTGGTGGGAAGTGGTATGTGCTTGTTGTGGTTGACAACTTTTCAAGATATTCATGGGTTTTCTTTCTAGCTCAGAAAACTGAGACTTTCTCTTTTACTCGCAATCTGATTTTGCGTCTTCAAAACGAGTTCCATAAGAACTCGATGAGAGCTATTCGTAGCGATAATGGTTCCGAGTTTAAGAACTCAGACTTTGAGAAGTTTTGTAACTATTTGGGTTTAGAGCATCAGTTTTCTTCCCCCTACACAACGCCACAAAATGGTGTTGTAGAGAGGAAAAATCGGACCCTTGTTGAGATGGCTAGGACGATGCTCGATGAGCATAGGACTCCTAGGCGGTATTGGGCCGAGACTATTAACACTGCATGCTATATTTCTAATCACATTTTTCTCCGTGCTTTTTTGAAGAAGACATCTTATGAGTTGTGATTTGGGAAGCAACCCAAAGTGAGTTATTTTAGAGTTTTGGTTGCCACTATTTATACTCAAGAAAGACAATTGGACAAGTTTGAGTCTCGCTCTTCTGACGGTGTATATTTTTGGGTTATGGCAATCATACTCGTGCATATCGTGTACTTAACTTGATACTAACCGAGTCATGGAGACATCCGATGCACCATTGACGAGACCATGCTTTGTCCTTCTTCTAGATTTGAGCGTGCAGGTGATCACGAGGTCGGTGAGTCTCATTTTGAAGATGTGGAAGATGGAGCTGAACAGATGGATGACCCAGATCTTCCTCCACCTGTTGTTCCTTTGGGATCGACTTCGACCATGACTGCTCGTGGCCCCGACCCATCTACTTCCACTACATGCGGCCGACGGTCGATCCACAACCTCGGGGTTGCTAGTGATACCCGAGGAGGGCCCTAGCTATGTGAGGGGGAGGTCACTTCAGCTAGGAGGCGCCACGACACATCTAGCGCCAACACCCTCCTCAACAGATGATCGACAACATCCATGAACGCGTCATTCTGCATTTGTTGCTGATTTTGAACCCTGAGATGTTGGACACGCTTTATCTGATCCGGATTGGGTCAATGTTGTAACAGAACCGACCAATTTGCACCAGATTAAGCACTGAAAACCTCTGCTCTCGCAGAAATCATCGAGTACTTAAGCTCGTACAAACCCGGTTGTCCGGAAATCTCGAAGGATTTCAAATCATTCAATGACATCCAGCCAAGATCGTACTTGTTCCACGAATATGCTCACGGGTTACATCATAGTTGCATAAAGTTCAAATTACATCGGAGTACGAAATAATATTACAAACCATAGTTTTGATAGTAGTAGCGGAAGCAACATAGTCTTTAAAACATAAGTTTGGATTGTTCATAAATACGGTGCCATCAGTTGACCGGGTCCACAAAAGCAACAGATGAGATAAGTGTTGACCATGCCCTTGGTCTAGTCATCACCCGTTACTGGGTACAAGCAGTTCTCGCAGTAACCATAAAAGCACTGGCCATCTGCAACAACAAGGGAAATAAAACCCTGAGTACGAGAAGGTACTCAGCTAGACTTACCCGACAAAACCAGAAATAATGAGACACCAAGGATCATGTAGGCTATATAAGTGGGGTTGGCTGTACATACTCCTTTGCATGAAAGCTTTAGTAATAAAACTCAGTTTCAGATGTTGGCAATTAACTCTACTTTACTAGATTTGCACCTGTACTAAACAAGCACTCGCTAATTAATCAATCAAGAGTGACTATTTCATCAATAGCCTTTCAGATTCCATAACCATTTTAGTTCCATAAGTTCTACGGGAGATGATCTAAAGTCAACTGCTCACTGTCCAGGAGCGATGGCGATTATAATCGATTCCTACCCAGCTGGGGATAAAATGTCTCACACTCGCCCGGCACATTCCGGCTACGGCAGTCGTAAGCTACCAGTCACGAGATTCGAGAACACAATGCGCGGGATGGCCATGGGCCCTTCTACACCGGGGGTTATCTCAGTGCCAGGTCGCTCAATCTATAACTGCCCACGGTCATGCCAGGTCGATCAGGCCCTGCCTGCCCTCGGACCCTGCCAGGTTGATCAGAATAGTTGCCCACGGTACAGCTGAGGCCCTGGGTGTTAGGCGTCAACATCTCCATCACCGGCTCGAATAACCTTACTCGGCTTCGCGGGAGGTACTCAGACCTACTCCGTTAAGTGATCGATGCGTTCAATTTGACTGAAGTTACATTCCCGAACGGGTCCTAGGCGACATAGACGGGAGCCTACTAGCACACAGAACCCATGTCCTGCTGCTCTTACATCCCGCCTCCGTCTCAGATTAATTATCACATGGTTATCTCATGATTGCACAGGCTAAACATGATCAGTATCCACCTATTGCGGGAGACAGGGAATCACCCGACGATTTACGGTCTAAGCCGGGCTAAGCATATAACGAGCCTAGACCTAAACAGGGATATCAAGATATATTGCCTGTGGACAAGGATAAGTAATAATGCATCAACGGTAGCAATCAATTCCTATAACCTAATGCAACATCCATCAACAGGTTAATTGTAAAATATTTGCAAACCGTAGGAGTTAGAATGCTCCGGGGCTTGCCTTGCTCAAAGTCCGAAGGGCGGTGATCGCGGCACTCCAGCAGCTCTTCAACGTCTCCTCCTGGGACTTTCTCTTCCGGCGTCTCCTCCTGGTACTGCTCCTCGGGTGACAGATCCTGAACTTCCACTACCGATCCTGCAGGATGCATAACATGAATAAATAACGCGAATGCATGCGGGATGCATGGGGATGCAACATGGAACAAGGCATTCCAGGAGATAAGCACATGTCATCTACTGCTACTCAACTGCTTAACCTCCCATATTCAACTTGTTAAGCTATGTTGTCACCACATTAAAGTATACTTAATGAGTTTATTACCCTCTAATTACTTGCTGGAATAAATCTAATTAAACTAGCCTATAACAGCAACCCAACCTAGATAGCTTCAGAAAAATCTACAGAAATTACTGGAAGTTAACAATATGTAATCTAGTCCCTGGTCTAAATTTCATCCCATTTGGACTTAAACTCCATTCTCTATGAAAAAGACAAATTTTATCATGAAAAGGTGCTTTGAACTACACATCCTATCACAAAGTGTCAAACAACAGGTTTCATAATTTTCTTCTGACCTTCTTAGCACAAGAGCAGTCAGCAAAATTTACCAAGTTCATATTCCACATATTTTAATTACTACAAAATTCTCAAGAAAACAGCATTTAACCAATTTTAAAGCTACTGCCAAATTAATTCACAGAACATCCTCATATTATATTTTTCTCTGAAACTACACACTTACAACAACCTATCAAAACTGGAATCACATTTTTCTAACTTATACATTAGTTATGCATTTTTCAAGTTAACAGCACTTTTCTAACTTAAATAAATCTACACATAAAAATGTCACCAATAATGCACTTAACATTTTTCACAGATAGGTCTAAACATGCAGAGCACTACAAAACTTGTTTCATCAGATTTGGACTTAAAATGAGCCTTGAACACATTTTAGAAGCCTTTAAACCATTTGTGCAAAAACTGGGTTAAAGAAAAACTAAATCTAAAACACCACGGATACCCAACGTAACTCAGCCGAGGCCCAACGCAACGCAGCCGAGGCTTAGCAAAACTGTTATGCACACCCGGCACTTCCGAGCCTCACTGCACACAGACTTCCCTTTTCTCTCGTACTCTCTTTCTTTCTCTGTCGGCGAGGCCCACTAGACAGGCGACCAAGTTACTGAGGCCAGGCTCGGCAGGTTACCGCGCGAGGCCAGGCTCGGCAGTCAACGGCGGACATTGGCGCCGTCGCTGTTGACCGGCCCTAGCTCACCGGCGGCGAGGCTTTTGGCGATGTCGAGGCTACCACTGGACGCGGGTTTGCGAGACGAACACGACTGACTGACTTGCTGAGCCAGAGGGATACCGGAGCAAGCTCGACGGCAGCCATGGCGGAGCGGCGGCTCTGCGACTTGGCGGCGAAGCTCTTCCCGGCAAGCTTGAGACTCGGCGAGACTAATACTAGCCCAAGCAAGTCCTAAGCGACCTATTGGAGCAACTTTCGGGCCTCGGCATCCTCGGCATTGCTCGGCGCCATGCACGGCGGCGATCCGCGGCGGTCACGGCGCCACTGGCCCCTGATCCGGTGAACTCAAGGCACGAGAGAGGTCTCCATCTGACCCTATGAAGGACCGAGAAGCACTCAGAAAGCGACCAGAGGGGGGGTGAATGAGAGCTTCAAATTTTCCTTGCGGAAACTAGTAGCCACTGTCCCAAGAATAAACCCCAGAAGCAAACCCTAGAGCTTGCAAATGTCCACGACCCTAGATGTAGAGTGGATGCTTCCAAGAAGCACAGCGGGACACTAGACAACTCTAGAAAGCCAACGCAAAAGACAGAAATCAATTCCGTCAACGAACGAGCGAACCGCGGTCAAAACCGTGTGAAAACAGTAGCATCGGATGCTGCCTGCGTCCGATGCCAGACCACCGGACGCGTCCGATGCGAAAACTGCCTCTCGGGAACCTTACTGTTCCACCATCGGATGCTGTGAACAGTGAACAACCAGCGTCCGATGCTTTGGCTCCGGCGCGTCGGATGGCCAACGGACGCGTCCGATGCCTAGCGTTCGATGCCACTACAAACGCTCAGAAAGTGACACGCGTCACCGGAGCGTCCGACGCTTAGAACCCTAGCGTCCGATGCTTCCGTGTCAGCGTCCGATGCCCCCAAAAACTGTGCTGTTCTTTGATGATTCAACCCGATTTCCTCCGAATCAAAAACTCTAGGCCTGGGATTCGATCTGAGGGGTCACAAGGATGTTAGCGAGCTATCTTTAAGAGATCATGGCTCGAACCTAACTCCAAATCGGTGAATCAAGAAATTTCGGGACAAGGGAGCAAAAACACGATCCAGAACAAAAATCGATCGATCTCCTAGACCGTGAGGTTAGAGGTTAATTTCTTCAGTGGAAAGAAGTGCCTCATGATCTAGAACAACTTGGTTCAAACGGTTTTGCAAAAGATGAACCAACCAAAGAGATCAAGCGACGGGAAGAACGTGAAGAAAAAGGATTCCGCGAAGAACACCAATGAAACGCGAATCACAAACACGATCTTGCAGCCGAAGCGCAAACACATGCTACGACAAGGAGGTTACGGCCTCCTTTCCTCAAAATCACCAGTACACAGAGTCAAGTCTCTCTACGGATCTCAGCAGGCTACAGCAGGGGATGAGAGAGCAAGAAACCCTAAGTGTGCAAGAGCAAATGACTGAGATACGGGAGGAGGGTGTCTCCCCTGACTACTTATCCTATTCTAGACTAAGTCTATTTCCTACTCTACCCCTCTCTATTCTAATTACAGTGCGAAACAGCTAAACCCTAAGGTTATTCTGGACCAACTCAAGTGGTAGGTAGATCCGACGGCCACGCCCGCACATGTCGTCCGCGTTGCCTCCACGCAACCTTCCGATTGCCGCCACGTGCCGCCCTCGCTCTGCACCCCCGGTTTTGTGGCCCAAACCGGAAACCAGCCTTATCCAGCTATCCCCCGGTTTTGAGGCCCAAACCGGGAAACCAGCCCACCAGCCTGAGTTTTGTGGCCCAAACTCAGAAACCCGCAGCGCCCGAGTTTTGAGGCCCAAACTCGGAAACCGGCCCATCGTCCGAGTTTTGTGGCCAAACTCGGAAACCGTCCGCGCCCAGGTTTTGTGGCTCAACCTGGAAACCGAGCACTCGAGTTTTGAGGCCCAAACTCGGAAACCGTCCACCCGGTGGTTTTTTCTTGGCTCAACCACCAAACGGAGCTGTAGAGGGGATGCACCGCCCGTGCACCCCGTCCACCGACACGTGTCCCCAGGTCCTCGACCCGAGCAACACCGTGCCCTGCAAGTCTCCGCTCGTCGCTGTCCCAGGCTGCCAGCCACCACAGCTGATCCTCAGGCACTCTGGTCCCTCAGTCCAAGCCTCACGTCCGCCCTTCACTGCTCGATACATCGGCATGGCACGTCCGCCGCACGGCATGCCCATCCTTCATCGCACCAGTCCGTCGGCACGGCACGTCTCAACTTGACCTTCACCTTGCCCTCGATCACTGTCTCCGTGCTCGACACCTGCACAACACAAGCCAAAGAACATGCGATCAAACCCGTTGACAATCACTCATCACTCAGAGACTCGGCATACACCCATGTATCCGCAATCTCCCCCTTGATGAGTGCATTGTCAACTACACACACAAATCATAATGAAAGAAAGAAGAAAGAAGAAGGAGAAGAAGAGAACTCGACCAAATGACCCAAAGCATAGCAAAGCCGAAGAAGGTCAAGTGGAAGAAGCGAAAACTTGGTCCCCAAAGACATGGGCAACGGCTCGACGTAGCCAAGCAGAGCAAAGCTAGCCCTCAAGAAGAGGTAGAACAGGCTCAACACCGCTAGCAAAATATCAATTGAAAATCAGAGCTAAAAATGGCAAAATGCTAGTCCCTCAAGATAGAGGCACAGAGGCTCAACACAACTAGCACGAAAAACCACTCCGAACCAATTTAAAACCAAACGAAAGGTTTCCGAACCAATCAAATCAACCTCAACGCCAAATGAGGAAAATGTTTGCTAGTCCCTCAAGACAGAGGCAACGGCTCAACACAACAGCAAACTCCCCTCGACAAGTGCAAGCAACCAGGGACTCTCCCTTAGGTCAACAAGAGAAGAGTATAAAGATTTGAAAATCTCCCCCTTAGCAAAAACTCTCCTTAGTGAACGCCAGAAGACATATGATTTGCAAAAACTTCCCCCTTAGTTGAAAATGCACTTATCAAGCACAAACTCTTCCCTTGAGCCAACACAACTCCCCCTTCCAAAATGCATATGAAGTCAGAAATGCAAGTGAGCATCTTCAGGCATATAATCAAAAAGAGTGCAAAAATGCTCTAATCGGTATAGCTCCAATGGCACAACTAAGCACTCAAATAGCGAAGGCTCAAACTGATCACACATACGAAATATGAAGCATATGAGCAAGTGAGCAGTTTTTTAGCCAACAAGATAGTCACCATCAAAATAGCACTACACATGTATAGATAGGAATCCAGACAAGTGCTAAACATGTATACAAGGTGAACTACCCCTAGCAAAGTTCAATCATCATGCATAGGAATGAAGCATATACTTGTGATTTCAGTTTTATATCGGAGTTGCAGCGGTAAAGAATTCACAAGTTCAATTATTGAGCATGTGATTGCGAGAGGTTGAAAGCTTGTCTTTGCCTAACTTTTCAACCGAGTGAAGCCTATGCCGAAGCAATCAGAAGCTTAAAGCTACGGTTTCGGTCATACACTACACGGCTCAAGTTTAACTCAAAGTGCAATGAGAAACCGTCTCGATACCGTGATGTGTTGACAAGCAATCCCATCTCGATCTTTTCAATTCACTAAACTTGGTTCAAATTTTAAACATGATATGAACAGACCAAGCGAGTGAATGACTCAGAACTAGAGACATAGCAACCTAGCATATATGAAAAGCAGGAATGGACTCAACACACCCTACACATGCTAGTTGCATATCTCAATGGTGAACATTTCAGATTTTATATACATTAGGCAAATTCACCATTTCAAAAATGCTCAGCTCATAACATGTATTAGTGATCAGAAGGAGCATAAGCTACAAGCATCAATCATAAGCATCGGAGCATACTAAACAGAGGATAGTTACATTCTAGTGATTATAAACATGAAGCTCAGAATGTAAATGGTATGCTAAAATGCAACAAAAGAAGAAGAAAAGAAGATCTAAGTAAAAGAGTCAGACTAGGATACAACTCAAAATGCTTCCCCCATCTAAAAGGGGAAACACACACCAAGCTCACCCCTCAACCTATTAAAGGTTGATTCGTCTAAAGGCTTGGTGAAAATATCTGCCAGTTGGTGATGAGTATCGACAGGGCGAAGGTCGATATCACCCTTCTCCTGGTGGTCTCGCAAGAAATGAAAGCGCACATCAATGTGTTTGGTTTCGAGTGAAGCACGGGGTTCTTAGCAACGCTAATAGCACTCGTGCTGTCACAAAGCAAAGGCACTCGAGAAAAACTCAAACCAAAATCACGCAAAGTGGCCATCATCCAGAGTAACTGGGAACAGCAGCTAGCCGCAGCAACATACTCAGCCTCCGTGGTAGACTGGGCGACACTAGACTGCTTGCGAGAAGACCACGAAACAAGAGAAGATCCAATAAATTGGCAAGTCCCAGAAGTGGACTTGCGCTCAATGCGACAACCAGCAAAATCGGCATCGGAATAACCGCAAAGCGAGAGGGTGGAGGAAGCAGAATACCAAATCCCGAATTCAGGTGTGAAACGAAGGTACCTGAAGATGCGTTTCACCGCCTGACGGTGAGAAGTGCGCGGCGACGCCTGAAAGCGCGCGCAGACACACCGCGAACTGAATGTCCGGGCGTGTCGCCGTCAGGTAGAGTAGCGACCCGATCATGCTGCGGTACTCCTTCTGGTCCATTGCTTCTCCATCCACATCCGCATCCAGGGCAGTCGTCGTCGACATGGGTGTTGGAAGGGGCTTGGCCTCACCCATATCGAACCGCTTCAGCAAGTCCGTCGTGTACTTGCCCTGGTGCACAAACGTCCCCTCCCGGGATTGCTTAATTTGCAACCCGAGAAAGAATGTCAGCTCGCCCATCATGCTCATCTCGAACTCCCTGCTCATAGTATCTGCAAACTTGGCAACCAAAGCATGAGAAGAACCACCGAAAATGATATCATCCACGTAAATCTGGACCAAGAGCATGTCTTTGCCTTGCCGGAGGAGAAAGAGCGTCTTATCTACACATCCCATTTTAAAACCCTTAGCAAGCAAAAAGGTTTTTAACCTATCATACCAGGCTCTAGGGGCTTGTTTCAAACCATATAAAGCTTTGTGAAGTTTAAAGACATGGTTTGGAAACTTGGGATTTTCAAAACCGGGGGGTTGCTCAACATAAACCTCCTCCTCTATGTAGCCATTTAAGAAGGCACTCTTGACATCCATTTGAAAACAATTTGAAACCTTTGGATGCAGCAAAAGCCAAGAGTATCCTAATAGCCTCCAAACGAGCTACAGGAGCAAACGTCTCCTCATAATCTATCCCCTCCTTCTGACTATAGCCTTTCGCTACAAGCCGGGCCTTGTTTCTAACAACGTGGCCATCCTCTCCTTGCTTGTTTTTGAAACCCATTTTGTCCCAATAGGCTTACAGTCAGGTGGAGGTGGAACTAGAACCCAAACCCGATTTCTCTCAAAGTTTTCTAACTCCTCATGCATGGCATTGACCCAATCCGGATCCGTCAAAGCGTGTCCAACATCTCGGGGCTCAAAATTAGCAACAAAAGCAGAGTGAGCGAAGTGAGAGATGTGTTGTGACCTGGAGCGAGTGACTCGCTCGCCGATATCGCCGATCATCTGCTGAGGGGGGGCTGGCGCTGGATGTGTCGTGCGCCCTCCCGGGATGAAGTGACCTCCCCTCATCAGCAGCTGGTTCCACCCCGGTACAAAAGGTACCGCACGAGGTGGAGGATCCCACGGCCCCTAGGAAGAAGAGGTGTCGGGGCCGTGAGTCATCGTCGAGGCCGCTCTTTGCGGCGCGGCAGGTGGAGGGGGTGCTGGATCATCCATACCTTCAACACCCTCGTCCTCGTCATCAAAAGAGGCTCTCCAACCTCATGATCACCTGCACGCTCAAAACGAGAAGAAGGAGAAACAAGAGTCTCGTCGAAGGTGACATCTGATGTCTCCATGACTCGGTTAGTATCAAGGTTAAGTACACGATATGCTCTCGTGTGAGTGCCATAACCCAAAAATACCCCATCAGAAGATCGAGACTCAAACTTGTCTAGGTTCCTTTTTCAAAATAAAACAGTGGCAACCGAAGACTCTAAAATAACTCACCTTGGGCTGGCGACCAAAACGCAACTCATAAAAAGTCTTCTTCAAAAAGGCTCTCAGAAAAATGCGATTTGAAATGTAGCATGCAGTGTTCATAGCTTCGGCCCAATAGCGCCTGGGAGTCCTATGCTCATCGAGCATCGTCCTGGCCATCTCAACAAGGGTCCGATTCTTCCTCTCTACAACACCTTTGGGGCGGTGTGTAGGGGGAAGAAAACTGATGCTCCAAACCAAAGCGGTTACAAAACTTCTCAAAATCCGAATTTTTGAATTCGGAACCATTATCACTTCTAATAGCTCGCATCGAGTTCAAAGGGAACTCGTTCTGAAGACGCAAAATCAGATTGCGAGCGAAGGAGAAAGTCTCAGTCTTCTCAGTCAAAAAGAAGACCCACGAATACCTCGAAAAGTCATCAACAACAACCAAAACATACCACTTGCCACCAACCGAGCTCACCCGAGCCGGACCAACAAGGTCCATATGTAAAAGCTCTCCAGGGTGCGAGGTCATGACCTTAGTCACTGGATGGTGGGGAGCGGCAACCATCTTCCCATGTCTACAAGAATGGCAAACTAGATCCTTCTCCATCGAAAGCTTGGGCAATCCTCGGATTAGGCCAAGTGAGCTAAGTCTTGCAAGCAAGTCGAAGCTTAAATGACCGAGCCTCCTATGCCACTTCCAAAGATCGGAGGAAGAAGGACTAGCCAAAAGACAGCGAGAAGAACCAAACGACTCCGAGAAATTCGCACGAAAGACTTTCCCAAAGGGCGAAATCAGACATACAAGATCGCCTTGAGGATCTAAGATGCGACTAAGGTTCGGTTTAAAACGAATCTCGTAGTCATCATCAAAAAGTTGCGAAACAGAAAGCAAGTTAAAATGCAGGTTAGAAACAAGAGCAACATCGCGCAACACAAAGTGCTCATTAACCCGCACCAATCCGCGAGACAACACCTTACCTTTACTATTGTCGCCGAAGGTTATGTACTCCTTTCCGGCAACAGGGCTAAGGCTGGAGAACCACTTGGCGTTTCCGGTCATGTGCCTCGAGCAACCGGAATCCACCAACCAAATGTCCTCCAACCGTTTTACCTACATCAATAAAAAGACATAGGGTGAGCATACGGTCCAACACTGGGGTTAGTGAAGTAAGGAGAATACCAGTGTTGGGCCGGCTGCTCAAAAGAAACGTTAGCAGAATAACCACTCCTAGACTGTCTACGGGGGTAGCGATCACCACGCATAGAAAAACGTGGTCCGCTAGGGAAGAAGCGCTCACCGCGACACTCAAACTGCGGTGGGGGATAGCGCTCAACTACAAAGCCTCCATCACGGGGTCCAAAACTGCAACTGCAGGCTCCCGCCGGCACGCTCTCTACGAGGCCTAGGCCTAGCAACTTGAGGCACTGCGCCTCTAGGCCAAGCAGTACGTCTCGGTGCTCTCCTCTGAACATTCGGCGCATGTACATCATGAAAAGGATGGTACATGTCCGGTTTTTCATCTCCCTAGCACGGCGCGCCTCTCTCTTGCGCCTAAAGCAGAACTCGCTCAGTGTCCATCTCTCCACAAAATCACAATGATACCACCGCACGCAAGGGGGTTGTTGGTACTCATGATGTGGTGTGTGATCACTTTGCCCTTCTGTGGCAACTCCTCATGGATAGGTGGCATTGTATCAGCTTGTTTTTTAGTGGTTGGGTTTGGGATGCCACACTTGGTTCTTGGGTGGAGCTCTCGGAGGTTCCTCAAACACCCCATCCTGGTGATAGGCTTGACCGGCTCTTTGGATGGAAGCTTGGTCAGTTTGCAGTAGTAGTGGTGGAGTTGGGCTTCTCAATAGGATTCAGACCACACGACTCTCCAATCTTCCCAAAAAGCAGAAAGATCAACACCCTGAGCAAGACCTACACCATAACCTCCGCAGCTCGCTTAAATTGGGAGATCATCATCCCGAGCTGTGGCTCACTACAAGAGACCCATACAAGATGGAGAAGGTATGTGGTTTTCCTCCTCGGTTTGCATCTTGTCATGCTTGACATTCGCAATCTCCATCTCAAACCCTCACACAAAGCGCACCTGGCCACACTAGTGCTACCTGAGTTGGCCTCCTCGAGAGACACAATCTTGGCATTCTTCTCTGCCAACTCAGATTTCAAGACAGGACAAGTCTTGCACGCACCTAACAGAGAAGGTCTAGCCTTCAGCTCATCCACCTCTCCTACCAATGCAAGCTTACTTACCTCTCAAGTGAGAAGGTCAGTCATGTGCGTGGTGCACATCTCACACTCAACCTCTTCCGACCGACCCGGTGGACTTGGCAAGACTCAAGCTCTCTACCGGTGTCCTCCCACTTCTGCCTAAACTCCTTGCACTCTCTAGCGGCATCACGCCTAAGCAACTTGTCCTGACTAAGGAGCGCGGCAGTAAGCTTCTCAACCTCAGCAGAAAGCTCGTCGTGGGTGAGGGATACCTGGGAGGTGGTGTCGTCGTCGTCGTCCCGAGGGGTGTGCTCCAGCTTGCCGTCGACCTCATCACCAAGCGCCATGGTGCAAAAGCCGTCGTCGTCGGCGAAGAAGCAGAGACCGTTCAGCTTGTCCTCGATCCTCTTCTTCTCTCGGACTCGTCATCGCTTGAGCAAGCGGAGTCGTCATCCGAGCCGTCGACGTCGCTGAGCGTGGCGAAGAACGCACGCTGCTCAGCTTGGGCCTTCTCCAAGTACTTCTTCTTGATGTACTCCTTGTCGAAGCCGCCCCTCCGCTTGTGCCTCGCGGGGACATACTTCTCCTTGCGCTTGCCGGAGTCGTACTTGTGCCCATGATCGCCCTTCCCAGATGAATGCTTCTTCTTGGGGCAGTTGGCGATGAAGTGTTCGGGGTCGCCACACTCATAGCATCCTGAGCGTCCTCCTCCGCGGCGACGGTTCATGCGGTTGTTGTGGAACCGCGAGAACCGGTTGGCGAGCATTGCCAACTCGTCATCCCCCAACGATTCAAGCTGGTCCTCTGTGACAGAAAAGAGTGAAGAAAGAGCAAAGCCAGCAGAGGGGTTAGCGGAAGAGCCAGAAACCAAAGCCATAGTCGGGCCAGAAGGATTCGCATAAGAAGCCCTCGACATGGCGTCAATCTCACTGGACTTGAGCTTACTAAAGAGCTCATCGCATGTGAGGGTCTCATAGTTAGGCGATTCGATGATCGCCTGAACCTTGGAATCCCACACAGATCGATCAAGAGTGTGCAAAAGCTTCAAAGCACGCTCATGATCGTCAAAAGGCAACTGCTCCTTGTTAGCCCTCATCCTGTTGACAATCACCTGAAAGCGAGCGAATAAACTTTCTATGCTCTCGCCAGGCTGATGTCGAAAGTTCTCATACTCACGCTTGAACGACTCGTAGAGTCGGGTTTTGACTTGAGAGGTGCCCTCATGGAAACGCATGAGGGTGTCCCAGATCTCCCGAGCCGTAGCGAGGTGAGAAACACGATCAAACTCACCCATGCTCAAACAAGAAAAGAGAGCATTACGGGCTCGGCTATTGGCATCGTGCTCATCGATCTGTTGCTGAGTAACACGAGCAGAAGACCACGTAATCAGCAGAGTTGCAAATATCCCAAATAGAAGCACCCAAACTCTGCAGATAGGCCGACATGCGTATCTTCCAATACGCATAGTTCGTCCCATCAAAGAACGGCGGTTTGCCCACGCCGCGATCCATGTCGCCTTCTGTGGATCTGGAACCGGCTAAGGTGGAAGATCCTTAACCGCTCCGATACCAATTGAAGGACCGAGAAGCACTCAGAAAGCGACCAGAGGGGGGGTGAATGGGAGCTTCAAATTTTCCTTACGAAAACTAGTAGCCACTGTCCCAAGAATAAACCCCAGAAGCAAACCCTAGAGCTTGCAAATGTCCACGACCCTAGATGTAGGGTGGATGCTTCCAAGAAGCACAGCGGGACACTAGACAACTCTAGAAAGCCAACGCAAAAGACAGAAATCAATTCCGTCAACGAACGAGCGAACCGCGGACAAAACCGTGTGAAAACAGTAGCATCGGATGCTGCCTGCGTCCGATGCCAGACCACCGGACGCGTCCGATGCGAAAACTGCCTCTCGGGAACCTTACTGTTCCACCATCGGACGCTGTGAACAGTGAACAACCAGCGTCCGATGCTTTGGCTCCGGGCGTCCGATGGCCAACGGACGCGTCCGATGCCACTACAAACGCTAGAAAGTGACACGCGTCACCGGAGCGTCCGACGCTTAGAACCCTAGCGTCCGATGCTCCCGTGTCAGCGTCCGATGCCCCGAAAACTGTGCTGTTCTTTGATGATTCAACCCGATTTCCTCCGAATCAAAACTCTAGGCCTGGGATTCGATCTGAGGGGTCACAAGGATGTTAGTGAGCTATCTCTAAGAGATCATGGCTCGAACCTAACTCCAAATCGGTGAATCAAGAAATTTCGGGACAAGGGAGCAAAAACACGATCCAAAACAAAAATCGATCGATCTCCTAGACCGTGAGGTTAGAGGTTAATTCCTTCGGTGGAAAGAAGTGCCTCATGATCTAGAACAACTTGGTTCAAACGGTTTTGCAAAAGATGAACCAACCAAAGAGATCAAGCGACGGGAAGAACGTGAAGAAAAAGGATTCCGCGAAGAACACCAATGAAACGCGAATCACAACCACGATCTTGCAGCCGAAGCGCAAACACACGCTACGACAAGGAGGTTACGGCCTCCTTTCCTCAAAATCACCAGTACACAGAGTCAAGTCTCTCTGCGGATCTCAGCAGGCTACAGCAGGGGATGGGAGAGCAAGAAACCCTAAGTGTGAAAGAGCAAATGACTGAGATACGGGAGGAGGGTGTCTCCCCTGACTACTTATCCTATTCTAGACTAAGTCTATTTCCTACTCTACCCCTCTCTATTCTAATTACAGAGCGAACCAGAAACCCTAAGGTTATTCTGGACCAACTCAAGTGGTAGGTAGATCCGACGGCCATGCCCGCACAAGTCGTCCGCGTTGCCTCCACGCAACGTTCCGATTGCCGCCACGTGCCGCCCTCGCTCTGCACCCCCGGTTTTGTGGCCCAAACCGGGAAACCAGCCTTTTCCAGCTATCCCCCGGTTTGAGGCCCAACCGGGAAACCAGCCCACCAGCTGAGTTTTGTGGCCCAAACTTAGAAACCCGTAGCGCCCGAGTTTTGAGGCCCAAACTCGGAAACCGGCCCATCGCCCGAGTTTTGTGGCCAAACTCGGAAACCGTCCGCGCCCAGGTTTTGTGGCTCAACCTGGAAACCGAGCACTCGAGTTTTGAGGCCCAAACTCGGAAACGTCCACCCGGTGGTTTTTTCATGGCTCAACCACCAAACCGAGTGTAGAGGGGATGCACCGCCCGTGCACCCGTCCACCGACACGTGTCCCCAGGTCCTCGACCCGAGCAACACCGTGCCGCGCAAGTCTCCGCTCGTCGCTGTCCCAGGCTGCCAGCCACCACAGCTGATCCTCAGGCACTCCGGTCCCTCAGTCCAAGCCTCACGTCCGCCCTTCACTGCTCGATACATCGGCATGGCACGTCCGCCGCACGGCACGCCCATCCTTCATCGCACCCAGTCCGTCGGCACGGCACGTCTCAACTTGACCTTCACCTTGCCCTCGATCACTGTCTCCGTGCTCGACACCTGCACAACACAAGCCAAAGAACATGCGATCAAACCCATTGACAATCACTCATCACTCAGAGACTCGGCATACACCCATGTATCCGCACCCTAAGCTACTATGGAGGTCGGGAAGGTAGAACGGGCTCGGATTGGGTGGTTTGGCCGGAGATGGCCGGTTCACGTGAAGTCACGGCGGCGGCCATGGCGGAAGCTTGAGGATGGCATCTGATTGTTCCGGCGGCTGGCAAGCCAGAGAGGGAAAAGAGGAAAACCAACCCTTGCGGTGAAAGAGGAGATCAGGGCGGAGAAACTGGCGAGAGGAATTGGACGGCGGCGCACGGTGGGAGCGAGAAATTGCTTGTCGCAGTTGGCGGCAAATGGCGGTTTGGGCGAACTGGAGAAGATGGAAGATGGTGGAGTGGCTGTCGAGCTGTGAGGAGAGGTTAGCGAGTAGAGTGAGTGACGCGTGCGGAGCACGACGCGCGGAGTGGAGAGGATGCAAATGAGCAGGAGGGCGCAGGTGCATTGCACCTGGCGGTTGCCGTCGGGGAGGAGCTCCCGAACCGGCGCGGCGGCGTCAGGCATCGTGCGACACGCGGCGGGCGAGGACGGGGTGCATGGAGCGACGTGGCGCTTGCTGCCCAAACCACGGGCGGCGAAGTCGGTGGTTTGGCCGGCCGGCGAGGCGGTCTCGCGGCGGCGAGGCGGTTTCTGCCGATGGAGGTGAGTGGCGCGCGCGGGGGGAGAAGAGAGGGACTGACCGGTGGGGTCCACGGGTTTAGAATTAAACTAATGAAGTTTGGTTACAAACTTTGATGCTCTATAACTCCTAAACTAGACCGAATTAGGAAATGGTCCAAAAAGCAAAGTTCCTTAGAATTTTGTAACGAACAAATCATCTTAAGGCTCAAGTCCAAATTCTGCTTAAAACAAGAAATTTAGTGCTAAACCATTTTTCCTAATGCAAGAAATCCTAATTCAAAAGCTTTTTTCTGAGAAAGTGCTTTAAAGCAAAGTTGTTCCTTTCATCAAGATCTACAACTTTGTTATAAGGCACTTGGTCAGAAACAGAAGCATAATGAGGGTTATACTAGACACTAACACAAGGACTTAAGCATTCAACAAGCATATGCACAAGAAATGATGAGATGCTATGCTCATGCCATGACAAATTATGCAGTTTAAGGAATGCTTAACACCTAGGGTGTTACAGCCCTCCCCTCCTAAAAGAAATCTCGTCCCGAGATTTGGATTACGAACCAATTCTAATAAAAGTGTGGGTATACTTCCTTTAGATAGTCATCTGTCTCCCAGGTAGCATCCCGATCATCTTGCTCACTCCAAGATACCTTATATTGCTTCACGACTCTTCCGCGAGTTACTCTTTCTTTCTCATCGAGCACTCAATAAGGCTTCACCGAGTAGGTGAGGTCGGATTGCAAACTTGATACGGGGGCTGGTTGTACCTCTTCTTCTGGTACTCGAAGACATTTCTTCAGTTGAGAGACATGGAACACGGAAAATAGCCTTTAAATGTTCTGGTAATTGCAATCGATAAGCCACTTCTCCCCTCCTTTGCACTATCCGATAGGGTCCCACAAATCTTGGTGCTAACTTCCTCTTAACTCCAAAACATTTCACACCCTTCATTGTGTGAAACCTTCAAATAGACATAGTCACCAACATTGAACTCAAGCGGTTTCCTTCGTTTATCAGCATAGCTTTTCTGGCGAGATTGTGCAGACGCGATATGCTGCTGAATCGTTCTAACTTGTTCTTCTGCTTCTTTCACAAAGTCAATACCATAGTACTGACGTTCCCCTGGTTCTACCCAGTTTATCGGTGTCCTGCATCTTCTACCATACAGAGCTTCAAAAGGAGCCATCTGTATACTTTCTTGATAACCATTGTTGTAGGCAAACTCTGCTAATGGTAACCATTTTCCCAAGAACCTTTTGCTGATAAAACACAGGCTCTTAACATATCCTCTAGAACTTGATTCACTCTCTCTGTCTGCCCTGATGTTTGCGGATGATAGGCGGAGCTTCGGACTAAATCCGTGCCTAACTCCTTCTGCAACTTTCCCAAAACGGTTGCAGTAAACTGTGGTCCGCGATCAGAGACTATAGCCCTGGTACACCGTGCAGTCGCACAATCAGACTTATGTAGATCTCTGCATAATCTGGGGCCTTATAGTTGGTCTTGACTGGAATAAATGTGCGGTCTTTGTGAGACGATCCACAATTACCCAAATTGAATCATTACCTTTCTGAGTCGTGGGTAAACCAACAATGAAATCCATACTCACTTCTTCCCACTCCATTCAGGTATAGCTAATGGCTGAAGCATTCCAGCTGGTTTCAAATGAATAGCTTTTACTCGAAAACACGTGTCACACCTTGCAACATAAGCAGCAATTTCTTTCTTCATTTTGGTCCACCAAAATCTCGGACGCAAATCTTGGTACATTTTTGTACTTCCAGGATGAATAGATAATTTGGACAAATGTGCTTCATCCATGATCCGATTCCTGAGTTCTCTATCCTTAGGCACCACTAAACGTTGGTGAAACCATAGAACTCCATTTTCGTAAACGCGAAAATGCTTATTGGCCTCTTTTTCATCCTTGAGCCTTTCCTTAATATGATAGATCCCTTTATCAGTTTTCTGGCCTTCTATAATTTGGTCAACTAACACATTGCGCAACTCTAAATCATGTAGCACTGCAGCATGTGTTAAGCTGAACTCATCCTCTGGTAGAGGCTTCATAGTATTACAGTGTGATTTCCGGCTCAGAGCATCGGCCACAACATTCGCCTTGCCTGGATGATAGTGAATTTGAAGATTATAATCCTTAATCAATTCCAGCCATCTTTTTTGCCTCATATTCAATTCTGCTTGCATGAAAATATATTTAAGACTCTTGTGGTCGGTGTACATATTGCAGACATTCCCAAGCAGATAATGTCTCCAAATCTTCAAAGCATGTACAACGGCAGCTAATTCCAGATCGTGAGTTGGGTAATTCACTTCATGCTTTCGCAATTGCCGCGAAGCATAAGCAGTCATTCTGTCGTCTTGCATGAGAACACAACCTAGGCCTACCTTTGACGCATCACAAAAGACATCAAAGGGTTCTCAACATCCGGTTGAGCTAAAACAGGAGCAGTGGTCAACAGCTTCCGCAAGGTACGGAAGCAGTCTCGCACTTCTTGTCCATTCAAATTTCTGATTCTTTTGCAACAAACTGGTCATTGGCTTTGCAATCTTGGAGAATTCTGGAATAAAACGGCGGTTAGGTAATATCCTGCTAAGCCCAAGAAACTACGAATCTCACCAACTGAAGTAGGAGCTTCTAGTCCATGACTTCCTGTACTTTGCTAGGGTCAACTGAAATTCCTTCTTCTGACAGAATATGACCAAGAAATTGTACCTTTTTCAACCAAAATTCACACTTGCTGAACTTAGCATAGAGCTTGTGTTCCCTGAGTCTAGATAAGACAACCCTCAAATGTTCTGCATGATCTTCTGCATTTTCCGAGTAAACCAGAAATATCGTCAATGAACACTACCACAAACTTGTCCAATTCTGGCATGAACACGGAATTCATCAAACTCATAAAATATGCTGGAGCATTGGTTATCAAAGGACATGACAAGATACTCATATAACCCGTATCTGGTTGAGAAAGCGGACTTTGGATATCCTGCGGTCTGATTCGAATCTGATGATACCCTGACCTTAGATCAATCTTAGAAAACACCTTGGCCTTGATAACTGATCAAAAAGGATGTCTATCCTAGGTAACGGATACTTGTTCTTAACAGTCACGGCATTGAGTGGACGATAATCCACACACATGCGCAAGGACTTATCCTTCTTTTTGACAAACAAAGCTGGGCAACCCCATTTGATACACTAGGTTGAATGAATCCCTTGTCCAAGAGTTCCTTGATCTGGGTCTTGAGTTCTGCCAGTTCATTGGGCGGCATTCGATACGGTCTCCTAGAGATTGGTTGCAGTTCCTGTAACAACTTCTATCACAAAACTCACTGCTCTCTTTGGTGGTAACCCTGGTAACTCATCTGGAAAAACGTCCGGAAAATCCCTAACAACTGGAATTTTGGAGAGGTCTTCTATAGCAAGAGTACAAGATAAGTCAACAAGATCGGCACCTCGAGGAAGAGATACGCGAAGCTTGTTACCTGTCCGATAATCAGATAAGGTAAGAGTTCTGGTTGCAGTGTCTAACACCGCATTCCACCCTGGTCATCCAACTCATGCCTAAGACTACATCCATACTTAGCCCTGGTAAAAACACACTAGATTGGCTCCAAACTTATGCCCTCCAATGTCGATGGCCCATTACACACCATCTGTCTAGATAACAATACCTCTCCCTACGGAGCTCACGCAAACCCATAATCCATTTCAGATTTCTTCTGATTATGCTTTTGTGCAAATGCCTTGCCTCATGAAAGAATGCGATGATCCAGTATCAAATAAAACAACTGCAGGATGATGGTTCACGAGACACATATACCGGCAGTCACAGGTTCTCCTGCACGAGCTTCTTCTGCAGTCATATTATGCAGACGCGCTGGATAATTAGCCTGCTGCTTCTTGGGATGTGGCAATACCTTGCAAAGTGCCATCTTGGTTGCAATTGAAGCACGGTCCCCGAACTATTGGCTTGGTCCCAGTGAGCTGCCTTGTCCTGCTCGAGCTTGACTTGCTGCCACCTTGTATGGTCGTTGACCACGCTGAGCTTCTGCTGTCCTTCTTCTGAGGCGGCCTGAAACGAGCCCCAGGTGCTGGTGGTCGGTATTGAGAACGCTGGGCTGGTGGTCCTCTAGACTGAGATGGTCCAGATTCAAAGGTCCTCTTCCTAGCTTGCTTGCAGTATGCTTGTTATTGTGATTCTCCGGATCAGGCAGTCACTAATGAAGTCATTGAAAACTGTGCGGGATGAAGTACCCACTGATTTTCCATCTTAGTATTCAACCTCTCTTTAAAGCTAGCTATCTTCTTAGCATCGGTATCAACAAAGTCTGGTGCATATCAAGATAAAGAGTTGAACAAATGATGATACTCGGTCACTGATCGAGTTCTTGTGTTAAGCTCATGAATTAGCCATCTTCATAAGTCAAGCCTGGCGGAATATAGTGCCCGCGAACAGCTTCGGTGAACATTATTCTCCAAGTGACAGGTGTACGGGCTGGATAAGTGGTACGGTGATGTCCCCACCAAATTCCGGCTGGCCCCTGTAGCTGATGTGCAGCATATTCTGCCTTCAACTCCTCTGTAAGCCTGAGCAGTCGAAACTTCTGCTCTATTGTATGCAACCACTCTTCTGCTTCTAGAGGTTCTGTGGCTTCCTTGAAAATTGGCGGCCTTGTGTCCAGAAAATCCTTGAACGAGCTGTACTGATTCGGCTCAGGGCGTTGATTGCCATGCGCCAAATTCTCTCGCAGAAGCGCCTCGATGTTGCGTTGACTTCCCAAGAACTGAGCGAGAGTTGCTCGGCTGTGGGTGGTGGAGGAGGTGGTGGATTGCGGTTTTCCCTGTTACCATCATTACCACCACTACCACCCGCCCCACTGCGAGTCATCGTCATCTGCATGTAGTGATAGCAATAATCATTAAATGACGTTGCCATTATTGCGGAGAACAATAAACCATGCCAACGGAAAGTATTCGGAAAACGAATTCGCCAAACAATTGCAGAGGCATAATAAATCTCGATCCACATTGCATCATCACATGATAAAAGATGCTCATCACATAACATACAAAAGTCAACATAACATCCATAGGTGCCCATACATACGGGACTTTCAAAGGTTTTGCGTCACACGCGCACAGGTCCATCACACAACCTTACATCCACATGATAACCCAAAGATCAGCGCTAGTGACATGAGACAAGATCACTACTCGCTAACACTAACTAGTCTACTCCCTAATGGCACCATCGTCATCATCGTCGTTGTCATCATCATCACTCGAGATGTTCGAAGAACCACTGGACGAAGCATGAGAATCCGGGTCCTCCTGAGGAAGGATAGGGTTCCTCTCATTCTCACGGCGATGAATCTCCTCATGTAGGCGATCATTGTAGTCCTGGAGATGATGAAGTTGCAGCTCCAAATCTCCCACCTGTAGCCTGAGAAGCCTGTTCTGCTCAGTCGCGCGCATACCCTCGAGACAAACACTACGTAGCGACTCCTCAGTCTCGGCCATGATGGTGGATAAGAAGGTCGTCATACCCTGCTGGTCACTAAGCTGCTGTGCCGTCTCCTGCTCCCTCTGACGAGCCTGGTCTCTCTCAACGGTCATGTGAGCTAGCTGAGTGGTAAGAAGGTCGACCTCTGTAGCATGCGCCTCCTGACCCTGATGATGTGCAGCTATCTCCTCACTGAGGATGTGGTCCAGGTGGTCGTAGCTACGTGACAGACACCCGTAGGTAGCCATGAGTGCAGCCATCGCACTCCCAGCTGGCCCTGCGCAGTGCTCACGCTCTGAAGAACTGGTCCCCAACACAGTGGCACCCGGCTGACGCCACACTGACTGGTACGGATCTGCTGTAGGGAAACACCGGCTGTGGCCTGGGCAACTACCTCTGGATGATCCTCCATGATGTCCCGAAGAACAGTGTACGCAACTTGGTTGGCTCCATCCCAAGGAGTCCTGCCCTGAAGAGCGAACACCCTGCGGCACCACACATGATCCTGCGGATCACGGCTGGGCACGTCCACCTCAACTGTGTACATGTAGCGATCCTCTGAAAACTGAACTCGATGCCACTCATATTGCGGCTCCTGGCCCTCCTGGTATCCGACTAAGTGCAGCACCCTCCACAAAAGAGTAGGCATGCCGAACTCCTCCAGAAAATCCTTGTCCAGGGTCCCAGCATATAATTGGGCCTCCTGCCTCCAGTCGACTTGCGGGCGGTACGCTTAGTGCGGGCCATCTGAAAGAAGTGTATCCACATAGTTTTTAATTAGTTGAGAACAACTTTTATTTAAGAACGGGACGGATAACGTAAGGAAGGAAGTAAGATTAATGCAAAATTATATGATCATGATGCATGAGCGTAACATACGTCCTCACTGCCTAACAATCTAACGGCTAGACGGTGGCATACAACGTTCACTCATAGCGTTAACTAGCGTACTACACGTTCGCAAGTTAGCGTACCTGCAGAAAATCCATTTCAGCCCTCCCACAGTATGAATATCATGCATTGCTGAAATTTAAATCTAATACTAACTTAGGCGCATACCCAGTATACACGTAAGCAGTATATGCACCCTTCAGAAAAATATTACTCCCACGATCAATACTTCCACATATACTTGTGTGCAACAGGTATATATGTCAGTACCATTTAAGCACTCCCTAGATTGGCGGTTGTCCAATCATGCTCTCACAACTCACTTATTACCTTGGCGTAGAGGCAATTGATCCATACATTACTATTCCGAGGAATAGCACCCATACAATTTCACCCTTGCCGTATGGACGACAGATAACAGAATTTAAATATGATGCACACCCCCAAGTTAGTACTTAAATAGCCACCTAAATTCCTATTGGGCATAAGGACTTGGTCACTGGCACACCTTAGCTTTAATCCTTAAGATTTTCCAAATCCTAATATAACTATAAGTTGGCAAATATAGCTTTATCCTTTATAAATTATTGTTTTTTAAAAATACACCCATGAACAGTAACGCAGAACCTGCTCCGATGCCAGCTGTAACAGAACCGACCAATTTGCACCAGATTAAGCACTGAAAACCTCCGCTCTCGCAGAAATCATCGAGTACTTAAGCTCGTACAAACCCGGTAGTCCGGAAATCTCGAAGGATTTCAAATCATTCAACGACATCCAGCCAAGATCGTACTTGTTCCACGAACATGCTCACGGGTTACATCATAGTTGCATAAAGTTCAAATTACATCGGAGTACGAAATAATATTACAAACCATAGTTTTGATAGTAGTAGCGGAAGCAACATAGTCTTTAAAACATAAGTTTGGATTGTTCATAAATACGGTGCCATCAGTTGACCGGGTCCACAAAAGCAACAGATGAGATAAGTGTTGACCATGCCCTTGGTCTAGTCATCACCCGTTACCGGGTACAAGCAGTTCTCGCAGTAACCATAAAAGCACTGGCCATCTGCAACAACAAGGGAAATAAACCCTGAGTACGAGAAGGTACTCAGCTAGACTTACCCGACAAAACCAGAAATAATGAGACACCAAGGATCATGTAGGCTATATAAGTGGGGTTGGCTGTACATACTCCTTTGCATGAAAGCTTTAGTAATAAAACTCAGTTTCAGATGTTGGCAATTAACTTACTTTACTAGATTTGCACCTGTACTAAACAAGCACTCGCTAATTAATCAATCAAGAGTGACTATTTCATCAATAGCCTTTCAGATTCCATAACCATTTTAGTTCCATAAGTTCTACGGGAGATGATCTAAAGTCAACTGCTCACTGTCCAGGAGCGATGGCGATTATAATCGATTCCTACCCAGCTGGGGATAAAATGTCACACTCGCCCGGCACATTCCGGCTACGGCAGTCGTAAGCTACCAGTCAGGAGATTCGAGAACACAATGCGCGGGACGGCCATGGGCCCTTCTACACCGGGGGTTATCTCAGTGCCAGGTCGCTCAATCTATAACTGCCCACGGTCATGCCAGGTCGATCAGGCCCTGCCTGCCCTCGGACCATGCCAGGTTGATCAGAATAGTTGCCCACGGTACAGCTGAGGCCCTGGGTGTTAGGCGTCAACATCTCCATCACCGGCTCGAATAACCTTACTCGGCTTCGCGGGAGGTACTCAGACCTACTCCGTTAAGTGATCGACGCGTTCAATTTGACTGAAGTTACATTCCCGAACGGGTCCTAGGCGACACAGACGGGAGCCTACTAGCACACAGAACCCATGTCCTGCTGCTCTTACATCCCGCCTCCGTCTCAGATTAATTATCACATGGTTATCTCATGATAGCACAGGCTAAACATGATCAGTATCCACCTATTGCGGGAGACAGGGAATCACCCGACTTTTACCGGTCTAAGCAGGGCTAAGCATATAACGAGCCTAGACCTAAACAGGGATATCAAGATATATTGCCGGTGGACAAGGATAAGTAATAATGCATCAACGGTAGCAATCAATTCCTATAACCTAATGCAACATCCATCAACAGGTTAATTGTAAACATTTGCAAACCGTAGGAGTTAGAATGCTCCGGGGCTTGCCTTGCTCAAAGTCCGAAGGGCGGTGATCGCGGCACTCCGGCAGCTCTTCAACGTCTCCTCCTGGGACTTCTCTTCCGGCGTCTCCTCCTGGTACTGCTCCTCGGGTGACAGATCCTGAACTTCCACTACCGATCCTGCATGATGCATAACATGAATAAATAACGCGAATGCATGCGGGATGCATGGGGATGCAACATGGAACAAGGCATTCCAGGAGATAAGCACATGTCATCTACTGCTACTCAACTGCTTAACCTCCCATATTCAACTTGTTAAGCTATGTTGTCACCACATTAAAGTATACTTAATGAGTTTATTACCCTCTAATTACTTGCTGGAATAAATCTAATTAAACTAGCCTATAACAGCAACCCAACCTAGATAGCTTCAGAAAAATCTACAGAAATTACTGGAAGTTAACAATATGTAATCTAGTCTCTGGTCCCAATTTCATCCCATTTGGACTTAAACTCCATTCTCTATGAAAAAGACAAATTTATCATGAAAAGGTGCTTTGAACTACACATCCTATCACAAAGTGTCAAACAACAGGTTTCATAATTTCTTCTGAACTTCTTAGCACAAGAGCAGTCAGCAAAATTTACCAAGTTCATATTCCACATATTTTAATTACTACAAAATTCACAAGAAAACAGCATTTAACCAATTTTAAAGCTACTGCCAAATTAATTCACAGAACATCCTCATATTATATTTTTCTCTGAAACTACACACTTACAACAACCTATCAAAACTGGAATCACATTTTTCTAACTTATACATAATTAGTTATGCATTTTTCAAGTTAACAGCACTTTTCTAACTTAAATAAATCTACACATAAAAATGTCACCAATAATGCACTTAACATTTTTCACAGATAGGTCTAAACATGCAGAGCACACAACAAACTTGTTTCACCAATTTGGACTTAAAATGAGCCTTGAACACATTTTAGAAGCCTTTAAACCATTTGTGCAAAAACTGGATTTAAAAAAAACTAAATCTAAAACACTACGGATACCCAACGTAACTCAGCCGAGGCCCAACGCAACGCAGCCGAGGCTTAGCAAAACTGTTATGCACACACGGCACTTCCGAGCCTCACTGCACACAGACTCTCCTTTTCTCGTACTCTTTCTTTCTCTGTCGGCGAGGCCCACTAGACAGGCGACCAAGTTACTGAGGCCAGGCTCGGCAGGTTACCGCGCGAGGCCAGGCTCGGCAGTCAACGGCGGACATTGGCGCCGTCGCTGTTGACCGGCCCTAGCTCACCGGCGGCGAGGCTTTTGGCGATGTCGAGGCTACCACTGGACGCGGGTTGCGAGACGAACACGACTGACTGACTTGCTGAGCCAGAGGGATACCGGAGCAAGCTCGACGGCAGCCATGGCGGAGCGGCGAAGCTCTTCCGGGCGAGCTTGAGACTCGGCGAGACTAATACTAGCCCAAGCAAGTCCTAAGCGACCTATTGGAGCAACTTTCGGGCCTCGGCATCCTCGGCATTGCTCGGCGCCATGCACGGCGGCGATCCGCGGCGGTCACGGCGCGACTGGCCCCTGATCCGGCGAACTCAAGGCACGAGAGAGGTCTCCATCTGACCCTAAGCTACTATGGAGGTCGGGAAGGTAAGAACTGGGCTCGGATTGGGGTGGTTTGGCCGGAGATGGCCGGTTCACGTGAAGGTCACGGCGGCGGCCATGGCGGAAGCTTGAGGATGGCATCCGCTGTTCCGGCGGCCAGAGAGGAAAAGAGGGAAAACCAACCCTTGCCGGTGAAAGAGGAGATCAGGGCGGAGAAACTGGCGAGAGGAATTGGACGGCGGCGCACGGTGGAGCGAGAAATTGCTCGTCGCAGTTCGGCGGCAAATGGCGGTTTGGGCGAACTGGAGAAGATGGTGGAGTGGCTGGCGAGCTTGTGAGCGAGAGAGAGAGTGAGCGAGTGAGTGAGCGTGCGGAGCACGAGCGCGGAGTGGAGAGGATGCAAATGAGCAGGAGGGCGCAGGTGCATTGCACCTGGCCGGTTGCCGTCGGGGAGGAGCTCCCGACCGGGCGGCGGCGTCAGGCATCGCGCGACACGCGGCGGCGAGGACGGGGTGCATGGAGCGACGTGGCGCTTGCTGCGCAAACCACGGGCGGCGAAGTCGGTGGTTTGGCCGGCCGGCGAGGCGGTCTCGCGGCGGCGAGGCGGTTTCTGCCGGTGGAGGTGAGCGGCGCGCGCGGGGGAAGAAGAGGGACTGACCGGTGGGGTCCACGGGTCAGGATTAAACTAATGAAGTTTGGTTACAAACTTTGATGCTCTATAACTCCTAAACTAGACCGAATTAGGAAATGGTCCAAAAAGCAAAGTTCCTTAGAATTTTGTAACGAACAAATCATCTTTAAGGCTCAAGTCCAAATTCTGCTTAAAACAAGAATTTAGTGCTAAACCATTTTTCCTAATGCAAGAAATCCTAATTCAAAAGCTTTTTCTGAGAAAGTGCTTTAAAGCAAAGTTGTTCCTTTCATCAAGATCTACAACTTTGTTATAAGGCACTTGGTCAGAAACAGAAAGCATAACAAGGTTATACTAGACACTAAACAAGGACTTAAGCATTCAACAAGCATATGCACAAGAAATGATGAGATGCTATGCTCATGCCATGACAAATTATGCAGTTTAAGGAATGCTTAACACCTAGGGTGTTACAAATGTCATGATGAGGAGTTGAAAATTTTGAGAGGAATCGGGTTTTGGTTCTGGTTCCACCTCCTCCTGAGTGTCACCCTATTGGGACAAATGGGTTTTTCATAACAAACCAGAGAGGATGGCCAGTTGTGAGAAACAAGGCCAGACTTGTAGCCCCGGGGTATAGTCAGAAGGAGGGGATAGACTATGAGGAGACGTTTGCTCCTGTAGCTCGTTTGGAGGCAATTAGGATCCTCTTGGCTTTTGCTGCATCCAAGGGTTTCAAACTTTTCAAATGGATGTCAAGAGTGCCTTCCTAAACGACTACATAGAAGAAGAGGTGTATGTAAAACAACCCCCCGATTTCAAAAATCCCAAGTTTCTAAACCATGTTTTTAAACTTAACAAAGCTTTATATGGTTTGAAACAAGCCCCTAGAGTCTGGTATGATAGGTTGAAACCTTTTTGCTTCCTAAGGGTTTTAAAATGGGATGTATGGATAAAACTCTTTTTCTCCTCAAGCAAGGCAATGACACTTTGTTGGTTCAGATTTACGTGGATGATATCATTTTCGGTGGTTTCTTATCATGGCTTTGGTTGCCAAGTTTGCAGATACAATGAGTTGGGAATTTGAGATGAGCATGATGGGCGAGTTGACATTCTTTCTCGGGTTGCAAATCAAGCAATCCCGAGAAGGGATGTTTGTGCACCGGGCAAGTACACCAAGGACATAGTGAAGAAATTCGATATGGGTGAGGCCAAGCCTCTTCCAACACCCATGTCGACCACGACGGCCCTGGATGCGGACGAGGAGGGAGAAGCCGTGGATCAGAAGGAGTACCGAAGTATGATCGGGTCGCGGTTATACCTGACGGCGACACGCCCAGACATTTAGTTCGTGGTGTGTCTTTGCGCGCGATTTCAGTTGTCGCCGCGCACCTCTCACTGTCAGGCGGTCAAGCGCATTATGAGGTACCTTCGTTTCACTCCAGAGTTCGGGATTTGGTATTATGCTTCTTCTACCCTCTTTCTTTGCGGTTACTCTGACGCTGATTTTGCAGGTTGCCGACTTGACCGCAAGTCCACTTCTGGGACTTGTCAGTTTTTGGGTTCTTCTCTTGTATCTTGGTCTTCTCGCAAGCAGTCTAGTGTCGCCCAGTCTACCACAGAGGCTAAATATGTTGCTGCGGCTAGCTGTTGTTCCCAGTTGTTGTGGATGATGGCCACTTTGCGTGATTTTGGTCTGAGTTTTTCTCGAGTTCCATTGCTTTGTGATAGCATGAGTGCGATTAGCGTTGCTGAGAACCTCGTGCTTCATTCTAAGACCAAACACATTGATGTGCGCTTTCATTTTTTGTGAGACCACTATGAGAAGGGTGATATCGACCTTCACCATGTCGGTACTCATCATCAGTTGGCAGATATTTTTACTAAGCCTTTGGACCAATCAACCTTTACTAGGTTGAGAGGTGAGCTTGGTGTGTGTTTTCCCTTTTAGTTGGGGGAAACATTTTGGTTATTGTATCATAGACTGACTTCTTTTGTTTTGTTCTTGTTTAGTCTTTGCATTTCATCATGTTTGCATCTTTATTTCTTTTTTCGAGCTTCGTGTCTATAATCCTTAGAATGAATCTATTCTATGATTAGTGTATGCTCTGATGATATATGATGCTTGTAGCTCAGGCTCTTCTTGATCACTGATACATATTGTGAGCTGAGCTATTTTTTTAGAACCGTGAATATGCTTAATCAAATATAAAATTTGAAACTTGTTCATCATTGAGATTGGCATCTAGCATGTGTAGAATGTGTTGAAGTTACTTGGGCTATTCTATATGCTAGGTTGCTATGTCTCTAGTTCTGAGTCTCTCACTTGCTTGGAATGTTCATATTCTGTTAAAATTGAACCAAGTCTAAGTGATTTGAAAAGATCGAGATGGGATTGCTTGACAGCACATCACGGTATCGAGACTGTTTCTCATTGCACATTGAGTTAAACTTGAGCCGTGTAGTGCAAGACCAAAACCGTTGCTTCAAGCCTTTGATTGCTTATGCATAGGCTTAGCTCAGTTGAAAAGTTAGGCAATGTCAAGCTTTCAACCACTCGCAATCACATGCACAAAATTCAAACTTGTGTATAATCAACGCTGCAACTCCGATAAAATTTGAAAACTCAAGTCTATGTTTCTCTCAATATCATGATGATTGAACTTTGCTAGGGGTAGTTCACCTTGTATACATGTTTAGCACTTGCTTAACTTTCTGTCTATACATGTTTGGTGCTATTTTGATGGTGAAACCTATTGACGCAAAACGTGACACCTCACGCCAAGCACACAGCAAGCCGAAAAGCTAGCTTCAATCGGGTCCCCGGAATGTGCTAAATCCGGAGACGTGCCAGTCGGTTTGACCTGAAAACCAACAAGGGAAAAAACTGTGAGAATACCTTTGGAACATGCCGGATAAAACCAGACAGTTCCATATGTACAGCTTTGGAAGCCATTCACGACGGAACACAGCTATAGAAGCTGTCTGTCAGAGCATGTTTATAAAGTCATTCGGCTAATATGAGAACAGAGCATGTAAAGCATATTAACTACCGAATGCATATGTAAAGAAAGACATGCTTGAACAAAATAAAGGTATCATAAACAGGTAACTTGCAAATATCTCTATTTAAATAACACATGCATAGGCTAATCCAACTAATCTGCCGCACGTTTAGTCTTCATAAGCCGGTCAGGTATAAACTCAAGCAAAGCTAATCCACCGCATGATACCACTTGCTATAAGTCTACACCGCTTCTTATAATTAGATTAATCCACCGCATGATACAATCTAATTATAACAAGCTAAAAGCATGCATGTATTTGAATAGATCTATAAAGGCTCATTACTCGTGTAAGCTTAACTAAAATCGGCAAACCAGCCGAATTGTGGTCCATGAAGAAGGAACAAACAAACAAGCACGATTAAACTAATCTAAAACCTGCATCTGCCGCACGACACCTAGTTTCATCAAAACCAAATCATGATTGACATGCATGAACCCACAACATGTGACAATCTAGATTGAAAGTTGATTCGGCCATCATGATCTTATGATTAAAAGAGAGCACAAGCAAACTCGTGCGACAAGGACGACCAAAGATCAATCTAGATTGGGCAAAAATGTGTTACAAGAATTAAATAAATAAAAAATATAACACATGATAACTTAATGAATCCATTAGATCTGCCAAATCTAACAAAGCCGATAACTATTTTTACTCATGACTTAATCCGCCGCACGATACAAGGCATAAGCAAAAACTTCCCGTCATAAACTTAAATCGGCCGCACGATACTAAGCTTAACGTACGAAACTACTTGCATCATATCTAAATCCACCGCATGATAATAGACATGATAGCAAGGTTGCCGGTACTTACGGAGGTCGACGGATCGACGATTCCTCTCGAAGAACTCGACGACACGACTAAGGACTCGAAGGTGGCACGGGGCCAGTTTGTATTGATATGGTTGTGAACGATTTTATAATGGTTGAGGGTTTATATTTATACCCTGGATGAAACACGAGTCCTAAACGATTATGATTTGCATAATAAAATATGGAAAGATACAAATTCTACTTCCAAATTCTTCGGCATTCTCCATAGTCACGAGTCTTCTGATGCAAGTCGGTTTTATTTTGCAACTTCCATCTCCCGAATGGAGTTATCATCTTGTAAAATAGCCGACCGCACAAGCATGCACCGAAACCTTGAAGACCAAATAGCCATCCGATTGCTTGCCGAATCCTTCCTTCTCTGCTGGCTGGGTCCACCTGTCATACTCTTGCGCGTCCAAGAATTTGGTGTCAACACATGCCCCCTAATTTTGGGACAAATATTTGTTTCAAAATTCCTTTTCCATACACACACGTGGAATCCGCGGAAGCATCTCCCTTTTGTAGAAACCTCGCATGTCATAATTACTTCACCTACCGATTCATCTCCTGCTGCGCCTTTTGGAATCCTTTAAAATCTCCATTCACTTTGTTCTAACTCATGCTCTCCGAACTCCCCTGCTTCATTTCCAAACCAGAAAACCCTCTTTTCTCCTGTTACCCCAATCAACCAGAAGATGTCTTCTGAAGTGAGCCGCCATAGCTCCGAGTTCGGAGCTTCCAGCACTTCTAAGAGGAGGTTTGTCCTTCATCGTCTTCATCCTGAAAATGAAGCAGCTGCCCTCACACTGTTGCTCTTGTTCTTAGGAGGACTGGTGACGATCTTCCCGAGGGCCTGTCCCAGAAGATTGCAGATGTTCAGTTCGATTTGGAAAGGAAGGATCGGGAAATTACCCGAATTTCTAAAGAGCGTAATATCGCTCGGGAACGGGCCATTGGTAAGTATTCTTTCACTATCCCTTCCTCACTTTTTCCTTCTATTCCTATCGATTCTCCCTTCTTTTCAGCTCTGGAGGCCAAACTCCATTCTCTCGAAGCTGCCATTGCTGACCTCGCCTTTGCGGCCGATGCACCGGGCACGACGGCCCTGAGGCGGGTGAACGAAGTCACCTGAATCATCCCTGAAATCTCCAGAGCTGGTATGGGATACGGCGCGGCGCTTGCCTTCAATGCTGTACGGATCCATTCCGGCGCCGACTATCGTAATTTTGATGTCTGCGAGCGAGGATAAGAATACAGGGTAGCACACTTCGTAGATGATATGAAGGAGGCTGGAACAGAACTGGCTGATTCCTTCGATCATGACCTCCCGATCAGACAGAGGATAGGATGGACGAACTGATTTCTATTGTAAACTTGAACCCTCCTTCTGTAAAATATGAAGCTCCTTTCGTTCGTCCGGTTTTGAAATCAATCTGTGATTGATCCTTCGAGATCAATGTGTGCTCCATTTTGCGCACCAGCCACTGATTTTTTTTTACTTCAACGGCGATGTTTTCTACATCGGCTATTGTTGATAATAGCATCAGATACCTTCGCCCTGCGGATAATTTGTTGTAATCGGTCATCTTAGATTCAAAGTTCCGGCTTTCCGATCCATGATGATATTAAGGCAGCATCTCCTAAAGGATTTTTTTGACCTTCAGCTCTCTGCTTTCAGTGTTGATCGGTAACATGAGTTCCCAAACTACTAATTAAAACTAAACGACTCTTAGCCAATTCCTATCAACTTTCTGATTCTGGGGTCATAACCTCTTCCAATCACTAAAAACCTGGCTTGGCCCAATAACGGCCCATAAGCCGTGAAAACCCTACTCCGATGCTTGGTCCTTCAATATGCAAGCCATGGTTCTATAAATATGACCCTACACAAGCCGTCACTCTTGACTTCAACCAAACAGCTTGACTCGCAAGAAACTTCCACCCCTCAGCTTCGGCTCAAACCAGAGAGAAAATCTTCCGCTTGTGTTTCCATCAATGGCAGGCAATAGCGACCATGACAATCATAACTTTGGAGACGAAATAGGAGGAAGCCGAGCACCAACTCACCAGTGTCATGGGTAAAAACGAACTTCCTGCCCCCTTGCGATAGCTTTTTGCTTGCCTATCTCTGATTCATTGTCCATTTCCTCTCCAGAGCAGGATCCTCCTTCAGTCGAACTTGGGTTCTTCTTCCAGAAACGGTAGCTCCAATGATTTCTTTCATCCTTTTCCAAAGCCACCAGATTATGAGTTTGATGATTCACTCTAGCAGACCTGTTTGGACACTCCTCGGTGCTGCGAGGAAGAGGGTAAAGTCCAAAAGGAACTGGAAGATGTATTTAAGAAATACGGCATCGAGGAAGCTGAATGGGTAAATCAACGGAAACAGCTCTGCAGTATCTTCACAGGTTAGCAAAATCTTGGTTCTTCTCCTTCTCCCGATTTTGCTTTCGCCTAACATACTTCTCCTTTTTTTTGTCAGCCTTGTCTGCAGAGAATGACCGTTTGAAAGCAGCAGTAAACAGAATTGTCCTTAAGGTGAATGCTCGTGGGGATTCCGCTGAAGCTCGTCTTGACGCCGTGGATGGCCGCATAGATCAGGCCGTCATCCAAGGTGTGCACGTCGGGGTTTCCCTTGGGCTATCAGCAATGAGCTCTTGGACCAAAGAAGATTACTCCTTCCTACCAGTTGGCTTCGCAGGCGGGGATCCGGATGAATCTGAAGACCTTGAAATCTACGATAATCATGCCACTACTATTGCCGAGATTACTGACCCGCAATCCATTGTAAACAAATTATTTCAAGGGTAGCTTGTATCAGGATAAATCTGTGAGTGAAGCTCGTAACATATGAGACTGGTTTCCCCCTGAATAATGCCTATCTGCATCTTCGACCATCTCAGTGATTTTTCCGATTGCGGCATTTCTTCAGAGAAAATGTTTCCCGAACGCATGACATCATCCTAGCCGACTAGATCTTGTTTTTGATGTGTCATGTCACTCGGCATCTTATTTACTACACTTCACCTTTCTCTTCCCCAAATAAACCTACCATTCGAAAAAATGCTAGGATTACCAGGTCATGAACACTGTTGCACTAAAGGCGATATAAGTAATATCGGCTATAACTTAAACTTTCTTGGAACATTTTTTCTGTTAAAGGTGATGCTTTACACATCGGCTGTATAAAAATGTCTTTGCATCTGCTTCAGATACAATTTCCATGCATTCGGCCTTTAACAAATAGTGCCGAAGCTTTAATCCACGATTGGTGCATATATGAACAAAACCTCTCTACAGCCGAATACCCTTCTCTGGGTTTAACATTTTTGGCTAATGCTAGCTGCTACCTATCTTTCCCTTTAAACTTAAAATAAGGGCCGATCCTGCTGTAAGGCTATCGGCTGCCACGTACAACTTGAAATGATCACCAAGTCGAGGAAATGCCTTCATATGCTTTTCAATTTCACCAAGTCCCTTCGTTGTACGTCACCCCTCATGAATTCTTGATTTCTTTTGAGTTTCAGCAATGGAGAAATAAGCAGAACTTTTATACACCCGAGACCCAAACTTGGCACACATCGGTCCTATTTCAGCTTCATCATCAACACTTTATTCCTTGTCAGCCGATATGAAACTTGGTCCCAACTCTTCTCCATTACCATCAGTTGGACTATTTAAAAATTACTCTGAGAGCCGACCGTCTGAATCGGCTATTGGTCCTTGTCGAAAACATTCACAGGACCTACTTCCCAAGCTCTCCCAGAGAAGCACTCGACACCATCATATTCCCAGTAGATGGGCTCCGTATTAGCAACACTTACCGAATCATCTGCATGGACAATTTCGATATCATCTCCAATCCACTGGATAAGGAATTGATGCATAGTTGACGGCACACAACAGTTTGCATGTATCCAATCTCTTCCTAATAGTAAACTGTATGCCCCCTTGCCATCAATGATGAAGAAAGTAGTGACCAAGGTTTTAGTTCCAATTGTCAACTCAACATGAACTGCCCCCCCGAGTATCAGAGGAATTAACAACAAAGTCTCTCAACACCATGCCAGTCTTCAATAAGTCTTCACCTGCCATCCCAAGTTTTCTGAAGGTGGTATATGGCATGATGTTTATGGCAGCCCCTCCATCAGTGAACATCTTGCTCAGTGGCTTGCCATTAACATACCCCCTCATATAAAGTGGCTTCAAGTGCCGATGCTTAGCTGGTTTTATCGAATACTGCTCGTTGAGCCAAAACAAGATGAGCCAACAACTCTTGGAATTCATCTTCATCAAAGTTTGAATACACCTCGTCTCGGACATCCTGATCTTCAGGAGCTATGAATTCTGATGGAAGAAAGAAAGCCATGCATGCATCAGCCGAACGATCACCTCCATCCGGCTTTTCTTTAGGCCGCCAAACTCGCTTTATCTTGGCACTTGCTTGCTCTAACTCTTTGTTTCTTAGGCGTTCTACCCTTCTTTTCTGGCTCCTTCTCAACCCTGGCAGACACCACTGTCCTCTCTGCCAGACATACTCGCGGTATTCTTCTTCTCCAGTGCGAGTCCAACCGTGATTGGCACATCCTCTTCTCTGCCAATCTTCAGAATTATTTATTTTTAAGCGCCGATCGTCCTTAGGGACTCGTGCCCCAAGCCTTTCATGGACAGAACGGCGGTTGACTCGAGACTACCTATATTCAGAATACTGATTACTGCACTCAGGGCAGTTGTTCTTAACAGGCAACTTTAAGCCTTCGTTCCAACAGTACTAGAAAAACGAGCACCCCCAATGAGATTGTTCTTGCTCCCTCATATCTTCTCGCTCCTCTTGGTGCATCTCTTCTTCGTACCTTCGTTGTTTTTCCAGGAACTTCTGTTCTTCATAAAATCTCTGCTTCTGGTACCGTTCCTGTTCCCGACGCCATTTATTCAATAGAATACGTGTCGTAACCCTAGGTCTGGAAGTTTCACCCGTCTCAGCTCGGCTATTTTGGAACCGAACCCTCTGCTGAAGCTCTTTATTTGTAATTTGCCGATCAGGGTCAACAGCACCAGCTTCCCTCACTCTATCAGAGGTTAACACTTTCATTTTACTCTTACCCCTGGGATCAGCTGCATTGACCATATTAACAGAGAAAGACACAGTATTCTGTCCAAAAGGGCTATCATCAACCTTCATCTTTCCATCAAACCTCAGATGCCCGTCATGGATAGCTTTCTGGACCTGTACTCTGAACACTCGACAATCATTTATGGAATGGGATCTACTATTATCAAAACCACAATACTTCTTATCCTTGACTCCTTCGGGATGCAACATAGGGTGACCTTCTGGCAACTTGATGCGTCCTTCCTTCAACAAATACTCAAATAATTTATCTGACTTGGAAACATCAAAGTCATAAGTACCTTTTTGTTGCCTCAGCCATCGCTGGTTGACTTAAGTCGGCTCTTTAGCCCAGACTATTTTGGCTGCAGCTATTTCATCTTCATTATCGTATTCAGCTGCCTCTTCTAGAAAAGCCTGATACATTTCAGCAGCCACATCACCCTTCTGGAATTGATTATTCCTCTTGAATCCTTGGGCTTGACTGCTCATCATTGCCAACCTCTGCGATAACTGTCCGAGGTCATCAAACTCCATGCCGAATAGTTTCTCTTTGATACTCGGCAACATACCAGCTATGGCTATCCCCGGCAATGGGTCGTTCGGCAAATTCAGAGAATAGCAAAGATTCTTGGTTTCCCTAAATCGGCGTAGATATTCTTGTGGTGTCTCGCCAGGTTTCATCCTCAGGCTTATGAGATCGACCAACTTCTTTTCGCTTGTACCCGTGAAAAAGTACGAGTGGAATTTCTGTTCTAGCTCTGCCCACGTATTGATAGAATTTGCTGGCAGAGAAGCAAACCACGAGAAGGCTAGTCCTGTCAATGACAGTGGGAAGTACCGAATCCTCCAAGCTTCATCTGTAGACACCTCTCCAAGTTGCATCAAGTATCGACTGATATGCTCTACGGTACTGGTGTCATCTTGGCCTGAAAACTTGGCAAAATTAGTGGGAGGCTTTACCCTTGGAGGAAGTGCTACCCGATTGTTCCACTCTGGGTAAGGGGATTTGTAAGCATACGATTGACCCTTTGGTTTTAGGCCGAATTGATTTTGCATCATATCAGCCATCCTATACATAATGAGGTCAATATTCGAATCAGGAGCTGCCTGTGCTTGCCCCCCAGGACGTAGTCCTGCCGGACTCTTGTAGCCTAGATTCGGAAGGGCGTTAATTGCGCTATAATCAATGAACTCTTGATATCCATCTCCAAACATATTCCTCTGTATCCTGTTTGCTGCAGGAGATACATTAGAAGCAGATTGTGGGACGTTCCCCGTCGTGCCGAACGTGAGCTGGCCATAAGTTTGGGGAGGTTGCTGCGTCTCATGAGGAACAATGCCACCTGTGCTTGGGCCAGCTCCACCTCCTGCTGTGATCTTTCGATGTTGAGGGGGTACCGTGGAACATAGTGGTCCTTGCATTGGGTCGTCAGCTTCTTCAAAGCGTTTATCCGCTGTTGGACCGAAAATGCTAACCATGATAGCACAAAAAGTATTCAAGAAAGCTGCCTGATGATTGGTCGTGGCTTCCGATACAGCTTTGTACACTAATTCAGTCATCTTTCGAATAGCCTCCTCTTCGTTACTGTCAGACGACTCTGATTGGTGATGAGGAATGATCTTCGGGAATTCCTGCTTCTGGAAGACCCTGCCGCTCTTGTTCTTGGAGAAAGATGCCAAGCATTTGCGCTGGAATTTGTCACAACCTTGCTGTACTAAATCCTTTAAGTCTGGCAGCAACTCATCCATGGTCACATCTAGAATTTGATCTTCGCTGATCTCAGGCATCTTGAAATGAAGTGGTCCCACCAGGCGTGCCAAAAAGTGTGTTGACGCAAAACGTGACACCTCACGCCAAGCACACAGCAAGCCAAAAAGCTAGCTTCAATCGGGTGCCCGGAATGTGCTAAATCCGGAGACGTGCCAGTCGGTTTGACCTGAAAACCAACAAGGGAAAAAACTGTGAGAATACCTTTGAAACATGCCGGATAAAACCAGACAGTTCCATATGTACGGCTTTGGAAGCCATTCACGACGGCACACGGCTATAGAAGCTGTCTGTCAGAGCATGTTTATAAAGTCATTCGGCTAATATGAGAACAGAGCATGTAAAACATATTAACTACCGAATGCATATGTAAAGAAAGACATGCTTGAACAAAATAAAGATATCATAAACAGGTAACTTGCAAATATAGATCTATTCAAATAACACATGCATAGGCTAATCCAACTAATCTGCCGCCGCACGTTTAGTCTTCATAAGCCGGTCAGGTATAAACTCAAGCAAAGCTAATCCACCGCATGATACCACTTGCTATAAGTCTACACCGCTTCTTATAATTAGATTAATCCATCGCATGATACAATCTAATTATAACAAGCTAAAAGCATGCATGTATTTGAACAGATCTATAAAGGCTCATTACTCGTGTAAGCTTAACCAAAATTGGCAAACCAGCCGAATTGGGGTCCATGAAGAAGGAACAAACAAACAAGCACGATTAAACTAATCTAAAACCTGCATCTGCCGCATGACACCTAGTTTCATCAAAGCCTAATCATGATTGACATGCATGAACCCACAACATGTGACAATCTAGATTGAATGTTGATTCGGCCCATCATGATCTTATGATTAAAAGAGAGCACAAGCAAACTCGTGCGACAAGGCCGAACAAAGATCAATCTAGATTGGGCAAAATGTGTTACAAGAATTAAATAATAAAACATATAACACATGATAACTTAATGAATCCATTAGATCTGCCAAATCTAACAGAGCCGATAACTATTTTTACTCATGACTTAATCCGCCGCACGATACAAGGCATAAGCAAAAACTTCCTGTCATAAACTTAAATCCGCCGCACGATACTAAGCTTAACGTACGAGACTACTTGCATCATATCTAAATCCACCGCATGATACTAGACATGATAGCAAGGTTGCCGGTACTTACGGAGGTCGACGGATCGATGATTCCTCTCGAAGAACTCCACGACACGACTAAGGACTCGAAGGTGGCACGGGCCCGGTTTGTATTGATATGGTTGTGAACGATTTTACAATGGTCGAGGGTTTATATTTATACCCTGGACGAAACACGAGTCCTAAACGATTACGATTTGCATAATAAAATATGGAAAGATGAAGGACCGAGAAGCTACCCGAAAGCGACCAGAGGGGGGGTGAATGGGAGCTTCAAAAATTTCCTTTCGGAAACTAGATGCCACTGTCCCAAGATCAACCCCAAAAGCGAAACCTAGAGCTTGCTAATGTCCACGACCCTAGATGTAGGGTGGATGCTTCCTAGAAGCACAGCGGGACACTAGACAACCCTAGAAAGCCAACCCAAAAGACGGAACTCAAATCCGATCAAGAACGAACGAACCGCGAACGAAGACGCGCGAAACTGCAGCGACCGGACTCTGGCCTGCGTCCGGTCAGCAGGGACCGGACGCGTCCGGTCGTCAGAAAACAGCTCTGGGAGCTCTCTGTTCGCGACCGGACGCACGGAGCTCAAGCGTCCGGTCGTTCACTGAGCGTCCGGTCAGATGAGACAATGACACGGGAACAGTGCAAGCGTAGCGTCCGGTCGAAATGCAAACAGAGCGTCCGGTCGAGAGCGTCCGGTCAGTACGCAGAAAAGCTTGGCGCCGTGCTCAACGACCGGACTCTGAAAGCGTGCGTCCGGTCAGCCCGACAGAGCGTCCGGTCACCCCGCGACTGCACTGAAACTCCGGCGATTCAACCCGATCCTCCTCCGAATCAAGTCTCTAGGCTTGGGATTCGATCTGAGGAGTCACAAGGAGGTTAGTGAGCTATCTCTAAGAGATCATGGCTCGAACCTAACTCCAAATCGGTGAATCGAAGGAATTCGGGGGAAAGAAGAAAAAGAGACCCGAACTAAAACTTGATCGATCTCCTAGACCGTGAGGTTAGAGATGATTTCTTTCGGTGGAAAGAAGTGCCTCACGATCTAGAGCAACTCAGTTCAAACGGAATCGTGAAAGATGAACCGAGCACAAAGATCAAGCGACGGGAAAACTCAAGGCACAAAGCAATCCGCGAAGAACATGATGAACATGAAATCAAAACGCGAATTGACACCAAGAGATGGGATCCAAGGTGAGGATACGGCCTCACTTCCTCGAATCAACAGTACACAGAGTGGAGTCTCTCTGCGGATCTCAACTAGCTAAAGCAGGGGTGTGGGAGAGTGGAAACCCTAGGAAATGAAAGCTCTAACTGAGATTAAGATAGGGAGGAGGGTGTCTCCCCTAAACTACTTATACTAACCTAGCCTAAGTCTATTTCCTACTCTACCCCTCTCTACTCTAATTTACAGAGCGGACCAGCCTAACCCTAAGGCTATTCTAGTCCACCCGCTGGTGGAGGTAGATCCGACGGCCACGCCCGCACGGTCTTCCGCGTCGCCTCCACGCAACCTTCAGATCGCCGCCACGTGCCGCCACCACTCTGCACCCCCGGTTTTTGCGGCCCAAACCGGGAAACCAGCCTTTTCCATCAGCCCCCGTTTTGAGGCCCAAACCGGGAAACCAGCCTCCAGCCCGAGTTTTGTGGCCCAAACTCGGAAACCCTCAGCGCCCGAGTTTTGAGGCCCAAACTCGGAAACCGGCCCACTCCCAGGTTTTGAGCTCACCTGGAAACCCAGCACCCAGGTTTTGAGGCCCAACCTGGAAACCGTCCACCGTTGGTTTTTCCCGGGCTCTACCAACAAACCGGCGTCGTAGAAGGGATGCACCGCCTGTGCACCCCTTCCACCGACATGATCGCACTTCTCCGCTTGTCGCTGTCGCAGGCTGCCAGCCACCACAGCTGATCCTCCGGCCTCCAGTCCATCAGTCCAAGTCCACGTCCGCCCTTCACCGTCCGATACATCGGCATGGCACGTCCGCCGCACGGCACGCCCATCCTTCATCGCGCCCGGGTCCGTCGGCACGACACGTCGCAACTTGACCTTCACCCGCCATCGACCACTGTCTCCGTGCTCGACACCTGCACAACACAAGCCAAAGAACATGCGCATCATCTCCGTTGACAATCACTCATCACACAGAGACTCGGCATACACCCATGTATCCGCAATCTCCCCCTTGATGAGTGCATTGTCAACTCCACACAAATCATGATAAGAAGAAGGAGGTAGGAAGGAGTGGGAAGAGAAAACCCAACCAAATGACCCAAAAGCCTATCAAAAGCCAAAGAAGGTCAAGTGGAATGAAGCGAAAAACTTGGTCCCCAAAGACATGGGCAACGGCTCGACGCAACCAAGCAAAGTAAAGCTAGCCCTCAAGAAGAGGTAGAACAGGCTCAACACCGCTAGCAGATACCAATTGAAGATCGGAGGACAACAGAAGCAAAATGCTAGTCCCTCAAGAAAGAGGCACAGAGGCTCAACACAACTAGCAAGAAAATCACTCCGAACCAATTGGAAATCAACCCAAACCAAATGGGAAAGCACACCAGACGATACCAATTGAAAGCCAAATGAAAAGCTTATGAAAGCTCATGAAAAGCTAGGAACGTTTGCTAGTCCCTCAAGACAGAGGCAACGGCTCAACACAACTAGCAAACTCCCCCTCGACAAATGCAAGCAACTAGGACAAATGATTCTCCCCTTAGTTGATCAACACAGGAGCATATGATTTGCATAAATTTCTCCCCCCCTAGTTGAAAATGCACTTATCAAGGTCAAAAGGTATCGGAAAAACCAACTCCCTTCACATAAACTCCCCCTGAACACAAGATCTCCTTCAGAATGCATATGAAGTCAAAATGCAAGTTAGGAGCTTCAAGTATATAGTCAAAAGAGTGCAAAGATGCTCTAATCAGTAATAGCTGAAATCTCTCATATCATAACATCTCAATTAAGCACTCAAATAGCAAAGCGTCAAATGATCACTTGTACGAAATATGAAGCGTATGAGCATGTGAGCAATTTTAAGCCCAAAGGATAGTCACCATCAAAATAGCACTAGACATGTATAGAAGGAATCCACACAACAAGTGCTAAGCATATATACAAGGTGAACTACCCCCTAGCAAGTTCAATCATCAGGCATAGTAATGAAGCATCCTTGTGTGATTTCAAATTCATATCGGAGTTGCAAGAGCGGTAAAAGAATCACAAGTTCATTTTTGGCATGTGATTGCGAGAGGTTGAAAGCTTGTCATTGCCTAACTTTTCAACCGTGCGAAGCCTATGCCGAAGCAATCAGAAGCTTAAAGCAACGGTTTCGGTCATACACTACATGGCTCAAGTTTAACTCAAAGTGCAATGAGAAACAGTCTCAATACCATGAGGTGTTGACAAGCAATCCCATCTCGATCTTTTCAATTCAACAATACTTGGTTCAGATTTTAAGCAAGTTATGAACAACCAAGCAAGTGAATGACTCAAACTAGAGACATAGCAACCTAGCATATATGAAAAGCAGGAATGGACTCAACACACCAACACATGCTAGTTGCATATCTCAATGGTGAACATTTTCAGATTTATATACATTAGGCATAATTCACCATTCCAAAAATAGCTCGCTCATAACATGTAACAGTGATCAGAAGGAGCATAAGCTACAAGCATCATCATAAGTATCGGAGCAATACTAACAAGAGCATATTACATTCTAGTGAATATAGACATGAAGCTCAGAATGTAAATGCGTATGCCCGACACAAAACTGAAAGAAAGAAGATACCAATTTGAAGGACTCAAGAAACTCAAAAGAAAAGAGCCTCAAAATAAAAGAGTCAGTCTGTACATCTCAAAATGCTTCCCCCATCTAAAAGGGGAAACACACACCAAGCTCACCCCTCAACCTATTAAAGGTTGATTCGTCTAAAGGCTTGGTGAAAATATCAGCCAATTGGTGATGAGTATCGACATGGCGAAGGTCGATATCACCCTTCTCTTGGTGGTCTCTCAAGAATGAAAGCGCACATCAATGTGTTTGGTTTTCGAGTGAAGCACGGGGTCTTAGCAACGCTAATGGCACTCGTGCTGTCACAAAGCAAAGGAACTCGAGTAAAGCTCAAACCAAAGTCACGCAAGTGGCCATCATCCAGAGTAACTGGGAACAGCAGCTAGCCGCAGCAACATACTCAGCCTCCGTAGTAGACTGGGCGACACTAGACTGCTTGCGAGAAGACCACGACACAAGAGAAGACCCAATAAACTGGCAGTCCCAGAAGTGGACTTGCGCTCAATGCGACAACCAGCAAATCGGCATCGGAATAACCGCAAAGCGAGAGAGTGGAGGAAGCAGAATACCAAATCCCGAACTCGTGAAACGAAGGTATGAATATGCGCTTCAATATCCTTCACCGCCTGACGGTGAGAAGTGCGTGGCGAAGCCTGAAAGCGCGCGCACAAGCACCGGCGAACTGAATGTCCGGCCGTGTCGCCGTCAGGTAGAGCAGCGATCCAATCATGCTACGGTACTCCTTCTGGTCCACTGCTTCTCCATCCGTGTCGGCATCCAGGGCAGTCGTCATCGACATGGGCGTCGGAAGAGGCTTGGCCTCACCCATGTCGAACCGCTTCAGCAAGTCCCTCGTGTACTTGCCCTGGTGCACAAACGTCCCTTCTCGGGATTGCTTAATTTGCAACCCGAGAAAGAAGGTCAGCTCGCCCATCATGCTCATCTCGAACTCCCTGCTCATAGTATCTGCAAACTTGGCAACCAAGCGTGAGAAGAACCACCGAAAATGATATCATCCACGTAAATTTGGACCAGAGAGTATCTTTGCTTGCTTGAGGAGAAAGAGCGTTTTATCAACACATCCCATTTTAAAACCCTTAGCTAGCAAAAAGGTTTTTAATCTCTCATACCAGGCTCTAGGGGCTTGTTTCAAACCATACAGAGCTTTGTGGAGTTTTAAAGACATGGTTTTGGAAACTTGGGATTTTCAAAAAACCGGGGGGTGCTGGACATAGACCTCCTCCTTCAATGTAGCCGTTTAAGAAGGCACTCTTGACATCCATTTGAAAAATTTGAAAACCATGGATGCAGCATAAGCCAAGAGTATCCTAATAGCCTCCAAACGAGCTACAGGAGCGAAGGTCTCCTCATAATCTATCCCCTCCTTCTGACTATAACCCTTCGCTACAAGCCGGGCCTTGTTTCTCACAATGTGGCCCTCCTCTCCTTGCTTGTTTTTAAAAACCCATTTGTCCCAATAGGTTTACAGTCAGGAGGTGGGGCACTAGAACCCAAACCCGATTTCGCTCAAAGTTCTCTAGCTCCTCATGCATGGCATTGACCCAGTCCGGATCCGTCAATGCGTGTCCAACATCTCGGGGTTCAAAAGACGAACACAAAGCAGAATGAGCAAAGTGCGAGATGTGCTGTGACCTGGAGCGAGTAAACTCGCTCGTCGATGTCGCCGATCATCTGTTCAGGGGGTGCTGGCGCTGATATGTCGTGGCGCCTCCCGGGAAGAAGTGACCTCCCCCTCAACAGCAGCTGGTTCCACCCGGGTACAAAAGGTACAAAAGGTACGCGCGAGGTGGAGGATCCACGGCCCCCAGGAAGAAGAAGTGTCGGGGCCGTGAATCGTCGTCGAGGCCGCCCTTTGCGGCACGGCAGGTGGAGGGGGTGCTGGATTATCTATACCTTCAGCACCCTCGTCCTCATCATCAAAAAGAGCTCTCCAACCTCATGATCACCTGCAACGCTCAAACGAGAAAAGGGACAAACAAGAGATCTCGTCGAAGGAGACATCTGATGCTCCATGACTCGGTTAGTGTCAAGGTTAAGTACACGATAAGCTCGAGTGTGAGTGCCATAACCCAAAAACACACCGTCAGAAGAACGAGAACTCAAACTTGTCCAGTTGCCTTTCTTCATATAAAACAGTGGCAACCAAAGACTTCTAAAATAACTCACCTTGGCTGGCGACCAAACGCAATCATAAGGGTCTTCTTCAAAAACGCTCTCAGAAAAATGCGATTCGAAATGTAGCATGCAGTGTTCATAGCTTCGGCCCAAAAAACGCCTAGGAGTCCTATGCTCATCAAGCATCGTCCTGGCCATCTCAACAAGGGTCCGATTCTTCCTCTCTACAACACCATTTTGAGGTGGGGGTGTATGGGGAAGAAACCTGATGCTCCAAACCAAGGTGGTTACAAAACTTCTCAAAATCCGAATTTTTAAACTCGGAACCATTATCACTCCGAATAGCTCGCATCGAGTTCAAAGGGAACTCGTTCTGAAGACGCAAAATCAGATTGGCGAGCAAATGAGAAAGTCTCGGTCTTCTCAGCTAAAAAGAAGACCCACGAATATCTCGAAAAGTCGTCAACAACAACCAAAACATACCACCTGCCACCAACCGAGCTCACCGAGCCGGACCAACAAGGTCCATGTGTAAAAGCTCTCCTGGGGTGCGAGGTCATGACCTTAGTCACCGGATGGTGGGGAGCAGCAACCATCTTCCCATGTCTGCAAGAATGGCAACTAGATCCTTCTCCATCGAAAGCTTGGGCAATCCTCGGATTAGGCCAAGTGAGCTAAGTCTTGCAAGCAAGTCGAAGCTTAAGTGACCGAGCCTCCTATGCCACTTCCAACAGATCGGAAGAAGAAGGACTAGCCAAAAGACAGCGAGAAGAACCAAACGATTCCGAGAAATTCGCACAAAAGACTTTCCCAAAGGCGAAATCAGACATACAGATCGCCCTGAGGATCTAAGATGCGACTAAGTTCGGTTTAAAACGAATCTCATAGTCATCATCAAAAAGTTGCGAAACAGAAAGAAGGTTAAAATGCAGGTTTAGAAACAAGAGCAACATCGCGCAACACAAAGTGCTCATTAACCCGCACCGATCCGCGAGACAACACCTTACCTTTACTATTGTCGCCGAAGGTTATGTACTGTCCTTTCCTTTCGGCTACTGGGCTAAAGGCTGGAGAACCACTTGGTGTTTCCGGTCATGTGCCTCGAACAACCGGAATCCACCAACCAAACGTCCTCCAACCGTCTTACCTACATCAAAAGAAAGACATAGGGTGAGCATACGGTCCAACACTGGGGTTAGTGAAATAGGGGAAAACCAGTGTTGGGCCGGCTGCTCAAAAGAAGGGTTAGTGAAAAAACCATTCCTAGCATGTCTACGAGGGAAGCGATCACCACGCTGAGGAAAACGTGGTCCGCTGGGAAGAAGCGCTCACCCGCGGTACTCAAACTGCGGTGGGGGAAAGCGCTCAACAAAGCCTCCGCCACGGGGTCCGTTACCTGCAAACAGTACCCCGTCGGGCACGCTCTCTACGAGGTTTACGCCTAGGAGCCTGGGGCTCAACTGCTCTAGCGTCTCTCCTCGGAGCTCTCTCCTGCCTAGGCCTAACAAACTGAGGTGCTGGACCTCTAGGCCTAGTCTCCCTCCTCGGGGCTCTCATCTCCTGCCTAGGCCTGGGATCCTGTCGTCCGGACCTAGCAGCTCTCCTCTGGGCCTTCGGTACATGTCCACCATGAGCTGGATGGACATGTCCGGGTTCTCCGTCTCCCGAGCCCTGCGCGCCTCTCTCTTGCGCCTAAAGCAGAACTCGCTCAGTGGCCATCTCTCCCACAAAAATCACACTGGTACCTCACCGCACGCACAGGGGGTTGTTGGTGACCAGGGCTGTGGGTGTGGCTCACCTTGCCTTTGCCCTTCGGTGGCAGCTCCTCACGGATGGTGGCATAGCATCAAGCTTGTTCTGAGGTGGTTTGGCTTGGGTGCCCAAACTGGGTTCTTGGGAGGAGCTCTCGGGGGTTCCTCAACCACACCATCTTGGTGATAGGCTTGGCTGGCTCTTTGAGTGGAGCTTGGCAAGTTTGGGAGTAGTGGTGGAGTTTGGGCTTCTCACATGGGTTCAGACCACTAGACTCTCCAATCTTCCAAAAGCTGAGAGATCAACACTCTGAGCAAACCTACACCAGGGGCACCAACAGCTCGCTTGAATTGGGAATATCATCATCCCCAGACTGCGGCTCACTACTGGAACCCATGACAAGATGGACCGAAGGTATGTGTTTTCTTTCCTCGGTTTGCATCTTGCCATGCTTCACATTGGCAATCTCCATCTCCAGGCCCTCACACAAAGCACACCTCATGACACAAGTGCTATCTGAGCTGGCCTTCTCTAAAGACTCAAGCTTGGCATTCTTCTCTGCCAACTCAAATTGCAAGACAGACAAGTCTTGCACGCACCCAACAGCTGCGGCCTAGCTCGGAGCTCATCCACCTCATCTACCAGCGCAGCATGCTTACTCCTCAGAGTGAGAAGATCGTCATGTGCGCGGTGCGCAACTCTCGCACTCCAACTCCTCCGACACAACCACGGTGGACGGAGCGCGACCTCAAGTCAAGCTCCTTCACCGTGTCCTCCCACTTCTGCCTAACTCCTTGCGCTCTCTAGCGGCACGCCTAAGCAACTTATCTTGGCTAAGGAGGGCAGCAGTCACGCTTCTCAACCTCGGAGGAAAGCTCGTCGTAGGTGAGAGATACCTGGGAGGTGTCGTCGGCGTCGTCGTTCCGAGGGGTACGCTCCGCTCGCCGTCGACCTCATCGCCCAGCGCCATGGTGCAGAAGCCGTCGTCGTCGGCGAAGAAGCAGAGGCCGTTCAGCTTGTCCTCGATCCTCTTCTTCTTCTCGGACTCGTCATCACTCGAGCTGGCGGAGTCGTCATCCGAGCCGTCGACGTCGCTGAGCGTGGCGAAGAATGTGCCGCTGCTCAGCTTGCTGCTGACTTCTCCAAGTACTTCTTCTTGTGTACTCTTTGTCGAAGCCGCCCCGCTTCTTGTGCCTTGGGGGAACGTGCTTCTCCTTGTACTTGAGTCGCGCCTGTGGCCGTTGATCGCCTTCCCCAGATGCTTGTTCTTCTTCTGGGGCAGTCGGCGATGAAGTGGTCGGGGTCGCCGCATTCGTAGCATCCGGCGCGTCCTCCCTCCACGACGGCGGTTCACGCGGTGTTGTGGAACCGCGAAACACCGGTTGGCAAGCAAAGCCAACTCGTCGTCTCCCAAAGACTCCAGCTCCAGCTGGTCCTCTGTCACAGAAAAGAGAGAAGAAAGCGCAAAGCCAGCTGAGGGGTTAGAGGAAGAGCCGAAAACCAAAGCCATGGACGGGCGAAAGGATTTCAAAGAAGCCCTCGCCATAGCATCAATCTCACTGGACTTGCTTACTGAAGAGCTCGTCGCAGGTGAGGGTCTCATAGTTCGCGATTCGATGATTGCCTGAACCTTGGAGTCCCACACCGAACGGTCAAGAGTGTGCAAAAGCTTCAAAGCACGCTCATGATCGTCAAATGGCAACTGCTCTCTGTTAGCCCTCATCCTGTTGACAATCACCTGAAAGCGAGCGAATAAACTTTCTATGCTCTCGCCAGGCTGATGTCGAAAAGTTCTCATACTCTTCTTGAACGACTCGTAGAGTGGGGTTTTGACTTGAGAGGTGCCCTCATGAAAACGCATGAGGGTGTCCCAGATCTCCGAGCCGTGAGAGGTGAGAAACGCGATCAAACTCACCCACGCTCAAACAGGAGAACAAAGCGTTACGCGCCCGGCTATTGGCTTCGTGCTCATCGATCTGAAACTGAGAGACACGAGAGCCAGGACAACGTAAGTTTGCGTTGTTGCAAATCTCCCAAACAGAAGAGCCATGCTCTGGAGATAGGCCGACATGCGTATCTTCCAATACGCATAGTTCGTCCCATCGAAAAACGTCGGTTTGCCCACGCCGCGATCCATGTCGCCTTCGGTGGATCTGGAACCGGCTAAGGTGGAAGATCCTTACCTGCTCCGATACCAATTGAAGGACCGAGAAGGCTACCCGAAAAGCGACCAGAGGGGGGGTGAATGGGAGCTTCAAAAATTTCCTTTCGGAAACTAGATTGCCACTGTCCCAAGATCAACCCCAAAAGACGCAAACCTAGAGCTTGCTAATGTCCACGACCCTAGATGTAGGGTGGATGCTTCCTAGAAGCACAGCGGGACACTAGACAACCCTAGAAAGCAACCAAAAAGAGGAACTCAAATCCTATCAAGCAAGAACGAACCCGCGAACGAAGACGCGCGAAACTGAGCGACCGGACTCTGGCCTGCGTCCGGTCAGCAGGACCCGGACGAGTCCGCGTCGTCAGAAAACACGCTCTGGGAGCCTCTCTGTTGCGGACCGGACGCACTGAGCTCACGCGTCCGGTCGTTCACTGAGCCGTCCGGTCAGATGAGACAATGACACGGGGGAACAGTGCAGCGTAGCGTCCGGTCGAATGCAAACAGAGCGTCGGTCGAAGAGCGTCGGTCAGTACGCAGAAAAGCTTGGCGCCGTGCTCAACGACCGGACTCTGAAAGGTTCGTCCGGTCAGCCGACAGAGCGTCCGGTCACCCCGCGACTGCATGCTGAACTCCGGCCGATTCAACACGATCTCTCGAATCAAGTGCTCTAGGTTGGGATTCGATCTGAGGAGTCACAAGGAGGTTGTGAGCTATCTCTAAGAGATCATGGCTCGAACCTAACTCCAAATCGGTGAATCGAGGAATTCGGGGAAAGAAGAAAAAGAGACCCGAAACTAAAAACTTGATCGATCTCCTAGACCGTGAGGTTAGAGATGATTTCTTTCGGTGGAAAGAAGTGCCTCACGATCTAGAGCAACTCAGTTCAAACGGAATCGTGAAAGATGAACCGAGCACAAAGATCAAGCGACGGGAAAACTCAAGGCACAAAGCAATCCGCGAAGAACATGATGAACATGAAATCAAAACGCGAATTGACACCAAGAGATGGGATCCAAGGTGAGGATACGGCCTCACTTCCTCGAATCAACAGTACACAGAGTGGAGTCTCTCTGCGGATCTCAACTAGCTAAAGCAGGGGTGTGGGAGAGTGGAAACCCTAGGAAATGAAAGCTCTAACTGAGATTAAGATAGGGAGGAGGGTGTCTCCCCTAGACTACTTATACTAACCTAGCCTAAGTCTATTTCCTACTCTACCCCTCTCTACTCTAATTTACAGAGCGGACCAGCCTAACCCTAAGGCTATTCTAGTCCACCGCTGGTGGTAGGTAGATCCGACGGCCACGCCCGCACGGTCTTCCGCGTCGCCTCCACGCAACCTTCAGATCGCCGCCACGTGCCGCCACCACTCTGCACCCCCGGTTTTGCGGCCCAAACCGGGGAAACCAGCCTTTTCCATCAGCCCCCGGTTTTGAGGCCCAAACCGGGAAACCAGCCTCCAGCCCGAGTTTTGTGGCCCAAACTCGGAAACCCTCAGCGCCCGAGTTTTGAGGCCCAAACTCGGAAACCGGCCCACTCCCAGGTTTTGAGGCTCAACCTGGAAACCCAGCACCCAGGTTTTGAGGCCCAAACCTGGAAACCGTCCACCGTTGGTTTTTCCCGGGCTCTACCAACAAACCGGCGTCGTAGAAGGGATGCACCGCCTGTGCACCCCTTCCACCGACATGATCGCACTTCTCCGCTTGTCGCTGTCGCAGGCTGCCAGCCACCACAGCTGATCCTCCGGCCTCCAGTCCATCAGTCCAAGTCCACGTCCGCCCTTCACCGTCCGATACATCGGCATGGCACGTCCGCCGCACGGCACGCCCATCCTTCATCGCGCCCGGTCCGTCGGCACGACACGTCGCAACTTGACCTTCACCCGCCATCGACCACTGTCTCCGTGCTCGACACCTGCACAACACAAGCCAAAGAACATGCGCATCATCTCCGTTGACAATCACTCATCACACAGAGACTCGGCATACACCCATGTATCCGCAAAAGATACAAATTCTACTTCCAAATTCTTCGGCATTCTCCATCGTCACGTGTCTTCTTATGCAAGTCGGTTTTATTTTGCAACTTCCATCTCCCGAATGGAGTTACCGTCTTGTAAAATAGCTGACCGCACAAGCATCCACCGAAACCTTGAAGACCAAATAGCCATCCGATTGCTTGCCGAATCCTTCCTTCTCCGCTGGCTGGGTCCACCTGTCATACTCTTGCGCATGCAAGAATTTGGTGTCAACAAAACCCCTTTCTTAATGGCTTAAAACTGCTCACTATGCTCATATGTTCATATTTCGTATTATGTGATCAGTTTGAGCTTTTGCTGGTGTTTATACTTGTTATTGAGTAGTCGGATCAACACTCTCTAGAGCATCTATTCATTCTATTGACTATATACCTGAAGCTGCTAACCTGCGTTTGTGACTCATATGCATTTGCGTTTTCCCTTCGGGCTTTTCTATTTAGCCTTGTTTTGTGCATTATCAACTAAGGGGGAGAAATTTGACAAATCATGTCCTAGTTGTGTGCACTATTGAAGGGGGAGCGTTGCTCCTTTTGCTTGACGAGTTTTCAATTGGTTTGGAGCGGTTTTCAGCTAGTTGTGTTGGGCCTTTGCCTCTTTCTGGAGGGACTAGCTGATTTACTCAAAGTTTTGGCTTCCTTGCTCTGAACTTTCTCGCTAGTGGTGTTGAGCCCGTTCTGCTTCTTCTTGAGGGCCAGCTTTGCTTTACTTTGCTTGGTTGCGTCGAGCCGTTGCCCATGTCTTTAGGAACCAAGTTGTCCTGCTCACTCCATTCAACTTCTTTTGGCTTTGCTTCGCTTCTGGTCGATTGGTTGAGTTCGCTTCCCTCTACTTCTTTTCTTCTATTCCATATGATTTGTGTTGGTAGTTGACAATGCACTCATCAAGGGGGAGATTGCGGATACATGGGTGTATGCGAGATCTTGAGATGATGAATGATTGTCAACTGGTATGATCCGCATGTTCTTTGGCTTGTGTTGTGCAGGAGTTGAGCTCGGAGACGGTGATCAAAGGCAAGGTGAAGGTCAAGTAGAGACGTGTTGTGTCGATGGACCCGGAGAGTGAAGGGCGGATGTGAGACTTGGACTGACAGACCGGTGGCCTGAGGATCAGCTGTGGTGGCTGACAGCTTGGGACAACGACAAGTGAAGACATGTGGGTGGACAGGTTGCACAGGTGGTGCATCCCTCTACAGCTTTGGTTTGGTGGTAGAGCCCTAGAAAAACCACCGAGTGGATGGTTTCCAGGTTTAGGCCTCAAAACCTGGGTGCTGGCCGGTTTCTGAGTTTGGGCCTCAAAACTCGGGCTGAGGACGGTTTCCAGGTTTGGGCCACAAAACCTGGGCGATGGCGGGTTTCTGAGTTTGGGCCACAAAACTCAGCCTGAGGACTGGCTTCCCGGTTTCAGCCTCAAAACCGGGGGGAGGTCCAGGAAAAGGACGGACGGCGTGTGGCGGCACGTGGCGGCATCCGGTGAGGTCGCGTCGAGGCGAAGCTACCTGATGTGCGGGCGTGGCCGTCGGATCGACATCAACTTCGAGTTGGACAGGAATACCTTTAGGGTTAGCCTGCTCGCTCATTAGCAGTAGGGGTAGAAGGGGAATAATTGTAATAGGCTATATTAGGATGGGTAACCCCTCCCTCCAAACTATCTCAGTCATTTGCTATTCTCCTCTAGGGTTTCTTGCTTCCCATTCCCTGCTATAGCTACTGAGATCCGCAGAGATGGCTTAATCATACCTCTGTGTATTTGGATTTTGCGGAAACAGGACCGGATTCCAGTTGTCTCCTCGTGGGGACGAATTTTGGCTGGAAATTGAGATTGTGATTCGTGTTCTTGAGTTGTTCTTCGCATTTTGCTTTTTGTCTCAATTTTCCCGTCGCTCGATCTCCCTCTACGCTGCGTCTTTTTCAAATCCACTTGAATCAACTTGTTCTTTGTGAGGAGAACATTTCCACCGAAGGAATTCATTTCAATCCTCATGAACAAGTAGATCAGGTCGATTAAAGTTTCGTGGTGACTTTTTCGTTCTAGCACCTCCCCTTTTGATTTCCTGGAGTTTCAATTGATTTGAGCGGATGATTTCTTAGGGATAGTCTTCCAACTACCTAGTGATCATCCTCTCCAAGTTTGAGATCAAGGGATTTCATTTTGATTCGGTTTTGTGAAGATTTCGTGAGGAGGCGAACAAATTCGCCCTCACTATGTGTCCGCGGACAGTCCGCCGTAGGGGGTACGGACAGTCCGCGCGTCGGGGCTCAGCCAAACCAGTGACTGCGCGTCTCGGTGTTTTTGGCTCGGGACACCAGCGGACAGTCCGCCGTGCTAGGTCGCGGACAGTCCGGGCCTGAGCAGAGCGAGTTCAGCAGCTTTGCTGTTTTGAGGATTTGGCCGGCGTACAGTTCGCCACAGACTCGCGAACAGTTCGGCACAGGGCGGACAGTCCGAGACTAGAGTCTTGACATTCCGGGAATCCGCAGTCAAGCACTATTTAGTGTGTTTGCTCTCCCGGCTCTTTCGCTTTGTTTCCAGACTTCTCATTTGCTCCTAGAGTTCACCTAGGAACCTCTCTAGGTATCTTTGCTACTTGTTAGCATTGGTATTTAGAGGAATCCAGACATAGCCTTCCATCTACGTTCCGGGAGTGGGTTTTTGGGAAGAACACTACTCGAAGCTCTTGGATTTTGGTTTGCTCCTTTTTGGTGGTGCCTCGTGAAGGACCGAATTGGTGACCAGAGGGGGGTGAATGGGAGGCTCAAATTTCTTCTCTAGAAATGATGGCCCTTGTCCCAGAAAATCACCCCAAAAGCGAAGACTCAAACAACCGGTGAGTTCACGACCTATGAATAGGTGGATACCCTAGGAGATGTCCTAGAGGTACAGCGGAACTACCAAAGAACCCCAAAACCAAGCGCCAAAGCAACGGGGCAAAAACTGCACAAGCAAGCTCCTAGAACAATCGAACCTCCGATAACAGAACACCCCACAACTATGGAAAGAGGAAAGTGTTCGACCAAAAATACTTTGGCTAACTTGTGGAAAAAGTACCTTGTAAATATCCTTATGAAGTTAGGAAACTAACACAACAAACGGATCTCAAATCAGAGCTCAAACGTAAAAGATACGGACGCTAGAACCGTCGAAACTCCGAAAGAGGAACACTTAACTCCTATGGAGAAAAAGGAAGTATCCGACCAAAAATAATTTGACCAATTGTTTCAAAAGTACTTTGGAATGATCCTTAAGAAGTTAGAAAACCAACACAACAAACGGATCACAAATCGGAGCTCGTACGCAAAAGATACGGACGAAATCAGCAAAATTGTGCAGTCGCGGACTGTCCGCTAGTGAACCGCGGACTGTCCGCTATTGAACCCCGGACAGTCCGGGAATGAGTCCCGGGCAGTCCGCCGTTCAAAAATGAAAACAGCGACCTCGCTGCCCGTGAACAGCCCCGACCCCCGGACAGTCCGGGGATGAGTCCCGGACAGTCCGCCACTGTCTAGAAAGCCCAAAAACAGCTCGGGACAAAACCAAAATCGATTGGATCTTCACCAAATCGAACGGGGCTACAACCAAACTTCTCCCAAGTGTTCTTCTATGTGTTGGGAAGCTAATCCTAGGATATCATTGCTCCAAACCAACTAATCCATGAGAAATCAGAAGAACACTAGAAAAGGGGGAAGAACGAAGAACGAACGCGATTTCAACCCGATCTATGTGCTCGTGAGGTTAGAGGGGAAATCCTTTGGTGGAAAGAGGGAGCTCACAACATAGAACAATTTGATTCAAACAGAATCGCAAATCATTGCTCGGACAGGGAGAACAAGGCAAATCTCCGAGAAGGGAAAAACAAAAACGCGATTCGATCCAAATTGCAGCCAACAAAGAGGAGGGGCGAAATTGATCCTTGGATTGCTACTAGATGATGAATTGTGTAGCACTCTGTGTCGGGTTACAAGCCACTCCTCGCAGTACAAAACGCGGATGGCGAAAAGCTCAAGAACAAGAGCCGGTCTCTCCTCTAGCCCTAGCCTCCTCTCAACTAAACAAAATGAGAGTGACACCTCCAAGGATGGCTGTCCAACACAGCCACTTCATCTATATATAGGCGCACGTCCAAATGACACAAACGCCCTAACATGAAGTACTAACCCAAATACCCCTAGGGGTAAAACCGTCCAACTCTGGCAGTTTCCATCCGACGGCCACGCCCTCACATCCGATAGCTTCGCCTCGACGCGACCTCCCTGATGCTGCCACGTGCTGTCATGTCGACCACCGCGCCTTCCTCGTGGATAGCTTCACCGCCGCGCCAGCCTCTCCACGCCGCCACGCGTCGACCGTCCTTTTGGACCTTCCCCCGGTTTTGAGGCCCAAATCGGGAAACCTGCCAGCCTAGGTTTTGATGCCCAAACCTAGAAACCGTCCATCCTGAGTTTTGAGGCCCAAACTTAGAAACCGTCGATGTTAGCTTTTGAGGCTCAGCTATCGAAACCGCGCCATAGACGGGATGTGGTTCTCACACCCCGACCACCGGCACCGATGCTGATGCATGTCCAGCCTCCACGCCGGCCACAACGCCTTCACCTTCCTTCTTGACTCGGCCGACGGCACTTGCGCCGCACGCAAGCCCGTGTCCGACCTCCCGCCAAGTGCCACGACGCCATCGTCTTCCTCCCGACTCGGCCGATGCATCACACATCCCCATGTGCTCTCGCTCACCGATGCCACGTGCCAGCTACCACAGCTGGTCCTCTGGCCTCTCGGTCCGTCGGTCCAAGCCTCACGTCCACCCTTCACCGCTCTAGGTACATCGGCATGGCACGTCCGCCGCACGGCACGCCCATCCTTCACCGTTCCCGGTCCATCGGCACGGCACGTCTCTACTTGACCTTCACCTCGCCATCGACCACTATATCCGAGCTTAACACCTGCACATCAACATAGCCAAGAGACACATGTTGCACACGCACACCAACACAGAAACACACCGCAACTCAACGCCACCGGTTAGTCATAAGCATTAAGCACATAGCGAGATAATGACTCAACCGGGAAAAGCCTCAAACCTTCCTTATCAAAGTCAATCATTCATCATATATGTTCTCAATCTCCCCCTTGATGAATGCATTGACTAACAATAAAGCCACAAAGGAAGGGTTTGAAGGCAAGCCTCATTCAAGTGCCCAAAAGCCAAGCAAAAGCGAACACAAGGCTACTTGAGATGAGGAAGGGTCATGAAAACTCCAAATAAAAGCTCTCGGTCCCAAAAGAAACGGGAAAAGCGGGCAAAGCCTCCACACAACCGAAGAGTCAACATAAAACAAGAGTTTCATGAAATCCCAAAAGGTACTCAAAAACCAATCTCAAATAAATTGTCAAACAATCATCACAAAAGAAACTAAGGTACTTATCCACTTGGGTTCACTTCGGTCGAAATTTCTCCCCCTTGATGATTGAATTGACAAAAACTAGGCAGAAGAGATGGTTTGAGATACCAAAACAGAAAACTTGGTCCCCAAAGATATGGGCAACGGCTCAACGCAACCAAGCAAGGGATCGGAGCAACAACTCATAAAAGAGCAAAACTCGATCACACAGAGCGAAATACTTGGTTCCCAAAGACATGGGCAACGGCTCGACGCAACCAAGTCAAAAATGAGCTAGCACTCAAGAAAATGCAGAAAATGGCTCAACACCACAAGCTCAAGGCTCGACACCAATTGAGGCTGAATCAACGCATAAGAATGCAAAACTGCTAGTCCCTCAAAGATAGAGGCACAGAGGCTCAACACAGAGGCAAAACGGCTCGTTCCTCAAGACAGAGGCAAAACGGCTCGACACAACTAGCTGAAGGCTCCATACCAATCAAAAATACCAAGCAAAATCTGCTAGTCTCTCAAAAGAGAGGCAAAAGCAGCTCAACACGACTAGCAGGCTCGATACCAACTGAGAAAAATACAAAGAGAAGCTCAAAACTAAATGGAGCACAAACACTCGGAGCACGCGGAGAAGCAGCAAGACAAAAGCGACTCCCCCTGAAAGCAAGCCTACACACAAAGGCTATGCACCAAAGCTCACTATGAAGGATACCAATTGAAACACATAAAAGAGTTATACCAATTGAAGAACATAACAGAGCTAAACTCCCCCTAGCTCAAAACTCTCCCCAAAATGCATGACTCTCCCCTTTGTGCCAACACTCAAGCTCCCCCTTGCAAACAGCTTCTCCCCCTTGATAAAAGGGAACATGTTGAGGGGTTTTGACATTTCTCCACAAAGTTGACACAAACACAAGACAAGTCAACAACCAAAAGCATATGGGGGTATCACAAGATGTATCGGAGCTGGGGGTATGTACACTAAGCTAAAAATGCATGATATGCACAATGCAACAACTTCAAGTGTATAGCAATCAGAATGAAAAGATGCTCAAAAGGGTGCTGCCCTGAAAGTGTAGCAACCAATACAAGTGCTAGCAAAGGCTCAAACTGATCAAATGAATACGAAATATGAAAGATTAACCATATGAGCAGTTTTAAGCCATTTGAAAAGGAGTTCACCACTTAAAATAGCACATAGCATGGATAGATAGGAAATCAACCAAGTGCTAACTCAAGTATAAAAGGTGAACTGCCCCTAGCAAAGTTCAACCATCATGCCATAGAATGAAGCATAAACTTGTGTTATTATCAAATTTTATCGGAGATTGCAGCGGTATTAACGCAAGTTCAAATAGAAGCATGTGATTGCGAGATGTTGAAAGCATGGTTATTGCCTAACTTTTCAACCGGGCTAAGCCTATGCAAGAAAAGCAATCAGAAGCTTAAAGCACCGGTTTTGGTCTTACACTACACGGCTCAAGTTTAACTCAATTGTGCAATGAGAAACAGTCTCGATACCGTGAGGTGCTGACACATGCAATCAGATCTCGATCTTTTCATTTCACTTAGACTTGGATCAAATTTTAAGCACAAGGTAAATGTGAACAATCCAAGCAAGTGAATGACTCAGTGCAAGAGACATAGCAACCTAGCATACAAAAGATAACACAAGTGATCTCAACACATCCTACCCATGCTAGTTGCCACTCTTAATGGTGCAAAAATTAAAGGTTTCACAGTTGATTAATCAAGTTCACCATTTGCAAAAATAGCTTAGCTCATAACATGTATCAAGTGATCAAAAAGAGCCTAAGCTACAAGCATCATCATGAATAACCAGGTCATACCAAAAAGAGCATAATCTCATTCTTATTGCTCTAAACATGAAGCTCTAAAATGCACTAGAATACATGATGAAATGCATGCAAAAGCTAGTCTATCGAAGACAAAGCAAAAACTAGCCTAAAAAGAAAAACCCAAAACAAAAGGATATCGAAGAAGTCCAACTAAGATACAACAAGCAAAATGCTTCCCCAACTAAAAAGGGAAACACACACCAAACTCACAAATAACGAGCCAAGAAACGCTCAAGCGACAACCAGGAAAATCCACATCGAAAAGACCACACAGCAGAGGGGTCGAAGAGAAAGAGTACCAATGACCGAACTTAGGAGTGAATCGGAGGTACCTCATGATGCGTTTGACCACCAGTTATGTGATGCCCGAGGGGACGCCTTGGTCCTTGGGTTCTCTGTCCTTGTCTTTTTCCATTGCAACTGTCATCGCCATGGGCGTCGAAAGAGGCTTGGCCTCACCCATGTCGAACCCATCATCCACATCTCAACCTTCCCGCTCATAAAATCTGCAAACTTGCCAACAAGACTATGAGAGGAGCCACCAAAGGTGATATCATCCACATCCATCTGAAACAAGTCAGAAAGCATGTGTCCAACATCTCTGGGCTCAAAATGGGTCAGCAAAAGCAGAATGAGTGGAATGAGACACAGAAAGACCTGCACCGCATCTCGTGCTGGTCAATGTCGTCGTCCATCTGCAGAGGGGTGAATCTGCTGAAAGATCCATAGCGCCTACCTCGCCAAAGTCATCTCCCCCTCGCCAGATGCTGTCGCTCCCTGAGGTGCAGCTAGTGCTCACTGGAGAGCTGCTCGAACGGAACCCCAAGTCGTGGAAAAAGTGGGATCGGGTCCGTGAGCTGAAATGCCCTCTCCAAGCTCCTGTTCTCCTGCACACTCAAAAGCAGAAGAAAACACAAGGCATTTTCTTGTCCAGTGTGACCTCAAGGTCTCCACAAAACGGTTAGTCACATAAAAAGCATAAGGTGAACTCTCAACAAAAAGAGATGTACCTATGAATGATACCGCAAGGAGATCCGAACTCAAACTACTCAAAACTACCATGCAACAGGATAAAGCACTGTATAGCAAAATGCAGCCTAGAGACATGATCAACTCAAACACAGCCTAAACCTCAACACATGCTACAATGCAAGATAATGATAGCAATAGATCCAAAAGCATGTAACATGATAAAATTGTGGAAAGGCTAGTGCTCAAACTAATCATATGAATAGGATACATGTAGCTAACCAAAACTAGCACCTGAAAAGTGATACCTAATGAACATCATACCACTACAAATCAAGCTCATGGAGAAATATGGTAAAACATGGCATAATGTTCATGAGGGTCACAAACTAGCATGAAAAGTGGATATTCCACACAAGCTATACACAAAGCTAGCATGACATATGATACAGAAGATAGCACATGCTAGACTAAAGCAAAACATGATACAAAGGAAAATGTACATGTAAGAACTATACAAGTGAGCACATGAACGTCCATCTCATACCACAAGAAATAGCACATGGATGTATGTGACACCCCAATTTTAAGAACAAAATTGGAGCACAATATATGTATGCCAGGATCAGTTTTCATACATATATCCACATCATAGTAAATATCAAAACAATGCTTTATTAATATATCGAACATTATTACAAAAATGACCCTCGGGTCCAAAAGAAAAGTACAGACTCTTAACAGACTCTGATGTAGACTTCGCGGAAACTGGACGCCATCTCCACAGGAAGGTCGACCGGGGGCTGCGCCATCCTAGTACAAGTCGTCTGGGTCGTATCCACCGTCTTCTGGGTACAAGTTGTCGGGGTCGTATCCGCCATCTTCTCGGTACTCCTGCTCCGTGTCGTAGACTCCAACGTCTGGGTGGGGTAGCAGGGGGTTCAAAGAGGAAGGGTGAGTACATCGAAATGTACTCCGCAAGTGTAGGAAATATATGCTTATGAGGCTATTAACAAAGGTAGGCTGACTCTGTTTGGCTCAAGCGCCTAAAGCAACATATCCTATTAATCCTATTAAACCTATGCACCTATTTACTAGGTTATAACCTCAGTCTCCAACGGTAACAGTAACCACACTCGGAGTCGCACCGAGCAAACCACACTCGGAGTCACACCGAGCAACCAACACTTGGAGTCACACCAAGCAACCGCACTTGGAGTCGCACCAAGCAAAACCCACACCTGAAGTCCATCAGGCAACCGCACCTGAAGTCCATCAGATGACGTGAACCCAAAACCAACCAGTAACCAACTAATCTCAAAGAAGTCCAAGCCGCTCGTGACCGTGAGCACGGCTGATATATCAGTTTTACACTCTGCAGAGGTTGCACATCGTTACCCATGAGTCGTGCAGATCCCGTCACGCTAAACACTGTCAAGGTGCATAGCGGGTTGCACTGCAAGGCCTTTACAAAGCCCCCTCTAAGTCCGTTCCACACGTACCTCTAAGGTTTCACCCCGTACAAAGGTCTACGACCCCCAGGGCCCCCTCGTGAGCCACTAAAACAAACCCCGTGTGGACCCTCAACTTAGAGGTAACTAATTAATTAGCCAGGTCCAGCCCATCCAGATCTCATGGTTGCGCTGTCAAGCCGGGTTACATGCTCTGAGAACCGGGTCCTAGGGATCCAGGCAGGATATGTCTAGCACGAGCCCCGAACCAAAAACCAAAAGCAGCTGCCGAGTCCCACGGCACAAAACCACCAGTACGGGTCCATCCTGCCGGATTTACCTAATCACCATGTTTCGACAAAATTACCATGACCACGTTCATTTCATAGTTCATTAATTAAGATTATAAACATTTTAACTCCCACCCCAACCATGACTGCAGGGCTAAGCAAGACACCTACCCGAACATCCAAAACAGGCGACAAGGATAATATGTACAAATTCTAGTAAACCATAACATGGGATTCAAATTAATGACAAGCATGCATCTACAAGATCTAACTACTCTAGTACCAAAAGTAAAATAAAGTAGGTGCAAGATGTTCAAGGACACTTGCCTTCGGACTGGGTCGAAACGATGAAGGCACGGATCGGTTCCTGGGATTTCGCGTAGCTCGCACTCGCTGGATCAAGCATCATCACATGGCACAAACAAAGCAATATAAGAAACAGTACATCAACAGTATGAAAACAGAGCGTAAACTAATCTACTGCGTAGAGCTCGACGAGACGAATCTAACGCAAGTTGAATGGGTCGAATCGAAGTTAAAATGCAAAAGTTATAAGCGTTTGAATCTGAGTGGCAGTTCTGTAAATAATTCAAACTCATTTTCGGATTTTAATAAAACTGAAAAGGAAAAATGGCAATGGACTGGGCCTCATTTCCATGAAAATCCGAGGGCTAAACGGCACGATTTCCAAGACTCACTGAATAGGAATTTTGGAGTGCGGGTTGGTTTCAACAAAATAGAGGGGCTTTGATGCAAAACCGTCGTGGCCGGTAGTGGACTGTGCTGTGGGCTTGATCCACGGCCTGTGGACCGGCAGAGAGCTGGGCAGCGGTCCACCATGGACCAAGTCCATGTGCTGAAGAAATAAAGAAGTATTTGTGAGTTGTATTTCTAGATTTATTCTTCTAAAGAAAAACGGCCACAAATCATGGACACCTCATGCTGATGTCACGCTTACATGATCAAGCTAACAGCACGCACGAAGACATGGGCTGCCTGCTTCGATCTGGTTGCTTGTGCCAGTGCAGTGCCGTGTGGTGTTCGTGCACGGCCGGCCTTGCGAACTCGAAGAGGACATCGCCGGGGTCGAGCTCCGGCGGCCGGAGTGCTCCGGTGTGCGGCGGGGAAAGGTACGTGAGGGCGCTAAAACAATCTGCCGGCGGTGACGAAAAGGGTGACAAGGCAGCGAGGTGGACAGGCAAGCCGTGCGGCCGGCCATGGCTGGTTCCATCGCGGCGTGGCTCGGAAACGGGCTGGAAGGCACGGGAACCGACGCTGAGATCACGGAGGAGGAAAAGAGAGTACGACGACTCCCCAGGGTGCTCTTCCCCGTCGGAGGAGGCCGGACCGGAGCGGGGCGTGGAGGCCGCGGCGTCATTGGTGGCGGCGGGGGTTCGCCGGCGTGACACAGTGGCGTACGGGGAAAGAAGGCGAGGCTACTGGGGTTGGGTGTGACGGCGGCGACGCCATGTATCCGCGGTGGCGAGCTCGCCTGCGTGCGCGCGAGGTTGGCTTACAGGCCATGATCTACCGAACGAAGGTACAGGGAGAGAGAAGGGACGGGGGCGAGCTTACCAGATGTGTCGGCACGGTCGGAGGAAGCCTCGGTTGGCGCTCGTAACGATGGAGCAGTGCCTCGGGGATTGGCGCCCTGACGAGGTCGAGCGTGGCGTGGCCGCGATCCCAGTTGGCGCGGAGGAGGGGCGCGGTTGGGCTCTGCACCCATGCGACGCAGAGGGAGGACTCGGGGTAGTTGGAGCAGATCACGCCGAAGGAGACCGCGAGCTCCGGTGGTCGTCAATGGAGGCGACGAACTGCGGCTCGGTCGCGACTGATTGGCGAGCGAGGAGCCGGGAAGAGGTTTGGGTCGGGGCGGTGTGCGAGCCGGGATCGCGAGGTGCAGGCGTCGGGGTAGGGCTACTAATATGCCAAGGGAGGTGCGGGTGGTGGCGTAGCCCGCTGCTTCCGGATCAGAGCCGGGGAAATCGGATGGAGGTTGAAGACGGACTGACAGGTGGGGCCGTGGAGAAGGGAGGTCACTGACGGGTGGGCCTCGGTGGTCAGTGAGTGAGGAGGAGAATGGGGCGAGCGGCCGATGCTGATCGTGGTCTGAGCCGACGCGGGATAGGAGGGAATCGGCCCGGTGCGGGTACTGGCCCAAGGGAGAAAAGAAATGGGGAGGAGGGGAGGGAACGGGCCAGCCAGGGAGCTGGGCTGCCTTCGGCTTGGCGGTCTGGACGGGACCGAATGGGTAAAAGGGACCAAGGGAAGAGGAGGCCTTGCCAAATTTTCCTTTTTCGTTTCTTTTTGTTTTGCAAATTCTTTTGCAGATTCATTTCAAATCCAGTTTCAAATCAGTTTGAAATAAAATAAATTTAAAAAGTTTTGGAAACATTTTTCCTAGGTTTTATAAATAAAATTCTGAGTTTGGTTTTGTAAAATTTTCATAAATCTTTTATTTATTTCTTAAATAGAATAAAACCGATTTGTCCTATTCGGGTTTAAATAAAATTCTTTTTCACCCAATAAAAATTATGCACCGGCATGAATGCAACAAACATCTGGTTAGAATTTTCCTTCATCTAGGGTTTTGGCTATTTCCCTATTAAATTCTAATTTATTTTAATTAATTTAACACCCGGGGTGTTACAATGTACAAGGTATGATTGTATAAGAAAGCTCACTAAGCTGCAAAAGCCTCTTTGGAGGCAATTCTAAGTGGGGTGTAGAGAACCATCAAATCTTGATCACATCTAAAAGATCAAGTTCCATCAACTGCATGTTCTCCACCCCGCGTCCTCATATCTACACACAAGAGGACAAAGTATCCCGAGTCTTGCATCCCGAAGGGTTAGCAAGCATATACTTGGGAACCCAAGACTTGGTCACAAAACTCAACTTATGTTGTGGGTTAGCATGATGCAAATGTTGGTTCAAATACAATTGTGAAACACCCTTGGAAGCATTCCTCAAAAGGACAACTCAAGGAGAAGAACGAGTCGTACCACGGGAAAGGAGGCAAACATCTTCCAAGGTTTTTGTAGAAGAACCAATAGAAGCACCATGAAAAGCATGACGTGGACCAAGAGAAGAAGCACCAGAAGCATGTCCACGACCATGACCTATCCCACTAGAAAAAGAGTCATAAAACCCATCAACAAAGAGGGGCTTCTTACTAGGAACACAAGCGTTCATGCCATGAGAAGGGCCATGAACCACTAACTACCTAGAAGAGCGAGCTTGGCGCAAACATTTGGCGCGCCGATAGCAGAAGCTTTCTTGATGCCCATCTTTCTCACAAAAAGAGCAATGGTACAAAGGCCTATTGGAAGGCACACCATTCTCCGACAAGTGAGAAGTCTCTTGGGACTTAGAACAAGAAGCATCAACGACCAACTTGGTTCCAACACTAGGAGCACACGTGCCATGGGAAAGACTAAGCGGCTTCCTCAACGCCTTAGCTCGAATTCGTCGCTCGTGTTTGACATGGCGGAAACAAAAATCGAATGAGTGTCCATCCTTCTTGCAAAAGGTGCAATGGAAAACCAGATTGGGAGCACGAGTCCCAAAAATATGAGAAGCACCCTTATCAAGAGAAGTCCCTTGGACATCACTCAAAGAAACAGCAAGGTTAGGAGTAGCTATGAAAGAGCTATCCGAAACCTTGGCACAAGTGCTATCGTCAAAAGACTCACGCGCAACATAAGAACTCAACTCCGGTTGCAAAGATGTAGACTTGGAAACATCAACATCGGAGTTGGAAGAAATGCGTGACTCAAACGACTTAGCACAAAAGCTCTTGCATCTTTTGGCCAAAACCTGATTTTCAAACATGAGGCGGTCACAAGTACCACAAGGAGTGTTTCTCAAGTTTTCCATCTCCTTTTCAATGCACTCGGCATATGTGGTACGCAAGAGCTCAATCTCCTTCTCAAGGTTGGCACTCATACCATTGTGCTCAACCAAATTAGCGCTGATATCATCGCGCAAAACTTTCAAAGCCAAAACTTCTTTTTCTAAATCAATGCATGATGTGCACATGAAATCGGTGGAAGGAACATCACCATTCACATCAAGCAAAGAATCTTGAATAACACAAGAAGTAAGGCAAGAATTTTTATTCAAAGAGCACAAGCTACAAGGCCTAGAATTTATCTCATCAATTTCAGCCCTAGCATGCTCAAGTTCATCTACACATGTGGTGTGGGTCAATTTTAATTTATTAATTTCAGCAAGCAAAGACTCACAAGAAACACATGGTAACAAAGCATTTGACTTAAGCAAGGTTATTTCAGTTTTAGCACATTCAAGATCCTTGCACAAGTTAATGCAAACTAAGCATGGTTTGGAAGCATTGGATATCAACATTTCATTTTCAGATCTTGAGCTAGCAAGAGAAAAGCATAACACATCATTCTTCCTAACTATGTCACTACAAGAGGTGCAAGGTGAAGATGCACTAGACATCCAATGAAAAAGACCATTTTTTAGCCTAGTGTGGAGCAATCCAACTTCTCAATCTTTCTACGCAAGGTATCACAAAGCTCATCATATCTAACATTATCATCACAACAAGCTTCAAATCATTGAGACAAAGCCCCAAGACTAGCAACAAGTGTACCTTTCTTGGCCTTGCCAAGTTCACGTACAAGATCCTCCATTGAATGCTCATCATCTCCTTGAAAGTCCAGCAAAGCCTCCACCTCTCGTTCCATCTCAAGAACCGCACTCCTCCTTGCCAAAATGTCGTCCTCGGTCGCATGTCCAAGACTCAAACCTAAGAACAAAGACACACTGGAAGAAAAACTTGGTGCCATCTCCAAAAGCACCGTTAGTGTTAGACAAAACATAAGCCCAACACCTCGACAAGCAAAGTCGGAAACACAACCGCTCTCAAAAAGGTCGCCTTCGCGGATCCGGAACCGGTTAAGGTAGAGAGATCCTTAACTGGCTCTGATACCAATTGAAGGACCAAATTGGCGACCAGAGGGGGGGGGGGTGAATGGGAGCCTCAAATTTCTTCTCCAGAAATGATGGCCCTTGTTCCAGAAAATCACCCCAAAAGCGAAGACTCAAACAACCGGTGAGTTCACGACCTACGAATAGGTGGATACCCTAGGAAATGTCCTAGAGGTACAGCGGAACTACCAAAGAACCCCCAAAACCAAGCGCCAAAGCAACGGGGCAAAAACTGCACAAGCAAGCTCCTAGAACAATCGAACCTCCGATAACGGAACACCCCACTCCTATGGAGAAGAGGAAAGTGTTCGACCAAAAATACTTTGGCCAACTGGTGGAAAAAGTACCTTGTAAATATCCTAATGAAGTTAGGAAACTAACACAATAAACGGATCTCAAATCGGAGCTCGAACGTAAAAGATACGGACGCTGGAACCGTCAAAACTCCGAAAGAGGAACACTTAACTCCTATGGAGAAAAAGGAAGTGTCTGACCAAAAATACTTTGACCAATGGTGTCAAAAGTACATTGGAATGATCCTTAACAAGTTAGAAAACCAACGCAACAAACGGATCACAAATCGGAGCTCCTACGCAAAAGATACGGATAAAATCAGCAAAACTGTGAAGTCGCGGAATGTCCGCTAGTGAACCGCGGACTGTCCGCTATTGAACCCCGGACAGTCCGGCAATGAGTCCCGGACAGTCCGCCGTTGAAAAATAAAAACAGCAACCTCGCTGCCCGTGAACAGCCCCGACCCCCGGACAGTCCGGTGATGAGTCCCGGACAGTCCGCCACTGTCGAGAAAGCCCAAAAACAGCTCAGGACAAAACCAAAATCGATTGGATCTTCACCAAATCGAACGGGGCTGCAACCAAACTTCTCCTAAGTGTTCTTCTACGTGTTGGGAAGCTAATCCTAGGATATCATCACTCCAAACCAAATAATCTATGAGAAATCGGAAGAACACTAGAAAAGGGGGAAGAACGAAGAACGAACGTGATTTCGACCCGATCTATGTGCTCGTGAGGTTAGAGGGGAAATCCTTCAGTGGAAAGAAGGAGCTCACGACATAGAACAATTTGATTCAAACGGAATCGCAAATCGTCGCTTGGAGAGGGAGAACGAGGCAAATCTCCGAGAAGGGAAAAACGAAAACGCGAAGAACAAAAACGCGATTCGATCCAAATTGCAGCCAACAAAGAGGAGGGGCAAAATTGATCCTTGGATTGCTACTAGATGATGAATTGTGTAGCACTCTGTGTCGGGTTACAAGCCACTCCTCGCAGTACAAAATGCGGATGGTGAAAAGCTCAAGTACAAAATGAGAGTGACACCTCCAAGGATGACTGTCCAACACAGCCCCTTCATCTATATATAGGCGCACGTCCAAATGACACAAACGCCCTAACATGAAGTACTAACCCAAATACCCCCTAGGGGTAAAACCATCCAACTCTGGCAGTTTCCATCCGACGGCCACGCCCGCACATCCGGTAGCTTCGCCTCGACGCGACCTCCCTAATGCCGCCACGTGCTGTCATGTTGACCACCGCGCCTTCCTCGTGGATAGCTTCGCCGCCGCGCCAGCCTCTCCACGCCGCCACGCGTCGACCGTCCTTTTGGACCTTCCCCCGGTTTTGAGGCCCAAACCGGGAAACCTGCCAGCCCAAGTTTTGAGGCCCAAACCTGGAAACCGTCCATCCGGAGTTTTGAGGCCCAAACTCGGAAACCGTCGATGGTAGCTTTTTGAGGCTCTGCTACCGAACCCGCGTCGTAGACGGGATGTGGTTCTCACACCCTGACCACCGGCACCAATGCCGATGCATGTCCAGCCTCCACGCCGGGCACAACGCCTTCGCCTTCCTTCTTGACTCGGCCGACGGCACTTGGGCCGCACGCAAGCCCGTGTCCAACCTCCTGCCAAGTGCCACGACGCCATCGTCTTCCTCCCGACTCGGCCGATGCATCACACATCTCCATGTGCTCTCGCTCACCGATGCCACGTGCCAGCTACCACAGCTGGTCCTCTGGCCTCTCGGTCCGTCGGTCCAAGCCTCACGTCCGCCCTTCACCGCTCTAGGTACATCGGCATGGCACGACCGCCGCACGGCACGCCCATCCTTCACCGTTCCCGGTCCGTCGGCACGGCACGTCTCTACTTGGCCTTCACCTTGCCATCGACCACTGTATCCGAGCTTAACACCTGCACATCAACACAGCCAAGAGACACATGTTGCACACGCACACCAACACAGAAACACACCACAACTCAACGCCATCGGTTAGTCATAAGCATTAAGCACATAGCGAGATAATGACTCGACCAGGAAAAGCCTCAAACCTTCCTTATCAAAGTCAATCATTCATCATATATGTTCTCACCTCGCTGTGATCCTAGGGATCATCCACCCTCTTTTCGAGGGTCGTGGGCATCACGTTTGTGTCCGAAGTCTTTCGGGTTGATTTGTTGGGACAAAGGCCAAAGTTTTGAAAGAAATTTTTAGGCTCCCATTCACCCCCCTCTAGTCGCCTTTGGTAGCATTCTCGGTCCTTCAGCATACATTTTGGGCATTAAGATCTAAAAGATAGATCGAAGAGGTTTGTAGAATTAAGCCAAGATATGCACACTGACAAGGTGTTGAAACGGTTCAACATGGAACAATCCAAGAAAGGGCTCTTGCCTATGTCACATGGTATGCGCTTTAGCAAGAAATAGCGTCCTTCGACAGCTAATGAGAAGGAGCGCATGAGTAAGGTTCCATACACTTTTCCAGTTGGTTCCATCATGTACACCATGATATGTACTCACCCAGATGTCTAATATGCTTTAAGTGTTGCGAGTAGGTATCAAGCTAATCTAGGTGAGAGTCACTCGACACTTGTTATAAATATTCTTAAGTACTTGAGAAGGACTAAAGATGTGTTCCTAATCTTTGGCGGTGAGGAGGAGCTCGTTATAAATGGTTACACTGATGCTATCATCCAAACTGACACGGATGATTCACAGTCTCAATCAAGATTTTTGTTCACAATAAATGGTGGTGCTATAAGTTGGAAAAGTTTCAAGTAGGCATCGGTGACTATTATATTGCACTGTATCCATGATATATTATGAGTTCATTGAATATCCATTAAAGGCAACTTGTATCGATTGATAATTATGTGAATTGTTTGTGAAACCATTTTACTTGTATGATTATTCTAAAGTTGTCCCTGATCGGAGTTCGTATGAGGAAACACATGAATATTAGATCAACACATATATTGGTTGATGACTATGTTTCACAAGTCATGAATATAGAGATGTCAAACTAATAGTGTCGGCGCATGTATAACATGGGGCTGGACTGACCCAACGTGAGATATTGTTTTTATCTCTATTCACACCATGTATGTTATATCCTTAGACCTAAGATTGTTGTATGCATTCAAGATGCATCTACTGGGACAATCTACTTAGGGACTATCAAACACTACTTCATAACTGGGTAGTTATAAAGTGGTCTTCGGGTATGTCAGGAAACATGGAATTTGCCTCTCTCCATTTGAGAGAGATATCACTGGACCACTTGAATCATTGGATCAAGAAATGCATGGTCGTGCTTGGGTTAAGTGTTAACCTATGAGTCGGACCAAATATCGTGAGGAAAAAAGGAATAACATATATATGGTTTTGTTGTGGTTCATCTGATATGATCTTTGCGTATGCATAGGATTTGACATGCCTTTCTAGAGATCGCTGTCAAATATTGGCCAGGTAAGAGTATTCGGGTCATGTCTATGTGTGCGTGAACCCATAGGGTCGCACGCTTAAGGTGCTAGAAGCCTAATTCAGATTGGATCCGAATTAGACAAGGCTTAGGGTTACTATTGGGCCTCCAACTCAGGAGCTCATTATGAACGCCTATATAAGGAGGGGTGGGGGCAAGGGCTAGAAAAGACACGCTACTTTTGCCAACCATCGCCCATCCCACCCCCGTGCCGGTTGTTCCTCATGGACCTAGCAGTCTGGAGGCATGACACTTCCTCCCTATACGTGTTGATACCTCGGAGGTGCTGCATTTGGAGTACAAGGACAAACCGCATGAGAAGGACGAACATGAGCAAATGCATGGCGCCGCTACGATGTGCACGTCAACATCGAGATGGCTTTCGCTGCATCTGCGCATCTAGTGGTAATCATGTGATCTATAACTAGCAGTAGTTCCTAGTTTATGTGGTGAAAAATTTTGTTTTCTGGCTAATGTAGCATCCTCATATCCCTATAGCAACATGCAAGCCTAAATGTGCAACCAAGTGCTAAAACTTCACCAATCATCCTCATATACCTTATCTAATCTGCTAGTGATACAATTTCCAATTCAGAGCAGATAGCTAGTAGAACGGCAGTGTCGCGCCCAAGGGTGGCAGTGCCACGGGTCCAGTAGTGCCGCGCTTAAGGACTGTAGTGCCACGCCTCAGGATGACACTACCGCGACTTAAATGTCGAGTGTTGGCAAAGAGGCGTATTTCCTTCGTCCTCTATCTCCCCCAACAGTTTTCTTCGACCATTTGCAATTGTAGACGGCCAGAGAAGCTTTCCTCTCTCCTTTCCACTCTATTGGAGCACCTCAACCTTCTCCACTTGATTTCCACTCAAATATTTGTGAGACTGAGCCTCCAAGCAGCTAGGGAAAGCTTCTCCATCTGCTCTTAAACTGCAACAAACACTTGGTATACATTGTGGCCGATGGTTTAGATCTATTACTCTTGGAGCTTGCTTCTAGCCTGCTAGAGCATCACCCATTGAGTTAAGCAGATTTGTGCTAGCCCCAAGAGGTTTGTAATCACCCAAATCAGTTAGTAAATCACCCATCATCTCAAGAGTTCACTCTCTTATCTTGAGAACGAGGTTAGAGTCTAAGAACCCAAGCCTTTGTGGCTACTAAAAGGACCGTGACGCCTAAGAGGGGGGGTGAATTAGACAACTAAAAACTTTACTCTAATCTATGGCCTCTAATTACCACCTACTCAAAAGCTATGCAAGAAATCAATCTATCTAATTGTGCAACTATGGTTTTGCTAGGTGTGATGCTATCTCTACCGCAAAAGAGTTATGCAACCTAGGTTCCAATCCTATCAACTAGCCAATCAACTAAGCTAGGTAATGTAAAGAACATAACCAAGGTAGCAAGGTAAATGCAGAAGCTAAAGAGTAAGGTAGCGATGGAAACTCCCATCGACGACTCTGGTATTTTTGCCGAGGTATCAAGAAGCATGCAAGCTTCCCCCTAGTCCTCGTTGGAGCACCTCGCAAGGAATCCCTCGCAAGGGCCAAGCTCCAAGTTGGGTAACTCCGTGGATAGCTCCAGGCCTTCCCCACATGCAAGTGGGTCTCCGGTTAAGCTACTCATGGCAAAGCCTCTCCCGGACCGCTCCCTGCCGTCTTCACTATCAAGCTTCCGGTCGAACCGCTGCGAGTCGTGTTCCCTTTGGTACACGGTGGCTATCATACCACAAACGCAGTTGGTGTTGTCTCGCAAGACTACAAGCCCCTCCGATGTACAACAATGGTGCGTTCAAGCACTGACTAGCAAGAGGTATTCAAACCTCACTAAACACTAGGTCTAAACCTAGAGCAAGAGCATGAGCAGTGGTCTAACTAGCCTAAGCACTTAGCAAAACACCTACACTAACCATCTTGTAAATCACTAAGCACTATGCATATGGAGGCACTAATATGGTGTATCAACACCCTTGGTATGTTTCCTTACTCCACACCTCATTTGTCCGGTTAGAGGTGGTATATATAGGCTTTCAAGCAAATAGAGCTGTTGGGGAGCTGAAAATAGCCTTTCTGTAGAGCATTGGACGCTATAGTGAAGGCACCAGACGCGTCCTATGCTCATATGTCAAATAGTCGTTGGAAAACTAGCCGTTATACCTGTTTTCTGGGAGCATCAGATGTGTCCTATGGCATCAGACTCGCCTATGAAACTGTTCATTCTGGGTTAATTTTTAGGCAGCATCGGACTCTGCATCAGATGCGTCCTATGCTCCGGCATAGGAGCGTCTGATGCTCTTTTTCAGCGAGACAGGCTTTCATATTTTGGGCACAACTCTTAGCTCCGAACTTTGATTTTGATGATCTTGGACATTGCGAAAGCTAATGAAAAGCTCTACAGCTTTATGCTAGTGTCATGCCAGTTTGAGTAGATCCAAAATCATGAGATAGTTCCAATTCAATCAGCTCTTGTCTCGGCTTGAGCGGCTCCACTTTGTTTGCGTCCGGGCCTCTGTTTCTTGTGTCTTGGACTTTGCTTGATCTTTATAAGTCTTCAATACATCTTGTAGGGTCTTGCTTGAGGTGTTGATCATTTGATCACCACATTGCCTTTGTCCAAGTCACGTTTGCACCTATTGGACTACAAAACGAACACTTGCAAACACATTAGTCCAATTTGGTTATTTTGATCATCAAACACCAAAATCCAAAGTTAAATGGGCTAAGGTCCATTTTCGTTACAATCTCCCCCTTTTGGTGATTGATGACAACACGACCAAAACAAGCAATTAATCGATACATAATTTAAAATGCAATCTACTTGCTAGGTGAAGGACTGAGAATGCTACATACAGGCGACCAGAGGGGGGTTAATGGGAGCCTGAAACTTTCTTTCGAAAGTTTGGCCACTGTCCCAAAAATCAACACTGAATGCTTCGCACAAAAACGTGATGCCCACGACCCTCGGAAAGAGGGTGGATGATCCCAAGGATCACAACGAGGCACCACCGAAGACGGCAAGTCAAAAACCACAAACTCGGAGAAGAGACACCACACAAAAACCGAACCTCGAAGCGTGGATGGAAGGCTAGCTCGAGATTCCTCCAAATAACTATGCCAACAAGTGACAAAGATACCTAGAGAGGTTCCTTGGTGAACTCTAGGAGCAAACGAGAAGTCCGGAAACAAAGCGGAAAAGCCGAGAGAGAAAACGCACTAAAAAGTGACTAGCAGCAGGGCACCGGACTGTCCGGGGTTCTGGTCTCGGACTGTCCGCCCAACGCCGGACTGTCCGCCGACCAAACTTGCAAAACAGCAAGGTTTCGGAACTCTCCCTGCTCGGCCCCGGATTGTCCGCGCCTATGAACGACGGACTGTCCGGCGATACCTCGTTAGCCAAACAGCGCGAGGACCGACCACTCGTTAGGCCAAGTCCCCGACGCCCGGACTGTCCGCGCCCTAAGTGGCGGTCTGTCCGCGCCCTTAGTGGCAGTCTGTCCGCGGCTGTGTAGGGAGGGCGAAAATTTTTGCCTCTCTCCAAAATCTTCCCAAATCCAAACCAATTCGAAATCACTCGATTCCAAATTTGGAGAAGATAATCTCTAGGTAGTTGAAAGACTAATCCCAGAAGATCAACCGCTCAAACAAACTCAAACTTCAGGAAATCGAAGGGATTGGTGCAAGAATGAAAAAGTCTCCGTACAACTTGAAATGACCCGATCTACTTGCTCGTGTGGATTTGGTTAAATTCCTTCAGTGGAAATGATGCTCTCACGATAATGAACAATTAGAAACAAACGGATCAAAGAAAAAGTCACCATAGAGGGAGATCGAGCGATGAGAAAATTGAGAAAAGTAGAAAGCGAAGAACACAACAAGAACACGAATTACACTCCCAATTTCCAGCCAAAAATCGTCCTCACAGGAGACAACGGGATTACGGTCCCGTTTCCTGGAAGTCTCAAAAACACAGAGGTATTGTGGCACTCTGCGGATCTCAGTAGCTACAGCAGAGGAATGGGGAGAAGGAAACCCTAAGTGAAAACTGTAAATGACTGAGATGAGGAGGATGGTGGGTGTCTCCCTCTACTTATGCTAACATTATTCCCACTCTACCCCTACGGATACAATGTTGACGGTCACTAACTCATATCATATACCGTCAATAAGTCACCTAAAAGAGAATAAAAGTGACCATCAACCTAGGAATAGAGTTTGATTCTAACGAGTTCCACGAGTTGTGTCGTTCTCACTTGTTTTACAGGAATAACAACATTTCACTACATAAAAGTATCCCAAGTGAAGAATTAGAGCACACCATTGTGACGAGCTCGTCGAGACGATTGCAACGGACATGCCACTTGCCATATTTGGAGTCCCGGAGCAAGAGTCTTCGATGAATACGACTAGGAAGACTCTGGAATATTCTAGAAGCCTTATCCATATGAAGATCAGGGGTGTAACATACAAGATTCCAATAGCTACAGAATACCAGAGATATTCAGGGACCAGACAGAAAGAAGACGACAAGGAATCCTTCCACGCCAAGACTCGTTGCGCAAACTTACCGAATAAGGATTCAAGACAAATAAGGAAGGTGTTAGAAGACTTGCGGGCGGCGCCAGGGGGAGGCCGGCTGGCCTGGGCCCACTTGTCAGCCAACCCTCCTTCGTGTGACGTGACCTAATCGACCTCCTCGACGCATCTCAACTGTTGTTCAACGTCGGTATGATCCATGGGTCACGGTTCATCCCACCGAGCTATATAAACAGCCCCACACTCCCTCCCTGAAGAAATCCTCATAACAATCCTCATTCAGATGAAATCCAAGACAGATAGACTCCAGTCATATTCATCGAGAGAGGATTAGAGCTATCTAGCAATTAGAAGATTAGTATCCCTCTAATTAGGGATTAGATCTAGAATTGTATAGGATTAGAAAAGAGAGAGAGAGAGAGGTATTAGAGGGAGATTAGAAGGAGCTCCGGCCTGTCGGATCTACTTCTTCAGCTTGTACCTGCAGATTCAAGTTCATCAAGAGCTTGGATCAGGATAATCTTTGGTCTTCAACTTCTAATTATCAATAAGCGTTCTTGTTCTTATTGTTCTTCTGGCTTGCATCTCTAATTAGAGTACTAATTCTAATTAGGGGTCTCTAATCTAGTCGCTCTAGAGTTAGAGGAGTCGTCGTCGTGTAAGCGTGGTGCTTAGACTCGTTTACTTGCATAGTGTACCCTATATTCCGGATCGGTGGTAGCTCACGGGTGTGACTCTTATAGGCCCATTGAATCTTCCATAGTCCACCTCCCGTCTATAGGGCTAGCAGGAGTATATTACTTGGGAATCACCATACTCTGGATGTGGTCTCCCAACGTTATCCGCAGTAGAATTATAATCGCATAGCTTACTGAGGTTAGAGCTGGAAACCCTAGTGTTCCCCTTTATGTTTTATATTCTCGCTTTTGCTAGTGCTCAGGGTTTAAGAAATATACTTAATACGATCACACCGTTCCTTTGGGTTCGATATAAAACTGGGTCTACATCCGGTGAAGTGCGCTATCTAATCTGTGCGCTTGCAGATTTATTTCTAGTGTTCTGATAACATACCTTAGCATTACTAGTGCCGTTGCCAAGGGCGACTTTGGTGACGACGGTAGTAAGTGTCAACAAGCATTTCTAGCGACGTTGCCGGGGAACGGTCGAGAGTTGATCTTAAAGTATGCTTAAAGTTGTAATCAAACTTTTATCTTTTACCTTTTGACTTTTTTTTTACATATGGATTTCTTAGAATCTCCTCTAGGTTCCAAAGATTTCACTCCTATTAGCCTCTGCCATTTTCCTAAAGTAGTAGTCTCAGAACCACCAGAATCATCTAAACCTATCCTATCCGATGGCTATGAGTGAGAACATATATGATGAATGATTGACTTTGATGAGAAAGGTTTGAGGCTTTTCCCGGTTGAGTCATTATGTCGCTATGTGCTTAATGCTTATGACTAACTGGTGGCATTGAGTTGTGGTGTTTCTATGTTGGTGTGCGTGTGCAACATGTGTCTCTTCGCTGTCTTGATGTGCAGGTGTGGAGCTCGGATACAGTGGTCTATGGCGAGGTGAAGGTCAAGTAGAGACGTGTCGTGCCGACAGACCGGGAGCGGTGAAGGATGGGCGTGCCGTGCGGCGGACGTGCCATGCCGATGTACCCAGAGCGGTGAAGGGTGGACGTGAGGCTTGGACTGACGGACCAGAGGGACAGAGGACCAGCTGTGGTAGCTGGCAGGTGGCATCGGCGAGCGAGAGCACATGGGGATGTGCGGTGCATCAGCCGAGTCGGGACGAAGACGATGGCGTCGTGGCACTTGGCGGGAGGTCGGACACGGGCTTGCGTGTGGCGCAAGTGCCGTCGGCCATGTCAAGAAGGAAGGTGAAGGTGTTGTGCCCGGCATGGAGGCTGGACATGCATCGGCATCGGTGTCGGTGGTCGGGGTGTGTGAACCACATCCCGTCTACGGCGCGGGTTCGGTAGCTGAGCCTAAAAAAGCTACCATCAACGGTTTCCGAGTTTGGGCCTCAAAACTCGGGTGGCCGGTTTCCGAGTTTGGGCCTCAAAACTTGGGATGGACGGTTTCCAGGTTTGGGCCTCAAAACCTAGGCTCACGGGTTTCCGAGTTTGTGCCTCAAAACTTGGGATGGACGGTTTCCAGGTTTGGGCCTCAAAACCTGGGCTGGCAGGTTTCCCGGTTTGGGCCTCAAAACCGGGGGGAGGTCCAAAAGGACGGTCGACGCGTGGCGGCACCGAGAGGCTTGCGTTGCGGCAAAGCTATCGGTGAGAAGGCGCGGCGGTCGACGGTGACATCACGTGGCGGCATCAGGGAGGTCGCGTCGAGGCGAAGCTACAGGATGTGCGGCCGTGGCCGTCGGATGAAAATCGCCAGGACTGGACGGTTTTACCCCTTGGGGGTATTTGGGTTGAGTGCTTAATGTAAGGGCGTTTTGGTCTTTGGACGTGCGCCTATATATAGATGAAGGGGGCTGCTAGGGCAGCTATCCTTTGGAATCCTTGGTGGTGTCACTCTCATTTTGTTTAGGTGAGAGGAGGCTAGGGTTAGAGGAGAGACTGGCTCTTGTTCTTGAGCTTTTCGCCATTCGCGTTTTGTATTGTGAGGAGTGGCTTGTAGCCCGACACCGAGTGCTTAATCAATCATCCATTCCTTTGAATCCAAGGATCAAATTCGTGCTTTAATTTGTCTTGCGATTTTGTTCTTCGCGTTTGCACGTTTTCCCTTCTTTCGATCTTCACGAGAATTCTTGTTTTGAGGGAAGTTCCGCAAATCCGTTTGAACCATCTTGTGTAGCTTCGTGAGAGTCTTCTTTCTACCGAAGGAATTTCTCCAATACCTCACGAACTCACAGATCGGGCGGATTTAGTTTTGGGATCGAGTTCTAGCCCGTTCTTCACCGTTTTCTTCAATTCACTGATTTGGAGTTAGGTTCGAGCCATGATCTCTTAGGAGTAGCTCACTAACATCCTTGTGATCCCTCACACGAAATTTGAGCCCTAGTGCTTTTGGTTTGAGGGAGATTGGGTGGATTTGGTGGACGAACAGTGGGTTGCTCAGAGTGACCGGACGCTGCCTCATAGCGACCGGATGCACCGAGTCAGAGTCCGGTCTTTGAACACCAGCGCTGTCCAGTTCGCGCGTGGTGACCGGACGCTGGCTCCAGGCTGACCGGACGCTGGCTGCATGCGTCCGGTCACTGAAGGCCGAGCGAGATTCTCTGCGCGAGCTTGACCGGACTCATTGCGATAGCCTGACCGGACGCGTAGCAGTTACTGTTCATCACATTTTGTGCACTGTGACCGGACGCTCGTTTGATCTGACCGGACGCTCCCTGTGCTGAGTCCGGTCACAAACAGAGAAGGTCCAGAGAGGATTTTGATTGACCGGACGCGTCCGGTCCCTGTTGATCGGACGCTGCCCAGAGTCCGGTCAGTGCAGACAGCGCGCGTTTTTGTCCGTGTCTTTTGCGTTAGAGCTCCGATTTGAGATCCACTTTTTGCGTTGGATTCCCGACTTCGTGCTCTACAGAAATCGGGCTTCCCGCTTTGCGAAAAAGCCTGAATCTACCTCGCGTTGCTCGGGGGAGGTTGAGGTTACCCAAAGTTCATCCTGTTACTAGTTGACTCGCGTGGATTTGGCGAGGGAGGTTTTGTGGTGTCCCGCTGTGTTCCTAGGGAACATCCACCCATTCTCTTGGGTCATGGACATCACGCGTGTCGGCTTTGCTCTTGGGGTTGATTTTGTTGGGACAGAGGCCGGAATTTCGGAAGAAATTTTTAGGCTCCCATTCACCCCCCCTCTGGTCACCTTGCTTTAGTTTTTTCGGTCCTTCAATCGGTATCGGAGCCAGTTAAGGATCTCTCTACCTTAACCGGTTCCGAATCCACGAAGGCGACCTTTTGAGAGCGTTTTTGTTTCCGACTTTGCTTGTTGAGGTGTTGAGCTTGTGTTTTGGCTAACACTAACGGTGATTTTGGAAATGGCACCAAGTTCTTCTTCCAATGTGTCTTTGTCCTTAGGATTGAGTCTTAGACATGCGATTGAGGACGACACTTTGGCAAGAAGGAGGAGTGCGGCTCTTGAGGCGAAACGTGAGGTGGAGGCTTTGCTGGACTTCCTAGGAGATGATGAGCATTCAACGGAGGATCGTATACATGAACTTGGCAAGGCCAAGAAAGGTACACTTCTTGCTAGTCTAGGGATTTTGTCCCAACGATTTGAAGCTTGTTGTGATGATAACATGAGATATGATGAGCTTTGTGATACCTTGCATAGAAAGATCAAGAAATTGAAATGCTCCATCACTAGGTTAAAATGTGGCCTTTTTCGTTGGAAGTCTAGTGCATCTTTACCTTGCACCTCTTGTAGTGACATGGTTAGGAAGAATGATGAGCTATGCTTTTCTCTTGCTAGCTTAAAATCTGAAAATGAAACTTTGAAATCAAATGCTTCCATACCATGTCTTGTTTGCTTTGACTTGCGCAAGGACCTTGTTTATGCTAAATCTGAAATAGCCTTGCTTAGGTCAAAAGCTTATTTACCATGTGTTTCTTGTGAGTCTTTGCTTGCTGAAATTAATAAACTAAAATTGACTCACACCACATGTGTAGATGAACTTGAGCATGCTAGGGCTGAAATTATTGAGATAAATGCTAGGCCTTGTAGCTTGTGCTCTTTGAATAAAGATGCTTGTCACACTTCTTGTGCTACTCATGATTCTTTGCTTGATGTGAATGGTGATGTTTCTTCCACTGATTTCATGTGCATCATGCATTGATTTGGAAAAAGAAGTTTTGGCTTTGAAAGCTTTGCACGATGATATGAGCGCCAAGTTGGTGGAGCACAATGATATGAGTGCCAACCTTGAGAAGAAATTGAACTCTTGCGTACCACATATGCCGAGTGCATTAGAGAGGAGATGGAAATCTGAAAAACACTCCTTGTGGTACTTGTGATCGCCTTATGTTTGAAAATGAGGTTTTAACCAAAAGATGCAAGAGTCTTTGTGCTAAGTCTTTTGAGTCTCGCAATTCTTGCAACTCCGATGTTGATATTTCTAAGTTTGCATCTTTGCAATGGGAGTTGAGTTCTTGTGTTGCGCGTGAGTCTTTTGATGATAGCACTTGTGCCAAGGTTTCAGATAGCTCTTTCATAGCTACTCCTAACCTTGCTATTTCTTTGAGTGATGTCCAAGGGACTTCTCATGACAAGGGTGCTTCTCTCATTTTTGGAAATCGTGCTCCAAATCCAATTTTCCATTGCACCTTTTGCAAGAAGGATGGACACTCATTCGATTTTTGTTTTCGTCGTGTCAAGCACGAGCGGCGTATTCGAGCTAAGGCTTTTAAGAAGCCGCGTAGCCTTTCCCATGGCACGTGTGCTCCTAGCGTTGGCACCAAGTTGGTTGTTGATGCTTCTTGTTCTAAGACCCAAGGGACTTCTCACTTGTCGAAGAATGGTGTGCCTTCCGATAGGCCTTTGTACCATTGCTCTTTTTGTGAGAAAGATGGGCATCAAGAAAGCTTTTGCTATCGGCGTGCCAAACGCTTGCGCCAAGCTCGTTCTTCTAGGAAGATGGTGGTTCATAGCCCTTCTCATGGCATGAACGCTTGTGCTCCTAGTAATAAGCCCCTCTTTGTTGATGGGTTTTATGACTCCTTTTCTAGTGGGATAGGTCATGGTCGTGGACATGCTTCTAGTGCTTCTTCTCTCAGTCCACGTCATGCTTCTCATGGTGCTTCTATTGGTTCCTCTACAAAAACCTTGGAAGATGTTTGCCTCTTTTCCCGTGGTACGACTCGTTCTTCTCCTCGAGTTGTCCTTTTGAGGAATGCTTCGAAGGGTGTTTCACAATTGCATTTGAACCAGCGTTTGCATCATGCTAACCCACATGATAAGTTGAGATTTGTGACCAAGTCCTGGATTCCCAAGTACATGCTTGCTAACCCTTCAGGATCCAACACTCGGGTTACTGTGTCCTCTTGTGTGTAGATATGAGGACGCGGGGTGGAGAACATGCGCCTAATGGAGCTTGATCTTTTAGATGTGATAAAGAGTTGATGGTTCTCTACACCCGCTTAGATTTGCCTCCAAAGAGGCCTTTGCTATTTGGTGAGCTATCTTATACACTCATACCTTGTATATCCATGATCTAATTCTTATGGTATGAGATGGTCGTTCATATGCTCACTTGTATAGTTTTCGCATGTACATTTTCTTTTGTATCATGTTTTGTTTAGTCTAGCATGTGCTATCTTCTGTATCATATGTCATGCTAGCTTTGTGTATAGCCTTGTGGTTTAGTCACTTTTCATGCTAGTTTGTGATCCTCATGAACATTGTGCCATGTTTTACCATTCTTCTCCATGAGCTTGATTTGTAGTGGTATGATGTTCATTAGGTATCACTTTTTAGGTGCTAGTTTTTGTGTAGCTACATGTACCCTGTTGATATGCTTAGTTTGAGCACTAGTCTTTCCTCAATTTTATCATGATACATGCTTCTGGATCTATTGCTATCATTATCTTGCATTGTAGCATGTGTTGAGTTTAGGCTGTGTTTGGGTTGATCATGTCTCTAGGTTGCATTTTGCTATATAGTGCTTTATCCTGTTGCATGGTAGTTTTGACTAGTTTGGGTTCAGATCTCCTTGCAGTATCATTCATAGGTAGACCTCTTTTGTTGAGTGTTCACCTTATGCTTATTATGTGACTAACCGCTTTGTGGAGACCTTGAGGTCACACTGGACGAGACAACGCCTTGTGGTTCTTCTGCCTTTGAGTGTGCAGGAGAATAGGAGCCTGGAGAGAGCACTTCGGCTCACGGACCCGATTCCACTTCTACCACGACTTGGGGTTCTGTTCGAGCAGCTCTCCAGCGAGCACTAGCTGCACCTGTGGGAGTGACAGCATCAGGCGAGGGGGAGATGACTTCGGCGAGGCAGGAGCCCCGGAGATTTCAGTAGATTCAGGCGTCCCCTCGGGTATCACACAAGCAGGCAGTCAAGCGCATCATGAGGTACCTCCGACACACTTCTGAGTTCGGGTTTGGTACTCTTCTTCTTCGACCCCTTTGCTTTGTGGTTTTTCCGATGAGGACTTTACTAGTTGTTCGCTTGAGCGTTTCTTGGCTCTTCACTTGTGAGTTTGGTGTGTGTTTCCCTTTTAGTTGGGGAAGCATTTTGCTTGTTGTATCTTAGTTGGATTTCTCCGATACCCTTTTGTTTTGGGTTTTCCTTTTTAGGCTAGTTTTGCTTTGTCTTTGATAGACTAGCTTTTGCATGCATTTCATCATGTGTTTTAGTGCATCTTAGAGCTTCATGTTTAGAGCAATGAGAATGAGATTATGCTCTTTTTGGTATCCCCTGTTGATTCATGATGATGCTTGTAGCTTAGGCTCTTTTTGATCACTTGATACATGTTATGAGCTAAGCTATTTTTGGCAAATGGTGAACTTGATTAATAAACTATGAAACCTTTAATTTGTTCACCATTGAGATTAGCAACTAGCATGAGTAGGATGTGTTGAGATCACTTGTGCTATCTTTTGTATGCTAGGTTGCTATGTCTCTTGCACTGAGTCATTCACTTGCTTGGATTGTTCATATTTACCTTGTGCTTAAAATTTGATCCAAGTCTAAGGGAATTGAAAAGATCGAGACGGGATTGCATGTGTCAGCACATCACGGTATCGAGACTGTTTCTCATTGCACAATTGAGTTAAACTTGAGCCGTGTAGTGTAAGACCGAAACCGGTGCTTTAAGCTTCCGATTGCTTTTTTTTGAATAGGCTTAGCCTGGTTGAAAAGTTAGGCAATGACCATGCTTTCAACCTCTCGCAATCACATGCTTTAATATGAACTTGTGTTAATACCGCTGCAAATTCCGATAAAATTTGATAATGACACAAGTCTATGCTTCATTCTATGGCGTGATGATTGAACTTTGCTAGGGGTAGTTCACCTTGTATACTTGAGTTAGCACTTGTTTGATTTCCTGTCTATTCATGCTTAGTGATATTTTAGTGGTGAACTCCTTTTCAAATGGCTTAAAACTGCTCATATGCTTAATTGTTCATTTTTTTGTATTCATTTGATCAGTTTGAGCCTTTGCTAGCATTTGTTTTGGTTGCTACACTTTCAGGGAAGCACCCTTTTGAGCATCTTTTCATTCTGATTGCTATACACTTGAAGCTGTTGCATTGTACATTTCATGCATTTTTAGCTTAGTGTACATACCCCCAGCTCCGATACACTTTGTGGTCACTTTCAATGCTTTTCATCGCCCCCATATGCTTTTGGTTGATGACTTGTCTTGTGTTTGTGTCAACTTTGTGAAAAATGTCAAAACCCCTCAGCATGTTCCCTTTTGTCAAGAGGAAGAAGCTATTTGCAAGGGGGAGCCTGTGTGTTGGCACAAAGGGGAGAGTCATGCATTTTGGGGAGAGCTTTGAGCTAGGGGGAGTTTAGCACTTTTATGTCATTCTTCAATTGGTATAGCTCTTTTATGTATTTCAATTGGTATCCATCTTTTGGCATGGAGTGTAATTGGTGTCATGAGCTTTGTTGCATAGCCTTAGTGTGTAGGCTTGCTTTCAGGGGGAGTCGCTTTTGTCTTGCTGCTTCTCCGTGTGCTCCGAGTGTTTGTGCTCCATTTAGTTTTGAGCTTCTCCTTGTGTTTTTCTCAGTCGGTATCGAGCCTGCTAGTCGTGTTAAGCTGTTTTTGCCCCTCTTTTGAAGGACTAGCATTTTTTGCTTCGTATTTTCGATTGGTATGGACCCTTCAGCTTGTTGCGTCGAGCCTCTTTGCCTCTGTCTTGAGGAACTAGCTGTTTTCACCAATTCTTGGCTGATTGTGATTGGTTGCATTCTAATGCGCTGTTTTAGCCTCAATTGGTATCGAGCTTTGAGCTAGTGGTGTTCAGCCACTTTTTGCCTTTTCTTGAGGGTGTTGATGGTCCTTAAACACCAGTTTTACCATCAACATTTGACCCTAAAGTCCACCAAAAAGGCATGAAATGTAGTCAAATAGGTTTTGAAGGACCGAAAGTGCTACCAGAAAGCGACCAGAGGGGGGGTGAATGGGAGCTTTAAAATTCCTTTCGGAAACTTGTCGCAACTGTCCCGAAAATCAACCCCAAGAGCAAACCCTAGAGTTCGTAAGTGTCCACGACCCTAGAGATAGGGTGGATGCTTCCAAGAAGCACAGCGAGACACTTCACGACTCTAGAGATTCAACGCAAAAGCCAGAAATCAAAACCGACAATGAACGAACGAACCGCGGACGAAAACTCACAGAACAATCACGACCGGACTCTGGTCAACGTCCGGTCACACAAAAACCAATCTGGGACCATACTGTGTTGGACCGGACTCTGTGGATCAGAGCGTCCGGTCACAGCCAGTGAGTCCGGTCAACAGAAGAACAGACTGATGAACAGTGAACTCGATGCGTCCGGTCACTGAGTCAGTCAAGCGTCCGGTCAAGTCCCGATATCAACACATTGAGCATTCAACGACCGGACTCTCTACCCGTGCGTCCGGTCATCTCGACCAAGTGTCCGGTCACCCCGAAACAGCACTGTTCGTCCACCGATTCGACTCGGTCTCACCCAAAACAAATCCTCTGGGGATCAAACTTGGTGAGAGGAGTCACAAAGAGTATAGTGAGCTATCTCTAAGAGATCATGGCTCGAACCTATCTCCAAATCGATGAATCGAAGAATTTCGGGGGAAGGGAGAAAAGCTTGACCCGCAACCAAAAATGATCGATCTCCTAGACCGTGAGGTTAGAGGTGAATTCCTTCGGTGGAAAGAAGTGCCTCACGACCTAGAACACTTTGGTTCAAACGGATTTGCAAAAGATGAAACAAGCAAAGAGATCGAGCGACGGGAAAACGAGGAGAAAAAGGATTCCGCGAAGAACACAAACAAAACGTGAATCACAGCCACCAAATTGCAACCGTGTGGCTACCACACGCTACAATAATGAGATTACGGTCTCACTTCCTCAAAATCTCACGGGCACAAAGGTATTGTTCTCTTCTCTGTGGATCTCAGGTTAGCTACAGCAGGGATGTGGGAGAGCAGGAAACCCTAGAAGCAAAAGAGCACATAACTGAGATATTTGGGGAGGAGGGTGTCTCCCCCTACTTAACCTATTCCTAATTCGTACTCTATTCCTATTCTACCCTTATCTACTTATAGAGCGAACTAGCTAAACCCTAAGGATATTCTGGACCAACTCGGTGGTAGGTAGATCCGACGGCCACGCCCGCACAACTCATAGCGTTGCCTCGACGCAACCTCCCGATTGCCGCCATGTGCCGCCACCGCTCCGCGTCCTTTTCCTGGACGTCGCATCCCCGGTTTTGTGGCCCAAACCGGGAAACCAGCCTTTCAGCCAACCCCCGGTTTTGAGGCCCAAACCGGGAAACCAGCCCACCAGCATCTGAGTTTTGAGGCCCAAACTCAGCAAACCCGCAGCACCCAGGTTTTGAGGCCCAAACCTGGAAATCGTCCTCAGCCCGAGTTTTGTGGCCAAACTCAGAAACCCTCAGCACCCAGGTTTTGAGGCCCAAACCTGGAAACCGTCCACCAGATGGTTTTTCTCTGGCTCTACCACCAAACCGACGTTGTAGATGGGATGCTCCACTCGTGCACCCCGTCCACCGACACGTGTCCCCAAGTCCACGACTCAGGCAACACATGACCCCAACTCTTCACTCGTCGCTGTCCCAGGCTGCCAGCCACCACAGCTGATCCTCGGGCCACCGGTCCCTCAGTCCAAGGCTCACGTCCACCCTTCGCCACTCACGGTCCATCGGCACGACACGTCCCTACTTGACCTTCACCTTGCCTCTGACCACTGTATCCGTGCTCGACACCTGCACAACACAAGCCAAAGAACATGCGCATCATCCCAGTTGACAATCACTCATCACTCAGAGACTCGGCATACACCCATGTATCCGCAATCTCCCCCTTGATGAGTGCATTGTCAACTACCAACACAAATCATATTGGAGTAGAAGAAGGAAGAAAGAAGGAGAAGAGAGAACCCAACCAAATGACCCAAAAGCATAGCAAAGCCGAAGAAGGTCAAGTGGAAAGAGCGAAACAACTTGGTCCCCAAAGACATGGGCAACGGCTCGACACAACCAAGCAAAGCAAAGCTAGCCCTCAAGAAGAGGTAGAACAGGCTCAACACCGCTAGCAAATACCAAAACCTTATGGCCAACAGGAAGCAGAAGAACTCCCTCTCGAATAGTGCAAGCAACCAGGAAAGCTTCTCCTAAGCAAAAGGTGGGTTATGATTTGCAATTTCTCCCCCTTAGTTGAAAATGCACCTATCAAGAAACAACGCTCCCCCTCAGAAAATGCACCATCAAAAGATGCCAACACGCAGATTTCTCCCCTTCCAAAATGCATACGAGTCATAATGCAAGTTAGGAGCTTCAGTAGTATACTCAAAAGAGTGCAAGGATGCTCTACAGGATTCTGATCCAATGACTCAGAAAATATACAGAATGCTTAGCAAAAGGCTCAAACTGATCACTAAGTCTGAAATGAGAGCAAAAAGAGCAGTTTGTAGCCAAAAAAGTATTCACCATCAAAATAGCACAGACATGTATAGACAGGAAGTCAAACAAGTGCTAAACATGTATACAAGGTGAACTACCCCTAGCACAGTTCAATCATCATGTTGATACCAATTTAAAAATGAAGCATGTACTTGTGATTTCAAATTTTAATCGGAGTTGCAGCGGTGAAATTACACAAGTCCAGAAGTCAGCATGTGACTGCGAGAGGTTGAATGCTTGTTATTGCCTAACTTTCCAACTGTGCGAAGCCTATGCATAAGCAATCAGAAGCTTAAAGCAACAGTTTCGGTCATACACTACACAGCTCCAGTTTAACTCAAAGTGCAATGAGAAACAGTCTCAAAACTGTGAGGTGCTAACAAGCAAACCCATCTCGATCTTTTCAATTCACTTAACTTGGTTCCGATTTTAAAACAGAATATGACATACCAAGCAAGTGAATGACTCAGCACTAGAGACATAGCAACCTAGCATAGATGAATAGCATAAGTGACTTCGAAACATCTTACACATGCTAGTTGCATATCTCAATGGTGAACACTTTCAAGTTTTAAGTTCATTATCAAATTCACCATTAAAAAATAGCTCAGCTCACAGTATGCATCAGTGATTAGAAAGAGCATAAGCTACAGTATCTACATGAAGCATCGGAGCAAAGACTACACAGAGCATAGTTACATTCTTCAGACTATATTCATGAAGCTCAGAATGTAAAAGCGTATGCTAAAATGCAAACATGCATGAAGAAACCAAAAAAGAAGCAAAAACAACTGAAAAGCACAAAGTCAGTGTATCACACAAGATCAAAATGTTTCCCCCATCTAAAAGGGGAAACACACACCAAGCTCACCTCTCAACCGATTAAAGGTTGATTGGTCCAAAGGCTTGGTGAAAATATCAGCAAGCTAATGATGAGTATCGACATGGCGAAGGTCGATATCACCCTTCTCATAGTGGTCTCGCAGGATGAAAGCGCACATCAATGTGTTTGGTCTTCGAGTGCAACACGGGGTTCTTAGCAACGCTAATCGCACTCGTGCTGTCACTAAGCAATGGAACACGAGAAAAGCTAAGACCAAAATCACGCAAAGTGGCCATCATCCAGAGTAACTGGGAACAGCAGCTAGCCGCAGCAACATACTCAGCCTCCGTGGTAGACTGGGTGACACTAGACTACTTGCGAGAAGACCACGATACAAGAGAAGAACCAATAAACTGGCAAGTCCCAGAAGTGGACTTGCGCTCAATCCGGCATGCAGCAAAATCGGCATCGGAATAACCACAAAGAGAAAGGGTGGAGGAAGCAGAATACCAAATCCCGAATTCCGGAGTGAAGGATAAATAGCTCATAATGCGCTTGACCGCCTGACGGTGAGAGGTGCGCGGCGAAGACTGAAAACACGCGCAAAGACACACCACGAACTGGATGTCCGGGCGTGTCGCCGTCAAGTACAACAGCGACCTGATCATACTCCGGTACTCCTTCTGGTCCACTGCTTCTCCCTCCTCGTCCGCATCCATGGCCGTCGTGGTCGCCATGGGTGTTGGAAGAGGCTTGGCCTCACCCATGTCGAACTTCTTCAGGATATCTCTGGTGTACTTGCCCTGGTGCACGAACGTTCCTTCCCGGGATTGCTTGATTTGCAACCCGAGGAAAAACGTCAACTCGCCCATCATGCTCATCTCGAACTCCCTGCTCATAGTGTCTGCAAACTTGGCAACCAAATCGTGAGAAGAACCACCGAAAATGATATCATCCACGTAGATTTGGACCAAGAGAGTATCAGTGTCTTGCTTGAGGAGAAAGAGCGTTTTATCTACACATCTCATTTTAAAACCCTTAGCAAGCAAAAAGGTTTTCAACCTATCATACCAGGCTCTAGGGGCTTGTTTCAAACCATACAAAGCTTTGTGAAGTTTAAAGACATGGTTTGGAAACTTGGGATTTTCGAAACCGGGGGGTTGTCTAACATACACCTCCTCTTCTATGTAGCCGTTTAAGAAGGCACTCTTTACATCCATTTGAAAAAGTTTAAAACCTTTGGATGCAGCAAAAGCCAAGAGTATCCTAAATAGCCTCCAAACGAGCTACAGGAGCAAATGTCTCCTCATAGTCTATCCCCTCCTTCTGACTATAACCCTGGGCTACGAGTCTGGCCTTGTTTCTCACAACATGGCCATCTTCTCCATGTTTGTTTTTGAAAACCCATTTTGTCCCAATAGGATGACACTCAGAAGGTGGAGACACTAGAACCCAAACCCGATTTCTCTCAAAGCTCTCAAGCTCCTCATGCATGGCATTGACCCAATCCGGATCCGTCAAAGCGTGTCCAACATCTCGGGGCTCAAAATCAGCAACAAAAGCAGAATGAGCAAAGTGAGAGATTTGAGACCGGGACCGAGTGACCCGTTCGTCAATGTTGCCGATCATCTGCTGAGGCAGGTGCTGGCGCTGAATATGTCATGGCGCCTCCCTTGCCGAAGTGGCTTCCCCCTCAACAGCAGCTGGTGCCTCCTCGGGTACAAAAGGTACCGCTCGAGGTGGCGGATCCCACGACCCCTAGGAAGAAGATGTGTCGGGGCCGTGAGTCGTCGTAGAAGCCGCTCTTGGCGACACAACAGGTGCAGGAGGTGCTGGGTCATCTATCCCTTCAACACCTTCTTCTTCATCATCGAAAAGAGGCTCGCCAACCTCGTGATCACCTGCACGCTCAAAACGAGAAGAAGGACAAACCATGGTCTCATCAAAGGTGACATCGGATGTCTCCATGACTCGGTTAGTGTCAAGGTTAAGTACACGATAAGCTCGAGTGTGAGTACCATAACCCAAAAACACACCGTCAGAAGAGCGAGACTCAAACTTGTCCAAGTTGCCCTTTTTGAGTATAAAACAATGGCAACCAAAAACTCGAAAATAACTCAACTTGGGCAGTTTTCCAAAATGCAACTCATAAGAAGTCTTTTTCAAGAAAGCTCGGAGAAAAATGCGATTGGAAATATAGCATGCAGTGCTCATAGCTTCGGCCCAATATCGCCTAGGAGTCCTATGCTCATCGAGCATCGTCCTGGCCATCTCTACAAGGGTCCGATTCTTCCTTTCTACAACACCATTCTGTGGCGGTGTGTAGGTGGAAGAAAACTGATGCTCTAAACCCAAAGAGTTACAAAACTTCTCAAAATCCGAAATCTTGAATTCGGAACCATTATCACTCCTAATAGCTCGCATCGAGTTCAAAGGGAACTCGTTCTGAAGACGCAAAATCAGATTGCGAGCGAAGGAGAAAGTCTCGGTCTTCTCAGCTAAAAAGAAGACCCACGAATATCTCGAAAAGTCATCAACAACAACAAGCACATACCACTTCCCCCAACCGAGCTCACCCGAGTCGGACCAACAAGGTCCATGTGCAAAAGCTCTCCAGGGCGCTTGGTCATGACCTGAGTCACTGGATGGTGGGGAGCAGCAACCATCTTCCCGTGTCTACAAGAGTGGCAAACAAGATCCTTCTCCATATGCAACTTGGGCAATCCTCGGATTAGGCCAAGTGAACTAAGCCTTGCAAGCAAGTCGAAGCTCAAATGTCCAAGTCTCCTTTGCCACTTCCAAAGATCAGAAGAAGAAGGTCCAGCCACAAGACAACGAGAAATGCCAAAAGACTCCGAGAAATTCGCACGAAAGACTTTTCCAAAGGGCGAAATCAAACACACAAGATTGCCCTAAGGATCCAAAATACGACTGAGATTTGGTTTAAAACGAATCTCATAGTCATCATCAAAGAGTTGCAAAACAGAAAGAAGGTTAAAATGCAAGTTAGAAACAAGAGCAACATCGCGCAACACAAAGTGCTCATTAACTCGCACCGACCCACGAGACAGCACCTTACCTTTGCTGTTGTCGCCGAAGGTGATATACTCCTTTCCGGCGACCGGACTAAGACTGGAGAACCACTTGGCGTTTCCGGTCATGTGCCTCGAACATCCGGAATCCACCAACCAAACGTTCTCCAATCGTTTTACCTACATCAATAAAAAGACATAGGGTGAGCATACGGTCCAACACTGGGGTTAGTGAAGTGGGAAGAATAACAGTGTTGGGCCGACTGCTCAAAAGAACGGTCAGTGTAAAAACCATTCCTAGCACACCTACGAAGGAAGCGATCACCACGTTTAGACAGACGTGGTCCGCTGGGGAAGGAGCGCTCACCGTGATACTCAAAACGCGGTGGGGGAAAACGCTCAACTACAAAGCCACCGCCACGGGGTCCATAGCCTACAACTGCAGGCTCCCGCCGGGCACGTCCTCTCCTCTGCTGCCTAGGCCTAGGAACTTGAGGTTCTGGACCTCTGGGCCTAGCCGCTCTCCTCGGAGCTCTCCTCTAAACATTCGGCACATGTACATCATGGAAAGGATGGTCCATGTCCGGGTTGTTCATCTCCCTAGCACGGCGCGCCTCTCTCTTGCGCCGAAAGCAGAACTCACTCAAGTGTCCATCTCTCCCACAATGCTCACAATGGTACCTCACCACTCTCAAAGGGGGTTGTTGGTACACACGGTTGTGGGTGTGGATCACTTTGCCCTTCTGTGGCAAACACTCCTCCTGGATGGGTGGCATGGTGTCCAGCTTGTTCTTTAGGTGGTTGGGTTTGGGAAGCCACACTTGGTTCTTGGGTGGAGCTCTCGGAGGTTCCTCAAACACTCCATCCTTGGTGTTAGGCTTGAGAGGCTCTTTGGGTGGAAGCTTGGTAAGTTTGGGAGTAGTGGTGGAGTTGGGCTTCTCACTAGGGTTCAGACCACTCGACTCTCCAATCTTCCCAAAAGCAGAAAGATCAACACCTGCAGCAAAACCTACACCAGGACCTCCAGCAGCTCGCTTGAATTGGGAGATCATCATCCCGAGCTGCGGCTCACCACAAGACACCCATGACAAGATGGTCCGAAGGTATGTGTTTTCCTCCTCGGTTTGCATCTTGTCATGCTTCACATTGGCTATCTCCATCTCTAGGCCCTCACAAAGAACACACCTAGCCACACATGTGCTACCTGAGTTCGCCTCTTCAAGAGACACAATCTTGGCATTCTTCTCTGCCAACTCAGATTGCAAGACAGGACAAGTCTTGCACGCACCCAACAGCGAGGGTCTAGCCTTCAGCTCATCCACCTCTCCTACCAACGCAACATACTTAATTCTCAAAGTGAGAAGGTCAGTCATGTGTGTGGTGCACATCTCACACTCCTCCTCATCAGTAACAACCACGGTGGACTTGACAGAATCAAGTTCCTTCACCATATCCTCCCACTTCTGCCTAAACTCCTTGCGCTCTCTAGCGGCACGCCTAAGCAGTTTGTCTTGACTAAGAAGTGCGGCAGTAAGTTTCTCGACCTCAGCAGAGAGCTCATCGTGGGTTAGAGATACCTAGGAGGTGTCGTCGTCGTCGTCGTTTTTCCGAGGAGTGTCACCTCCGACCTCATCACCAAGGGCCATGGTGCAGAAGCCGTCGTCGTCGGCAAAGAAGCAGAGGCCGTTGAGCTTGTCCTCGATCCTCTTCTTCTTCTCGGACTCATTGTCGCTTGAGGAAGTGGAGTCGTCGTCCGAGTCATCGACGTCACTGAGCGTGGCGAAGAACGCACGCTGCTCAGCTTGGGCCTTCTCCAAGTACATGGTCTTGATGTACTCCTTGTTGAAGCCACCCTTCCGCTTGTGCCTCGCGGGGACGTACATCTCCTTGCGCTTGCCGGAGTCGTACTTGTGCCCATGATCGCCCTTCCCAGAATGCTTGTTCTTCTTGGGACAGTTGGCGATGAAGTGGTCGGGGTCGCCGCACTCGTAGCATCCCGAGCGTCCTCCTCCGCGGCGACGGTTCATGCAGTTGTTGTGGAACCGCGAGAACCGGTTGGCAAGCAAAGCCAACTCGTCGTCTCCAAAAGACTCCAACTGCTCCTCTGTGACAGAAAGAAGAGACTGCAAAGCAAAGCCTCCTGAGGGGTTAGCAAAAGAGCCAGAAAGCAAAGCCATCGACGGGCCAGAAGGATTTTCATAAGAAGCCCTCGCCATGGCATCGATCTCACTGGACTTGAGCTTACTGAAGAGCTCGTCGCACGTGAGGGTCTCATAGTTAGGTGATCCGATGATCGCCTGAACTTTGGAATCCCAAACTGACCGATCAAGAGTATGCAAAAGCTTCAAAGCCCTCTCATGATCGTCGAAAGGCAACAGCTCCTTGTTAGCCCTCATCCTGTTGACAATCACCTGAAAGCGAGCGAATAAACTCTCTATGCTCTCGCCAGGCATATGTCGAAAGTTCTCATACTCTCGCTTGAACGACTCGTAGAGTCGGGTTTTGACTTGAGAGGTTCCCTCATGGAAGCGCATGAGGGTGGCCCAAATCTCCCGAGCCGTAGCGAGGTGAGAAACACGATCAAACTCACTCATGCTCAAACATGAGAAAAGAGCATTACGTGCTCGGCTATTGGCATCGTGATCATCGATCTGATGCTGAGTCACACGAGCAGCCAAGACAACGTAATCGGCAGAGTTGCAAATATCCCAGATGGAAGCACCCAAACTCTGCAGATAGGCCGACATGTGTATCTTCCAATACGCATAGTTTGTCCCATAGAAAAACGGCGGTTTGCCCATGCCGCGATCCATGTCGCCTTCTGTGGATCTGGAACCGGCTAAGGTGGAAGATCCTTAACCCGCTCTGATACCAATTGAAGGACCGAAAGTGCTACCAGAAAGCGACCAGAGGGGGGGTGAATGGGAGCTTTAAAATTCCTTTCGGAAACTTGTCGCAACTATCCCGAAAATCAACCCCAAGAGCAAACCCTAGAGTTCGTAAGTGTCCACGACCCTAGAGATAGGGTGGATGCTTCCGAGAAGCACAGCGAGACACTTCACGACTCTAGAGATTCAACGCAAAAGCCGGAAATCAAAACCGACAACGAACGAACGAACCGCGAACGAAAACTCACAGAACAGTCACGACCGGACTCTGGTCAGCGTCCGGTCAGCAGGGACCGGACGCGTCCGGTCACACAAAAACCAATTTGGGACCTTACTGTGTTGGACCGGACTCTGTGGATCAGAGCGTCCGATCACAGCCAGTGAGTCCGGTCAACAGAAGAACAGACTGATGAACAGTGAACTCGATGTGTCCGGTCACTGAGTCAGTCAAGCGTCCGGTCAAGTCCCGATATCAACACACTGAGCATTCAACGACCGGACTCTCTGCCCGTGCGTCCGGTCATCTCGACCAAGCATCCAGTCACCCCGAAACAGCACTGTTCGTCCACCGATTTGACTCGGTCTCACCCAAAACAAATCCTCTGGGGATCAAACTTGGTGAGAGGAGTCACAAAGAGCATAGTGAGCTATCTCTAAGAGATCATGGCTCGAACCTATTTCCAAATCGATGAATCGAAGAATTTCGGGGGAAGGGAGAAAAGCTTGACCCGCAACCAAAAACGATCGATCTCCTAGACCGTGAGGTTAGAGGTGAATTCCTTTGGTGGAAAGAAGTGCCTCATGACCTAGAACACTTTGGTTCAAACGGATTTGCAAAAGATGAACCAAGCAAAGAGATCGAGCGACGGGAAAACGAGGAGAAAAAGGATTCCGCGAAGAACACAAACAAAACGCGAATCACAGCCACCAAATTGCAACCGTGTGGCTACCACACGCTACAATAGTGAGATTACGGTCTCACTTCCTCAAAATCTCACGGGCACAGAGGTATTGTTCTCTTCTCTGTGGATCTCAGGTTCACCACAGCAGGGATGTGGGAGAGCAGGAAACCCTAGAAGCAAAAGAGCAAATAACTGAGATATTTGGGGAGGAGGGTGTCTCCCCCTACTTAACCTATTCCTAATTCCTACTCTATTCCTATTCTACCCTTCTCTACTTACAGAGCGAACCAGCTAAACCCTAAGGTTATTCTGGACCAACTCGGTGGTAGGTAGATCCGACGGCCACGCCCGCACAACTCGTAGCGTTGCCTCGACGCAACCTCCCGATTGCCGCCACGTGCCGCCACCACTCCGCGTCCTTTTCCTGGACGTCACATCCCCAGTTTTGTGGCCCAAATCGGGAAACCAGCCTTTCAGCCAACCCCCGGTTTTGAGGCCCAAACCAGGAAACCAGCCCACCAGCATCTGAGTTTTGAGGCCCAAACTCAGCAAACCCACAGCACCCAGGTTTTGAGGCCCAAACCTGGAAACCGTCCTCAGCCCGAGTTTTGTGGCCAAACTCGGAAACCCTCAGCACCCAGGTTTTGAGGCCCAAACCTGAAAACCGTCAACCCGATGGTTTTTCTCTGGCTCTACCACCAAACCGACGTCGTAGATGGGATGCACCACCCGTGCACCCCGTCCACCGAGACGTGTCCCCAAGTCCATGACTCAGGCAACACATGACCGCAAGTCTTCACTCGTCGCTGTCCCAGGCTGCCAGCCACCACAGCTGATCCTCGGGCCACCGGTCCCTCAGTCCAAGCCTCACGTCCGCCCTTCGCCACTCACGGTCCATCGACACGGCACGTCTCTACATGACCTTCACATTGCCTCTGACCACTGTATCCGTGCTCGACACCTGCACAACACAAGCCAAAGAACATGCGCATCATCCCAGTTGACAATCACTCATCACTCAGAGACTCGGCATACACCCATGTATCCGCAGGTTTCAAACTAACCAAATTCCACATGTCCATAGAATTTTATTTGAATGCAGGATTTGAACCAAATTTGGACATATGGACCCACCAGAGGCCAAGCCCACTCAGTAGGCCCCAAATGGGCCTAAGGGGTGTGGCGCCCGCCACCTCTAAGTGGCGCCCGCCACTTGGGTTGGCCCAAGCTTCACCACCTGCCACGTCACCGATCCGTGTGACCTCCCCAAGGCCAAATCTTGGCCCTTGGTCACTAGGTCAGTGGCATCGGAGGGCTCAGGATGAAGAGGCATGGATCAAGGCTGAATGGCGGTTGCTAGGACATGCAACCGACCTCCAAACCGCCTTGGACAACCACCTGGATGCCGTTGAAGTCAAGGCGGTGCATCCAGCGGCCAGGACACTGGCGCCCGCCAGTAGGGGTGGCGCCCGCCACCTGACCTAACCCTAGGTTGGTCGGCTGCCCCCTATAAGTACCCCCCTCACTCATTTGGGCTATAAATACCCCCTGAGGCACACACCTTCATATCCCACATCAAGCAACACACAAGCAAGAGAAGCAAGTGAGGGTCAAGTTAGAAGCTCAGAGAGCTTAGGCAAGTAGGTTAGCTAGTAGAGAGAGTATAGCTCTAGTGCCCTCGCTACAGCGCGGCTCTTAGTTTAGCACAGCTTAGCCTAAGTCCTTGGCAGAATTAGCGTAGATCCTATTAAGAGAGAAGCAGGTGCGAGCGACTGGTATCGGAGGTCGGTTGATTTCCCGGCGTCTCTGGTCTGGTTTGCTCTCTTGTATCTCGGGTACATTTATCTTTATCTCAGTATTACTTTAAGCATTACTTTCAGTATTACTTTATCAAGTACCTTGAGTGTGACCTAGCTATCCTACATTTCAATTCACTTAGCCATAGTAGTTAATCTCTAGTGAGCTTAGTGTTTGATCTTTGCCAATAGGTTGCTTAGTTAGTTTAGTGTTTATCTTATTAAGTCAAGTATTTGCTCTGACGTCCGCAAGGGTGTCTCTATTCAAAGCTAGGGTAGAGATAGTTAGAATATAGTTAAGCGTGGTGCTTAGTTATAGACTTACCTTCAGATACGGCTGGACCCCCGGATTGCTGTGGTAGCAAGCAGGTGGTGACAGCCCTGTGCGCCTTGAATTCCACCACGTAGTTGGCCCAGTTTAACAGTAAGGCTCGTTGTGCTAGCGTTCAACCTAAGTAAGTGGTAATGGCTAGTACGCCTCGATACTTGACAAGATAGGAATAAAACTATACTCAACTTAGTTGCTTTATTGTCTTTTGCCTGCCTTGCTTCGTAACTATCTTGCTTCGTAGTTATCTTGCTTCGTGGTTATCTAGGAGTAGTTAGTAGTTAGTAGTTAGTTATCTTAGTTACCCTTAGTTATCCTATTCCATTTATCAGCCTATCCATCCACCTTACCTTAGCCATCCATATCATCCTTACCTATCCACCCATATATTCTTTCTAGCCTTTCATCTCTTCCCTTCTTCCCTTTTCCCTTTTCTCTTTTCTTCAACTCTCATCCCCTCCTTGACTCAACTCATACACCACCCTAGCCTTCCCTTGGGATCAAATAAATCGACACCTGGTACTCCCAGGCGAAGTGCTACTACGATAGTTCTGTGCGCTTGCAGAATCTCCTCCTGGTGGATTGCAATCTCTCTAGCTAGCTCCTACTAGTGTCGGGATTGACAACCCCGCTTGGCATTAGTAGATAGCTGCTTTAGCTCCACTCCTTTAGGTATAGTGACCGGTCTTGCTTCAAGCATTTCAGACGTCGTTGCCGGGGATAGACTCCATAGTCTACTCCTAGTAACAACGTTAGCGAGTGCCAACAACCATCTCTGGGCCGTTACCGGGGATAGTTGCCTAGCACTATCTTTAGTGAAGCTAAGAACTACCAACAGAGGGCTAGCTCATTTTTGACTTGGTTGCGTCGAGTCGTTGCCCATGTCTTTGGGAACCAAGTTTTTCGCTTTGTGTGATCGAGTTTTGCTCTTTGATGAGTTGTTGCTCCGATCCTTTGCTTGGTTGTGTTGAGCCGTTGCCCATGTCTTTGGGGACCAAGTTATGTTCATTTCAAATTGCCCCCTCTTTAGCATTTCTTTGGCTTTTGGGCATTTGAATGGATAATCTTCTCATGACAAGTGACTTTGTTCTTTGCCCTTCTATGGCCTTTGATCACTTGAATGAGATTTTTGGTTTTGGTATCTCAAACCATCTCTTGTGCCAAGTTTTTGTCAATTCAATCATCAAGGGGGAGAAAAAGGGGGAGAAATTTCGACCCAAGTGAACCCAAGTGGATAAGTACCTTGGTTTCTTTTGTGATGATTGTTTGACAATTTTATTTGAGATTGGTTTTTGAATGACTTTTGGGATTCATGAACTCCTATCTTCTCTTGTCTCTTCGGTTGTGTGGAGGTTTTGCCCGCTTTTCCCGTTTCTTTCGGGACCGAGAGCTTTTATTTGGAGTTTTCATGATCCTTCCTCATTCCAAGTGGCCTTGTGTTTGCTTTTGCTTGGCTTTTGGGCACTTGAATGAGGCTTGTCTTCAAACCCTTCCTTTTTGGTTTTATTGTTAGTCAATGCATTCATCAAGCGTGAGATTGAGAACATATATGATGAATGATTGACTTTGATGAGGAAGGTTTGAGGCTTTTCCCGGTTGAGTCATTATCTCGCTATGCGCTTAATGCTTATGACTAACCGGTGGCGTTGAGTTGTGGTGTTTCTATGTTGGTGTGCGTGTGCAACATGTGTCTCTTGGCTGTGTTGATGTGCAGGTGTGGAGCTCGGATACAGTGGTCTATGGCGAGGTGAAGGTCAAGTAAAGATGTGTCGTGCCGACGGACCGGGAGCGGTGAAGGATGGGCGTGCCGTGCGGCGGACGTGGCATGCCGATATACCCAAAGCGGTGAAGGGCGGACGTGAGGCTTGGACTGACGGACCAGAGGGCCAGAGGACCAGCTGTGGTAGCTGGCACGTGGCATCGGCGAGCGAGAGCACATGGGGATGTGCGGTGCATCGCCCGAGTCAGGACGAAGACGATGGTGTCATGGCACTTGGCGGGAGGTCAGACACGGGCTTGCGTGCGGCGCAAGTGTCGTCGGCCAAGTCAAGAAGGAAGGCAAAGGCGTTGTGCCCGGCGTGGAGGCGGGACATGCATCGGCATCGGTGCCGGTGGTCGGGGTGTGCGAACCACATCCCGTCTACGGCGCGGGTTTGGTAGCTGTGCCTCAAAAAGCTACCATCGACGGTTTCTGAGTTTGGGCCTCAAAACTCGGGTGGCCGGTTTCCGAGTTTGGGCCTCAAAACTCGGGATGGACGGTTTCCAGGTTTGGGCCTCAAAACCTTGCTCACGGGTTCCCGAGTTTGGGCCTCAAAACTCGGGATGGACGGTTTCCAGGTTTGGGCCTCAAAACCTGGGCTGGTAGGTTTCCCGGTTTGGGCCTCAAAACCGGGGGAAGGTCCAAAAGGACGGTCGACGTGTGGCGGCACCGAGAGGCTTGCGTTGCGGCGAAGCTATCGGTGAGAAGGCGCGGCGGTCGACGGTGACGGCACGTGGCGGCATCAGGGAGGTTGCGTCGAGGCGAAGCTACTGGATGTGCGGGCGTGGCCGTCGGATGAAAATCGCCAGGACTGGACGGTTTTACCCCTAGGGGGTATTTGGGTTGAGTGCTTAATGTAAGGGCGTTTTGTTATTCGGACGTGCACCTATATATAGATGAAGGGGGCTGCTAGGGCAGCTATCCTTTGGAATCCTTGGTGGTGTCACTCTCATTTTGTTTAGGTGAGAGGAGGCTAGGGTTAGAGGAGAGACTGGCTCTTGTTCTTGAGCTTTTCGCCATCCGCGTTTTGTATTGTGAGGAGTGGCTTGTAGCCCGACACCGAGTGCTTAATCAATCATCCATTCCTTTGAATCCAAGGATCAAATTCGTGCTTTAATTTGTCTTGCGATTTTGTTCTTCGCGTTTGCATGTTTTCCCTTCTTTTGATCTTCACGAGAATTCTTATTTCGAGGGAAGTTCCACAAATCCGTTTGAACCATCTTGTGTAGCTTCGTGAGAGTCTTCTTTCTACCGAAGGAATTTCTCCAATACCTCACGAACTCACAGATCGGCCGGATTTAGTTTTGGGATCGAGTTCTAGCCCGTTCTTCACCGTTTTCTTCAATTCACCGATTTGGAGTTAGGTTCGAGCCATGATCTCTTAGGAGTAGCTCACTAACATCCTTGTGATCCCTCACACGAAATTTGAGCCCTAGTGCTTTTGGTTTGAGGGAGATCGGGTCGATTTGGTGGACGAACAGTGGGCTGCTCGGGGTGACCGGACGCTGCCTCATAGCGACCGGACGCACCGAGTCAGAGTCCGGTCTTTCAACACCAGCGCTGTCCTGTTCGCGCGTGGTGACCGGACGCTGGCTGCATGCGTCCGGTCACTGAAGGCCGAGCGAGATTCTCTGCGCGAGCTTGACCAGACTCACTGCGATAGCCTGACCGGACGCGTAGCAGTTACTGTTCATCAGGTTTTGTGCACTGTGACCGGACGCTCCCTGTGCTGAGTCCGGTCACAAACAGAGAAGGTCCAGAGAGGATTTTGACTGACCGGACGCGTCCGGTCCCTGTTGATCGGACGCTGCCCAGAGTCCGGTCAGTGCAGACAGCGCGCGTTTTTGTCTGTGTCTTTTGCGTTCGAGCTCCGATTTGAGATCCGCTTTTTGCGTTGGATTCCCGACTTCGTGCTCTACAGAAATCGGGCTTCCTACTTTGCGAAAAAGCCCGAATCCGCCTCGCATTGCTCAGGGGAGGTTGAGGTTACCCAAAGTTCATCCTGTTACTAGTTGACTCGCGTGGATTTGGGTGAGGGAGCTTTTGTGGTGTCCCGCTGTGTTCCTAGGGAACATCCACCCATTCTCTTGGGTCGTGGGCATCACGCGTGTCAGCTTTACTCTTGGGGTTGCTTTTTCGGTCCTTCAATGAGCTACGCCCGTGTTTGATACAGATGGTCCAAAAACAATCCTTTTCACACAAGGAAGATGAGAATCCGTACACTCACCTTAACGAGTTCGAACAGACCTGTTCATGTCTTCATATCAAAGGCATGTCCGATGAAACACTTATATGGAAGCTTTTTCCTTTCTCTTTGAGAGGGAAAGCTAAAACCTGGTATAGTAGAACCACACCGAGTAAGGATGGGGATTGGAAAAATATTTGCTCTAATTTTTGCTTAGATTTCTTTCCAATTTCCAAAATTGTCTGTCTTAGATTAGAAGTCCTATCTTTTATACAAGAAGATGATGAATCTCTAATAACTGCCTGGGAACATTTTGAAAATCTTGTTCACTCTGGTCCATCTCTGTCAATACCAAACTGTGTTCTTCTTCAACATTTTTATATGGGTCTAAATAGGAAAAACTTCTTCTTGTCTTAACTTAGCTACAAATGGATCATTTCTTTGCACATCTGCTCCTGCGCTAAGAGAGCTTCTACAAAAGATAGCTCAATTTGCTCCCGAAGCTAAGTCTATAGAACTCTTAGAAGAGAAACAAACCCAAATAGTTGAACCCGAAACTCTGCCAAAATCTTTAGCATCAACTATCTTAGATCTTGATAAGGAGGAAACTCCGATCTTAGAGATCTTCTTCAAATTCAAGGATGAGTATTTCACCGAGTTTGGTGATACCTCGAAGTATAATACAACAGGAAAGCCTCATAGTCTAAAACTTCCTGAAAAACCTCCAGATTTGACTGATAAAGCTTTCTTTAAAAAGACTACGGAAGAGCTAGTGTCTGTGGTAAGCCATGAATGGTTAGAAGAGCCAGAGTCCTCCTCTGATATAATTCGCCTAGATTCACCTTCTACTTCTATCCTCTGCCAAATTCATAGAGACCGTTTCTATGCTCTTTATAATCCTGTTGTCGGTGTTAATATCATGTATGCAACCTTTGCACATGACTTTTTAGAAGACATGCCACTAACCCCAAGAACTAAATGCTTTAAAAGCCTTTTAGGACATGTTCTTCCTAGTTTAGGAATCTTGTATGTCCTGTCTATCCGGGTAAAAGAGACTCTAGTGCACTTAAGCTTTTATATCTTTGATATTCATGAGTTTGACCTGTTGATAGGACAACCAATCGAAAGACTTATACACGAAGGAATGACGAGGACATTAAACTTTTGTCTAGGGAAAAACCTTTCACTACCCATATCTATCACTCATACCCTAAACACTAGATGTGAACTCGGTACAGAGTTAGACCCTGTAGAAGAGGTCAAGGTAGCATCTCTTGAAACTTTCATAGAACTTAATCTTGAAGATGATGCTAAGTTTTTCATAGAGGAAGAGGATGAACATTCTAACACTCCAACACCTCTAGATCTTTTCGAAGAACCTCCTAAACCTCCTATAGAGTTAAAACCTCTGCCTTCTGGTCTTCGCTACATTTTTTCTTAACAATGATCCAGACACTCCTATGATTATAAGCGATAAACTTTCTCCAAATGAAACACTCTGCTTGATCACTGTTTTAGAGAATCATAGATCTTCCTTTGGCTATTCAGTCCAAGATATCAAGGCGATTAACCCTGCTCTTTGCACCCATCGCATTCCTACAGATCTCGATGCTTTACCTTCTAGAGAACCCCAACGTAGGCTTAATAATGCGATGAGAGAAGTAGTTAAGAAAGAGGTCTTAAAATTGTTACACGCCGGAATTATTTATCCTGTGCCACACAATGAGTGGGTAAGCCCTGTGCAAGTTGTGCCTAAAAAGGGAGGCATGACTGTTGTTAGAAATGAAAAGAATGAATTAATTCCACAAAGAACTGTGACTGGATGGAGAATGTATATTGATTACAGAAAACTTAACAAGGCAACAAGGAAAGATCACTTTCCACTGCCCTTCATTGATGAAATGTTAGAGCGGTTGGCTAATCACTCCTTCTTTTGTCTTCTTGATGGATACTCTGGTTATCATCATATTCCAATCCATCCTAATGATCAAAACAAAACCACTTTTACATGTCCATATGGAACTTATGCTTATCGTAGAATGTCTTTTGGATTATGTAATGCCCCTGCTTTTTTTCAAAGATGCATGATGTCTATATTTTCTGATATGATTGAAGAAATTATGGAAGTGTTCATGGATGATTTTTCTGTTTATGGAAAAACTTTCGATCACTGTTTAGAAAATTTAGACAAGGTTTTGCAAAGATGTGAGGAAAAGCACTTAGTCCTTAATTGGGAAAAATGTCATTTCATGGTTAGAGAAGGCATAGTGCTTGGTCATTTAATTTCTGAATATTGAATTGAGGTAGACAAAGCTAAAATTGAAGTAATTGAACAACTACCTCCTCCTATTAATATTAAAGGGATACAAAGTTTTCTTGGCCATGCTGGTTTTTATCGTTGGTTTATAAAAGATTTTTCACACATTGCTAGACCACTTACTAATCTTTTGGCTAAGGATGTACCCTTTGAATTTAATGATGCATGCTTAAAAGCTTTTGAAATCCTAAAGAAAGCACTCATTTCTGCACCGATCATTCAACCACCTGATCGGTCTTTACCTTTTGAGATCATGTCTGATGCAAGTGATTATGCAGTAGGTGTTGTGCTACGACAATGTAAAGATAAGAACCATCACGCAATTGCATATGCTAGTAAAACTTTGAATGGACCACAACTTAATTATGCAACAACTGAAAAAGAACTACTAGCTGTTGTTTTTGCCATTGATAAATTTAGATCTTACTTAGTTGGAGCTAAAATAATTGTTTACACTGATCATGCTGCTCTTAAATACTTGCTCACTAAGAAAGATACTAAACCTCGCTTGATAAGATGGATTCTGGTACTCCAAGAATTTGATTTAGAAATAAAAGATAAAAAGGGGGTAGATAATTCTGTTGCTGATCACTTGTCAAGAATGCAATTTGAGAATCTACAGGAACTACCTATCAACGATTCACTCAGGGATGATACACTCTATCTAGTCTCTAGGTCTGACCCTTGGTATGCAGATATTGTTAATTTTATGGTTTCACGGTACGTACCGCTAGGCAAAGATAAGAGAAAGCTCATCTATGAGAGTCGTGTTCACCTATGGGATGATCCGTACCTCTTTAGAGTATGCTCTGACTGGCTACTCAGAAGATGTACCATCTGAAGAAGGAATCAAGATCATTGAAAGATGCCACTCATCACCCTATGGAGGACACTATGGAGCATGCCGCACGCATTCGAAGATCTAGCAAAGTGGATTTTTCTGGCCAACCATGTATGACGACACAAAAGATTTCATCCGGAGATGTGGAGCATGTCAGAGGCATGGCAATATCAATTCAAGAGATGCCATGCCACTCACTAACAATCTCTAGATCGAGCTCTTTGACTGTTGGGGAATTGATTTTGTGGGACCATTTCCAAAATCCAAGAACAGTGAGTACATCTTAATGGCAGTCGACTACGTTTCCAAATGGGTCGAAGCCCTACCATGTAAAGCTGCAGATGCTAGAAGCTCCAAGAAAATGTTCGAGGAAGTGATATTTCCAAGATTTGGAGTTCCAAGAATGGTGATTAGTGATGGAGGTTCTCATTTCATTGACAAGCACTTCCATGCATACCTGTCAAAACATGGAATCCGTCACAACATCGCTACCCCTTATCACCCTCAGACAAGTGGACAAGCAGAAACATCGAACAAGGAAATCAAGAACGTTCTGCAGAAGATAGTCAACGAGATGGGAACAAAGTGGAGAGACAGACTACCGGATGCATTGTGGGCCTATCGTACAGCTTACAAGACACCGTTGGGAATGTCACCATATCAACTTGTCTACAGGAAGACTTGTCGCTGGGCGATAAAAAGATGGAACATGGACTTGGAAGCAGCAGGAATCAAGAAAAAGATGCAACTTTCAGAACTAGACGAATGGCGTGAAAAGGCATATCATAACGCTAAGATCTACAAAGAGAGAACCAAAAGATGGCATGACAAGAGGATCAAGAAGAAGAACTTCACTCTGGGAGACAAGGTATTACTTTTTAATTCTAGGGTTAAGCTATTCGGTCATGGAAAGCTACCAAGCAAATGGGAAAGACCATTCACGGTGATTAGCACTTCGTCCCATGCGATGGTGACACTACAAAACGACGAAGGTACGTTATTTAAGGTAAATGGTCATCGCCTTAAGATTTTTCTAGAACCTGAAAAGAGTTCTGAGGAGTTGGATGTGATCCAATTCCTCACTTTCCAATAATTTGATCCTCTGCTGCCTCCGAAAGGTTTTGTAACAGAAAATGTAGCAAATAGGGTTTAGGAAAGTGCAAAAGAGAGCCACGAGAAAGCGGGCCGCCTTCCAGAGAGAAGGGGGGCCGGCCGGCCCCACCCTTAGGCCGGCCGGCTTGGCCTGGAGTTCGATCGGGTCCCGTCGCTTCCCTTTCCTTTCTTAAGCCTCCCTTATTCCTTTTTCATAATTTCCCGATCTGTTTTGTTACGAGAACCTCGGAGCATGGATCAACCTCCTTCTAGTTGATCCAGGACTATAAAACCAGACCCCTACTAGCCCGGAGCCATACCATCCAATCTATTCTCATCCCAAGCAGTAGTTCAAGATCCCCTTGTTCCAATGGTCGGCAATCGCGGGATCAACCTCAACGAGCCTCTCCCTTCTGACGAGTCGATGGCCCTCGTCAGCGCTCCTAAGAAAGACCTCGCCGTTGTGCCCGAGAAAGAGATCGTGCCCGTTGACGAGCCAACACCCCTAGCCACGATGTCACCGAAGGGCAAGGAGCCTCAACACCAATCCTTCTACGCCCAAGCCATGGACGGAGGATCACATCAAGGAGAGCTCAAGAAGTTCCATGTCTCCAAGGAAGTCAATCTTCTGCCCCTGGGACCCAATGAACAACTCACGGGGTTGAAGTACACATCCACATCTCGCTACGCCATTAAAGGAGTTCGAGCTGAGCCCGGACAAATCCAAGTAGATCCTCATAAGGAGAAGTCCCCATCTGAAGCCTCTTCTTCCAAGCCTAAACGCAAGACAGAACCCATGACAAAGTTGGAGGAACAGGTGGACGACCTCATCAATGACTACATCAGAGTTAGTAAGCAGGTGGATGCCCTTGCCAAAGCTAGCACTCAGCTTAAGCAAGACCTAGCCTCTGTGACAAAGATTTGTGACAGGCTGGTTAGGAGAATGGATATACAGGAGATTAAGCAAAACGGTTTAAAGTCTCGTGTAAACACCATATCACAAACCGTAGTTGATCACCTCAATTAGAGTGAGAGAGTTATTATTAATAGTATTATGATAAGGCACAAGTGTTAGAGTTAAGAGCCTTAGAGTCTTTAAAGAATGTTTAGTTTGTTTAATTCCAATCATTTAGTTATTTTTCTTGCTTGTGTAATAAAGTGCCTTATAAGTTATCAAAAAAGTTTTGTTTTAGTTATCTACTCTCTCTCTCTCTACTTTTGTTTTGGATATGTGTCTTGTCTCCACATATTGTGCATAAAGGTATAACAGGAACAAGTGTGGGGGAAGGACCTAACCAATAAATGGAAGATCGATCGAAGAATCGCAGGAAAACAAGAATCACTCAACGAGACCACACATGATGAACCACTCTTGTGTGTCTACAGGTCTAGTACGTATCATACCCTCTCTATCTTCATATTGCCCTCTATTTTAATTGAAAACCATTTGACATGAGATTTATGAGTCCCGAATTAAACTTGATAATAACTTGAGATAGCTCACATGATCTATTCTTAGAATCTGTTGTTACTGTTGGGAATAATTAATTGCCTATCATAATACCTGACTCTACAAGTCTTGTCTTTGGAGAATTTATTTCAAATGCTTAAAATCAAATAGCAATTCTTCTCCTCAGTGGTAAAAACATATTTCCTCCTATAGCCTTGAATAATCATGACAACATTTTGTTACTCTAGCTACTTACCTTTCTAATGATGCTAAGTTAACTATTATGGCTTTGGTTGAGAGATTTATCGTATTCTTAAAATCAAGATCGTTTAAAAAGGTTAAGTCCCTCTTGAGAAGTATTATTGTGAAAGAGACATGAGCTGTGCAAAATATATATATCCGAGGAAATAAAACGGGGCAAGTGCCCGGAACCTCCAAAAGATCGATCACAAGGAAATAAAAAGGGACAAGTGATGTGAACAAGGGTGTCTGATTTTCCGAAAGGTTCTGGTAACTCTCGATTTGGTGGAAACGAGACACAAGTCGATCCGGCTTCCGAACAACACGATCCGAAACCCCGCAATCGCAGCACCACATCTTCTCTGGTTATCAACCGGCGTTGCACGGTTGATCTCACCAAGAAGGCTAAAGTCCTTGCCTGCGAATCGAAGAACACGAGCAAGAACAAAGAAGAATGCAACCAAATTGCGGATGAATGATTAATCTCACGAGTTGGGGTCTCACAAACCGACAAACGGCAAAACTGTTCTTGACAAATTAATCTTAGCTAAACCCAAAACCCTAACGAAGGTGACGGCTACTGTTTATAGCCCCCAAGGGTCGTCACCCCCATGGACGTGCCCCTCTAATGGGCTCACGGACGGTACACGACCCAACGGACCAAAAAATGGCGACGCAGCACCAGGACAGATTCTGTGTGCTAGATTGTTTCAACGATTCCCGTTGACTCACGATGAATTTTGATATGCGACCAGATCCATTGGTTAGTTTATCAAAATAGCTTTCCAACGATATCTGGTTCATAAAAAACGGAGTCCGTACGCAACCTGGGTGACCAGTTTAGTGTTGACTGCTCCTAGACTCCGAAACTGACTCGAAGTCAACTTGGTTTTGGTCTCCAACTTGCATCAGGCGCCCTTGCTAGTCCTCCATGCCTCCAAGCCTTCCTCTATGCATCTCTAGGTCCTCTCCATGGTTTCTAATCAACACATAATCATTAGGTAGCAATCTATTCTCAAAAATATTTAAAGTGTTACATAGGAACAAATTCACCTCTAAATTTAGTTGACGTGCGCGAGCTCGTGTCATTGGACCATGATAAATCAGCGGAGGATCGTTGTGTGTATCCAAAGGAGTGATGTCCTAATCAACAAGTGTCCGGAACCTTGCTAATAAAAAAAATATGGGTATGTGCTCAACAGTACAATTAGCCTCATAGCTCATGGTTTCTCTTAAGCAAAATACCAAGTAAGAGAGGACAAGTGTTTTCAAAAATAAAATCTTGATTAAGGAATATGACACTTCTCTCCCTAGCTCTAAAGTGTTGACTTAGTAACACAATCAAAACACAGTGTTGCACACTTCTTAAAAGCTCCAGATATAATTAATAATTTTGAAAAGAAGGCAATGCCTCATGTGAGGAGATAAGAACTTTGAGCGACATTAAGAGTATTGTTGACGCTCACTAATGCTCATAATTAACCATCAACTATTGCATGAAATAACACTAAATGAATCACAAAGCACAGTTGTAGGGTTTAAAACTAACAAGTTCCACGAGTTTTGGTGCTCTCACTTGTTTTGTAGGACATCCATGTTTTTACCATATAAAAGTATCTCAAGTGATGAATTGGAGTGCACCATTGCGAAGGGCTCGTCGAGACGATCGAAACAGACATATCATTTGCTATATTCGGAGTCCCAGATGAAAAGATATTATTTCGCAACGAAATGTGCAAAAGAAGAATCTAGAAGACACCGGTGGGGCCCATAGACCGGTCGGTCGGCCACGGAGGCCGTTTTGCCTCCGCCTTCCGGAACCTTCTTCCACCGCCTCCTAGGATGCATCTCCACCGTCCCTAAAGTCGGTTTGATCCAAGGGCTCACGTTCCACGCTCCGGGCTATAAAACCAGACCCAGACCCCCTCTCCAGGCATGTCCATCTTCATTATTCATCTCCACATCAGAAACTAGGGTTTCAATTAGAAGTAGAGGTCCCTCTAGAAGAATCTCTTCTAGTTCATCTAGAATTATATCTAGTTCTAGTTCTAGTTGTCTAGTTCATCTAGTTGTAATTAGAGATCGGATTAGAGAGAGGAGAAGGAGGAGAGAGCTGAGGAGGAGCCGGATCTGTCGGATCTTCCTCGACATTGTATTGGTGCAGCATCTAGTTCATCTTCAAGTAATCTCCAGGTTCTTCATTTACTATTTCTAAGTATTATATTTAATTTCAGTTCTTGCTTTATTTTATTTACTGGATCTCCGCTCGTATTGAGTGCTCTAGTTATCCATGGTAATTAGAGTAGTAATCATTAGTGTAGACGCTGTGTCTAGACTAGTGTTTACCTGAGTTTGCGCCCAATCATCCGGTTAGTTGTGGTAGCTACAGGGGTGACAGCTTTGTAGATTGTTATCATCCACCACGTTAGGGTTGGTGTTTTCGTAGAGCTTTTTGGCAGCCTTCTCCCGATTACCTTTTTCCCAGTCTTTTTCAAGAATCGGAAAGGTACTGTTGCTCCGAAGTAAGTAAAGTATAGTGAGCCTTTAATTAAATACACCCGCTTAGAAAACCCTATCTCTCTCTCTACTCATATTACCATTCTTTTCTTGGACGTTCTTAATTCTACTAGTACACTTCACGTTCCCCGTGGAAATGGATACCCTGGAATACTCTCGGGTGAAAGCTACATCGGTATCCGTGCGCTTGCGGATTTTTCTATGTGCGTTTAAAATACTCAACAAGTATCACAAGGAGGAGAAGGAAACCTACATTATTTTTAGAAAATCTTACAAAAGTATCCAACTGTCAAGACTGAAGGGGAAAAGGTAATAAAATTTTCAATACTATTTGAAGGACCGAGAACGCTACAGAAAGCGACAAGAGGGGGGGTGAATGGGAGCCTAAAAATTTCTCTCGAAACTTTGGCCTCTGTCCCGAAAATCAACCCCCAAAAGCTTCGATCGAAACGTGATGCCCACGACTCTTGGAAGAGGGTGAATGATCCTTAGGATCACAGCGAGGCACCACCAAATGAGAACGAGTCAAAACCCAAAAGCTTCGGCTCAAGTTCAACCCCAAAAACCGACTCCCGAACGTAGATGGACGGCTACGTCGGGAAATCTCCAAATACCAATGCAAACGAGTAACAAAGATACCTAGAGAGGTTCCTTGGTGAACTCTAGGGCCAAACGAGAAGTCCGAAAACCAAGCGGAAAAGCCGAAAGAGCAAACGCACTAAGTCACAACCTACAGCAGGTTGGCGGACTGTCCGGAGTCCAGTCCGCAGACTGTCCGGGCTCCGGTGGCGTACTGTCCGCCGGCCAAAAGAGCAAAATAGCACCTCTGCTGAAACAGCTTTGGACAGTCCCGGACTGTCCGCGAGTTACACTGGCGGACTGTCCGCCGGTCACTCCGGACCAAACTGACCGAGCCACGCAGCCACTGAATCGGCTAGAGCCCAATGCGTGGACTGTCCGCGCCCTGGGTGGCGGACTGTCCGCCAACATCCAGTGAGGGCGATTTCAATCGCCCTTCCCCCAAATCTTTCTGAAATCGATCCAAATCAAAATCCCTTGATCCCAAACATGGAGAAGATGATCACAAGATAGTTAGGAGACTATCCCCAAGAAATCATCCGCTCAAATCAACTCAATCAACGGGAAATCGAAAGGGAAGGTGTATGAACCAAAAAGCGCCACGAAACTTGAATCGACCCTATCTACTTGTTCGTGAGGGTAGAGATGAATTCCTTCGGTGGAAATATTCTCCTCACTTCAAAGAACAAGTTGATTCAAGTAGATTAAACAAAGACGCAGCGAGGAGGGAGATCGAGTGACGGGAAAATCGTGGAAAAACGAAGAACGCGAAGAACAAGTTCAAAATGCGAATCAAGACCACGAATTGCCAGCCGAAATTCGTCCCCACGAGGAGACAACGGGAATCCGGTCCCGTTTCCACAAAATCCAAATACTCAGAAGTATTGTTGACTGTCTCTGCGGATCTCAGTAGCTACAGCAGGGAATGGGAAGTAGGAAACCCTAGAATGAAAATAGCAATGGCTGAGATGGTTTGGACGGAGGGGCTGCCTCTCCTAATATAGCCTAATACAATTATTCCTGTTCTACCCCTACAGCTAATCAGCATGTAGGCTAACCCTAATGGTATTCCTGACCAACTCGAGTTGATGTTAATCCGACGGCCACGCCCGCACATCGGGTAGCTTCGCCTCGACGTGCCGCCAAGCGCCGCTCGTCCTTTTCATGGACCTCCCCCTGGTTTTGAGGCCGAAACCGGGAAACCTGGGCCATCCCCCGGTTTTGAGGCCGAAACCGGGAAACCTGTCGTCCGTCGCCTGAGTTTTGTGGCCCAAACTCAGAAACCCATCAGCGCCCAGGTTTTGAGGCCCAAACCTGGAAACCGTCCTCAGCCCGAGTTTTGTGGCCCAAACTCAGAAACCGGCCGCACCCAGGTTTTGAGGCCCAAACCTGGAAACCGTCCACTCGGTGGTTTTTCTTTGGCTCAACCACCAAACCGACGCCGTAGAGGGATGCACCGCCCGTGCACCTCGTCCACCCGCAAGTTTTCACTTATCGCTGTCCCAGGCTGTCAGCCACCATGGCCGATCCTCAGGCCACCGGTCCGTCAGTCCAAGCCTCATGTCCGCCCTTCACCGCTTCGTGTCCATCAGCACGGCACGTCTCTACTTGACCTTTACCTTGCCTTTGATCACCGTATCTGAGCTCAACACCTGCACAACACAAGCCAAAGAACATGCGCATCATCCCAGTTGACAATCACTCATCATCTCAAGATCTAGCATACACCCATGTATCCGCAATCTCCCCATTGATGAGTGCATTGTCAACTACCAACACAAATCATATGAAGATAGAAGAAAGAAGGAAGAAGAAGTAAGCGAGCTCAACCAGGCGACTAAAAGAAAAGCAATGCCAACAAAAGTTGAATGGAGTGAGTGAGACAACTTGGTTCCCAAAAACATGGGCAACAGCTCGACGCAACCAAGCAAAGGAAAGCTAGCCCTCAAGAAGAGGTAGAATAGGCTCAACACCGCTAGCGAGAAGGTAGTCGGAGCAAAAGAGACAAAGACAAGCTAGTCCCTCCAGAAAGAGGCAAAGGCTCAACACAACTAGCAGGACCGCTCCAAACCAATTAAAAAACCACATAGGCTGAAAGTCGCTCCAAACCAATTGACAAACTGCTTCGAACCAATTGACCAACAAAACTTGTCAAATACCAATTGACCAACAAAACTTGTCAAAGAAAACAAGCATGACAATAGTGCACACAACTAGGGACATGATTTGTCAAATTTCTCCCCCTTAGATGAAAATGCACACAACAAGGCAAATGCATACGAGTCACAAATGCAGGTTAGCAACTTCAGGTATAAAGTCAATAGAAAGAATAGATGCTCTAAAAAATGCTGATCCAACGATGCAACAATAAGCATAAGTGCCAGCAAAGGATCAAACTGATCACAGAATACGAAATATGAACATATGAGCAAAGTGAGCAGTTTTAAGCCATTCAGAAAGGGTTTCACCATAAAAATAGCATCAAACATGTATAGACAGGAAGTTACAGAAGTGCTAAACATGTATTCATGGTGAACTACCCCTAGCAAAGTTCAATCATCATGCTGTAGAAAGAAACATAAACTTGTGTTTTCAAAATTTTATCGGAGTTGCAGCGGTGATTACACAAGTTTAAATTTTTCAGCATCTGATTGCGAGAGGTTGAAAACTTGACATTGCCTAACTTTTCAACAGAGCTAAGCCAATGCATAAGCAATCAGAAGCTTGAAGCCACGGTTTCGGCCTTACACTACACGACTCAAGTTTGACTCAAAGTGCAATGAGAAATAGTCTCGATACCGAGATGTGCTGTCAAGTAATCCCATCTCGATCTTTTCAATTCACTTAGACTTGATTCAAATTTTAATACAATATGAACACACCAAGCAAATGAAGGACTCCAAACTAGAGACATAGCAACCTAGCATATATGTAAAGCACAAGTGACTTCAACACCTTCTACATATGCTAGTTGCCAAACTCAATGGTGAACATGTTTCAAATTTTATGTTGAATTAAGCATATTCATAGTTCTGAAAAGTAGCTCAGCTCACAACATGTATCAGTGATCAAAAAGAGCCTAAGCTACAAGCATCATCATATATCATCGGAACACACACTGATCAGAGCATAAATTCATTCTACAAATTATAGACATGAAGCTCGAAAAGATAAAGATGAAAACATGATGAAATGCAAAAACTAAACAAGAACAAAATAAAAGTAGTCAGTCTATATTACAAGAACCAAAATGTTTCCCCCAACTAAAAGGGAAAACACACACCAAGCTCACCTCTCAACCTAGCAAAGGTTGATTGGTCCAAAGGCTCGGTGAAAATATCTGCCAACTGAAGATGAGTATCGACATGGTGAAGGTCGATATCACCCTTCTCATAGTGGTCTCGCAAGAAATGAAAGCGCACATAAATGTGTTTGGTCTTAGAATACAACACGGGGTTCTTAGCAACGCAAATTGCACTCGTGCTGTAACAAAGCAATGGAACTCGAGAAAAACTCAGACCAAAATCACGCAAAGTGGCCATCATCCACAACAAGGTGTGAAACAGAGATACCTCATAATGCGCTTGACCGCCTGACGGTGAGAGGTGCGCGGCGACGACTGAAATCGCGCGCAAAGACACACCGCGAACTGGATGTCCGGGCGTGTCGCCTCAGGTACAGCAGTGACCCGATCATACTCCGGTACTCCTTCTGGTCCATAGCTTCTCCATCCTTGTCCGCATCCAGGGCCGTCGCGGTCGACATGGGTGTTGGAAGAGGCTTGGCCTCACCAATATCGAACTACTTCAATATGTCCTTGATGTACTTGCCCTGGTGCACGAACGTCCCTTCTCTGGATTGCTTGATTTGCAACCCAAGGAAAAACGTCAACTCGCCCATCATGCTCATCTCAAATTCCCTGCTCATAGTATCTGCAAACTTGGCAACCAAAGCATGACAAGAACCACCGAAAATGATATCATCCACGTAAATCTGGACCAAGAGAGTGTCATTGCCTTGCTTGAGGAGAAAAAGCGTTTTATCCACACATCCCATTTTAAATCCCTTAGCAAGCAAAAATGTTTTCAACCTATCATACCAGGCTCTAGGGGCTTGTTTCAAACCATACAAAGCTTTATGAAGTTTAAAAACATGGTTTGGAAACTTGGGATTTTCAAAACCGGGGGGTTGTTTCACATACACCTCTTCTTCTATGTAGCCATTTAGGAAGGCACTCTTGACATCCATTTGAAAAAGTTTGAAACCTTTAGATGCAGCAAAAGCCAAGAGGATCCTAATTGCCTCCAAATGAGCTACAGGAGCAAAAGTCTCCTCATAGTCTATCCCCTCCTTCTGACTATACCCCTGGGCTACAAGTCTGGCCTTTTTTCTCACAACATGGTCATCCTCTCCTTGTTTGTTTTAGAAAACCAATTTTGTCCCAATAGGGTGACACCCAGGAGGAAGAGGAAGAAGAACCCAAACCCGATTTCTCTCAAAATTTTCAAGTTCCTCATTCATGGCATTGACCTAATCCGGATCTGAAGGACCGAGAATGCAACCAGAAAGCGACCAGAGGGGGGGGGGGTGAATGGGAGCTTCAAAATTCCTTTTGGAAACTTGTCGCCATTATCCCGTAAATCAACCCCAAGAGCAAACCCTAGAGCTCGTAAGTGTCCACGACCCTAGAGATAGGGTGGATGCTTCCAAGAAGCACAGCGAGACACTTTACGACTCTAGAAACCCAACGCAAAAATCGAAAATCAAAACTGACAACGAACGAACGAGCTGCGGACGAAACTGCGCGGACTCAGCAGCATTGGACGCTGGCAGCTTCCGATGTCAAAGCACCAGACGTGTCCGATGCAAACATGACACTTCTGGAACCTTACTAGACTCCCATTGGACGCTATGAACAGTGCAAGCCTAGCGTCCGATGTCTGACCCCCGGCGCGTCCGATGCTCCTTAAAGAGCACTGTCAGACTGCACGTGGCACCGGACGCTCTGATGATTTGAGCTCAGCGTCCGATGTTCACGAACTCAGCGTCCGATGGTCCCGAAACAGCACAGTTCTTCCATGAAATCCACTCGATCTCCTCCGAATCCAAAGCACTATGACTTAGACTTGGTTTGAGGAGTCCCAAGGAGGTTAATGAGCTATCCCATGGGAATCATGGCTCGCATCTAACTCCAAATTGATGGATTGGAAGAAATCGGGACTAAAGGAGCAAAACCGACCCAAAACGAAAATCAACCGATCTACTAGGTCGTGATGTTAGGGACGAATTCTTCCGGTGGAAAGAAGTGCCTCACGATCTAGAACAACTTGGTTCAAACGGATTTCCAAAAGACGCACCAAGAAACGAGATCGATCGACGGGAAAAACGTGGAGAAAAGTAATCCGCGAAGAACACAAACAAAACGCGAATCACAACCACGAATTTGCAAACGTGTGGCTACCACACGCTACAATAGTGAGATTACGGTCTCACTTCCTCAAAATCTCACGGGCACAGAGGTATTGTTCTCTTCTCTGTGGATCTCAGTTCGCTACAGCAGGGAATGGGAGAGCAGGAAACCCTAGAAGCAAAAGAGCAAATGACTGAGATAAAATGGGAGGAGGGTGTCTCCCTCTACTTATCCTAATTCTATTTCCTACTCTACCCCTCTCTAATTATAGAGCGAACCAGCTAAACCCTAGGGTTATTCTGGACCAACTCGAGGTAGGTGATGATCCGACGGCCACGCCCGCACAACAGGTAGCGTTGCCTCGACGCAACCTCACCGATTGCCGCCACGTGCCGCCACCGCTCTGCTTGTCCTTTTCATGGACTTCGCCCCCGGTTTTGAGGCCCAAACCGGGAAACCAGCCTTCCATCACCTGAGTTTTGTGGCCCAATCTCAGAAACCCGCAGCGCCCAGGTTTTGAGGCCCAAACCTGGAAACCGTCCTCAGCCCGAGTTTTGTGGCCTAAACTCGGCAAACCCACAGCACCCAGGTTTTGAGGCCCAAACCTGGAAACCGTCCACCCGATGGTTTTTCTCTGGTTCTACCACCAAACCGAAGCTGTAGAGGGGATGCACTGCCCGTGCACCCCATCCACCGACACGTGTCCCCAGGTCCTCGACCCAGGCAACACCATGCCCGCAAGTCTCCGCTCGTCGCTGTCCCAGGCTGCCAGCCACCACAACTGATCCTCAGGCCACCAGTCCCTCAATCCAAGCCTCACGTCCGCCCTTCGCCACTCTCAGTCCATCGGCACGGCAGGTCTCTACTTGATCTTCACCTTGCCTTTGATCACTGTATCCGTGCTCGACACCTGCACAACACAAGCCAAAGAACATGCGCATTATCCCAGTTGACTATCACTCATCACTCAGAGACTCGGCATACACCCATGTATCCGCAATCTCCTCCTTGATGAGTGCATTGTCAACTACCAACACAAATCATAATGAATAGAAGAAGGAAGGAAGAAGGAGAGAGAACTCGACCAAATGACCCAAAAGTATAGCAAAGCCGAAGAAGGTCAAGTGGAAATAGCAGAACAACTTGGTTCCCAAAGACATGGGCAACGGCTCGACGCAACCAAGCAACGCAAAGCTAGCCCTCAAGAAGAGGTAGAACAGGCTCAACACCGCTAGCAAATACCAAATGAAAAAAATCGAATCAAAATGCTAGTCCCTCAAGATAGAGGCACAGAGGCTCAACACAACTAGCAAGAAAGCTCGATACCAAAACCTTATGGTCAAACTCCCCCTCGAATAGTGCACATAACCAGGAAAACTCCCCCTTAGTTCAACTTGGAAAGCATAAGATTTGACAACCCCTTAGTTGAACACTCAGAGAGCATATGATTTGCAATATCTCTCCCCCTTAGGTGAAAATGCACTTATCAAGAAAAAGAATGCACCAACGAGTAAAATCTCTCCCCCTTAGAGAATGCACCATCAAAAGTGTCAGCTAGTCAATTTCTTCCCCTTCCAAAATGCATATGAGTCAAAATGCATGTTAGCAGCTTCAGGAATATAGTCAAAAGAATGCAAGGATGCTCTGCACAGTATAACTCCAATGACTCAACAACATCCACAACCTGCTAGCAAAGGCTCAAACTGATCACTATATACAAAATATGAACATATGAGAAAAGTGAGCAGTTTTAGCCAAAAAGGTATTCACCATCAAAATAGCACTACACATGTATAGACAGGAAAACAAGCAAGTGCTAATCATGTATACAAGGTGAACTACCCCTAGCATGCAGTGCTCATAGCTTCGGCCCAATATCGCCTAGGAGTCCTATGCTCATCGAGCATCGTCTTGGCCATCTCTACAAGGGTCCGATTCTTCCTCTCTACAACACCATTCTGTGGCGGTGTGTAGAGGGAAGAAAACTGATGCTCTAAACCCAAAGAGTTACAAAACTTCTCAAAATCCGAATTCTTGAATTCAGAACCATTATCACTCATAATAGCTCACATCGAGTTCAAAGGGAACTCGTTCTGAAGAACAAAAATCAGATTGCGAGCAAAGGAGAAAGTCTCGGTCTTCTCAGCTAAAACGAAGACCCACGAATATCTCGAAAAGGCATCAACAACAACAAGCACATACCACTTCCCCCCAACCGAGCTCACCCGAGCCGGACCAACAAGGTCCATGTGCAAAAAGCTCTCCAGGGCACTTGGTCATGACCTGAGTCACTAGATGGTGGGGAGCGGCAACCATCTTCCCATGTCTACAAGAATGGCAAACAAGATCCTTCTCCATATGCAACTTGCGCAATCCTCGGATTAGGCCAAGTGTTGGGGGAAAGGACCCTCGGAAGAAGCGCCGCTCGAACTGGAGCTCGAAATTAACCCTCGCGCAACGCCTGTTGTCCTTGCGAGGTCCCTCTCCTATTGGAGACCGTTACCCTAACCCCCGGACGCGGGTTCAACCCTCGTCGCTTTGTTGCATTTCTGCGCAGGTCTAAGTCGACGGTCGCACTGCAGGAAACCTTCGCTGACTCACAACGCCACCTTCGCTTAGAGCGAAGGTCCAGGCAAGCGGCGAGTGTGCGCTGCCCCGGAGGCAAGCGAAGCCGAAGGTCCGGCGAGCACGACCGAAGGTCAAACCTTCGGTCTTCTCCCCCGGAGGCAAGTAAAGCCGGAAATCCGACAGATGGCAGAGAGGCGCGGGCCCAAGGGCGAGCGCGGCCGAAGGTCAAAACCTCCGCACCTCTCCCCGGAGGTGAACAAGGGCCAGGTGGCGGCGCGTTGGAGGGTGGCCGATTAGGGTTTCCGCTCCGGCTGTGTACTTACGCTTTTGCCCTTCCTCCCTGTGTGGAGGCAAGGAATCTTTCCTGTACCCTTTTGTAATTTGGCCCGTGCCCCTTGGCATTCCCTATAAATACCAAGGGGATGAACAGTGTAAGGGGACGACTTTTTGGGAAAATTGAGCACCTTCCACTTCCGCCTTACCTTCGCTACTGCATCCGACGCTTGGCCGCCTTCGCTCTTTCCCCTGCACAAGTGCGGAGGTAGGGCAAGTGCGTTTCCAACAGTTTGGCGCCGACCGTGGGGATCTGGCGAAGTCTGAAATGGCGGGAAACAGGAGAGCACCTTCGACGAGGGACCAGCGCGTTGCTAGAGAGACGGCGGCGGTGGTCCCGCCTGCTGAGGAAATTGTACAGCCCTCGGGAGGAGAGAATGTCACCCCGGAACCCCAATCCCTGGGCCCCCAGGCCCGAGTGGCGACGCAGCCACACCCACACACTTCGGGAGAAGGAGAGGGAGAAGAAGAAGAGGTGGGCCTCGAGGCCCTTGAAAGGCTCGAGGCTGAGCTGCAAGAGAAGAAGAGGCGCCTGGAACAGCTTGAGAGGCATAACCGACTGCGCTCGATCAGACAGAGGGCAGACGAGGCCAGGGAGCGGCTTCGCCGTATGGAGGAATCCCTCGCCGCAGCAAAAGCCGAAGCCGAAGGCTGGGATAATGAGGAGATACCCCCGCTGCAAGAGGGGAATGAGGAGCCGAATCAAGATAACCTTCGTCACCATCCACCACCCCTACCACCACCAGTACACCCAGAGCCATATCCTGTGAGACACCCAAACTTCCGCCAACTCTACCCAGATGAGAGAGAACAAAACCTTCGCATTCAGCGAAGGCATCAGCAGCACCAAATGCCGTACGATCCAAAGTCACCGCTCTCTCAAATACTCCAAACCCAGCCCTGGCCACCATGCTATAATCCACAAAACCTACCTCGCTATGATGGACTTTCCGACCCTCGCCAGTTCATCATGAGCTACGAAGCAGCGGTTGCCGCAGCAGGCGGTGATGAATCAACAATGGCAAAATCCTTTGTCATCATTCTGCGAGACATCGCACAAACTTGGTACAGCAACCTTCGCCCCGGAACTGTGGATTCCTGGGCCACCCTCAGAGACAAGCTGTGTACAAATTTCAAGGGCATCACTCCAGCCCCGTCAAACCCCATCGAGCTGTTCAATTGCAAGCAAGAAGAACACGAGCCGCTCCAAGATTACTGGCGAAGGTTTATTCAAATCAGAGCAAGGACCCCGGGGATATCTGACGAGGCTGTCATCCTCGCTGCAGTCAGTGGCCTGCGCCCAGGACCATGCTCCTCAAAATTCGCCAGAAAACCGGCAAACTCAATCGAAGAGTTGCATGAAACAATGGAAAGATACTGTAGAGCTGATATGGATTTCAGAGCGAAGTCCGATGCTCGGAGGTCTCAGCAGAGGCCACAGCCGAGGCCTCAACCGAGAGAAAGCAACCTTCGCCAAGAGCAAAGCAATGTCGGTGCAATCAACAAAGCAACAAATTATGAAGATCAAAGACGGGACGCTCAACACCCGAGCAGCCAAGCCCCGCAGGGTTTGCCACCTCCGCCGAATCAGCGGTACCAGCAGCGAGACCCTGCCAAAATGTATTGTCACTTCTGTGGAATGGGAAAGGGGCACACAACAAAGCAATGCGAATGCTTCGCCAAGGGAAAAGAATACCAGGAATCCAGGAAAGCTGCTTCGTCAGACTCCCGAACCATCAACCACACTAGGAAACCAAGTTTCCACCCACCAAATCCACCATACCACTATACCCCCATAAACTACGGCCTACCTTCGCAACAACCCCCTTACACTCATCACCCACTCTACAGCCAAACCTCTTATCAGCCAACCACCATCCCACAATGCCAAAATCCAACTTACACAGTTACATACCCAACCACCCCCCAAAACCAAATCCCAACAACCCACCAAGCCAACAACGCTCTGCCACCACCACCGCCAATCCCCGCGTTACCAGCACCACAACCTGTGAAAGCCGAAGCCCCGAGCCAAACGACCATCAACAATCCAACTTCAACCTTCGGTGTGATTCTAGCTATCACCGGAGGTTCAAATGAGGACCATGGTAACAAACGGCAGAGGAAGGAACATGCCAGACGCGTTCAACACGTGGCCGTCGAAGGACCACATAAATTCGGTCGCTGGTCTCACATCCCCATAACCTTCGATTCCAGTGACATGAAGCTAAGAGATTACCCTCACACAGATGCTATGGTGATCGAAACCAACCTCGCTGGGTGGACTGTCACCAAAATACTGGTCGATACAGGAAGCTCCGCTGACGTCTTGTTCGCTTCAACCTTCGACAGCATGAAGCTTGATAGGAACCTTCTGCAACCGGCCGACAACCCCCTATACGGTTTCGGTGGTCAACAAGTGAGAGCCGTCGGGAAAATTTCTCTGCCCGTGACCTTCGGCGACCAAATCAACTGCAGGACGGAACATATAACATTTGATGTCGTCGACATGTTCTACCCATACAATGCCATTTTTGGCCGAGGGGTCACAAACGCGTTCAATGCGGTCATCCATCCCGCCTACCTATGCATGAAACTTCCCGCTCCGAAGGGTGTGGTCGCAGTATTTGGGGACCAGGACATTGCAAGGACAGCTGAAGGGAACGTAGCCCCGGGGCAACGTAATGTACACAATTTGTCAAAACCTCAAACCCCCAGTATCAGCGTCGAGGGCGAGGTCTGCAATGACAGAGTGAAGGCAGCGCCAAAGGAGGAAACCAAACAAGTCCAACTCTTCGAGGGTAATGCCGAAAGAAAGGTGATCATTTCAGCCAATCTAGGCCCTCAATCAGAAGGCAACCTCATCACCTTCCTCAGAGAAAATTCCGACACCTTCGCTTGGTCCGCAGAAGACCTAAAAGGAGTCAACAGATCAATGATCGAGCATAGCCTGAACATCAAAACAGGATATCGCCCAATCAAACAAAAGCTTCGCAAGATGTCAGAAGAAAGAAAGGAGGCAGCGAAGGCTGAGGTAAAAAGGCTTCTGGACGCAGGCGTCATTCGCCCAGTCAAATACCCAACTTGGCTCTCAAATGTGGTCCTAGTCCAAAAGAAGAACAAAAAATGGCGAATGTGCGTCGATTTCACTTGCTTGAACAAAGCCTGTCCGAAGGATGATTTCCCCCTCCCAAACATAAGCACCCTGGTCGACAGAGCGGCAGGTTGCCAAATGCTATCCCTCCTTGATTGCTTCTCAGGCTATCACCAGATCTGGATGAATGAAGAAGACGAAGAAAAAACAAGCTTTATCACACCCTCGGGCACCTTTTGCTTCCGAAGGATGGCAGAAGGTTTGAAAAATGCAGGCTCAACCTTCGCTCGCATGACCTCCGAAGTTTTCAAGGATGAGCATGCTGTCTCCGCCTATGTCGACGACCTAGTCGTCCAGAGTGAACTAAAAGAGAACCACATACCAGACTTATCGAGGGTATTCAGCAACCTCCGGTCCGCCGGACTGAAACTAAACCCAGAAAAATGTGTTTTCGGGGTAAGCGAAGGTAAATTGCTAGGTTGCATCGTCTTAGCCAGAGGAATCGAAGCCAACCCTGAGAAGATTGATGCCATCATGAACATGGAACCTCCGGCGACCAAGAAAGCAGCTCAGCGTCTGACCGGTCGTTTGGCAGCACTTAGCAGATTCATCTCAAGATCCGCAGAGCGAGGGTTACCCTTTTTTGAAACACTCAGAAGCAACGCTCCATTCAACTGGGGTCCCCAGCAGCAAAAGGCCTTCGAGGAGTTGAAAAAGTATCTGACCAGCTTGACTGCCCTAACCAGCCCAAGCAAGGGAGACTTATTGTTACTCTACGTCGCAGCTTCGCCACACGCAGCAAGCGCAGTCCTCATCAAGGAGCTCCGCGAAAACAACAAAACCAGAAAAGCCCCAATCTACTATGTTTCAGAAACCCTCGAAGGCCCAAAGAGAAATTATTTGGAGCTTGAGAAAATAGCATACGCCGTCGTCATGGCATCAAGAAAGCTCAAGCACTATTTCCAGGCGCACGAGATCCAAGTACCTTCGACGTACCCTCTCGAGAACATTTTCAAAAACAACGAAGCCATTGGAAGAATAGCAAAATGGGCAGTCGAGCTTAACAGTTACGCTGTAACCTTCGTTGGCAGAACAACGATCAAATCACAAGTGCTGGCTGATTTCATAGCAGAATGGACACCCGACCCTCGCCCCGGTGAGCTGCAGCAGGACCAGTTTTGGATCGTTTACGTCGACGGGGCCTGGGGTGCAACTGGAGCCGGTGCCTCGGCCATTCTAATCTCGCCTTCCGGGTCGAAGCTGAGATACGCACGAAGGCTGGACTTCGAATGCACAAACAACTCCGCTGAATATGAGGCTGTGATTCTGGCACTTTCAAGGCTGCGATCATTATCAGTCCAAAGGGCACTCATCAACACAGACTCTCAAGTCATTGCGGGGCACATTGAAAAGAACTACAAAGCAAAAGATCCAGAGCTTCAAAAGTATTTTCAATATGTCCGAAGGTTAGAATCTTTCTTCCTCGGCATAACCGTAAAAGCAATATCGAGGACTGAAAACAGCGAAGCAGATTGCTTAGCCAAAGCAGCCGCGCAGCAGTCACAGCTTCCTCCAGATGTGTTCTACGAGGTTTCCACTCGGTCAGCCTTCGAGGCTTCCGAAATCAGCATCAAGCTGATCAGCGCAATTCAGTGCGAGGATTGGAGAGCACCTATCATGGCCTACATCAAGGGGCTCCATGAATCAAACAACAGAGAAGAAGAAAACAGACTAAAACAAAGAGTGCGAGGATACAAGATCATTGACAATACGTTGTACAAAGCTTCGGTAACCTCGCCATGGCTCAAATGTGTGTCACAGTCCGAAGGCAATGACATTCTCAAGCTAATCCACGAGGGCATTTGTGGTTCTCACAACGGCCCGAGGGCTCTAGTCGGCAAAACGTTCAGGCAAGGTTTCTACTGGCCAACAACATTAAGAGATGCGGAAACCATCGTCAAGCATTGCGAGGGTTGCCAACTGATGGCAAAAAACCAAAACGCCCCAGGGGCACCCACAACTCTCATATGCCCAACCTGGCCTCTGCAAAGGTGGGCGATGGACCTCGTAGGCCCGTTACCGACAGCTCCCGGGAACCTTCGCTATACGGTGGTAGCTGTGGAATACTTCACAAAATGGATTGAAACAAGGCCACTGTCCTCCATCACTTCCCTCACAGTAAAAAAGTTTTTCTGGCAACAAATAGTTTGTCGCTTTGGAGTTCCTCAGCATCTGACCGTCGACAATGGCACTCAGTTTGACAGCGAGGTCTTCAAAGAATTCTGTGCACAAATTGGGACAATGTTATGCTTCGCCTCCGTCCGACACCCGCAATCCAACGGCCTGGTTGAAAGAGCCAATGCGACAATATTCCAAGCTATCTCCAAAAAGCTGCAGGGTAGACCCAAGGGTAAATGGGCCGATGAACTACCTTCGGTCACCTGGTCTCACAACACCTCAGAATGCAGAGCAACAAAATTCACTCCTTTCAAGCTACTGTTCGGCGAAGAAGCGGTGCTTCCAGAAGAGCTAAAATACGGATCGCTCAGAACAACCCTCGCATCTGACGAGCAAGCCCAATCGCTCGATAAAGACCTACTCGAAGAAGCAAGATGCAATGCAGTGCACAACCTTCGCAAGTACCAAGAAGAAACCAGAAAATAGAAAGATAAAAAGATCAGAATCAAAGAGTTGCAGAAGGGTGACCTCGTCCTCATCAGAAAACAAAACGCCAGCTTGGCAGGAAAATTTCAGCCCAAGTGGACAGGTCCGTACTTGATCGTGGAAAGCAACCGTCCTGGCTCTTTCCACCTCTCCGACAGCGAGGGTAACATCCTGCCTCACACTTGGAACATCGACGACCTTCGCAAATACTACCCGTAGCGGGGCCCTAGCGAGCCCTCGCAAGTTGTAATTCATCTTCGCTTCTCATGTTTCCATTTCTATGAATGTAACCAAACAAAGGAGCTGCACTCTTTTTCCTTACGAAGGGGCGTAAGGTTTTTTAACGAGGCAGTATCCAAAGCATCAATACAGGTTAGAACCCCCCCAAAAAAAGTAAAATCTCCAAACCTCTACTAACAAACATCGAAAAAGCGGGTCTCTCTCAAGAGTGCTACATTCGATGAAAACCTGCTAAGATTGCTTCGAAAAACATTCCTTTTCCTTTCAAAGCAAACTTCACCTCCGCCTAAGATAAGGGGAGGAAAGTCGAGCACCCTGGCACAAACGACAGGGGCTCGCAAAAAGCAAACTTCACCTCCGCCTAAGATAAGGGGAGGAAAGTCGAGCACCCTGGCACAAACGACAGGGGCTCGCAAAAAGCAACCTCACCTTCGCCTAAGACAAGGGGAGGAAAGTCGAGCACCCTAGCACAAACGACAGGGGCTCGCAAAAAAGCAAACTTCACCTCCGCCTAAGATAAGGGGAGGCGCGAAGTCCCAAAAAAGTCGAGCACCCTGGCACAAACGACAGGGGCTCGCAAAAAAGCAAACTTCACCTCCGCCTAAGATAAGGGGAGGCGCGAAGTCCCAAAAAAAGTCGAGCACCCTGGCACAAATGACAGGGGCTCGCAAAGAAGCAAACTTCACCTCCGCCTGAAATAAGGGGAGGCGCGAAGCCCAAAAAGTCAAGCATTCTCGCACAAGCAAAGCCAGGCCTCGGGCGGGCGCGCATTCTCCGTCTCACCCGAGCCCTCCAAGCCAGGCCTCGGGCGGGTCCACATTCTCCGTCCCGCCCGAGCCCTCCAAGCCAGGCCTCGGGCGGGCGCGCATTCTCCGTCTCGCCCGAGCCCTCCAAGCCAGGCCTCGGGCGGGCCCACATTCTCCGTCTCGCCCGAGCCCTCCAAGCCAGGCCTCGGGCGGGCCCACATTCTCCGTCTCGCCCGATCCCTCCAAGCCAGGCCTCGGGCGGGCGCGCATTAACCGTCCCGCCCGAGCCCTCCAAGCCAGGCCTCGGGCGGGCCCACATTAACCGTCTCGCCCGAGCCCTCCAAGCCAGGCCTCGAGCGGGCCCACATTCTCCGTCTCGCCCGAGCCCTCCAAGCCAGGCCTCGGGCGGGTCCACATTCTCCGTCTCGCCCGAGCCCTCCAAGCCAGGCCTCGGGCGGGCCCACATTCTCCGTCTCGCCCGAGCCCTCCAAGCCAGGCCTCGGGCGGGCCCACATTCTCCGTCTCGCCCGAGCCCTCCAAGCCAGGCCTCAGGCGGGTGCGTTTTCTCCGTCTCACCCGAGCCCTCCAAGTCAGGCCCCCGACGGGTGCACTTTCTCCCGCCTCGCCCGACCAATGTGGCACCCTCGTCCAGCAGAGTCTCGGCATAGCAACTGTCGCACCATTTTGCAAAACCGCAAACTCCAAACCATCGACCTTCGTAACACCCTCGAAATAGTGACTATAGACGTACGGGTCGCTGTCCTCTCCAATTCAGCGTGTTAAAAAGCATTGCGCGAGCCTCGCTAAAAGAAAAAGGGGGCGTCGCTATTTTTTCAAAACAAGCTCACAAAAGCAAATGCGCGAGCCTCGCTAAAAGAAAAAGGGGGCGTCGATGTTTTTTCAAAACAAGCTCACACGAACAAATGCGCGAGCCTCGCTAAAAGAAAACGGGGGCGTCGCTGTTTTTTCAAAACAAGCTCACGAACAAAAGCGCGAGCCTTGCTAAAAGAAAAAGGGGGCGTCGCTGTTTTTTCAAAACAAGCTCACGAGCAAATGCGCGAGCCTCGCTAAAAGAAAAAGGGGGCGTCGCTGTTTCTTCAAAACAAGCTCACGCGAGCAAGCGCGCGAGCCTCGCCAAAAGTAAAACGGGGCGTCGCTGTTAAAACAATATAAGAAACGTTAAATAGCACAGCAAACATGGCACACAACCCATACGTCTTTCTCATGCCGTTACAAAGTAACGTCACAACAACAAACATATCCGAAAAATAAAAAATCTTTACAAGGAACCATCGCTCCCGTCAATCAACACCAAATCACCGAAACCTTCGGCCTCCTCCTCAAACCCCCCCTCCACTGGAACCAGGGGTCCCCACAACAAAGGAGCTGCAGGGACAATTGGCAGCTCCCCGGGTAAAACCCTCACCCTATACATGTATCTATGCCTCGTCTCATTAACTTCCGAAGGTTCTTCCTTCGGGATCAAGAGCGCCCCATCCGAACCAACTCCAAGCTCCCTTTGCCCGAATAAATATTCCAAAGCCATGTTCTCGTCAATATCATCATCTCCGCTGGCTTGCGAGATCGAAGAAGATCCAAACAAATAGCGGTCGGCTTGACGATCAGTATAATCTGCCTCACGCCAAAAACGATCCGACCTACCATTTTTTAAATCATACCTCCGCACCTTCGACCACCAAAAACGTTCAAAGGAAAGCGAAGGATATTTAAACCTAGCGCGAGCCCACGATTCACCAGTTATAAAAACATCTTGGTAGTTCAACATCAGCGGAGTCACGTCGAATACGTCTAGCACGGTTCCGTCAGGAACCTGCATGTTGCACAAAAATACGAGATGTCTCAGCCTCGTCATGTCTTTACAAACAACCACAGTATCTACAAAAAGGTCTCCCTCGCCCCAACAAACCCAGGCATCACACCTGACCAGCTTCCCCTCGGCTAATCTCCAAACCCTCGCCAACGGCGACAGTCGAGGTCCCAGCTGACGCCTCCTCCGCCGTGGATTCCTCCGCAGCAGCCTCGACATTCGTCGCAGTCTCCTCTTCCATCGCCGTCGCCTGCGCAGCATTTCCTTCAGCGATCGGCACGTCCTCGGTCAACGCCTCGATCTCGGCGAGCGTAACCCCCGCACAACTTGGCTCAGGGGCGGCTTCGGAGCCACCCCTCGCTGCAACTTCCGTGTGAAGGACCGAGAAGCTAACCGAAAGCGACCAGAGGGGGGGTGAATGGGAGCTTCAAAATTTCCTTTCGGAAACTAGATGCCACTGTCCCAAAATCAACCCCAAGAGCGAACCCTAGAGCTTGCTTAATGTCCACGAGCCTAGATATAGGGTGGATGCTTCCTAGAAGCACAGCGGGACACTAGACAACCCTAGAAAGCCAACGCAAAAGACGGAACTCGAATCCGATCAAGAATGAACGAACCGCGAACGAAAACGCGCGAAACTGGATCGACCGGACTCTGGCCAGCGTCCGGTCAGCAGGGACCGGACGCGTCCGGTCAACAAAAATCGGCTCTGGAACCTTACTGTTCGCGACCGGACTCACGAGTACGGAGCGTCCGGTCGAGAGCAGTGCGTCCGGTCAGAAACGAACAAGCGCGATGAACAGTGGATCCTGCGCGTCCGGTCAGCTGACACCGGATGCGTCCGGTCGCTGAAAAACCGATCTGGACCCTCTCTGTTCTTGACCGGACTCACGGAAGGGAGCGTCCGATCGATTGAATAGAGCGTCCGGTCACACGCAAACAACCACAGCGGTGTTCAACCACCGGACGCACGACCTGAGCGTCCGGTCGGCCCGAGCAGCGTCATGTCACCCCGACAGCCCTCTGTTCTTCCACCGATTCGACTCAAACTCACTCAAAACGAATCCTCTAGGGATCAAACTCGGTGAGTGGAGTCACAAAGAGTATAGTGAGCTATCTCTAAGAGATCATGGCTCGAACCTATCTCCAAATCGGTGAATCGAAGAATTTCGGGGGTGAAGAGAAAAGTGACCCGAAACTAAAAATCGATTGATCTCCTAGACCGTGAGGTTAGAGGATGATTCCTTCGGTGGAAAGAAGTGCCTCATGATCTAGAACAACTTGGTTCAAACGGATTTGCAAAAGATGAACCGAGCAAAAAGATCAAGCGACGGGAAAATCGTGGAGAAAAGGATTCCGCGAAGAACACGAACACAACGGAAATCACAGCCATGAGTTCGAATCAAGGACGCAAATCAAGCCAACGATCTGTGCTCCAAGGTGAGGATACGACCTCACTTCCTCAACTCAACAGTACACAGAGTGGAGTCCCTCTGCGGATCTCAACTAGCTAAAGCAGGGGATGGGAGAGCAGGGAACCCTAGCAAATGAAAGCACTAACTGAGATAGCTAAAACTGAGATAGGGAGGAGGGTGTCTCCCCTGGACTACTTATACTAACCTAGACTAAGCCTAGTTCCTACTCTACCCCTCTCTAAACTAATTACAGAGCGAACCAGCTAAACCCTAGGGCTATTCTGGTCCAACCCGAAGTGGTAGGTAGATCCGACGGCCACGCCCGCGCAAGTCGTCCGCGTTGCCTCCACGCAACCTTCCGATTGCCGCCACGTGCCGCCCTCGCTCTGCACCCCCGGTTTTGTGGCCCAAACCGGGAAACCCGCAGCGCCCGAGTTTTGAGGCCCAAACTCGGAAACCGGCCCACGCCCAGGTTTTGAGGCTCAACCTGGAAACCGTCGCGCCCAGGTTTTGTGGCTCAACCTGGAAACCCAGCACCCAGGTTTTGAGGCCCAAACCTGGAAACCGTCCACCCGTTGGTTTTTCCCTGGCTCAACCAACAAACCGGAGCTGTAGAGGGGATGCACCGCCCGTGCACCCCGTCCAGCGACACGTGTCCCCAGGTCCTCGACCCGAGCAGCACCGTGCCCCGCAAGTCTCCGCTCGTCGCTGTCCCAGGCTGCCAGCCACCACAGCTGATCCTCAGGCACTCCGGTCCCTCAGTCCAAGCCTCACGTCCGCTCTTCACTGCTCGATACATCGGCATGGCACGTCCGCCGCACGGCACGCCCATCCTTCATCGCACCCAGTCCGTCGGCACGGCACGTCTCAACTTGACCTTCACCTTGCCCTCGATCATTGTCTCCGTGCTCGACACCTGCACAACACAAGCCAAAGAACATGCGCATCAAACCCGTTGACAATCACTCATCACTCAGAGACTCGGCATACACCCATGTATCCGCAATCTCCCCCTTGATGAGTGCATTGTCAACTACACACACAAATCATAAAATGAAAGAAGAATGTAGGAGGAAGGAGAGGAAGAGAACTCGACCAAATGACCCAAAAGCATAGCAAAGCCGAAGAAGGTCAAGTGGAAGAAGCGAGAACTTGGTCCCCAAAGACATGGGCAACGGCTCGACGCGACCAAGCAAAGCAAAGCTAGCCCTCAAGAAGAGGTAGAACAGGCTCAACACCGCTAGCAGAGAACCAATTGAAAATCGGAGCTAAAAATTGGCAAAGTGCTAGTCCCTCAAGATAGAGGCACAGAGGCTCAACACAACTAGCACGAAAACCACTCCGAACCAATTGAAAAACAATCGAAAAGTCTTCGAATCAATCGAAATCAACCTCGACGCCAACTGAGGAAAATGTTTGCTAGTCCCTCAAGACAGAGGCAACGGCTCAACACAACTAGCACACTTCCCTCGACAAGTGCAAGCAACCAGGGACTCCCCCTTAGGTCCAACAAGAGAAGAGCATAAAGATCTGAAAATCTCCCCCTTAGCAAAAACTCCCCCTTAATTGAACGCCAGGAGACATATGATTTGCAAAAACTCTCCCCCTTAGTTGAAAATGCACTTATCAAGCACAACCTCTTCACTTGAGCCAACACAACTCCCCCTTCTAAAATGCATATGAAGTCAGAAATGCAAGTTAGCAGCTTCAGGCATATAATCAAAAGAGTGCAAGGATGCTCTAATCGGTATAGCTCCAACAGCACAATTAAGCACTCAAATAGCGAAGGCTCAAACTGATCACACATACGAAATATGAAGCATATGAGCAAGTGAGCAGTGTTTGGCCAAAAGATAGTCACCATCAAAACAAGTGCCCCTAGATAGGAATCCAAACAAGTGCTAAGCATATATACAAGGTGAACTGCCCCTAGCAAAGTTCAATCATCATGCATAGGAATGAAACATATACTTGTGATTTCAGTTTTATATCGGAGTTGCAGCGGTAAAGAATTCACAAGTTCAATTATTTAGCATGTGATTGCGAGAGGTTGAAAGCTTGTCTTTGCCTAACTTTTCAACCGAGCGAAGCCTATGCCGAAGCAATCAGAAGCTTAAAGCTACGGTTTCGGTCATACACTACACGGCTCAAGTTTAACTCAAGGTGCAATGAGAAACAGTCTCGATACCGTGAGGTGTTGACAAGCAGTCCCATCTCGATCTTTTCAATTCACTAAAACTTGGTTCAAATTTTATACATGATATGAACAGACCAAGCAAGTGAATGACTCAGAACTAGAGACATAGCAACCCAGCATATATGAAAAGCAGGAATGGACTCAACACACCCTACACATGCTAGTTGCATATTTCAATGGTGAACATTTTCAGATTGTAGGTTATTAAGTAAATTCACCATTCCAAAATAGCTCGGCTCATAACATGTATTAGTGATCAGGAAGAGCATAAGCTACAAGCATCCATATAAGCATCGGAGCATACTAAATAGAGCATAGTTACATTCTAGTGATTATAAACATGAAGCTCAGAATGTAAATGCGTATGCTAAAATGCAAAAGAAAAGAAACTCAAAATAAAAGAGTCAGTCTATACAAGATCCAAAAGGTTTCCCCCATCTAAAAGGGGAAACACACACCAAGCTCACCCCTCAACCGATTAAAGGTTGATTCGTCTAAAGGCTTGGTGAAAATATCAGCCAGTTGATGATGAGTATCGACATGGCGAAGGTCGATATCACCCTTCTCCTGGTGGTCACGCAAGAAATGAAAGCGCACATCAATGTGTTTGGTTTTTGAGTGAAGCACGGGGTTCTTAGCAACGCTAATGGCACTCGTGCTGTCACAAAGCAAAGGCACGCGAGAAAAGCTCAAACCAAAATCACGCAAAGTGGCCATCATTCAGAGTAACTGGGAACAGCAGCTAGCCGCAACAACATATTCAGCCTCTGTAGTGGACTGAGCGACACTAGACTGCTTGCGAGAAGACCACGATACAAGAGAAGATCCAATAAATTGGCAAGTCCCAGAAGTGGACTTGCGCTCAATACGGCAACCAGCAAAATCGGCATCGGAATAACCGCAAAGCGAGAGGGTGGAGGAAGCAGAATACCAAATCCCAAACTCAGGAGTGAAACGGAGGTACCTGAAGATGCGCTTCACCGCCTGACGGTGAGAAGTGCGCGGCGACGCCTGAAAGCGCGCGCACAGACACACCGCGAACTGGATGTCCGGGCGTGTCGCCGTCAGGTAGAGGAGCGACCCGATCATACTGCGGTACTCCTTCTGGTCCACTGCTTCTCCGTCCACATCCGCATCCAGGGTAGTCGTCGTCGACATGGGTGTTGGAAGAGGCTTGGCCTCACCCATATCGAACCGCTTCAGCAAGTCCTTCGTGTACTTGCCCTGGTGCACAAACGTCCCCTCTCGGGATTGCTTAATTTGCAACCCGAGAAAGAATGTCAGCTCGCCCATCATGCTCATCTCGAACTCCCTGCTCATAGTATCTGCAAACTTGGCAACCAAAGCGTGAGAAGAACCACCGAAAATGATATCATCCACGTAAATCTGGACCAAGAGCGTGTCTTTGCCTTGCCGGAGGAGAAAGAGCGTCTTATCTACACATCCCATTTTAAAACCCTTAGCAAGCAAAAAGGTTTTAACCTATCATACCAGGCTCTAGGGGCTTGTTTCAAACCATATAAAGCTTTGTGAAGTTTAAAGACATGGTTTGGAAACTTGGGATTTTCAAAACCGGGGGGTTGTTCTACATATACTTCCTCTTCTATGTAGCCGTTTAAGAAGGCACTCTTGACATCCATTTGAAACAGTTTGAAACCTTTGGATGCAGCAAAAGCCAAGAGTATCCTAATAGCCTCCAAACGAGCTACAGGAGCAAACGTCTCCTCATAGTCTATCCCCTCCTTCTGACTATAACCTTTCGCTACAAGCCTGGCCTTGTTTCTCACAACGTGGCCATCCTCTCCTTGCTTGTTTTTAAATACCCATTTTGTCCCAATAGGCTTACAGTCAGGTGGAGGTGGAACTAGAACCCAAACCCGATTTCGCTCAAAGTTCTCTAACTCCTCATGCATGGCATTGACTCAATCCGGATCCGTCAAAGCGTGTCCAACATCTCGGGGCTCAAAATTAGCAACAAAAGCAGAATGAGCAAAGTGAGAGATGTGCTGTGACCTGGAGCGAGTGACTCGCTCGCCGATGTCGCCGATCATCTGTTCAGGGGGGTGCTGGCGCTGGATATGTCGTGGCGCCTCCCGGGAAGAAGTGACCTCCCACTCAACAGCAGCTGGTTCCACCCCGGGTACAAAGGGTACCGCGCGAGGTGGAGGATCCCACGGCCCCCAGGAAGAGGAGGTGTCGGGGCCGTGAGTCGTCGTCGAGGCCGCTCTTTGCGGCGCGGCAGGTGGAGGAGGTGTTGGATCATCCATACCTTCAGCACCCTCGTCCTCATCATCAAAAAGAGGCTCTCCAACCTCATGATCACCTGCACGCTCAAAACGAGAAGAAGGAGAAACAAGAGTCTCGTCGAAGGTGACATCTGATGTCTCCATGACTCGGTTAGTGTCAAGGTTAAGTACACGATACGCTCGAGTGTGAGTGCCATAACCCAAAAACACACCGTCAGAAGAACGAGATTCAAATTTGTCCAAGTTGCCCTTTTTGAGTATAAAACAATGGCAACCAAAAACTCGAAAATAACTCACCTTGGGCAGTTTGCCAAAACGCAACTCATAAGAAGTCTTTTTCAAGAAAGCTCTCAGAAAAATGCGATTGGAAATATAGCATGCAGTGTTCATAGCTTCGGCCCAATAGCGCCTAGGAGTCCTATGCTCATCAAGCATCGTCCTGGCCATCTCAACAAGGGTCCGATTCTTCCTTTCTACAACACCATTTTGGGGCGGTGTGTAGGGGGAAGAAAACTGATGCTCCAAGCCAAGGCAGTTACAAAACTTCTCAAAATCCGAATTTTTGAATTCGGAACCATTATCACTTCTAATGGCTCGCATCGAGTTCAAAGGGAACTCGTTCTGAAGACGCAAAATCAGATTGCGAGCGAAGGAGAAAGTCTCAGTCTTCTCAGTCAAAAAGAAGACCCACGAATACCTCGAAAAGTCATCAACAACAACCAAAACATACCACTTGCCACCAACCGAGCTCACCCGAGCCGGACCAACAAGGTCCATATGTAAAAGCTCTCCGGGGTGCGAGGTCATGACCTTAGTCACTGGATGGTGGGGAGCGGCAACCATCTTCCCATGTCTGCAAGAATGGCAAACTAGATCCTTCTCCATCGAAAGCTTGGGCAATCCTCGGATTAGGCCAAGTGAGCTAAGTCTTGCAAGCAAGTCGAAGCTTAAATGACCGAGCCTCCTATGCCACTTCCAAAGATCGGACGAAGAAGGACTAGCCAAAAGACAGCGAGAAGAACCAAACGACTCTGAGAAATTCGCGCGAAAGACTTTCCCAAAGGGCGAAATCAGACATACAAGATCGCCCTGAGGATCTAAGATGCGACTAAGGTTCGGTTTAAAACGAATCTCATAGTCATCATCAAAAAGTTGCGAAACAGAAAGAAGGTTAAAATGCAGGTTAGAAACAAGAGCAACATCGCGCAACACAAAGTGCTCATTAACCCGCACCGTCCCACGAGACAATACCTTACCTTTACTATTGTCGCCGAAGGTTATGTACTCCTTTCCAGCGACCGGGCTAAGGCTGGAGAACCACTTGGCATTTCCGGTCATGTGCCTCGAGCAACCAGAATCCACCAACCAAATGTCCTCCAACCGTCTCACCTACATCAATAAAAAGACATAGGGTGAGCATACGGTCCAACACTGGGGTTAGTGAAGTAAGGAGAATACCAGTGTTGGGCCGGCTGCTCAAAAGAACGGTTAGTGTAAAAACTATTCCTAGCCTGTCTACGGGGGTAGCGATCACCACGTACAGGAAAATGTGGTCCGCTGGGGAAGAAGCGCTCACCGCGGTACTCAAACTGCGGTGGGGGAAAGCGCTCAACTAAGCCTCCGCCACGGGGTCCGTTACCCTCAAAAGCAGGACCCCGTCGGGCACGCTCTCTACGAGATCTACGCCTAGGAGCCTGGGGCTCAACTGCTCTAGCGTCTCTCCTCGGAGCTCTCTCCTGCCTAGGCCTAACAAACTGAGGTGCTGGACCTCTAGGCCTAGTCTCCCTCCTAGGGGCTCTCATCTCCTGCCTAGGCCGGGGACCTTGACGTCCGGTCCTAGCAGCTCTCCCCTGAGCCTTCGACACATGTCCACCATGAGCTGGATGGTACATGTCCGGGTTCTCCATCTCCCGAGCACGGCGCGCCTCTCGCTTGCGCCGGAAACAGAACTCGATCAAGTGACCATCCCTCCCACAGAAATCACACTGGTACCTCACCGCACGCAAAGGGGGTTGTTGGTGACCAGGGCTGTGGGTGTGGTTCACTTTGCCTTTGCCCTTCTGTGGCAACTCCTCACGAATGGGTGGCATAGCGTCAAGCTTGTTTCTGAGGTGGTTTGGCTTGGGTGCCCAAACTGGGTTCTTGGGAGGAGCTCTCGGGGGTTCCTCAACCACACCATCTTTGGTGATAGGCTTGGCTGGCTCTTTGAGTGGAAGCTTGGCAAGTTTGGGAGTAGTGGTGGAATTGGGCTTCTCACATGGGTTCAGACCACTAGACTCTCCAATCTTCCCAAAAGCTGAGAGATCAACACTCTGAGCAAAACCTACACCAGGGGCACCAACAGCTCGCTTGAATTGGGAGATCATCATCCCGAGCTGCGGCTCACTACTGGAGACCCATGACAAGATGGACCGAAGGTATGTGTTTTCTTCCTCGGTTTGCATCTTGCCATGCTTCACATTGGCAATCTCCATCTCCAGGCCCTCACACAAAGCACACCTCGAGACACAAGTGCTATCTGAGCTGGCCTTCTCTAAAGACTCAAGCTTGGCATTTTTCTCTGCCAACTCAGATTGCAAGACAGGACAAGTCTTGCACGCACCCAACAGCTGCGGCCTAGCACGGAGCTCATCCACCTCTCCAACCAACGCAGCATACTTACCTCTCAGAGTGAGAAGGTCAGTCATGTGCGCGGTGCACGACTCACACTCCGTCTCCTCCGACACAACCACGGTGGACCGAGCGAACTCAAGCTCCTTCACCGTGTCCTCCCACTTCTGCCTGAACTCCTTGCGCTCTCTAGCGGCACGCCTAAGCAGTTTATCTTGGCTAAGGAGGGCAGCAGTCAACTTCTCAACCTCGGAGGAAAGCTCGTCGTAGGTGAGAGATACCTGGGAGGTGTCGTCGTCGTCGTCGTTCCGAGGGGTACGCTCCGGCTCGCCGTCGACCTCATCTCCGAGCGCCATGGTGCACAGGCCTCCGTCGCCGGCGAAGAAGCACAAGCCGTTGAACTTGTCTTCCAGCTTCTTCTTCACGGACTCGTCATCGCTGGAGCCAGCGGAGTCGTCATCCGAGCCGTCGACGTCGCTGAGCGTGGCGAAGAACGCACGCTGCTCAGCTTGCTGCTTCTCCAAGTACTTCTTCTTGATGTACTCTTTGTCGAAGCCGCCCCGTTTCTTGTGCCTTGGGGGGACGTGCTTCTCTTTGTACTTGGAGTCGTGCTTGCGCCCATGTTCGCCCTTGCCCGAGTGCTTGTTCTTTTTCTTGGGGCAGTCTGCGATGAAGTGGTCGGGGTCGCCGCACTCGTAGCATCCCGTGCGTCCTCCTCCTCGACGACGGTTCATGCGGTTGTTGTGGAACCGTGAGAACCGGTTGGCAAGCAAAGCCAACTCGTCGTCTCCCAAAGACTCCAGCTGGTCCTCTGTCACAGAAAAGAGAGAAGAGAGCGCAAAGCCAGCTGAGGGGTTAGAGGAAGAGCCGGAAATCAAAGCCATGGACGGGCGAGAAGGATTTTCAAAAGAAGCCCTCGCCATAGCATCAATCTCACTGGACTTGAGCTTACTGAAGAGCTCGTCGCAGGTGAGGGTCTCATAGTTCGGCGATTCGATGATTGCCTGAACCTTGGAGTCCCACACCGAACGGTCAAGAGTGTGCAAAAGCTTCAAAGCACGCTCATGATCGTCAAAAGGCAACTGCTCTCTGTTAGCCCTCATCCTGTTGACAATCACCTGAAAGCGAGCGAATAAACTCTCTATGCTCTCGCCAGGTTGATGTCTAAAGTTCTCATACTCTCGCTTGAACGACTCGTAGAGTCGGGTTTTGACTTGAGAGGTGCCCTCATGGAAATGCATGAGGGTGTCCCAGATCTCCCGAGCCGTAGCGAGGTGAGAAACGCGATCAAACTCACCCATGCTCAAACAAGAGAAAAGAGCATTACGGGCTCGGCTATTGGCATCGTGCTCATCGATCTGCTGTTGAGTCACACGAGCAGCCAAGACCACGTAATCAGGAGAGTTGCAAATATCCCAGATCGAAGCGCCCAAGCTCTGCAGATAGGCCGACATACGTATCTTCCAATACGCATAGTTCGTCCCATCGAAAAACGGCGGTTTGCCCACGCCGCGATCCATGTCGCCTTCGGTGGATCTGGAACCGGCTAAGGTGGAAGATCCTTAACCTGCTCCGATACCAATTGAAGGACCGAGAAGCTAACCGAAAGCGACCAGAGGGGGGGTGAATGGGAGCTTCAAAATTTCCTTTCGGAAACTAGATGCCACTGTCCCAAAATCAACCCCAAGAGCGAACCCTAGAGCTTGCTTAATGTCCACGACCCTAGATATAGGGTGGATGCTTCCTAGAAGCACAGCGGGACACTAGACAACCCTAGAAAGCCAACGCAAAAGACGGAACTCGAATCCGATCAAGAACGAACGAACCGCGAACGAAAACGCGCGAAACTGGATCGACCGGACTCTGGCCAGCGTCCGGTCAGCAGGGACCGGACGCGTCCGGTCAACAAAAATCGGCTCTGGAACCTTACTGTTCGCGACCGGACTCACGAGTACGGAGCGTCCGGTCGAGAGCAGTGCGTCCGGTCAGAAACGAACAAGCGCGATGAACAGTGGATCCTGCGCGTCCGGTCAGCTGACACCGGATGCGTCCGGTCGCTGAAAAACCGATCTGGACCCTCTCTGTTCTTGACCGGACTCACGGAAGGGAGCGTCCGATCGATTGAACAGAGCGTCCGGTCACACGCAAATAACCACAGCGGTGTTCAACCACCGGACGCACGACCTGAGCGTCCGGTCGGCCCGAGCAGCGTCCGGTCACCCCGACAGCCCTCTGTTCTTCCACCGATTCGACTCAAACTCACTCAAAACGAATCCTCTAGGGATCAAACTCGGTGAGTGGAGTCACAAGGAGTATAGTGAGCTATCTCTAAGAGATCATGGCTCGAACCTATCTCCAAATCGGTGAATCGAAGAATTTCGGGGGTGAAGAGAAAAAGTGACCCGAAACTAAAAATCGATTGATCTCCTAGACCGTGAGGTTAGAGGATGATTCCTTCGGTGGAAAGAAGTGCCTCATGATCTAGAACAACTTGGTTCAAACGGATTTGCAAAAGATGAACCGAGCAAAAAGATCAAGCGACGGGAAAATCGTGGAGAAAAGGATTCCGCGAAGAACACGAACACAACGGAAATCACAGCCACGAGTTCGAATCAAGGACGCAAATCAAGCCAACGATCTGTGCTCCAAGGTGAGGATACGGCCTCACTTCCTCAACTCAACAGTACACAGAGTGGAGTCTCTCTGCCGATCTCAACTAGCTAAAGCAGGGGATGGGAGAGCAGGGAACCCTAGCAAATGAAAGCACTAACTGAGATAGCTAAAACTGAGATAGGGAGGAGGGTGTCTCCCCTGGACTACTTATACTAACCTAGACTAAGCCTAGTTCCTACTCTACCCCTCTCTAAACTAATTACAGAGCGAACCAGCTAAACCCTAGTGCTATTCTGGTCCAACCCGAAGTGGTAGGTAGATCCGACGGCCACGCCCGCGCAAGTCGTCCGCGTTGCCTCCACGCAACCTTCCGATTGCCGCCACGTGCCGCCCTCGCTCTGCACCCCCGATTTTGTGGCCCAAACCGGGAAACCCGCAGCGCCCGAGTTTTGAGGCCCAAACTCGGAAACCGGCCCACGCCCAGGTTTTGAGGCTCAACCTGGAAACCGTCGCGCCCAGGTTTTGTGGCTCAACCTGGAAACCCAGCACCCAGGTTTTGAGGCCCAAACCTGGAAACCATCCACCCGTTGGTTTTTCCCTGGCTCAACCAACAAACCGGAGCTGTAGAGGGGATGCACCGCCCGTGCACCCCGTCCACCGACACGTGTCCCCAGGTCCTCGACCCGAGCAGCACCGTGCCCCGCAAGTCTCCGCTCGTCGCTGTCCCAGGCTGCCAGCCACCACAGCTGATCCTCAGGCACTCCGGTCCCTCAGTCCAAGCCTCACGTCCGCCCTTCACTGCTCGATACATCGGCATGGCACGTCCGCCGCATGGCACGCCCATCCTTCATCGCACCCAGTCCGTCGGCACGGCACGTCTCAACTTGACCTTCACCTTGCCCTCGATCACTGTCTCCGTGCTCGACACCTGCACAACACAAGCCAAAGAACATGCGCATCAAACCCGTTGACAATCACTCATCACTCAGAGACTCGGCATACACCCATGTATCCGCACCGTGGGCGGCGAGGCCATTGCATCTCGTCGAGCCTATAAGCAAAACAAAAGACAAACCTCGCCAAAATCAACAACAACCCCTCTAAAACAAAGCAACAAAAATCAAAAATCTTAAAAAGAATGCGAACCTGGCGTGTAGCCTCGGCAGCTTCTTCGAAGGCGAGAGCTCGGCCACCTCCGGAGATCCAAAACTTGCGAAGCAAACGCATCGCACAGTTCCGAACTTCTGCGTCATCAACCTTCATCCGACGAACCTCATCAACCGACGGAAAGACATGGCTCGGCCTTTTGACCTTGCGAAGATGATCACAATCCGCCAGTCGAAGCGTGCTCGCCATTGCCAAGGCCCCGGCGTAGCCACCAAAATCGGCTGCATTGGAAACTAGCGAGCTAAACACATCAAGCTCGTTACCCAGCCAGCCCTCGAAGGCCTCTGCGTCAGCTGCAGGCAATGGCTCTCCGGCTGAGCCCCCAGCCTCGGTCAGACAACAATCAAGTTTACGTTTGACATTCTCCATACTCGTTCGCCAAGATTTCTTCAAATCACCTAGCCGACCCTCGGCCTCGGCCAAAGCCTTGTCTTTCTCCTTTCCCGCGGCAATCAGATCAGCATTACGCTTCGCCAGCTCAACCGCCTCCTCTCGAGCCTTCGCGGCCTTCTCCGAAGCAATCTTAATTTCATTTTCTTTGTTCTCTAGGCTCCGCGCCAGTTTGCTATTCTCCTTCTCAAGATCAGTAATATGGTTCCTCATAAATTCCATGTCGGAGCTAACCTTCCGCCTCGCTGAGCGGTTCAAGAGCATTAGCTCCGCCAACTTGACGTCAACGTCGTCGAAGGTGTCGCCAACCGCTTGATCCGCAAGAAGAACCTCCGCCTCCGGCACACAAATGCGGCCGAAGATCCGGCCTAGAAAACGCCTTTCCTCCGGGCTACACTGCAAGTGGCAATCCCGAAGGTCCGGACTAGTGAACAGCGCAGTCGCCAGATCAGAAATCCCAAGCTTCTTAGCATATTCCGGGAGGCTCGACCGGCTAGCCTCGCCGAACGGTCTCTATCCCCGGGATCGCGCAGAGTCAAGTTCCCCATCGAACTCAAACCCCTCCACCCAAAGGTGCGAGCCCACAAAGCTGGAAACCGCACCTCGTCGAGGGCTACCTGGCTCAATATCTTGTGCGATTTCAACTGCGCCCTGGGCAACCATCGCACCAACACTCGGCGAGGCTCCGCCTCCAATGGACACCTCCTCATCCGTGTCATGTCCTTCAATAGAACCTTCGCTGCTTTCATCAGACGAACCCTCGTCCGTCTCCCCCTCCTTTGCGTCTTTCGCCTCCACCTCATCATCATCAGATTCATCCTCGCCGCCCGAAATCTGGACTAAAGCGCCGATCCCTCCAACGCGAGGCACGCGTCCCCCGACTGCACCGGCACCTCGGCCGCTTGGAGCTACGGCCAAGGAGGAAGTGCCTGCAGCAACAGATCCAGCAGCGACCTTCATCGCAAGCACCTTCGCTCGGCCACCAGCTCCGCCACGACCTCGACCACGGCCTCTCTTCGGCCGAGAGACGATCTCCTTTTCTCCCGAAGCTTTACGCTTCCTCTTCTTCGGCGCGTCGTCGCTCGAAGGAGCGGGCCAGTTGGCGTACCGAATACCAAGAATGTCAAACATTCTGTTCACTCGACCTTCGCCGCCCACCAAGCTATGGATAGCCTTCACTTCTAGTGGGGAAAGCTTCCCCACGAGCTCGTCCGTCCACTGCTGAACTCGTTTGAAAACAGCTTCGTTCCCGTCCTCGCGCCTCAGAAATTTCTTAAGAGTTTTTTCCCAAACCTTCTCCAGATCCAAACTGGGTTTCTTCAAGCCCCTACCTTCGTACCTAGGGTCATTCTCCACAGTGAACCAAGTCCGCCTCCGGCCAAGAGGCCAAATCTTGGCACAGCAATATTCCTCCACTAAATCACGCGCACACTGAGAACGCGCAACGACCCTCAGGCAATCAACAGCAGCATGGGCCTCGATGCTCATCTTAGCTTCGGCACCCACATCTCCAAGCACTGGAAGCTCGCCGCAAAGATCGGAGCTGTCACTGAGTTTGTAATAGAACCAGAACTCCTGCCACCCGCTGCTCCACTTGTTCTTCTGCGCTTGCACCGGCAGCTCCGCGCCGGCGCGATGGCAAAAAGTGTACACCGCGAACTGTCGAAGGCTGGTCTTGCCCTCGCTGTCCGTAATCTTGCGAGGCTGCATATGAACGCGATGAGTGCGAACAAAACCCTCGACATGAGGGACAACCCCCTGAGACCTGCAGGCCCAGACATAGACCGACATCTTTGTGAAGCAAGAAGGCGTAAGCTGATGAAACCGCAAATTGAACCTTCGCAGGACCGAAGTCACGAAGGAGTCAGCTGGGAAGCGAAGACCAGCCGAAAAGAACTCTTCAAACACTACAACTTCATCTGCGTCCGGCTCCGGCGCGGTCTCCCCACTGCTGGCCCTCGCCTTGCCTTCCTCAACCCAGCCCCACCTCACATAAGATGCAATCTCACTGGCGCAAACCCGGCTAAGACCAAACTCGAAGGTAACCCCCTCATCCGCGACGGCGGGAGAACCAGCCCGAGCAGTATGCTTCAATCTGGCCATCCCTTCAGCTACCAAAACTACCAAACAAGCCCTCGCACACAAGTATGTTCGCCAATGCCCTTCCAAACCCTCGCACGCAAGCTAAAACAAACCTTCGCTACAAGCAAATCGCAACAGCAGGACGGCTATAGCAGAGGGCACAATCAAAACTCTTCACCCACTCTTTCTATTTATAGGCCGGGAGACGAGCCCCTCACCCGACGAAATCGGCACGACAACCGAAAAACGCGGCGCAAAAAACGAAACAGGCTTCAATAGCACAAACAACACCACAACGGCCCAGCCCAAAGCAGCCGCGGGCGTCGCTGCCGAGGGTCCCGTTTTTTGTCCCCATTGAAAGGCGCTGCTTGGGCCTAAACACGGTTTTTTAGATCCAAGACAACGAGGGGCTACTGTTGGGGGAAAGGACCCTCGGAAGAAGCGCTGCTCGAACTGGAGCTCGAAATTAACCCTCGCGCAACGCCTGTTGTCCTTGCGAGGTCCCTCTCCTATTGGAGACCGTTACCCTAACCCCCGGACGCGGGTTCAACCCTCGTCGCTTTGTTGCATTTCCGCGCAGGTCTAAGTCGACGGTCGCACTGCAGGAAACCTTCGCTGACTCACAACGCCACCTTCTCTTGGAGCGAAGGTCCAGGCAAGCGGCGAGTGTGCGCTGCCCCGGAGGCAAGCGAAGCCGAAGGTCCGGCGAGCACGACCGAAGGTCAAACCTTCGGTCTTCTCCCCCGGAGGCAAGTAAAGCCGGAAATCCGACAGATGGCGGAGGGGCGCGGGCCCAAGGGCGAGCGCGGCCGAAGGTCAAAACCTCCGCACCTCTCCCCGGAGGTGAACAAGGGCCAGGTGGCGGCGCGTTGGAGGGTGGCCGATTAGGGTTTCCGCTCCGGCTGTGTACTTACGCTTTTGCCCTTCCTCCCTGTGTGGAGGCGAGGAATCTTTCCTGTACCCTTTTGTAATTTGGCCCGTGCCCCTTGGCATTCCCTATAAATACCAAGGGGATGAACAGTGTAATGGGACGACTTTTTGGGAAAATTGAGCAGCTTCCACTTCCGCCTTACCTTCGCTACTGCATCCGACGCTTGGCCGCCTTCGCTCTTTCCCCTGCACAAGTGCGGAGGTAGGGCAAGTGCGTTTCCAACACCAAGTGAACTAAGCCTTGCAAGCAAGTCGAAGCTCAAATGTCCAAGTCTCCTATGCCACTTCCAAAGATCAGAGGAGGAAGGTCCAGCCACAAGACAACGAGAAGTGCCAAAAGACTCCGAGAAATTCGCACGAAAGACTTTTCCAAAGGGCAAAATCAAACACACAAGATTGCCCTGAGGATCCAAAATACGACTGAGATTCGGCTTAAAACGAATCTCATAGTCATCATCAAAGAGTTGCGAAACAGAAAGAAGGTTAAAATGCAAGTTAGAAACAAGAGCAACATCGCGCAACACAAAGTGCTCATTAACTTGCACCGACCCACGAGACAAGACCTTACCTTTGCTATTGTCGCCGAAGGTGATAAACTCCTTTTCGGCGACTCGACTAAGACTGGAGAACCACTTGGCGTTTCCGGCCATGTGCCTCGAGCAACCAGAATCCACCAACCAAACGTTCTCCAATCGTTTTACCTACATCAATAGAAAGACATAGGGTGAGCATACGGTCCAACACTGGGGTTAGTGAAGTAAGGGGAAAACCAGTGTTGGGCCGACTGCTCAAAAGAACGGTTAGCAGAAAAACCATTCCTAGCACGTCTACGAGAAGAGCGATCACCACGCTGAGGAAAACGTGGTCCGCTGGGGAAGGAGCGCTTACCACGATACTCAAAACGAGGTGGGGGAAAACGCTCAACTACAAAGCCACTGCCACGGGGTCCATAGCCTATAACTGCAGGCTCCCGCCGGGCACCACCTCCCTGATGCCTAGGACCTTGAGGCACTGCACCTCTAGGCCTAGCAGCTCTCCTCGGAGCTCTCCTCTGAACATTCGGCACATGTACATCATGGGAAGGATGGTACATGTCCGCATTGTTCATCTCCCTGGCACGGCGCTCCTCTCTCTTGCGCCGAAAGCAGAACTCACCCAAGTGTCCATCTCTCCAACAGTACTCACAATGGTAGCTCACCGCTCTCATAGGGGGTTGTTGGTACTCACGGTTGTGGGTATGGATCACTTTGCCCTTCTGTGGCATAAGCTCCTCCTGGATTGGTGGCATGGTGTCCAACTTTTTTTTCAGGTGGTTGGGCTTGGGATGCCATGTCTGTTGCTTGGGTGGAGCTCTCGGAGGTTCAACGAACACACCATCCTTGGTTTTGGTCTTGAGAGGCTCTTTGGGTGGAATCTTTGTAAGCTTCAAAGTAGTGGTGGAGTTGGGCTTCTCACTTGGGTTAAGACCACTCGACTCTCCAATCTTGCCAAAAGAAGAAACATCAACACCCTGAGCAAAGCCTACCCCTGGACCTCCTGCAGCACGCTTGAATTGGGAGATCATCATCCCAAGCTGCGGCTCACCACAAGACACTCATGACAAGATGGTCCAAAGGTATGTGATTTCCTCCTCGGTTTGCATCTTGTCATGCTTCATGTTGGCTATCTCCATCTCCAGGCCCTCACACAAAACACACCTCGACACACAAGTGCTACCCGAGCTGGCCTTCTCAAGAGAAAATCTTGGCATTCTTCTCTGCCAACTCGGATTGCAAGACAGGACAAGTCTTGCACGCACCCAACAACATGGGTCTAGCCCGGAGCTTATCCACCTCTCCAACCAACGCAGCATACTTACCTCTCAAGGTGAGAAGGTCAGTCATGTGCGTGGTGCACATCTCACACTCATCCTCCTCAGAAACAACCACGGTGGACTTAGCAAGCTCAAGCTCCCTCACAGTGTCCTCCCACTTCTGCCTAAACTCCTTGCGCTCTCTAGCAGCACGCCTAAGCAGCTTGTCTTGACTAAGAAGCGCGACAGTAAGTTTCTCGACCTCAGCAGAAAGTTCGTCGTGGGTCAGAGATACCTGGGAGGTGACGTCGTCGTCGTCATTCCGAGGGATCTCCTCCAGCTCGCCGTCGACCTCCTTGCCGAGGGCCATGGTGCAGAAGCCCTCGTCGTCGGCAAAGAAGCAGAGGCCGTTGAGCTTGTCCTCGATCCCCTTCTTCTTCTCGGACTCGTCGTTGCTTGAGGAAGCAGAGTCATCATCCGAGTCGTCGACGTCGCTCAGCATGGCGAAGAACGCACGCTGCTCAGCCTGGGCCTTCTCCAAGTACTTCGTCTTGATGTACTCCTTGTTGAAGCCGCCCTTCCGCTTGTGCTTCGCGGGGACGTACTTCTCCTTGCGCTTGCCGGAGTCGTACTTGTGCCCATGATCACCCTTCCCATATGTGTGCTTCTTCTTGGGACCGTTGGCGATGAAATGTGAAGGACCGAGAAGCTAACCGAAAGCGACCAGAGGGGGGGTGAATGGGAGCTTCAAAATTTCCTTACGGAAACTAGATGCCACTGTCCCAAAATCGACCCCAAGAGCGAACCCTAGAACTTGCTAATGTCCACGACCCTATATGTAGGGTGGATGCTTCCTAGAAGCACAGCGAGACACTAGACAACTCTAGAAAGCCAACGCAAAAGACGGAAATCAATTCCGACAACGAACGAGCGAACAGCGGACGAAACCGTGCGAAACCAGTCGCATCGGACGCTGGCCTGCGTCCGATGCCAGACCACCGGACGCGTCCGATGCAGACTGGGCGGTTCTGGAACCTTACTGTTCCACCATCGGACGCTGTGAACAGTGATCACCCAGCGTCCGATGCAAAGACTCCGGCGCGTCCGATGGACAACGGACGCGTCCGATGCCTAGCGTCCGATGCAAACTAAAACGCTGAAAACGTGACACGCGTCACCGGAGCGTCCGATGCTAGGAACCCTAGCGTCCGATGCTCCCGTGATAGCGTCCGATGCCCCCGAAAACAGCGCTGTTCTTCACGATTCAACCCGATCTCCTTCGAATCAATTGCCCTAGGCCTAGGATTCGATTTGAGGAGTCACAAGGATGTTAGTGAGCTATCTCTAAGAGATCATGGCTCGAACCTAACTCCAAATCGGTGAATCAAGAAATTTCGGGGCATGGAGGCAAGAACGCAATCCAAAATGAAAATCGATCGATCTCCTAGACCGTGAGGTTAGAGTTTAATTCCTTCGGTGGAAAGGAGAGCCTCACGATCTAGAACAACTTGGTTCAAACGGTTTTGCAAAAGATGAACCGAGCAAAGAGATCAAGCGACGGGAAAATCGTGGAGAAAAAGGATTCCGCGAAGAACACAAAGAAAACGCGAATCACAGCCACGAACTCGAATTAAGGACGCAAATCAAGCCATCGATCTGTGCTCCAAAGTGAGGATACGGCCTCACTTCCTCAAATCAACAGTACACAGAGTGGAGTCTCTCTGCGGATCTCAACTAGCTAGAGCAGGGGATGGGAGAGTGGAAACCCTAGGTGCTAGGAAGCAAATGACTGCGCTAACTGAGATTGAGATAGGGAGGAGGGTGTCTCCCCTAGACTACTTATACTAACCTAGTCTAAGTCTATTTCCTACTCTACCCCTCTCTACTCTAATTACAGAGCGGACCAGCCTAACCCTAAGGCTATTCTAGTCCACCCGCTGGTGGTAGGTAGATCCGACGGCCACGCCCGCACGGTCTTCCGCGTCGCCTCCACGCAACCTTCAGATCGCCGCCACGTGCCGCCACCACTCTGCACCCCCGGTTTTGCGGCCCAAACCGGGAAACCAGCCTTTTCCATCAGCCCCCGGTTTTGAGGCCCAAACCGGGAAACCAGCCTCCAGCCCGAGTTTTGTGGCCAAACTCGGAAACCGTCCGCGCCCGAGTTTTGAGGCCCAAACTCGGAAACCGGCCCACGCCCAGGTTTTGAGGCTCAACCTGGAAACCGTCGCGCCCAGGTTTTGTGGCTCAACCTGGAAACCCAGCACCCAGGTTTTGAGGCCCAAACCTGGAAACCGTCCACCGTTGGTTTTTCCCGGGCTCTACCAACAAACCGGCGTCGTAGAGGGGATGCACCGCCTGTGCACCCCTTCCACCGACATGATCGCACTTCTCCGCCTGTCGCTGTCGCAGGCTGCCAGCCACCACAGCTGATCCTCCGGCCTCCAGTCCATCAGTCCAAGTCCACGTCCGCCCTTCACCGTCCGATACATCGGCATGGCACGTCCGCCGCACGGCACGCCCATCCTTCATCGCGCCCGGTCCGTCGGCACGGCACGTCGCAACTTGACCTTCACCCGCCATCGATCACTGTCTCCGTGCTCGACACCTGCACAACACAAGCCAAAGAACATGCGCATCATCTCCATTGACAATCACTCATCACACAGAGACTCGGCATACACCCATGTATCCGCAATCTCCCCCTTGATGAGTGCATTGTCAACTCCACAACAAATCATGAATAAGAAGAAAGAGGTAGGAAGGAGTGGGAAGAGAAAACCCAACCAGATGACCCAGAAGCCTTAACAAAAGCCGAAGAAGGTCAAGTGGATGAAGCAAAAACTTGGTCCCCAAAGACATGGGCAACGGCTTGACGCAACCAAGTAAAGCAAAGCTAGCCCTCAAGAAGAGGTAGAACAGGCTCAACACCGCTAGCAGATAGCAATTGAAGATCGGAGGACAACAGAAGCAAATGCTAGTCCCTCAAGATAGAGGCACAGAGGCTCAACACAACTAGCAAGAAAATCACTCCGAACCAATTGAAAATCAACCCAAACCAAATGGGAAAGCACACCAGACGATACCAATTGAAAGCCAAATGAGAAAGCTTATGAAAGCTCATGAGAAGCTAGGAACGTTTGCTAGTCCCTCAAGACAGAGGCAACGGCTCAACACAACTAGCAAACTCCCCCTCGACAAATGCAAGCAACTAAGACAAAAGATTTTCAGGGCATATGATTTGCGTAAATTTCTCCCCCTAGTTGAAAATGCACTTATCAAGGCCAAAAGGTATCGGAGAAGCAACTCTCTTCACATAAACTCCCCCTGAACACAAGATCTCCTTCCACAATGCATATGAAGTCAAAATGCAAGTTAGGAGCTTCAAGTATATAGTCAAAAGAGTGCAAAGATGCTCTAATCAGTATAGCTCCAACATCTCAATTAAGCACTCAAATAGCAAAGGCTCAAACTGATCACTTATACGAAATATGAAGCATATGAGCATGTGAGCAGTTTTAAGCCAAAAGGATAGTCACCATCAACATAGCACTAGACATGTATAGAAGGAATCCAAACAAGTGCTAAGCATATATACAAGGTGAACTACCCCTAGCAAAGTTCAATCATCATGCATAGGAATGAAGCATATACTTGTGATTTCAAATTCATATCGGAGTTGCAGCGGTAAAAGAATTCACAAGTTCATTTTTAGCATGTGATTGCGAGAGGTTGAAAGCTTGTCATCGCCTAACTTTTCAACCGTGCGAAGCCTATGCCGAAGCAATCAGAAGCTTAAAGCAACGGTTTCGGTCATACACTACATGGCTCAAGTTTAACTCAAAGTGCAATGAGAAACAGTCTCAATACCATGAGGTGTTGACAAGCAATCCCATCTCGATCTTTTCAATTCAACAATACATGGTTCAGATTTTAAGCAAGTTATGAACAACCAAGCAAGTGAATGACTCAGAACTAGAGACATAGCAACCTAGCATATATGAAAAGCAGGAATGGACTCAACACACCCTACACATGCTAGTTGCATATCTCAATGGTGAACATTTTCAGATTTATATACATTAGGCATAATTCACCTTTCCAAAAAAAAATAGCTCGCTCATAACATGTAACAGTGATCAGAAAGAGCATAAGCTACAAGCATCATCATAAGTATCGGAGCAATACTAACAAGAGCATAATTACATTCTAGTGAATATAGATATGAAGCTCAGAATGTAAATGCGTATGCCCGACACAAAACTGAAGGAAAGAAGATACCCAAAAGGAGAGACTCAAGAAACTCAAAAGAAAAGAGCCTCAAAATAAAAGAGTCAGTCTGTACATCTCAAAATGCTTCCCCCCATCTAAAAGGGGAAACACACACCAAGCTCACCCCTCAACCTATTAAAGGTTGATTCGTCTAAAGGCTTGGTGAAAATATCAGCCAATTGGTGATGAGTATCGACATGGCGAAGGTCGATATCACCCTTCTCCTGGTGGTCTCGCAAGAAATGAAAGCGCACATCAATGTGTTTTGTTTTCGAGTGAAGCACAGGGTTCTTAGCAACGCTAATGGCACTCGTGCTGTCACAAAGCAAAGGAACTCGAGTAAAGCTCAAACCAAAATCACGCAAAGTGGCCATCATCCAGAGTAACTGGGAACAGCAGCTAGCCGCAGCAACATATTCAGCCTCCGTGGTAGACTGAGCGACACTAGACTGCTTGCGAGAAGACCACGACACAAGAGAAGATCCAATAAACTGGCAAGTCCCTGAAGTAGACTTGCGCTCAATGCGACAACCAGCAAAATCAGCATCAGAAAAGCCACAAAGCGAGAGGGTGGAAGAAGCAGAATACCAAATCCCGAGCTCAGGCGTGAAACGAAGGTACCTAAGGATGCGCTTCACCGCCTGACGGTGAGAAGTGCGTGGCGAAGCCTGAAAGCGCGCGCACAAGCACACGGCGAACTGAATGTCCGGCCGTGTCGCCGTCAGGTAGAGCAGCGATCCAATCATGCTGCGGTACTCCTTCTGGTCCACTGCTTCTCCATCCGTGTCAGCATCCAGGGCAGTCGTCGTCGACATGGGCGTTGGAAGAGGCTTGGCCTCACCCATGTCGAACCGCTTCAGCAAGTCCCTTGTGTACTTGCCCTGGTGCACAAACGTCCCCTCTCGGGATTGCTTAATTTGCAACCCGAGAAAGAAAGTCAGCTCGCCCATCATGCTCATCTCGAACTCCCTGCTCATAGTATCTGCAAACTTGGCAACCAAAGCGTGAGAAGAACCACCGAAAATGATATCATCCACGTAAATTTGGATCAAGAGAGTATCTTTGCCTTGCTTGAGGAGAAAGAGCGTTTTATCTACACATCCCATTTTAAAACCCTTAGCTAGCAAAAAGGTTTTTAATCTCTCATACCAGGCTCTAGGGGCTTGTTTCAAACCATACAAAGCTTTGTGGAGTTTAAAGACATGGTTTGGAAACTTGGGATTTTCAAAACCGGGGGGTTGCTGGACATAGACCTCCTCCTCAATATAGCCGTTTAAGAAGGCACTCTTGACATCCATTTGAAAAAGTTTGAAACCCATGGATGCAGCATAAGCCAAGAGTATCCTAATAGCCTCCAAACGAGCTACAGGAGCGAAGGTCTCCTCATAATCTATCCCCTCCTTCTGACTATAACCCTTCGCTACAAGCCGGGCCTTGTTTCTCACAATGTGGCCCTCCTCTCCTTGCTTGTTTTTAAAAACCCATTTTGTCCCAATAGGTTTACAGTCAGGAGGTGGTGGCACTAGAACCCAAACCCGATTTCGCTCAAAGTTCTCTAGCTCCTCATGCATGGCATTGACCCAATCCGGATCCGTCAATGCGTGTCCAACATCTCGGGGCTCAAAAGACGCAACGAAAGCAGAATGAGCAAAGTGCGAGATGTGCTGTGACCTGGAGCGAGTAACTCGCTCGTCGATGTCGCCGATCATCTGTTCAGGGGGGTGCTGGCGCTGGATGTGTCGTGGCGCCTCCCGGGAAGAAGTAACCTCCCCCTCAACAGTAGCTGGTTCCACCCCGGGTACAAAAGGTACCGCGCGAGGTGGATCCCACGGCCCCCAGGAAGAAGACGTCTCGGGGCCACGGGTCGTCGTCGAAGCCGCTCCCGGCGGCGCGGCAGGCGGAGGGGGTGCTGGATCATCTATACCTTCAGCACCCTCTTCCTCGTCATCGAAAAGAGGCTCTCCAACCTCGTGATCACCTGCACGCTCAAAACGAGAAGAAGGAGAAACAAGAGTCTCGTCGAAGGTGACATCTGATGTCTCCATGACTCGGTTAGTGTCAAGGTTAAGTACACGATAAGCTCGAGTGTGAGTGCCATAACCCAAAAACACACCGTCAGAAGAACGAGACTCAAACTTGTCTAGGTTGCCCTTTTTCAATATAAAACAGTGGCAACCAAAGACTCTAAAATAACTCACCTTGGGCTGGCGACCAAAACGCAACTCATAAGAGGTCTTCTTCAAAAACACTCTCAGAAAAATGCGATTCGAAATATAGCATGCAGTGTTCATAGCTTCTGCCCAATAGCGCCTAGGAGTCCTATGCTCATCAAGCATCGTCCTGGCCATCTCAACAAGGGTCCGATTCTTCCTCTCTACAACACCATTTTGGGGTGGTGTATAGGGAGAAGAAAACTGATGCTCCAAACCAAGGCATTTACAAAACTTCTCAAAATCCGAATTTTTAAACTCGGAACCATTATCACTTCTAATCGCTCGCATCGAGTTCAAAGGGAACTCGTTCTGAAGACGCAAAATCAGATCGCGAGCGAAGGAGAATGTCTCGGACTTCTCAACTAAAAAGAAGACCCACGAATACCTCGAAAAGTCGTCAACAATAACAAGCACATACCACTTCCCACCAACCGAGCTCACCCGAGCCGGACCAACAAGGTCCATATGCAAAAGCTCTCCGGGGTGCGAGGTCATAACCTTGGTCAAAGGATGGTGGGGAGCAGCAACCATCTTTCCATGCCGGCAAGCATGGCAAACTAGATCCTTCTCCAACGAAAGCTTGGGCAATCCTCGGATTAAGCCAAGTGAGCTAAGTCTTGCAAGCAAGTCAAAACTCAGGTGACCGAGCCTCCTATGCCACTTCCAAAGATCAGAAGAAGAAGGACTAGCCAAAAGACAGCGAGAAGATCCAAACGACTTTGAGAAATTCGCGCGAAAGACATTCCCAAAGGGTGAAATCAGACATACAAGATCACCCTGAGGATCTAAGATCCGGCTAAGGTTCGGTTTGAAACGAATCTCATAGCCTTCACGAAAAAGTTGCGAAACAGAAAGCAAGTTGAAATGCAGGTTAGAAACAAGAGCAACCTCGCGCAACACAAAGTGCTCATTAACCCGCACTGCACCAACGGACAATACCTTGCCCTTACCTTTGTCGCCGAAGGTTATGTACTCCTTTCCGGCGACCGGACTATGGCTGGAGAACCATTTGGCATTTCCGGTCATGTGCCTCGAGCAACCGGAATCCACAAGCCAAATGTCCTCCAACCGCTCCTCCTACATCAATAAAAAGACATAGGGTGAACATACGGTCCAACACTGGGGTTAGTAAGATAAGAAGGAAACCAGTGTTGGGCCGGCTGCTCAAAAGAACGGTCAGTGTAAAAACCATCCTGTCTAGGGGGATAGCGATCACCACGCACAGGAAAACGTGGTCCGCTGGGGAAGAAGCGCTCACCGCGAAACTCTACCTGCGGTGGGACAAGGCGCTCAACAAAGCCTCCGCCACGGGGTCCGTTACCTGCAAAAACAGGACCTCGTCGGGCACGCTCTCTACGAGGTCTACGCCTAGGAGCCTGCTGCTCAACTCTAGCGTCTCTCCTCGGAGCTCTCTCCTGCCTAGGCCTCACAAACTGAGGTGCTCTACCTCTAGGCCTAGTCTCCCTCCTAGGGGCTCTCTCCTGCTGCCTAGGCTGGGTATGCTTCCCTCCAGACCTAGCAGCTCTCCCCTGAGGCTTCGGAGCATGTCCACCACGAGCTGGGTGAAACATGTCCAGGTTCTGCATCTCCCTAGCACGGCGCGCCTCTCTCCTGCGCCTAAAGCAGAACTCACTCAGGTGACCATCCCGCCCACAAAAGTCACACTGAAACCTCACCGCGCGCAAAGGGGGTTGTTGGTTTGCAGGGATGTGGGTATGGTTCACCTTGCCCTTGCCCTTCTGTGGCAACTCCTCTCGGATGGGTGGCATTGTGTCAAGCTTGTTCTTTAGGTGATTGGGCTTGGGTTGCCATTGTGGATTCTTGGGTGGAGCCTTGGGGGATTCAACTATAACTCCATCCTTGGTGACAGGCTTGGCAGACTCTTTGGGTGGAAGCTTGGTTAGTTTGGGAGTAGTGGTGGAGTTGGGCTTCTCACAGGGGTTCAGACCACTAGACTCTCCAATCTTACCAAAAGCTGAAAGATCAACACTCTGGCCAAGACCTACACCAGGAGCCCCAGCAGCTCGCTTGAATTGGGAGATCATCATCCCGAGCTGAGGCTCACCACAAGACACCCATGACAAGACGGTCCGAAGGTATGTGTTTTCCTCCTCGGTACGCACCTTGTCATGCCTCACATTGGCCATCTCCTGCTCCAGGCCCTCACACAAAGCACATCTCTTGACACAAGTGCTATCCGAGCCGGCCTTCTCAAAAGACTCAAGCTTGGCATTCTTCTCTGCCAACTCGGATTGCAAGACAGGACAAGTCTTGCACGCACCCAACAGCTGCGGTCTAGCTCGGAGCTCATCCACCTCATCTACCAGCGCAGCATACTTACTCCTCAGAGTGAGAAGATCCGTCATGTGCGCGGCGCAATTCTCGCACTCCAACTCCTCCGACACAACCACGGTGGACCGAGCGAACTCAAGCTCCTTCACCGTGTCCTCCCACTTCTGCCTAAACTCCTTGCGCTCTCTAGCGGCACGCCTAAGCAACTTGTCTTGACTAAGGAGGGCAGCAGTCAACTTCTCAACCTCGGAGGAAAGCTCGTCGTAGGTGAGAGATACCTGGGAGGTGTCGTCGTCGTCGTCGTTCCGAGGGGTACGCTCCGGCTCGCCGTCGACCTCATCTCCGAGCGCCATGGTACACAGGCCTTCGTCGCCGGCGAAGAAGCACAAGCCGTTGAACGTGTCCTCCAGCTTCTTCTTCTCGGACTCGTCATCACTCGATCGAGCGGAGTCGTCATCCGAGCCGTCGACGTCGCTGAGCGTGGCGAAGAACGCTCGCTGCTCAGCCTGCTGCTTCTCCAAGTACTTCTTCTTGATGTACTCTTTGTTGAAGCCGCCCCGCTTCTTGTGCCTTGGGGGAACGTGCTTCTCCTTGTACTTGGAGTCGCGCCTGTGGCCGTGATCACCCTTCCCAAGATGCTTGTTCTTCTTCTTGGGGCAGTCGGCGATGAAGTGGTCGGGGTCGCCGCACTCGTAGCATCCGGTGCGTCCTCCTCCGCGACGACGGTTCATGCGGTTGTTGTGGAACCGCGAGAACCGGTTGGCAAGCAAAGCCAACTCGTCGTCTCCCAAAGACTCCAGCTGGTCCTCTGTCACAGAGAAGAGAGAAGAAAGCGCAAAGCCAGCTGAGGGGTTAGGGGAAGAGCCGGAAACCAAAGCCATGGACGGGCGAGAAGGATTTTCAAAAGAAGCCCTCGCCATAGCATCAATCTCACTGGACTTGAGCTTACTGAAGAGCTCGTCGCAGGTGAGGGTCTCATAGTTCGGCGATTCGATGATTGCCTGAACCTTGGAGTCCCACACCGAACGGTCAAGAGTGTGCAAAAGCTTCAAAGCACGCTCATGATCGTCAAATGGCAACTGCTCTCTGTTAGCCCTCATCCTGTTGACAATCACCTGAAAGCGAGCGAATAAACTTTCTATGCTCTCGCCAGGTTGATGTCTAAAGTTCTCATACTCTCGCTTGAACGACTCATAGAGTCGGGTTTTGACTTGAGAGGTGCCCTCATGAAAACGCATGAGAGTGTCCCAGATCTCCCGAGCCGTAGCGAGGTGAGAAACACGATCAAACTCACCCATGCTCAAACAAGAGAAAAGAGCATTACGGGCTCGGCTATTGGCATCGTGCTCATCGACCTGCTGTTGAGTCACACGAGCAGCCAAGACCACGTAATCAGGGGAGTTGCAAATATCCCAGATCGAAGCGCCCAAGCTCTGTAAATAGGCCGACATACGTATCTTCCAATACGCATAGTTCGTCCCATCAAAAAACGGCGGTTTGCCCACGCCGCGATCCATGTCGCCTTCGGTGGATCTGGAACCGGCTAAGGTGAAAGATCCTTAACCCGCTCCGATACCAATTGAAGGACCGAGAAGCTAACCGAAAGCGACCAGAGGGGGGGTGAATGGGAGCTTCAAAATTTCCTTACGGAAACTAGATGCCACTGTCCCAAAATCGACCCCAAGAGCGAACCCTAGAACTTGCTAATGTCCACGACCCTATATGTAGGGTGGATGCTTCCTAGAAGCACAGCGAGACACTAGACAACTCTAGAAAGCCAACGCAAAAGACGGAAATCAATTCCGACAACGAACGAGCGAACAGCGGACGAAACCGTGCGAAACCAGTCGCATCGGACGCTGGCCTGCGTCCGATGCCAGACCACCGGACGCGTCCGATGCAGACTGGGCGGTTCTGGAACCTTACTGTTCCACCATCGGACGCTGTGAACAGTGATCACCCAGCGTCCGATGCAAAGACTCCGGCGCGTCCGATGGACAACGGACGCGTCCGATGCCTAGCGTCCGATGCAAACTAAAACGCTGAAAACGTGACACGCGTCACCGGAGCGTCCGATGCTAGGAACCCTAGCGTCCGATGCTCCCGTGATAGCGTCCGATGCCCCCGAAAACAGCGCTGTTCTTCACGATTCAACCCGATCTCCTTCGAATCAATTGCCCTAGGCCTAGGATTCGATTTGAGGAGTCACAAGGATGTTAGTGAGCTATCTCTAAGAGATCATGGCTCGAACCTAACTCCAAATCGGTGAATCAAGAAATTTCGGGGCATGGAGGCAAGAACGCAATCCAAAATGAAAATCGATCGATCTCCTAGACCGTGAGGTTAGAGTTTAATTCCTTCGGTGGAAAGGAGAGCCTCACGATCTAGAACAACTTGGTTCAAACGGTTTTGCAAAAGATGAACCGAGCAAAGAGATCAAGCGACGGGAAAATCGTGGAGAAAAAGGATTCCGCGAAGAACACAAAGAAAACGCGAATCACAGCCACGAACTCGAATTAAGGACGCAAATCAAGCCATCGATCTGTGCTCCAAAGTGAGGATACGGCCTCACTTCCTCAAATCAACAGTACACAGAGTGGAGTCTCTCTGCGGATCTCAACTAGCTAGAGCAGGGGATGGGAGAGTGGAAACCCTAGGTGCTAGGAAGCAAATGACTGCGCTAACTGAGATTGAGATAGGGAGGAGGGTGTCTCCCCTAGACTACTTATACTAACCTAGTCTAAGTCTATTTCCTACTCTACCCCTCTCTACTCTAATTACAGAGCGGACCAGCCTAACCCTAAGGCTATTCTAGTCCACCCGCTGGTGGTAGGTAGATCCGACGGCCACGCCCGCACGGTCTTCCGCGTCGCCTCCACGCAACCTTCAGATCGCCGCCACGTGCCGCCACCACTCTGCACCCCCGGTTTTGCGGCCCAAACCGGGAAACCAGCCTTTTCCATCAGCCCCCGGTTTTGAGGCCCAAACCGGGAAACCAGCCTCCAGCCCGAGTTTTGTGGCCAAACTCGGAAACCGTCCGCGCCCGAGTTTTGAGGCCCAAACTCGGAAACCGGCCCACGCCCAGGTTTTGAGGCTCAACCTGGAAACCGTCGCGCCCAGGTTTTGTGGCTCAACCTGGAAACCCAGCACCCAGGTTTTGAGGCCCAAACCTGGAAACCGTCCACCGTTGGTTTTTCCCGGGCTCTACCAACAAACCGGCGTCGTAGAGGGGATGCACCGCCTGTGCACCCCTTCCACCGACATGATCGCACTTCTCCGCCTGTCGCTGTCGCAGGCTGCCAGCCACCACAGCTGATCCTCCGGCCTCCAGTCCATCAGTCCAAGTCCACGTCCGCCCTTCACCGTCCGATACATCGGCATGGCACGTCCGCCGCACGGCACGCCCATCCTTCATCGCGCCCGGTCCGTCGGCACGGCACGTCGCAACTTGACCTTCACCCGCCATCGATCACTGTCTCCGTGCTCGACACCTGCACAACACAAGCCAAAGAACATGCGCATCATCTCCATTGACAATCACTCATCACACAGAGACTCGGCATACACCCATGTATCCGCAAAATGGTCGGGGTAGCCGCACTCGTAACATCACGAGCGTCGTCCTCCACGGCGACGGTTCATGCGGTTGTTGTGGAACCGCGAGAACCAGTTCTGCGGATACATGGGTGTATGCCGAGTCTCTGAGTGATGAGTGATTGTCACCTGGGATAATGCGCATGTTCTTTGGCTTGTGTTGTGCAGGTGTTGAGCACGGATACAGTGATCATAGGCAAGGTGAAGGTCAAGTAGAGACGTGCCGTGCTGATGGACCGAGAGTGGCGAAGGGCGGACGTGAGGCTTGGACTGAGGGATCGGTGGCCCGAGGATCAGCTGTGGTGGCTGACAGCCTGGGACAGCGACGAGCGAAGACTTGCGGGCACGGTGTTGCTTGGGTCGAGGACCTAGGGACACGTGTTGGTGGACGGGGTGCATCCCCTCTACGGCTCGGTTTGGTGGTTGAGCCACAGAAAAACCACTGAGTGGACTATTTCCAGGTTTGGGCCTCAAAACCTAGGCGAGGATGGTTTCCGAGTTTGGGCCACAAAACTCGGGCTGAGGACGGTTTCCAGGTTTGGGCCTCAAAACCTGGGTGCTGCGGGTTTCTAAGTTTGGGCCACAAAACTCAGGCGATGGTCGGCTGGTTTACCGGTTTGGGCCTCAAAACCGGGGGTTGGTTGTGAACGCTGGTTTCCTGGTTTGGGCCTCAAAACCAGGGGCAAAGTCCGAGAAAAGGACGAGCGGAGCGGTGGCGGCACGTGGCGGCAATCGGTGAGGTTGCGTCGAGGCAACGCTACCAGTTGTGCGGGCGTGGCCGTCGGATCACCAGCATCTTCGAGTTGGTCCAGAATAACCCTAGGGTTTAGCTGGTTCGCTCTGTAATTAGAGAGGGGTAGAGTAGGAATTAGAATTAGGATAAGTAGAGGGAGACACCCTCCTCCCATTTGATCTCAGCCATTTTCTCTTTGCCTTCTAGGTTTTCCTGCTCTCCCCATCCCCTGCTGTAGCAAACTGAGATCCACAGAGAAGAGAACAATACCTCTGTGTCCGTGAGATTTTGAGGAAGTGAGACCATAATCTCACTATTGTAGCGTGTGGTAGCCACAGGGTTGCAAATTCGTGGTTGTGATTCGCGTTTTGTTCTTGCTCTTCGCGGGTTACTTTTCTCCACTTTTTTCCCGTCGATCGATCTTTTTGTTCGGTATGTCTTTTGAAAATCCGTTTGAACCAAGATGTTCTAGATCGTGTGGCACTTCTTTCCACCGAAGGAATTCACCTCTAACCCCACGAGCTAGTAGATCGATCGATTTTCATTTCGGGTCAAGTTTTTCTCCCTTCTCCCGAATTTCTTCGATTCATCGATTTTGGGATAGGTTCCAGCCATGATCTCTTAGAGATAGCTCACTATCCTCCTTGTGACTCTTTTCACCAAGTTTGATCCCTAGAGGATTTGTTTTGGGTGAGATCGAGTTGAATCAGTGAACGAACAGTGCAGTTTCGGGGTGACCGGACGCTGGCCACGGGTTAATCGGACGCTGACCCCGTGCGTCCGGTCGTTGAGTGCACAGCACATTTTCTTCGTGACTTGACCGGACGCAGCTCCTATTAAGTGACCGGACTCGCTCCTTGTACTATTCATCTGTTTGAGTTCTTGTGACCGGACGCTAGGGTTTCGATCGGACGCACAGGGACAGTGAGTCCGGTCTCAAATAGTAAGGTTCCAGAATCGATTTTGTGTGACCGGACGCGTCCGGTGCTCACCGACCGGACGCTAGCCAGAGTCCGGTCAGTGCTGACTTGCGTTGTTTCGACCGCAGTTTGCTTGTTCGTTGTCAGTTTTGATTTCCGGCTTTTGCGTTGGGTTTCTAGGGTCGTGAAGTGTCTCGCTGTGCTTCTCGGAAGCATCCACCCTACATCTAGGGTCGTGGACACTTGCAAGCTCTAGGTTTGCTCTTGGGGTTGATTCCTGGGACAGAGGCTAACAAGTTTCTGAAAGGAAAATTTGAAGCTCCCATTCACCCCCCCCTCTGGTCGCTTTCTGATAGCACTTTCGATCCTTCAATTGGTATCAAAGCAGGTTAAGGATCTTCCACCTTAGCTGGTTCCAGATCCACCGAAGGTGACATGGATCGTGGCGTGGGCAAACCGCCGTTCTTCGATGGGACGAACTATGCGTATTGGAAGATACACATGTCGGCCTATCTGCAGAGTTTGGGTGCTTCCATCTGGGATATTTGCAACTCTGCCGATTACGTGGTTTTGGCTGCTCGTGTTTCTCAGCTTCAGATCGAGAGTATGAGAACTTTCAACATATGCCTGGCAAGAGCATAGAAAGTTTATTCGCTTGCTTTCAGGTGATTGTCAACAGGATGAGGGCTAACAAGGAGCTGTTGCCTTTTGACGATCATGAGAGAGCTCTCAAGCTACTCCATACTCTTGATCGATCGGTGTGGGATTCCAAGGATCAGGCGATCATCGAATCTCCTGACTATGAGACCGTCACGTGCGACGAGCTCTTTAGTAAGCTCAAGTCCAGTGAGATCGATGCCATGGCGAGGGCTTCTTATGAAAATCCTTCTGGCCCGTCGATGGCTTTGCTTTCTGGCTCTTCTGCTAACACCTTTGGAGGCTTTGCACTTTCCTCTCTTCTTTCTGTCACAGAGGAGCAGCTGGAGTTCTTGGGGGATGACGAGCTGGCATTGCTCGCTAACCGGTTCTCGCGGTTCCACAACAACCGCATGAATCGTCGCCGCGGAGGAGGACGCTCGGGATGTTTCGAGTGCGGCGACCCCAACCACTTCATCGCCAATTGCCCGAAGAAGAACAAGCAAGTCTTCGGCAAGGCGGAGCATTGGCACAAGTATGACTCCGGCAAGCGCAAGGAAAAGTACGTCTCCGCGAAGCACAAGCGGAAGGGCGGCTTCAACAAGGAGTACATCAAGACCAAGTACTTGGAGAAGGCCCAGGCTGAGCAGCGTGCGTTCTTCGCCACGCTCAGCGACGTCGACGACTCGAATGATGACTCCGCTTCTTCAAGCGACGACGAGTCCGAGAAGAAAAAGAGGGTCGAGGACAAGCTCAACGGCCTCTGCTTCTTCGCCGACGATGAGGGCTTCTGCACCATGGCCCTCAGCAAGGAGGTCGACGGCAAGCTGGAGGAGATCCCTCAGAACGACGACGACTATGACGACACCTCCCAGGTATCTCTGACCCCTGATGAGCTTTCTGCTGAGGTCGAGAAACTTACTGCTGCGCTCCTTAGTCAAGATAAGCTGCTTAGGCGAGCTGCTAGAGAGCGCTAGGAGTTTAGGCAGAAGTGGGAGGATACGGTGAGGGAGCTTGAGTTTGCCAAGTCCACCGTAGTTGTCTCTGAGGAGGTTGAGTGTGAGATGTGTACCACGCACATGACTGACCTTCTCACTTTGAGAGGTAAGTATGTTTTGTTGGTAGGAGAGGTGGATAAGCTGAAGGCTAGATCTTTGCTGTTGGGTGCGTGCAAGTCCTGTGCGGGCTTGCAATCCGAGTTGGCAGAGAAGAATGCCAAAATTGTGTCTCTTGAGAAGGCTAGCTCGGGTAGCACTTGTGTGTCTAGGTGCATTCTTTGTGAGGGTTTGGAGATGGAGATTGCGAATGTGAAGCATGACAAGATGCAAACCGAGGTGGAAAACACATACCTTCGGACCATCTTGTCATGGGTGTCTAGTGGTGAGCCGCAGCTTGGGATGATGATCTCCCAGTTTAAGCATCTGCTGGAGGTCCTGGTGTAGGTTTTGCTCCGGGTGTTGATGTTTCTTCTTTTGGTAAGATTGGAGAGTCGAGTGGTCTGAACCCGTGTGACAAGCCCAACTCCACTACTACTCCCAAGCTTACCAAGATTCCACCCAAAGAGCCTCTCAAGCCTAACACCAAGGATGGGGTGTTTGTTGAACCTCCGAGAGCTCCGCCCAAGAAACAATCATGGGCTCCGAAACCAAACCACCTCAAAAACAAGCTAGACACTATGCCACCTATCCAGGAGGAGCTTATGCCACAGAAGGGCAAAGTGATCCACACCCACTACCGTGAGTACCAACAACCCCCATTGTGAGCACTATGGGAGAGATGGACACTTGAGTGAGTTTTGCTTTCGGCGCAAGAGAGAGGCGCACCGCGCAAAGGAGATGAACAACACGGACATATACCATCCTTTCCATGATGTACATGTGCCGAATGTTCAGAGGCAGGATGCTAGGCCTAGAGGTCCAAAACCTCAAGTTCCTAGGCCTAGGCCGCGTGGAGGTCGTGCTTGACGGGTGCCTGCAGTTGTAGGCTATGGACCCCGTGGCGGTGGCTTTGTAGTTGAGCGTTTTCCCCCACCTCGTTTTGAGTATCGCGATGGACGCTCCTCCCTTAGCGGACCACGTTTTCCTCTACGTGGTGATCGCTCTTCCCGTAGGCGTGCTAGGAATTGTTTTTCTGCTGACCGTTCTTTTGAGCAGCCGGCCCAACACTGGTATTCTCCCTACTTCACTAACCCCAGTGTTGGACCGTATGCTCTCCCTATGTCTTTTTATTGATGTAGGTAAAACGATTGGAGAACGTTTGGTTGGTGGATTCCGGTTGCTCGAGGCACATGACCGGAAACCCCAAGTGGTTCTCTAGTCTTAGTCTGGTTGCCGGAAAGGAGTTTATCACCTTCGGCGACAATAGCAAAGGTAAAGTGTTGTCTCATGGGTCGGTGCGAGTTTATGAGCATTTTGTGTTGCGCGATGTTGCTCTTGTTTCTAACTTGCATTTTAACCTTCTTTTTGTTTCACAACTTTTCGATGACGACTATGAGATTCGTTTTAAACCGAATCTCAGTCGTATTTTGGATCCTCAGGGCAATCTTGTGTGTTTGATTTCGCCCTTTGGAAAAGTCTTTCGTGCAAATTTCTCAGAGTCTTTTGGCATTTCCCGTTGTCTTGTGGCTGGACCTTCCTCCTCTGATCTTTGGAAGTGGCATAGGAGACTTGGACATTTGAGCTTCGACTTGCTTGCAAGGCTTAGTTCACTTGGCCTAATCCGAGGATTGCCCAAGTTATCCATGGAGAAGGATCTTGTTTGCCATTCTTGTAGACATGGGAAGATGGTTGCTGCTCCCCACCATCCAGTGACTCAGGTCATGACCAAGCGCCCTGGAGAGCTTTTGCACATGGACCTTGTTGGTCCGACTCGGGTGAGCTCGGTTGGGGGAAGTGGTATGTGCTTGTTGTTGTTGATGACTTTTCGAGATATTCGTGAGTCTTCTTTTTAGCTGAGAAGACAGAGACTTTCTCCTTTGCTCGCAATCTGATTTTGCGTCTTTAGAATGAGTTCCCTTTGAACTCGATGCGAGCTATTAGGAGTGATAATGGTTCCGAATTCAAGAATTCGGATTTTGAGAAGTTTTGTAACTCTTTGGGTTTAGAGCATCAGTTTTCTTCTCCCTACACACCGCCCCAAAATGGTGTTGTAGAGAGGAAGAATCGGACCCTTGTAGAGATTTCCAGGACGATGCTCGATGAGCATAGGACTCCTAGGCGATATTGGGCCGAAGCTATGAGCACTGCATGCTACATTTCCAATCGCATTTTTCTGCGAGCTTTCTTGAAAAAGACTTCTTATGAGTTGCGTTTTGGAAAAGTGCCCAAGGTGAGTTATTTTAGAGTCTTTGGTTGCCACTGTTTTATACTTAAGAAAGGCAACCTGGACAAATTTGAGTCTCGCTCTTCTGACGGAGTATTTTTGGGTTATGGCACTCATACTCGTGCATATCGTGTACTTAACCTTGATACAAACCGAGTCATGCAGACATCAGATGTAACCTTCAACGAGACCATGGTTTGTCCTTCTTCTCGTTTTGAGCGTGCAGGTGATCATGAGGTTGGTGAGCCTCTTTTTGATGATGAGGATAAGGGTGCTGAAGGTATGGATGATCCAGCACCCCCTCCACCTGCTGTGCTGCAAGGAGCAGCTTCTACTACGACTCACGACCCCGACACTTCTTCATCTTGGGGGCCGTGGGATCCGCCACCTCGAGCGGTACCCTTTGTACCCGAGGAGGCACTAACTACTGTTGAAGGGGAGGCTACATCAGTTCGGGAGGCGCCACGACACATCCAGCACTAGCACCCACCTCAACAAATGATCGGCAGCATCGGCGAATGTGTCACTCGGTCAAGGTCACAACAAATCTCTCACTTTGCTCATTCTGCATTCGTTGCTGATTTTGAACCCCGAGATGTTGGACATGCTTTATCTGATCCAGACTGGGTTAATGCCATGCATGAGGAGTTAGAAAATTTTGAAAGAAATCAGGTTTGGGTTTTCGTTCCTTTTCCTCCTGAGTGTCACCCTATTGGGACAAAATGAGTTTTCAAAAACAAACAAGGAGAGGATGGCCATGTTGTGAGAAACAAGGCCAGACTAGTAGCCCAGGGGTATAGTCAGAAGGAGGGGATAGACTATGAGGAGACTTTTGCTCCTGTAGCTCGTTTGGAGGCAATTAGGATACTCTTGGCTTTTGCTGCATCCAAAGGGTTTAAACTTTTTCAAATGGATGTCAAGAGTGCCTTCTTAAATGGCTACATAAAAGAGGAAGTATTTGTGAGACAACCCCCCGGTTTTGAAAATCCCAAGTTTCCAAACCATGTTTTTAAACATCACAAAGCTTTATATGGTTTGAAACAAGCCCCTAGAGCCTGGTTTGATAGGTTGAAAACCTTTTTGCTTGCTAAGGGTTTTAAAATGGGATGTGTAGATAAAACGCTTTTTCTCCTCAAGCAAGGCAATGATACTCTCTTGGTCCAGATTTACGTGCATGATATCATTTTCGGTGGTTCTTCTCATGCTTTGGTTGCCAAGTTTGCAGACACTATGAGCGGGGAGTTTGAGATGAGCATGATGGGCGAGTTGACGTTTTTCCTCGGGTAGCAAATCAAGCAATCCTGAGAGGGAACGTTCGTGCACCAGGGCAAGTACACCAAGGACATCCTGAAGAAGTTCGACATGGGTGAGGCCAAGCCTCTTCCAACACCCATGCCGACCACGGTGGCTCTGGATGCGGATGTGGATGGAGAAGCAGTGGACCAGAAGGAGTACCGGAGTATGATCGGGTCGCTGCTGTACCTGACGGCGACACGCCCGGACATCCAGTTTGCGGTGTGTCTGTGCGCGCGATTTCAGTTGTCGCCGCGCACTTCTCACCGTCAGGCGGTCAAGCGCATTATGAGGTACTTATGCTTCACTCTAGAATTTGGGATTTGGTATTCTGCTTCCTCCACCCTCTCCCTTTGCGGTTATTCCGATGCCGATTTTGCTGGTTGCCGTATTGATCGCAAGTCCACTTCTGGGACTTGCCAGTTTATTGGTTCTTCTCTTGTATCGTGGTCTTTTCGCAAGCAGTCTAGTGTCGCCCAGTCTACCACGGAGGCTGAGTATGTTGCTGCGGCTAGCTGTTGTCCCCAGTTGCTTTGGATGATGGACACTTTGCGTGATTTTGGTCTGAGCTTTTCTCGCATTCCTTTGCTTTGTGACAGCACGAGTGCTATTAGCGTTGCTAAGAACCCCATGCTGCACTCTAAGACCAAACACATTGATGTGCGCTTTCATTTTCTGCGAGACCACTATGAGAAGGGTGATATCGACCTTCGCCATGTCGATACTCATCATCAGTTGGCTGATATTTTCACCAAGCCTTTGGACCAATCAACTTTTGCTAGGTTGAGAGGTGATCTTGGTGTGTGTTTGAAGGACCAAAAGTGCTACCAGAAAGCGACTAGAGGGGGGGTGAATGGGAGCTTTAAATTTCTTTTCAGAAACTAATAGCCTCTGTCCTAGAAAATCAACCCCAAGAGCCTACCTAGAGCTCGTGTAGTGTCCACGACCCTTGTTGTAGGGTGGATGCTTCTGAGAAGCATAGCGAGACACTACTTAACTCTAGAAACCCAACGCAAAAGCCAGAAACGAAAACTGACAACAGACGAACAAACTGCGGATGAAAACGTGCAACTCAACACTGACCGGACTCACTGGTGCATCCGGTCCAGTGTGATCGGACGAGTCCAGTCCAACAAAACTCAATCTGGACCCTTACTGTTTCCGACCGGACTCTGGTGCACAGTGCGTCCGGTCAGGTCAGTAGCGTCCGGTCACAAAGAATCGCAAACGATGAACAGTGACAATGGTGCGTCCGGTCACTGAGTTAACAGAGCGTCCGGTCAATTACGCGAAAAATATTATGCTCTGTTCAACGACCGGACTCATGGTGGCAGCGTCCGGTCATATGAACACAGCGTCCGGTCACCCTGATTCTGTGCAGTTCGTTCACCGATTCACCTCGATCTCAGCCAAAACAAATCCTCTAAGGATCAAACTTGGTGAGAAGAGTCACAAGGATGATAGTGAGCTATCTCTAAGAGATCATGGCTCAAACCTATCTCCAAATCAATGAATCGAAGAAATTCGGGGGAAGGGAGAAAAACTTGACCCGAAACAAAAATCAACCGATCTACTAGCTCGTGAGGTTAGAGAAGAATTCCTTCGGTGGAAAGTAGTGCTTCACGATCTAGAACAACTTGGTTCAAACGGTTTTGCAAACAACGCACCAAGCAAAGAGATCTATCGACGGGAAAAACGTGGAGAAAAGCAACCCGCGAAGAACAAGAGTAAAACGCGAATCACAACCACGAATTTGCAACCGTGTGGCTACCACACGCTACAACAGTGAGGTTACGGCCTCACTTCCTCAAAATCTCAAGTACACAAAGGTATGGTTCTCTGCGGATCTCAGCTAGCTACAGCAGGGGATTGGGAGAGCAGGAAACCCTAGAAGCAAAGAGCAAATGACTGAGATGGAATGGGAGGAGGGTGTCTCCCTCTACTTATCCTAAATCTATTTCCTACTCTACCCCTCTCTAATTACAGAGCGAACCAGCTAAACCCTAGGGTTATTCTGGAGCAACTCGATGGTAGGTGGATCTGACGGCCATGCCCGCACAACTGGTTGCGTTGCCTCGATGCAAACTCACCGATTGCCGCCACGTGCCGCCACCGCTCCGCTCGTCCTTTTCTCGGACTCCGCCTCCGATTTTGTGGCCGAAACCGGGAAACCAGGCCTTCACGTCCACCCCCGGTTTTGAGGCCCAAAACCGAGAAACCAGCCTCCAAGTCGATACCCTAGTTTTAAGGCCGATACCAGGAAACCCGCCAGCGCCCAGGTTTTGAGGCCCAAACCTGGAAACCGTCCTCAGCCTGAGTTTTGTGGCCCGAACTCGGCAAACCTGCAGCACCCAGGTTTTGAGGCCCAAACCTGGAAACCGTCCACCCGATGGTTTTTCTCTGGCTCTACCAACAAACCGAAGCTGTAGAAGGGATGCACCGCCCGTGCACCCCGTCCACCGACACATGTTCCCAGGTCCTCGACCCGAGCAACACCATGTCCCGCAAGTCTTCGCTCGTCGCTGTCCTAGGCTGCCAGCCACCACAGCAGATCCTCAGGCCACCGGTCCCTCAGTCCAAGCCTCACGTCTGCCCTTCACCGCTCCCGGTCCGTTGGCACGGCACATCTCTACTTGACCTTCACCTTGCCCTCGATCACTGTCTCTGTGCTCGACACCTGCACAACACAAGCCAAAGAACATGCGATCAAACCTGTTGACAATCACTCATCACTCGAGACTCGGCATACACCCATGTATCCGCAATCTCCCCCTTGATGAGTGCATTGTCAACTACACACACAAATCATAATGGAAATAGAAGGAGGAAGAAGGAGAAGAGAGAACTCGACCAAATGACCCAAAAGCATAGCAAAGCCAAAGAAGGTCAAGTGGAAAGAGCAAGACAACTTGGTCCCCGAAGACATGGGCAACGGCTCGACGCAACCAAGCAAAGCAAAACTAGCCCTCAAGATGACGTAGAATAGGCTCAACACCGCTAGCAAATACCAATTGAAAAATCAAAGCAAAATGCTAGTCCCTCAAGACTGAGGCACAGAGGCTCAACACGACTAGCAGAAAGCTCGACATCAACTGAAAAGCTCGATACCAACTGAAGCCAACTGAAGCAAAGATGCGACTGCTAGTCCCTCAAGATAGAGGCAAGGGCTCAACACAACTAGCAAAGCCCTCCAAACCAATTGGAAATTTCACAAATTTATCACGAGCCAAAACTCCCCCTTGCATGGTGCACACAACCAATTCCTCTCCCCTTAGTTGAACATGGGAGGCATGATTTGTCCAAATTCTCCCCCTTAGTTGAAAATGCACCATCAAGCAAAAGGAACCAAAAGCAATTTTCTCCCCCTTAGAATATGCCCCATCAAAAGTGCCAACAAGAGAAGTTCTCCCTGTTGGTAGTTCTTAGCTTCACTAAAGATAGAGCTAGGCAACTATCCCCGGTAACGGCCTAGAAATGCTTGTTGGCACTAGCCAACGTCGTTACTAGGAGCAGACTATGGAATCTAAAGCAACGGTGTCAGAATTCCTTGAAGCAAGTCCGGTCACTATACCTAAAGGAGTGAAGCTAAAGCAGCTATCTACTAATGCCAAGCGGGGTTGTCAATCCCGACACTAGTAGGAGCTAGCTAGAGAGATTGCAATCTACCAGGAGGAGATTCTGCAAGCGCACAGAACTATCATAGTAGCACTTCGCCTGGGAGTACCAGGTGTCGATTTATTTGATCCCAAGGGAAGGCTAGGGTGGTGTATGAGTTGAGTCAAGGAGGGGATGAGAGTCAAAGAAAAGAGAAAAGGGAAAAGGGGAGAAGAGAGGAGATGAAAGGCTAGAAAGAATATATGGGTTGATAGGTAAGGATGAAATGGATGGCTAAGGTAAGGTGGATGGATAGGTAGATAAAGGGTATAACTAAGGATAACTAGGATAACTAACTACTAACTAATAACTACTCCTAGATAACCACAGAGCAAGATAACTACGAAGCAAGATAGTTACGAAGCAAGGCAGGCAAAAGACAATAAAGCAACTAAGTTGAGTATAGTTTTATTCCTATCTTGTCAAGTATCGAGGCGTACTAGCCTTTACCACTTACTTAGGTTGAACGCTAGCACAACGAGCCTTATTGTTAAACTGGGCCAACTACGTGGTGGAATTCAAGGCGCACAGGGCTGTTACCACCTGCTTGCTACCACAGCTATCCGGGGGTCCAGCCGTATCTGACGGTAAGTCTATAACTAAGCACCACGCTTAATTATATTCTAACTATCTCTACCCTAGCTTTGAATAGAGACACCCTTGCGGACTTCAGAGCAAACACTTGACTTAATAAGATAAACGCTAAACTAACTAAGCAACCTATTGGCAAAGATCAATCACTAAGCACACTAGAGATTAACTACTATGGCTAAGTGAATTGAACTGTAGGATAGCTAGGCACTCAAGCAATCAATCAAGTATACCACTCAATACTGATAAGTAGAATAAAGTAATACTTGAAATGATGAACTAGAATATAGTAAGTGCTTGAGTAACAAGAGCAAAACCTGAACTGGAGATGAAGGAAGACTCTGCCCAGCTCCAGGACAGATCACTCGCACGCCTCTACTCTTGAGCTAAGCCTTGAGCAGCGCTTCCGCGAGGGCAAGAATGCCTTGCTCTACTAGCTACCTACTTGCCTAAGCTCTCTGAGCTTCTAACCTAACTCTCTGCTTCTCTTGCTTGTGTTGCTTTCTCTGGGATGGTACTTATAGGGGGCAGCCAACCGACCTAGGGTTAGGTCAGGTGGCGGGCGCCACCCCCTACTGGCGGCCGCCAGTGTCCTGGCCACTGGATGCACCGTCTTTGATCCAACGGCCTCTAGGTGGTTGTCCAAGGCGGTTTGGAAGTCGGTTGCATGTCTGAGTAACCGCCATTCAGCCTTGATCCACGCCACTTCATCCTGAGCCGTCCGATGCCACTGACCTAGTGACCAAGGGCCAAGATTTGGCCTTGGGGAGGTCACACGGATCGGTGACGTGGCAGGGGGTGAAGCTTGGGCTAGCCCAAGTGGCGGGCACCACTTAGAGGTGGCGGGCGCCACCTAGGGGTGGCGGGCGCCACCCCCCTTTGGCCCATTTGGGCCCTGCTGAGTGGGCTTGGCCTCTAGTGGGTCCATATGTCCAAATTTGGTTCAAATCCTGCATTCAAATAAAATTTTGTGGACATGTGGAATTCGGTTAGTTTGAAACCTATTTAACTACATTTCATGCCTTTTTGGTGGACTTTAGGGTCAAATGTTGATGGTAATACAGGTGTTTAAGGACCATCAACACTCCCCCTTCCAAAATGCATATGAGTCACAATGCAAGTTAGCAGCTTCAGGAATATAGTCAAGAAAATGCAAAGATGCTCTAAACAGTATAGCTCCAATGACTCACTGGAAAGCATACAAGCTAGCGAAGGCTCAAACTGATCACCAAATATGAAATATGAACATATGAGCAAAATGAACAGTTTTTAGCCAAAAAGATATTCACCATCAAAATAGCACAAGACATGTATAGACAGTAAATCAGAGAAGTGCTAAACATGTATGCAAGGTGAACTACCCCTAGCAAAGTTCAACCATCATGCTATCGAATGAAGCATAAACTTGTGAATTCAATTTTAATCGGAGTTGCAGCGGTTAAGATTACACAAGTTCAAATTTTCAGCATGTGATTGCGAGAGGTTGAAAGCTTGTCATTGCCTAACTTTTCAACTGTGCGAAGCCTATGCAGAAGCAATCAGAAGCTTAAAGCAACAGTTTCGATCATACACTACACACCTCAAGTTTAACTCAAAGTGCAATGAGAAATAGTCTCGAAACTGTGATGTGTTGACAAGCAATCCCATCTCGATCTTTTCAATTCACATAAAACTTGGTTCAGATTTTATTGACAGAATATGAACAGACCAAGCAAGTGACAGACTCAGAACTAGAGACATAGCAACCTAGCATATATGAAAAGCACGAGTGAATTCAACACATCCTACACATGCTAGATGCATATCTCAATGGTGAACATTTTCAAGTTTTATGTTTGTTAAGCAGATTCACCATTCAAAAATAGCTCAGCTCACAACATGTATTAGTGATCAGAAAGAGCATAAGCTACTAGCATCAACAAATAGCATCGGAGCATACTGAACAGAGCATAATTACAATCTAAAGATTATATATATGAAGCTCAGAATGTAAAAGCCTATGCAAAAAGACTAAACCAAAAGAAAAACAAGACAAACGAAAAATAGTCAGTTTATGATACAAGAACCAATATGTTTCCCCCATCTAAAAGGGGAAACACACACCATGCTCACCCCTCAACCGATTAAAGGTTGATTCGTCCAAAGGCTTGGTGAAAATATCAGCCAACTGATGATGAGTATCGACATGGCGAAGGTCGATATCACCCTTCTCATAATGGTCTCGCAAAAAGTGAAAGCGCACATCAATGTGTTTGGTCTTCGAGTGAAGCACGAGGTTCTTAGCAACTCTAATAGCACCCGTGCTGTCACAAAGCAAAGGAACACGAGAAAAGCTCAGACCAAAATCACGCAAAGTGGCCATCATCCAAAGCAACTGAGAACAGCAGCTAGCCGCAGCAACATATTCAGCCTCTGTGGTAGACTGAGCGACACTAGACTGCTTGCGAGAAGACCACAATACAAGAGAAGAACCAATAAACTAGCAAGTTCCAGAAGTGGACTTGCGCTCAATGCGACAACCAGCAAAATCGGCATCAGAATAACTGCAAAGGGAGAGGGTGGAGGAAGTTGAATACCAAATCTCAAACTCAGGTGTGAAACGAAGGTACCTGAAAATGCGCATGACCTCCTGACGGTGAGAAGTGCGCGGCGACTCCTGAAAGCGCGCACACAGACACACCGCGAACTGGATGTCCGGGCGTGTCGCCGTCAGGTAGAGCAGCGACCCGATCATGCGTCGGTACTCCTTCTGGTCCACAGCTTCTCCATCCTTGTCCGCATCCAGGGCCGTCGTGGTCGACATGGGTGTTGGAAGAGGCTTGGCCTCACCCATATCGAACCTCTTCAGCAAGTCCTTGGTATACTTGCCCTGGTGCACAAACGTCCCTTCTCGGGATTGCTTAATTTGCAATCCGAGAAGGAAAGTCAGCTCGCACATCATACTCATCTCGAACTCCCTGCTCATAGTATCTGCAAACTTGGCAACCAAAGCGTGAGAAGAACCACCGAAAATGATATCATCCACGTAAATCTGGACCAAGAGAGTGTCTTTGCCTTGCTTGAGGAGAAAGAGCGTTTTATCCACACATCCCATTTTAAAACCCTTAGCAAGCAAAAAGGTTTTCAACCTATCATACCAGGCTCTAGGGGCTTGTTTCAAACCGTATAAAGCTTTGTGGAGTTTGAAAACGTGGTTTGTAAACTTGGGATTTTCAAAACCCGGGGGTTGTTCAACATAAACCTCTTCTTCTATGTAGCCGTTTAAGAAGGCACTCTTGACATCCATTTGAAAAAGTTTGAAACCTTTGGATGCTGTAAAGGCCAAGAGTATCCTAATAGCCTCCAAACGAGCCATAGGAGCAAAAGTCTCCTCATAGTCTATCCCCTCCTTCTGACTATAGCCCTTCGCTACAAGCCTGGCCTTGTTTCTAACAACGTGGCCATCCTCTCCTTGCTTGTTTTTGAAAACCCATTTTGTCCCAATAGGCCTACATTCTGGAGGAGGTGGAACTAAAACCCAAACCCGATTTCGCTCAAAGTTCTCTAACTCCTCAAAGCGTGTCCAACATCTCGGTGCTCAAAATCAGCAACAAAAGCAGAGTGAGCAAAGTGAGAGATTTGAGACCTGGACCGAGTGACACGTTCGTCAATGTTGTCGATCATCTGCTGAGGGGGGTGTTGGCGCTGGATGTGTCATGGCGCCTCTCGAGGAGAGGTGGCCTCCCCCTCAACAGCAGCTGGTGCCTCCCCAGGTACAAAAGGTACCGCTCCGGGTGGCGGATCCCACGACCCCCAGGAAGAAGACGTGTCGGGGCCGTGAGTCGTCATAGAAGCCGCTCCTTGTGGCAAAGCAGGTGGAGGGGGTGCTGGATCATCCATACCTTCAGCATCCTCATCCTCGTCATCAAAAAGAGGCTCACCAACCTCATGATCACCTGCACGCTCAAAACGAGAAAAAAGACAAACCATGGTCTCGTCGAAGTTGACATCGGATGTCTCCATGACTCGGTTAGTATCAAGGTTAAGTACACGATAAGCTCTAGTGTGAGTGCCATAACCCAAAAATACACCGTCAGAAGAACGAGACTCAAATTTGTCCAGGTTGCCTTTCTTCAATATAAAACAGTGGCAACCGAAGACTCTAAAATAACTCACCTTGGGCTGTCTCCCAAATCGCAACTCATAAGAAGTCTTTTTCAAGAAAGCTCGGAGAAAAATGCGATTGGAAATATAACATGCAGTGTTCATAGCTTCGGCCCAATATCGCCTAGGAGTCCTATGCTCATCGAGAATCATCCTGGCCATCTCTACAAAGGTCCGATTCTTCCTCTCTACAACACCATTTTGGGGCGGTGTGTATGGGGAAGAAAACTGATGCTCCAAACCCAAAGAGTCACAAAACTTCTCAAAATCCGAATTCTTGAATTCGGAACCATTATCACTTCTAATAGCTCGCATTGAGTTCAAAGGGAACTCGTTCTAAAGACGCAAAATCAGATAGCGAGCAAAAGAGAAAGTCTCGGTCTTCTCAAACAAAAAGAAGACCCACGAATACCTCGAAAAGTCATCAACAACAACAAGCACATACCACTTCCCCCCAACTGAGCTCACCCAAGCCGGACCAACAAGGTCCATGTGTAAAAGCTCTCCAGGGCGCTGTGTCATGACCTGACTCACTGGATGATGGGGAGCGGCAACCATCTTCCCATGTCTACAAGAATGGCAAACAAGATCCTTCTCCATCGACAACTTGGGCAATCCTCGGATTAGGCCAAGTGAGCTAAGTCTTGCAAGCAAGTCGAAGCTCAAATATCCTAGTCTCCTATGCCACTTCCAAAGATCAGAGGAGGAAGGGCCAGCCAAAAGACAACGAGAAACTCCAAACGACTCCGAGAAATCCGCACGAAAGACTTTCCCAAAGGGCGAAATCACACAAACAAGATTGCCCTGAGGATCCAAAATACGACTGAGATTCGGCTTAAAATGAATCTCATAGTCGTCATCAAAGAGTTGCGAAACAGAAAGAAGGTTAAAATGCAAGTTAGAAACAAGAGCAACATCGCGCAACACAAAGTGCTCATTAACTCGCACCGACCCTCGAGATAACACTTTATCTTTGCTATTGTCGCCGAAGGTGATAAACTCCTTTCCGGCGACAGGACTAAGACTGGAGAACCACTTGGCGTTTCCGGTCATGTGCCTCGAGCAACCGGAATCCACCAACCAAACGTCCTCCAATCGTTTTACCTACATCAATAAAAAGACATAGGGTGAGCATACGGTCCAACACTGGGGTTAGTGAAGTAGGAAGAATACCAGTGTTGGGCCGGCTGCTCAAAAGAACGGTTAGTAGAAAAACCATTCCTAGCACGCCTACGGGGGAAGCGATCACCACGTTGAGGAAAACGTGGTCCGCTAAGGGAAGAGCGTCCATCGCGATACTCAATACGCGGTGGGGGAAAACGCTCTACAACAAATCCACCGCCACGGGGTCCATAGCCTACAACCGCAGGCTCCCGCCGGGAACGTCCTCTCCGCTGCCTAGGCTTGGGAACTTGAGGTTCTGGACCTCTGGGCCTAGCAGCACGCCTCTGAACATTTGGCGCATGTACATCATGGAAAGGATGGTATATGTCCGCATTGTTCATCTCCCTAGCACGGCGCGCCTCTCTCTTACGCCGAAAGCAGAACTCACTCAAGTGTCCATCTCTCCCACAGTGCTCACAATGGTACCTCACCGCTCTCAAAGGGGGTTGTTGGTACACACGGTTGTGGGTGTGGATTACTTTGCCCTTCTGTGGCATAAGCTCCTCCTGGATGGGTGGCATTGTGTCCAGCTTGTTTTTCAGGTGGTTTGCTTTGGGAGCCCATTGCTGGTTCTTGGGTGGAGCTCGTGGAGGTTCTTCAAACACCCCATCCTTGGTGTTAGGCTTGAGAGGCTCTTTGGGTGGAAGCTTGGTAAGTTTGGGGGTAGTGGTGGAGTTGGGCTTCTCACATGGTTTAGACCACTCGACTCTCCAATCTTCCCAAAAGCAGAAAGATCAACACTCGGAGCAAAGCCTACACCAGGACCTCCAGCAGCTCGCTTAAATTGGGAGATCATCATCCTGAGCTGTGGCTCACCACTCGACACCCATGACCAGATGGTCCGAAGGTATGTGTTTTCTTCCTCGGTTTGCATCTTGTCATGCTTCACATTTGCAATCTCCATCTCCAAACCTTCACACAGGAGACACCTAGCCACACATGTGCTACCTGAGTTGGCCTCTTCAAGAGATACAATCTTGGCATTTTTCTCTGCCAACTCAGATTGCAAGCCCGCATAGCACTTGCACGCACCCAACAGCGAGGACCTAGCCTTCAGCTCATCCACCTCTCCTACCAATGCAGCATACTTACCTCTCAAGGTGAGAAGGTCAGTCATGTGCTTGGTGCACATCTCACACTCCTCCTCAGAAACGACCACGGTGGACTTAGCAAACTCAAGCACCCTCACCGTGTCCTCCCACCTCTGCCTAAACTCCTTGCGCTCTCTAGCAGCACGCCTAAGCAACTTATCCTGACTAAGCAAGGCGGCAGTAAGCTTCTCGACCTCAGCAGAAAGCTCGTCGTGGGTGAGAGATACCTGCGAGGTGTCATCGTCGTCGTCGTTCCGAGGGGTGTCCTCCAGCCTGTCGTCGACCTCATCGCCAAGTGCCATGGTGCAGAGGCACTCGTCATCGGTGAAGAAGCAGAGGCCGTTCAGCTTCTCCTCGATCCTCTTCTTCTTCTCGGACTCGTCATCGCTTGAGCAAGCGGAGTCGTCATCCGAGCCGTCGACGTCGCTGAGTGTGGCGAAGAATGCACGCTGCTCAGCCTGGGCCTTCTCCAAGTACTTCTTCTTGATGTACTCCTTGTCGAAGCCGCCCCTTCGCTTGTGCCTCGCGAGGACTGTGACGGAACCTCTTGAATTAATAAGGCCCACGAGTACCTGTCCTTGTCCTACAGACCTCAGATAGTCATACCCTGTGCCCCATAACCCAAAAGACCCATCACGTGTCATCGGGTAATCCGACTCATCCACGTTTCCTTAAATTCCGAGGATCATTGCAAGAGTCATGCAGTATTACAACATTTCACAAATAATATACATCAGAGATCAGAGTGCGGAAGTATTACACCATAAGTTTTACAAACCAGTTGTTCAAACTCACGTCATTATTACAAACCATAGTTTCAAACTTTACCCTAGGTAGTGGAAGCAACATTACTAAAACTGTATTTCACACAAACAACCCCGCCTAAGGGTTGCATTACTCCTCCCCAGACACGTCCTCCTCAATGACTGTCACGCAACAAGCCTCAAAGCAAGGCTGTTCGTGAGCATCACCTGCAACAGGGGTTTAACAAACCCTGAGTACAAAGGTACTCAACAAGGCTTACCCGACAAGAGAAGAGAAGAAATAGGTATGCTGGCTTGGGTAGGCTCAACAGTATTTTTCATTTGCATAAAAGCTTACTAAAGTAGTTCTAGATCCAAATTTTTACTTAATCAATTAAGTACTTGGTAAGAACTGAAAGTAAACATTAGTGAAGTATCATTATCATTCTTGCTTAAACAAGTTCCATTTTATTCTACGGTGTGGGTCGAAAGATTGAGTCTCCTTAACCGAGGAGCACGACGATTCGAACCGATTCAACCAGATCTGGTAGTTTTCCACGATCATACGATATATGTAGACCCTTGATCACACATATACCAACCTTAACCTCGGATCCTCCAAACAAGACCGGGTCCGTGCCACCCGAGAGTACTTTGTACACCTCCAATCCGGGAGTTTAACCCACGAGGGTAGCTAGTACTCCCGCCATCTCTCCACCCCTAGTGCGCGAGTAGCCGTTCTTATTTAAGAACCACCAAGGCAGGGCTTACCATAGCATATGATCGGTACTTCACAGTTTCTCAATCTAGCAGGCCAACAACGGTTAACCCTATCTCGACACATCTGGGTCACCCTACACCAACACAAGGTTCGATGTATGTGCCCGTCTGGTCTTAACCATCATTCTTTCTCATTGTCATTCCAAAATGATAAGCATTGAAAATATTTATCAAAAGCTTCATAAAGCAAGACTAAGCATTTCTATCATTTGCATAAAGCAGGTATCAAGGAATGATATATCGATAACAAGGTTGATCATGCATCAACAGGTTTAAAGAATTTATTTGATAAACATTTAATGCATCAGGTTTTCGAAAATAAGTGTAATTGTAAATCTAAGGAAATGGTTAAATGAACCGGGGCTTGCCTCCGTTGACCGAAAAAGTTGGAAAATCCTGATATTCCGGATCAACAGGACACTCCGAACTCCCTGGACCAACCTCGTCCGGACAATCGTCCCCTTCGGAACCTACACGATAAAGAGTGCATGCCTGATGAGATGTTCATGTCATGATCATGGTAAAGATGGAAATTTACTAAGCTATAAACATTTGACTTATAACAACTTTCCCTCACGGTAAAGTTGCAAGCCAACAAACCCAACTTGCACAAACATACATGGTTTATATGAGTGACACTTGACCGCACCAAGCAGCAGATCAAGATAATTCACTTAACTTAACCTTCAAATCTATCAAAAAAAAACTGAGGTTTTTATGTTTTACAACATTGCTTATGCATAAAGGAAAGTAATTTAATTAGCATGAAATTAAGTTGTGAAGCAAACTATGCTCAAATTAGTTCAAATTTTGTACACAGATTGGGTCTGACCCAAGCAGTGCACAAAATAAATTTCAGCATTTTTGGAGTTAAACTCAATTTTATAAAAATCATTGAACAATGATTTAAGGATTACAAGGTACAATTTTTACTGCAGATCAGTTTACAGAAACATGCATATATTATATTTTTAATAAAAACTACACATCTCAAAGAACATGTACAATTTTTTCCATGATTTTAGAATCAACAGATTAATTCATACAAAAATAACAAAATCAGCATTTGCATGCACATAACAGAAAATAGATTAAAGCATTTAAATAAATAAAAACCCCAATAGGCCGAAACTGCCCAGCTCGGCCCATCGCGCGCGCAAACCGGCCCAACTCGGGCCTGCCCGCGCTTGCACAGCCGGTTTTGCAGAAAAGCCCTCCGGCTTTAACCAAACTACAACTAAGTCCTTGACACTGTTGAGCACTGTTCAACTGAGTCATAGACTTTGCACCTAGGCCCTCGGGTTTTGTTGAATTCCCAACGACAAGTCCCCGATTCCATGACCGACGGCGACGAGCTCGGCTCGCGCACGCCGGAGCAACGTTACCTCCTCCGGCCAAACCAACCGGCTCAACACCTTCCCCTTGCTCTCACAGTTCCAATGAACCCTCAAACTCCCTCCCTCGACCTCTCTCTCTACTCCGACGACGACAGCGGCGGACGCGACGGCACGGTGGCGACACGCCGGCCAACTGGGAGCGCTACCGACCCCACGGACGCGCGCATCAGCACCAGAGACTCACCACGGCTATAACGAGCTAGATCTTCGAGGCTGACGCGGCTCCGAACAGGGAGGACGACGACGACGGCAAGTTCCAGCGACGCGGTTCGACGGCGACGGCCTGTTCCAGCTGCGACAGAGGGTGACCAGGCCGAGGACCTAGTGTTAGAGCATCAGGAAGAAACGAGGAAGTGATAACAAGGCTCAGGTGAGGACGAACGGGCTCCGAGCGCGCTGACCACAGTGGCGGCGTCGTTGGCGGTGCCCGGAACCGGAGACGAGGAAGACGGCCACGCTGGGCGATTGCGGGGCGAGAAGGACTGCGACCTAGCTCTATGGCTCCGCAACGACGAGGCGAACATGGTGACGCGGTTAAACGGGGCGGACGAGCTCTCACGTGGCCGGCGCAGCTGAGCAGAGGAACGGCGGCGGCGGCGAGCGAGCAGAGGAGAAAGGCGAAGCACGGCTCGTCTGGAGGGTGGTAACGATGAAGGAGGGAGCGGCGGCATACTGCACGCGCGCGCGAAGCTAGCAAGCAGCTCGCTAGCGCGGTGCATGCGCCCCAGCGCGAGCACGGCCCAGGCGGAGCGGCTCGCTGGCGAGCTTCCAGGCGTTTCCTCTGCCGGCACTGTTCCTTGCTCCTCTCCCCCTTTCTGAAATTTGAAATTACTTTTGAAATTTGAACTATACTTCAAGATATGCCAAAATATGAAATGTAGATTTTGAAAAGTTGTACAACTTTGTTTTAACATACTTTGGCTGATTTCAACTGGAAATAGGTCAATTTGATCAAAACAGTTCAAACTGATTTCAAATTGAAAATTTGAAAAGGGGACAGAACTAGGGTTTTGCAGTAAAAGCAAAATTACTTTTGATTTTGCATTGACACTTGAAAAATGGTCAATGTATGAAATGTTCATTTTGAAATTATCTACAACTTTGATGTAGATCTCAAACTCAGATTTCAAATAGTTTTTGAAATGCAAGTTTAAAGTAAAAAGGGGACCATTTCCAGGGTTTGAGTAAATTCATAATTACTTAAAATTTTGTGCAGAAACTTTGAAAACTTTGAATACCAAAGTTGTACCTCTCCTCAAGATCTACCAAAAAGCTATTAAGGTCAACCCTTACATATGCATAGATTTTGAGTTAACTAGAAAGGGCTAATTAACTTATATAGGAATTTGATGATTTTCCCATTTTTAAGCTAAATAAATTTTATAGCCTTTTGAATTGTTGAACTTGAATTCATGCCTTTACATGACTTTAGTCAAATGGGAATGAACACAAGTTACTTCATAATGACATTCTAAATTCGGTTTTTGAGTTACATCACAAGCATATAACCAAAGATGCTCACATATTAGGAATTAAACTCATTTTAGTGAATGCATCTCAAGGTGAGCTAGCACATGATGCTATGACATGCTTATGATGACATGACAACATTTTATTCATGTAAACACCTGAGGTGTTACAAGGACATACTTCTCCTTGCGCTTGCTGGAGTCGTACTTGTGCCCATGATCGCCCTTCCCAGTTGTGTGCTTCTTCTTGGGACAGTTGGCGATGAAGTGGTCGGGGTCGCCGCACTCAAAGCATCCTGAGCGTCCTCCTCCGCAGTGACGGTTCATGCAGTTGTTGTGGAACCGCGAGAACCGGTTGGCGAGCATCGCCAACTCGTCATCCCCTAAAGACTCCAGCTGGTCCTCTGTGACAGAAAAGAGTGAAGAAAGTGCAAATCCTCTAGAGGGGTTAGCAGAAGAGCCAGAAACCAAAGCCATAGTCGGGCCAGAAGGATTTTCATAAGAAGCCCTTGACATGGCGTCAATCTCACTAGACTTGAGCTTGCTAAAGAGCTCGTCGCAAGTGAGGGTCTCATAGTTAGACGATTCGATGATCGCCTGGACCTTTGAGTCCCACACCGACCGATCAAGAGTGTGCAAAAGCTTCAAAGCCCTCTCATGATCGTCAAAAGGCAACAGCTCCTTGTTCGCTCTCATCTTGTTGACAATGACCTGAAAGCGAGCGAATAAACTCTCTATGCTCTCGCCAGGCATGTGTCGAAAGTTCTCGTACTCCCGCTTGTGCGACTCGTAGAGATGGGATTTGACTTAAGAGGTGCCCTCATGGAAGCGCATGAGGGTCGCCCAAATCTCACGAGCCGTGGGGAGGTGAGAAACGCGATCAAACTCGGACATGCTTAAACAGGAGAAAAGAGCGTTACGCGCTCGGCTATTGGCATCGTGCTCATCCATCTGAAGCTGAGTGACACGAGCAGCCAAGACAACGTAATCGTCCCTATTGCAAATCTCCCAAACAGAAGAGCCCATGCTCTAGAGATACGCCGACATGCGTATCTTCCAATACGCATAGTTCGTCCCATCGAAAAACGGCGGTTTGCACACGCCGCGATCCATGTCGCCTTCTGTGGATCTGGAACCGGCTAAGGTGGAAGATCCTTAACCTGCTCCGATACCAATTGAAGGACCGAAACTGCTACCAGAAAGCGACCAGAGGGGGGGGGTGAATGGGAGCTTTAAATTTCTTTTCAGAAACTAATAGCCTCTGTCCCAGAAAATCAACCCCAAGAGCCTACCTAGAGCTCGTGTAGTGTCCACGACCCTTGTTGTAGGGTGGATGCTTCCGAGAAGCACTGCGAGACACTACTTAACTCTAGAAACCCAACGCAAAAGCCAGAAACGAAAACTGACAACAGACGAACAAACTGCGGATGAAAACATGCAACTCAACACTGACCGGACTCACTGGTGCGTCCGGTCCAACAAAACTCAATCTGGACCGTTACTGTTTCCGACCGAACTCTGGTGCACAGTGCGTCCGGTCAGGTCAGTAGCGTCCGGTCACAAAGAATCACAAACGATGAACAGTGACAACGGTGCGTCCGGTCACTGAGTTAACAGATCGTCCGGTCAATTACGCAAAAAATATTACGCTCTGTTCAACGACCGGACTCTTGGTGGCAGCGTCCGGCCATATGAACACAGCGTCCGGTCACCCCGATTCTGTGCAGTCCGTTCACCGATTCGCCTCGATCTCACCCAAAACAAATCCTCTAGGGATCAAACTTGGTGAGAAGAGTCACAAGGATGATAGTGAGCTATCTCTAAGAGATCATGGCTCAAACCTATCTCCAAATCGATGAATCGAAGAAATTCGGGGCAAGGGAGAAAAACATGACCCAAAACAAAAATCAACCGATCTACTAGCTCGTGAGGTTAGAGGAGAATTCCTTCGGTGGAAAGAAGTGCTTCACGATCTAGAACAACTTGGTTCAAACAGTTTTGCAAACAACGCACCAAGCAAAGAGATCGATCGACGGGAAAAACGTGGAGAAAAGCAACCCGTGAAGAACAAGAGCAAAACGCGAATCACAACCACGAATTTGCAACCGTGTGGCTACCACACGCTACAACGGTGAGGTTACGGCCTCACTTCCTTAAAATCTCCAGTACACAGAGGTATGGTTCTCTGCGGATCTCAGCTAGCTACAACAGGGGATTGGGAGAGCAGGAAACCCTAGAAGCAAAGAGCAAATGACTGAGATGGGATGGGAGGAGGGTGTCTCCCTCTACTTATCCTAATTCTATTTCCTACTCTACCCCTCTCTAATTACAGAGCGAACCAGCTAAACCCTAGGGTTATTCTGGACCAACTCGATGGTAGGTGGATCCGACGGCCACGCCCGCACAACTGGTAGCGTTGCCTCGACGCAACCTCACCGATTGCCGCCACGTGCCGCCACCGCTCCGCTTGTCCTTTTCGCGGACTCCGCCCCCGGTTTTGTGGCCGAAACCGGGAAACCAGGCCTTCACGTCCACCCCTGGTTTTGAGGCCCAAACCGGGAAACCATCCTCCAAGTCCATCCCCTGGTTTTAAGGCCGAAACCAGGAAACCCGCCAGCGCCCAGGTTTTGAGGCCCAAACCTGGAAACCGTCCTCAGCCCGAGTTTTGTGGCCCAAACTCGGCAAACCCGCAGCACCCAGGTTTTGAGGCCCAAACCTGGAAACCATCCACCCGATGGTTTTTCTCTAGCTCTACCACCAAACCGAAGCTGTAGAAGGGATGCACCGCCCGTGCACCCCTGTAACACCCCTGGTGTTAAGCGATAATTAAAACCCTAAGTAAGGTACTAAGTATGCATAATCAACAAGCATCATGGCATAACATCATTTCCTGTTTAAGGCATAAATGTGATGCTTTGTATGTTTGACTTGAGTGTTGTATGATCATGTGTGATGACTTCCATGTTTGAAGATGTGTTGCTTGACCATGTACATGAAATGACAAGTGTGAATAAAATCCTAGTTTTAAATGTTCTTTTTATTCCCTTTTCAATAAGTCAAAAAGTAAGTCAAATTTCAAAATGATTTCAAAAGCAAAGTTGTAGCTCTTGTTGGGAGGTACAACTTTGGTATTCAAAGTTTTTGAAGTTTCAGCAAAAAAGTTTGAATAAATTCGAAATCTTTTAAACCCTAAATTTTACCCCAAAACTAGATTTCAAAAACTAAAAAGAATTAGACTTGGGTCCTTTAGTCAAAGTTGTAGAGAGGATTAAAATCAACAACTTTTATTAAGATAGATTTTCAAGTTAGTAAATAAAATCTGAAGTAATTTGGAAAACAAGTTTGATTTGGTTTCAAATTGAAAGTTAATTTCCAAACCTAGTTGTATCCCCTTTTGTGTAGTTTCAAAATTAAGCATAATTTGAATATGGGACCAAAAATAAAGTTTTAGATAATTTTATAAGGAACAACTTGTATATTGGTAAAATTTGAAGTTGTTCAGAAAATTCAAAAGTAATTTTGAAATTCAGTTTGGTCCAAATTTGAATTTGAACTCCATTTCAAAATCTATGCAGAATTTGACTTTGGTTCTTTAAACAAGTTTGTAGAACACAAAATTTGGAGCAACTTTTGTTTTAGGAGTTTTTGTCGTGCAGTACAAAAATCTAGAGAAAAAAGAAAAGGGGGAAGTTTGCCTTGCTACAGTAATCTGAGAGAGGGGGGCGAGAACAGAGCAAGGTGCTCTGCACCTCGGGCCGCCGCGCCGCCGCCGTTTGCCCGCGCGCCACGCCGCCGCCCACGCAGCTACTTGCTTGATGTGTTGTCCGCAACGTGGAGCTCAACCCCGCGCTTGCATCGTTAGAGCCAGCCGCGCAGCAGCCGCTGCTCTGCTCCTCGCTCTCGCCTGCTCTATTTCCCGGCGAGACCGAGTCACCCCCGCCGGTAGTTTTCGTCGCCGCCGCTGCATCTCCATGGCCTCGGTCTCCCAATCCTTTCCGTCTTACTCTTGCGCCACTCCAGAGTCAACCAGCCCCAGCTATAGAGCTTCCAATCGCAGTAGCCGTGGTCATCTTCTTCCCTGCCGGCCAGACCCCGCCGAGCTCAAGCTCGCCATGGGTAGGTAAGCTCGGGCTCTTATCAGCCAAACCATATACACCCCTAGCTTCGCCTTGCTTCGCTGGTCATGATCGGCTCGCTCTTGAGGCCTCTACCGCCCTGTCTTGTCCAGTCCGCGAGGTTTGCCTTTGGCGCAAGCTCTGCTTTGGCCGCCACCATGGCCAACCTTGGTCTGGTGCTTCTCCAGGGAGTCCAGCACGCGCATCATGGTCGAGATGAGTCCCTAAGTGTGTTGCGTCCCTGAGTTTGGTCTCTACCGTGTCTTTGTGGTCTGTCTGCGTGGGTTGCCATCGGCATGAGTGTCCGCCATGGCCGCCATCGTGGTCCATGTTGTTCGGAGTCATCTCCGAGTGAGTTTGGGTGCGCATCATGGTCGCAGAAAGTGCTTAAGTGCGGTGCCGCTCTTGTTTTGGTCCCTACCGAACCCTAGAGGTCGGAACGCCGCGTCACCGCCGTTCTCACCATGGCCGAGCCGCCATGGCCATCGCCAGTGCTTGTCCGTGTCCGTCCTAGTCCAAATGAGTGGTGGGATCGGGGCGTCACGTCAAGGGGTAGGGTTTGGAGTCCTCGCCGTCGCCGGAGACCTCGCCGGTGAGGAGGCCGACGGCCAGTCAACGCCGGCCGAGTCCCTGGTCAAGGCCAGTTGGGCTCTGGTCCGGGCGTGAGGGGGGGGGGGGCGGGAAGAGAAGACGCTGACAGCTTGGGCCCGCGGTCAGGGAGAGAAGAAGTTTTTCCTTTTTCCAGTTCAAGTGAATAGTATTAGGTTTTGTCTTTTTCATATGTTTTTCTAGGAAGCTCCAAAATTTGTGAAAATTTTTGTGTAGCTTTCTCAAGCTGTCTAGTATTTATGAAAAATATGAACCTTGAGTTTTGAACAAAGTTTGAAAATGATTTAAATAGGCCTTTTAATTAATAAATGGACTTTGATGATTTTTGTAGGCTTATTTAAATGTCCAAAAATCATGAAACTATTTTTGTCACTGTTTTTAGCATAAAAGTTATGTCCACAAAAATTTTGAGCTCTGTTGGATAAAATATGTTGTTTTGCTATTTCTATGCTTTATTTAATCATTTCAATGTTTGTAGTTTAATTTAATTCTGCAGGTTTAATTGTTTGTCCAAAAATTGTTGTATTTGTGTTGCAACTGTTATTTTATATAATTAACCATTTCAAAAAGTTTGGGCTCAATTTGACAAAGTTTAGTTTAACTCTTTTTTCCTATGTTTTCTTTATAAAGAAATGGTTAATAGAGTTTTGTTTAAGTAATTAGGTAATTAAGTGTTCATAGGAAGTTATTGTTAATCTTTGCCTCTTCAATAGTCTTTTAGTTGATGGTTATGTTTCATGTATCTAGTTAATCATGTTTAGTCATGTTATAGTTCAAATAATGCATTTGATTTTATATCCATGTTAATATGGCTGCATAACCAATGTTTGTTAATTTACTGTTTCCCCTTAGAAGAATATGTTTTCTGTAAATAAGTTGTATACAAAAGTTGTAGTTAACTTCTGTCTCTAGCTTGTCCTAAAATTTCATGATTTTATGCCAGCTAGATTAGGAGATATAGTTTTTCTAAGTCAGTAGAACAGATCTGCCCTACCTTTTGGACAGATCTGTGGAGATGAGCAGTTTCAGCCTTTTAACTAGGGAATCACCTGCTGAGTATAATAGGAAAGTTTTAGAGTTTTTCATAAGCTTTCTAGATTATTAAGGATCACCCTTTTTGGTAACCCAGAGCTCTAGTTATAGCTGTTTGAAGTTGGGTAAGCAAATCTGTCCTAGTTATGGATAGCAATGTTTATTCAAGTTAGTTGACCAAGTTGCCTATATAAACAACCCTGGGTGATGTTAGCAAGTTTGTAGACAATTTGATAAGCTTTTCAAATTGTCTTGGATCACCCCTTTTGAATCTTGGTAGCTCTGGTTATGGCTTGATTAGCATAGAACATGTAATCTGTCCAAAGTTTGGGCAGTAGGTTTTACATCTTGTGTGACTTTGAGTTATTGTTTGAAGACCATGGGACACCTCTCATCTTGTTATCCTATGGCTTGAGTGATGTTTTAATGAACCTTAGCCATCCTTAGTTATCTTCCTAAAGGTGCTTGGTGGAAGTTGTATGTGTAGCTAGAAACTCTAGTTGGTGGGTTGCAAGTTGGTTTTGTTGGTTTGCAACTTTACCGCGAAGGAAAGTTGTACTCGACTTTCCTTAAGCTTGTTTAATCTTTTGTTATAATTGTCCGGCACCTTAGTATGCATTTCATGGCATCATGCTAAAGCATCCATCATTTATCTACGTGTAGTATTCGAGAGTGAGAAGTTTGGGTTGATCAAGCTCCGGATCAAGAAGGTCCAGTTGATCGAGCCTCAGAAGAGGAGCCTTGGAGGACAAGCTTCCGAGGGAGTGTTTCCACTTCGAGATGAAAAGAAACTAACCTCTGTGGACCTTTCTTGGATCCTATCTTCCCTGCAACAAAGGCAAGCCCCGGTTCATTTAACCATTTCCTTGGATTTACAATTCCACTTACTTCCGATAACCTGATGCATTAGATGTTTATGAAATAAATGCTTTAAACCTGTTGATGCATGATCCACCTTGTTATCGATATATCATTCCTTGATACCTGCTTTATGCAAATGATAGAAATGCTTAGCCTTGCTTTATGAAGCTTTTGATAAATGTTTTCAATACTTACATTTTTGGAATGATAATGAGAAAGAATGATGATTAAGACCAGACGGGCACATGCATCGAACCTTGGTTCGGTGTAGGGTGACCCGGATGTGTCGTGTTAGGGTTAACCGTTGTTGGCCTGCTAGATTGAGAAACTGTGAAGTACCGATCATATGCTACGGTAAGCTCTGCTTTGGTGGTTCTTAAATGAGAACGGCTACTCGCGCACTGGGAGTGGAGAGATGGAGGGAATACTAGCTACCCTCGTGGGTTAAAGTCCCAGATTGGAGGTGTACAAGTACTCTCGGGTGGCGCGGACCCGGTCTTGTTTGGAGGATCTGAGGTTGGGGTTGGTATATGTGTGATCCAGGGTATACATATATCGTATGATCGTGGAAAACTACCAGATCTGGTTTAATCGGTTCGAATCATCGTGCTCCTCGGTTAAGGAGACTCAATCTTTCGACCCGCATCGTACAATAAAATGGAACTTGTTTAAGAAAGAATGATAATGATATTTCACTAGTGTTCACTTTCAGTTCTTACCATGTACTTAAATGATTAAATAAAATTTGGATCTAGGATTACTTTAGTCAGGTTTTATGCAAATGAAAAGTACTGTTGAGCCGACCCAAACCAGCATACCTGTTCCTTCTCCTTTCTTGTCGGGCAAGCCTTGTTGAGTATCTTTGTACTCAGGGTTGTTAACCCCTGTTGCAGGTTTCTTAACAGATGTTGTCGATCACGATCATGTCAGTGGGCTCGACGTGATCTGGTTGTTCTTCTTCTCCAACTTAGGTGCTTCCCTAAGTGTTGTTCTGTAATACTATCTTGCTTCCGCAATACCGGTTATATTTATGTAAAAAGTAACAGCTTCATGTTTTGTAAAGTTTATCTATCTTGCCTCCGCACTCCGATGTATTTTGTATGAACTGTTGTAATGTCGTAATTATTCCAACCTTCATGATGATGATCCTGTGGCTCGTGGATGATTCGGGGTTCTATCGGGGACACCCGACAGTTCTTTCCAGTGATGTGTTTCATTTGCACTATCATTGGGCTTCTTATAATGATGACGTGTGCGGGTGGGCCACATTACCGGGAGGTTCTGCCACAACCCCGTCCACCGACACGTGTCCCTAGGTCCTCGACCCGAGCAACACCATGTCTCGCAAGTCTTCGCTCGTCGCTGTCCCAGGCTGCCAGCCACCACAGCTGATCCTTAGGCCACCGGTCCCTCAGTCCAAGCCTCACGTCCGCCCTTCACCGCTCCCAGTCCGTTGGCACGGCACGTCTCTACTTGACCTTCACCTTGCCCTCGATCACTGTCTCTGTGCTCGATACCTGCACAACACAAGCCAAAGAACATGTGATCAAACCTGTTGACAATCACTCATCACTCGAGACTCGGCATACACCCATGTATCCGCAGTGTTTCCCCTTTTAGATGGGGGAAACATTTTGGTTCTTGTATCACAAACTGACCTTTAGTTTTTCAATTGGTTTCGTCTTGCATATTTACATTTCGAGCTTCATGTATATAATCCTTAGAATGTGACTATGCTCTCTGTAGTAAATGCTCCGATGTTTTACTTGTAGCTTATGCTCTTTTTGATCACTAATGCATGTTCTGAGCCGAGCTATTTTTGAATGGTGAACCTGCTTAATGAACAAAAACTTGAAAATGTTCACCATTGAGATATGCAACTAGCACGTGTAGGATGTGTAGAACTCACTCATGCTTTTCATATATGCTAGGTTGCTATGTCTCTAGTTCTGAGTCATTCACTTGCTTGGTATGTTCATATTCTGAGATAAAATATGAGCCAAGTTAAGTGAATTGGAAAGATCAAGATGGGATTGCTTGTCAACACATCACAGTTTCGAGACTGTTTCTCATTGCACGTTGAGTTAAACTTGAGCTGTGTAGTGTATGACTGAAACTGTTTCTTTAAGCTTCTGATTGCTTTTGCATAGGCTTCGCACAGTTGAAAAGTTAGGCGATGACAAGCTTTCAACCTCTCGCAATCACATGCTAAAATTTAAACTTGTGTAATTTAACCGCTGCAACTCCGATAAAATGTTGGATACACAAGTCTATGTTTCATTCTATAGCATGATGATTGAACTATGCTAGGGGTAGTTCACCTTGTATACATGTTTAGCACTTGTTTGATTTCCTGTCTACACATGGTTGGTGCTATCTTGATGGTGAATACCTTTTTGGCTAAAAACTGCTCACTTTGCTCACATGTTCATATTTTGTATTTGGTGATCAGTTTGAGCCTTTGCTAGCATTCTGTGCATTTTATGAGTCATCGGCTTAGCATTTTGTCGAGCATCTTCATATTCTATCGACTATATTCCTGAAGCTGCTAACTTGCATTTTTTACTCATATGCATTTGGAAGGGGGAGTTATTCTGTCAAGGGGGAGAAATTTGCTTGATGGTGCATTTTGAACTAAGGGGGAGAAAATATTGACAAATCATGTGAATTTCCTGGTTGTGTGCACTATTCGAGGAGGAATTTGCTCGTTTTGCTTGATACTGAGTTTTTGAGCATCTTCAGTTGGTTCGGAGCATTTTTTGTAGCTAGTTGTGTTGAGCCTTTGCCTCTTTCTTGAGGGACTAGCACCTATGCTTTTTATGCTCTTCAGCTGATATCTATCTCTCTTCAGTTGGTATCGAGCTTCCTCGCTAGCGGTGTTGAGCCCGTTCTGCCTCTTCTTGAGGGCTAGCTCTGTTTTGCTTGATTTTCAGTTGATTTTCCAATTGCTTTTGAGCTTTCTCGCTAGCGGTGTTGAGCCTGTTCTACCTCTTCTTGAGGGCTAGCTTTGTTTTGCATGGTTGCGTCGAGCCGTTGCCCATGTCTTTGGGAACCAAGTTGTTTTTCTCTTTCCACTTGACCTTCTTCGGCTTTGCTATGCTTTTTGGGTTATTTGGTCGAGCTCTCTCTCTCTCTCTTTCTTCCTTCCTTCCTCTATTTCATTATGATTTGTGTTGGTAGTTGACAATGCACTCATCAAGGGGGAGATTGCGGATACATGGGTGTATGCCGAGTCTCTGAGTGATGAGTGATTGTCAACTGGGATAATGCGCATGTTCTTTGGCTTGTGTTGTGCAGGTGTCGAGCACGGATACAATGATCAGAGGCAAGGTGAAGGTCAAGTAGAGACGTGCCATGCCGATGGACCGAGAGTGGCGAAGGGCGGACGTGAGGCTTGGACTGATGGACCGGTGGCCCGAGCATCAGCTGTGGTGGCTGACAGCCTAGGACAACGACGAGCGAAGACTTGCGGGCACGGTGTTGCTTAGGTCGAGGACCTGGTGACACGTGTCGGTGGACGGGGTGCACGGGCGGTGCGTCCCCTCTACGGCTCGGTTTGGTGGTTGAGCCACAGAAACACCACCGAGTGGACGGTTTCCAGGTTTGGGCCTCAAAACCTGGGCGAGGATAGTTTCCGAGTTTGGGCCACAAAACTCGGGCTGAGGACGGTTTCCAGGTTTGGGCCTCAAAACCTGGGTGCTGCGGGTTTCAGAGTTTGGGACACAAAACTCAGGCGATGGTCGGCTAGTTTCCCGGTTTGGGCCTCAAAACCGGGGGTTGGTCGTGAAGGCTGATTTCCCGGTTTGGGCCTCAAAACCAGGGGCGAAGTCCGGGAAAAGGACGAGTGGAGCGGTGGCGGCACGTGGCGGCAATCGGTGAGGTTGTGTCGAGGCAACGCTACCAGTTGTGCGGGCGTGGCCGTCGGATCACCAGCATCTTCGAGTTGGTCTAGAATAACCCTAGGGTTTAGCTGGTTCGCTCTGTAATTAGAGAGGGGTAGAGTAGGAATTAGACTTAGGATAAGTAGAGGGAGACACCCTCCTCCCATCTGATCTCAGCCATTTACTCTTTGCCTTCTAGGTTTTTCTGCTCTCCCCATCCCCTGTTGTAGCAAACTGAGATCCATAGAGAAGAGAACAATACCTCTGTGTCCGTGAGATTTTGAGGAAGTGAGACCGTAATCTCACTATTGTAGCGTGTGGTAGCCACACGGTTGCAAATTCATGGTTGTGATTCGTGTTTTGTTCTTGCTCTTCGAGGGTTACTTTTCTCCACGTTTTTCCCGTTGATCGATCTTTTTGTTCAGTATGTCTTTTGAAAATCCATTTGAACCAAGATGTTCTAGATCATGAGGCATGTTTGTAGTTCTTAGCTTCACTAAAGATAGTGCAAGGCAAATATCCCCGGTAACGGCCCAGGAATGCTTGTTGGCACTTGCTAACGTTGTTACTAGGAGTAGACTATGGAATCTATTCCAGGCAACGGCGCCAGAAATGCTTGTTGGTAGTTCTTAGCTTCACTAAAGATAGAGCTAGGCAACTATCCCCTGCGGATACATGGGTGTATGCCGAGTCTCTGAGTGATGAGTGATTGTCAACTGGGATAATGCACATGTTCTTTGGCTTGTGTTGTGCAGGTGTCGAGCACGGATACAGTGATCAGAGGCAAGGTGAAGGTCAAGTAGAGACGTGCCGTGCCGAGGGACCGAGAGTGGCGAAGGGCGGACGTGAGGCTTGGACTGAGGGACCGGTGGCCCGAGGATCAGCTGTGGTGGCTGACAGCCTGGGACAGCGACGAGCGGAGACTTGCGGGCATGGTGTTGCTCAGGTCGAGGACCTAGGGACACGTGTCGGTGGACGGGGTGCACGGGTGGTGCATCCCCTCTACATCTTCGGTTTGGTGGTAGAGCCAGAGAAAAACCATCGGGTGGACGGTTTCCAGGTTTTGACCTCAAAACCTAGGTGTTGCGGGTTTGCTGAGTTTGGGCCACAAAACTCAGGCTACGGTGGGCTGGTTTCCCGGTTTGGGCCTCAAAACCGGGGGTTGGCTGTGAAGGCTGGTTTCCCGGTTTGGGCCACAAAACCGGGGGTGCGACGTCCGGGAAAAGGACGGCGGAGCGGTGGCGGCACGTGGCGGCAATCGGTGAGGTTGCGTCGAGGCAACGCTACCAGTTGTGCGGGCGTGGCCATCGGATCCACCTACCATCGAGTTGGTCCAGAATAACCTTAGGGTTTAGCTGGTTCGCTCTGTAAGTAGTTAGGGGTAGAGCGGGAATTAGGAATAGTTAGAATTAGGATAAGTAGGGGGAGACACCCACCTCCCCATTTATCTCAGTCATTTGCTCTTTGCTTCTAGGGTTTCCTGCTCTCCCAATCCCCTGCTGTAGCTAGCTGAGATCCGCAGAGAACCATACCTCTGTGTACTGGAGATTTTGAGGAAGTGAGGCCGTAACCTCACTGTTGTAGCGTGTGCTAGCCACACGGTTGCAGATCGATGACTTGATTCGCGTTTTGTTCGTGTTCTTCACGTTCTTCGTTTCTCCGCAATTTTCCCATCACTCGATCTCCCTCTCTACCGCGTCTTTGCGAAATCCGTTTGAATCAACTTGTTCTTTATAGTGTGGAGGTCATTTTGACCAAAGGAATTCATCTAACTCCTCACGAACATGTAGATCGGGTTGATTTCATTTTCGTGGCGCTTTTTTGATTCATTCTCCTCCCCTTTTGATTTCCCGGTGTTTGAGTTGATTTGAGTGGATGATTTCTTGGGGATAGTCTCCTAACTACCTCGTGATCATCTTCTCCAAGTTTGGGAACGTGGGATTGAGTTTTGATTCGGATTTGAGAGGATTCGTGAGAGGGGCGATCAAAATCGCCCTCTCTGTTCATCCGCGGATAGTCCGCCACCAGGGGCGCGGACAGTCCGGGGGTCGGGCTCCAGCCTGTTCAGTGGCTGCGCGGCTCAGGCGTTGTGGTCCGGAGTGACCTGCGTACAGTCCACCGGTCTAACTCGTGGACAGTCCGGGAGCCGACCAGGGGACTTTCAGCAACGTTGTTGTTTGGTCCATTCGGCCGGCGGACAGTCCGCCGCCAAGTCGCGGACAGTCCGCAGTAGGTGCGGACAGTCCGGGACCTCAGGTCCGGACAGTCCGGGAATCGCCTGAAGCTTCCGGTTTTGTGCGTTTGCTCTCCCAGCTTCCTCGCTTGGTTTTCGGACTTCTCGTTTGGTCTTGTAGTTGACCAAGGAACCTCTCTAGGTATCTTTGCTACTTGTTAGCATTGGTATTTGGGGATTACTCGACGTAGCCGTCTATCTACGTTTGAGACTTGGTTTTTGAGGGTCGATCTTGTTCCGGTGCTTTTGCCGATTGGTTTGCTATCACTTTGTGGTGCCTCGCTGTGATCCTAGGGATCATCCACCCTCTTCCAAGGGTCGTGGGCATCACAGTTTCGATCGAAACTTTCGGGGGTTGATTTTGGGGACAATAGGCCAAAGTTTCGAGAGAAATTTTTTTGCTCTCATTCACCCCCCCTCTGGTCGCCTTGCTCGTACTTTCTCGGTCCTTCAATTGGTATCGAAGCGGGTTAAGGATCTTCCACCTTAGCCGGTTCCAGATCCACAGAAGGCGACATGGATCGCGGCGTGGGCAAACCGCCGTTTTTCGATGGGACGAACTATGCGTATTGGAAGATACGTATGTCGGCCTATCTACAGAGTTTGGGTGCTTCCATTTGGGATATTTGCAACTCTGCCGATTACGTTGTCTTGGCTGCTCGTGTGACTCAGCATCAGATCGATGAGCACGATGCCAATAGCTGAGCACGTAATGCTCTTTTCTCATGCTTGAGCATGAGTGAGTTTGATCACGTTTCTCATCTCTCTACGGCTCGGGAGATTTGGGCTACCCTCATGCGCTTCCATGAGGGAACCTCTCATGTCAAAACCCGTCTCTATGAGTCGTTCAAGCGAGAGTATGAGAACTTTTGACATATGCCTGGCGAGAGCATAGAAAGTTTATTCGCTCGCTTTCATGTGTTTGTCAACAGGATGAGGGCTTACAAGGAGTTGTTGCCTTTCGACGATCATGAGAGGGCTTTGAAGCTTTTGCATACTTTTGATCGATCGGTGTGGGATTCCAAGGTTTAGGCAATAATCGAATCGCCTAACTATGAGACCCTCACCTGTGACGAGCTCTTCAGTAAGCTCAAGTCCAGTGAGATCGATGCCATGGCGAGGGCTTCTTATGAAATTCCTTCTGGCCCGTCGATGGCTTTGCTTTCTGGCTCTTCTGCTAACCCCTCTGGAGGCTTTGCTTTGCATTCTCTTCTTTCTGTCATAGAGGAGCAGTTGGAGTCTTTGGGAGACGACGAGATGGCTTTGCTTGCCAACCAGTTCTCGCGGTTTCACAACAACCGTATGAACCATCGCCGCGGAGGAGGACGCTCGGGCTATTTCGAGTGCGGCGACCCCGACCACTACATCGCCAACTGTCCCAAAAAGAACAAGCATTCTGGGAAGGGCGATCATGGGCACAAGTATGACTCCAGCAAGCGCAAGGAGAAGTACGTCCCCGCGAAGCACAAGCGGAAGGGCGGCTTCAACAAGGAGTACATCAAGACCAAGTACTTGGAGAAGGCTCAGGCTGAGCAGCGTGCGTTTTTCGCCACGCTCAGCGACGTCGACGACTCGGATGACGACTCCGCTTCTTCAAGCGATGACGAGTCTGAGAAGAAGAAGAGGATCGAGGACAAGCTCAACGGCCTCTGATTCTTCGCCGACGACGAGGGCTTCTGCACCATGGCCCTCGGCAAGGAGGTCGACGGCGAGCTGGAGGACACTCCTTGGAACGACGACGACGACACCTCCCAGGTATCTCTGACCCCCGATGAGCTTTCCGCTGAGGTTGAGAAACTTACTGCCGCACTTCTTAGTCAAGACAAGCTGCTTAGGCATGCTGCTAGAGAGCGCAAGGAGTTTAGGCAGAAGTGGGAGGATACGGTGAAGGAACTTGAATCTGTCAAGTCCACCGTAGTTGTTACCGATGAGGAGGAATGCGAGATGTGCACCACGCATATGACTGACCTTCTCACTTTGAGAGGTAAGTACGCTGCGTTGGTTGGAGAGGTGGATGAGCTCTGGGCTAGACCCATGTTGTTGGGTGCGTGCAAGACTTGTCCTGTCCTGCAATCCGAGTTGACAGAGAAGAATGCCAAGATTGTGTCTCTTGAGAAGGCCAGCTCGGGTAGCACTTGTGTGTCCAGGTGTGTTTTGTGTGAGGGCCTGGAGATTAAGATAGCCAACGTGAAGCATGACAAGATGCAAACTGAGCAAGAAAACACATACCTTCGGACCATCTTGTCATGGGAGTCTTGTGGTGAGCCGCAGCTTGGGATGATGATCTCCCAATTCAAGCGTGCTGCGGGAGGTCCAGGGGTAGGCTTTGCTCAGGGTGTTGATGTTTCATCTTTTGGCAAGATTGGAGAGTCGAGTGGTCTTAACCCATGTGAGAAGCCCAACTCCACCACTACTCCCAAGCTTACAAAGATTCCACCCAAAGAGCCTCTCAAGCCCAACACCAAGGATGGTGTGTTCGTTGAACCTCCGAGAGCTCCACCCAAGAAGCAGACATGGCATCCCAAGCCCAACCACCTGAAAAACAAGTTGGACACCATGCCACCCATCCATGAGGAGCTTATGCCACAGAAGGGCAAAGTGATGCATACCCACAACCGTGAGTACCAACAACACCCTATGAGAGCGTTGAGGTACCATTGTGAGTACTGTGGGAGAGATGAACACTTGGGTGAGTTCTGCTTTCGGCGCAAGAGAGAGGAGCGCCATGCCAGGGAGATGAACAATGCGGACATGTACCATCCCTTCCATGATGTACATGTGACGAATGTTCAGAGGAGAGCTCCGAGGAGAGCTGCTAGGCCTAGAGGTGCAGTGCCTCGAGGTCCTAGGCGTCAGGGATGTGGTGCCCGGCGGGAGCCTGCAGTTGTAGGATATGGACCCCGTGGCGGTGGCTTTGTAGTTGAGCGTTTTCCCCACCGCGTTTTGAGTATCGCGGTGAGCGCTCCTTCCCTAGCGGACCACGTTTTCCTAAGCGTGGTGATCGCTCTTCTCGTAGACGTGCTAGGAATGGTTTTTCTGCTAACCGTTCTTTTGAGCAGTTGGCCCAACACTGGTTTTCTCCTTACTTCACTAACCCCAATGTTGGACCGTATGCTCACCCTATGTCTTTCTATTCATGTAGGTAAAACGATTGGAGAACGTTTGGTTGGTAGATTCTGGTTGCTCGAGGCACATGACCGGAAACGCCAAGTGGTTCTCCAGTCTTAGTCCAGTAGCCGGAAAGGAGTTTATCACCTTTGGCGACAATAGCAAAGGTAAGGTCTTGTCTCATGGGTCGGTGCGAGTTAATGAGCACTTTGTATTGCGCGATGTTGCTCTTGTTTCTAACTTGCATTTTAACCTTCTTTCTGTTTCGCAACTCTTTGATGATGACTATGAGATTCGTTTTAAGCCGAATCTTAGTCGTATTTTGGATCCTCAGGGCAATCTTGTGTGTTTGATTTCGCCCTTTGGAAAAGTCTTTCGTGCGAATTTCTCGGAGTCTTTTGGCACTTCTCGTTGTCATGTGGCTGGACCTTCGTCCTCTGATCTTTGGAAGTGGCATAGGAGACTTGGACATTTGAGCTTTGACTTGCTTGCAAGGCTTAGTTCACTTGGCCTAATCCGAGGATTGCCCAAGTTGCATATGGAGAAGGATCTTGTTTGCCATTCTTGTAGACATGGGAAGATGGTTGCCGCTTGTTGGTAGTTCTTAGCTACACCTAGGATAGGGTAACTAAAGTAGCTATCTACTAATGCCAAACGGGGTTGTCAATCCCGACACTAGTAGGAGCTAGCTAGCGAGAATACAATCTACCAGGAGGAGATTCTGCAAGCGCACAGAACTATCGTAGTAGCACTTCGCCTGGGAGTACCAGGTGTCGATTTATTTGATCCCAAGGGAAGGCTAGGGTGGTGTATGAGTTGAGTCAAGGAGGGGATGAGAGTCGAAGAAAAGAGAAAAGGGAAAAGGGGAGAAGAGAGGCTAGAAAGAATATATGGATGGCTAGGTAAGGATGAACTGGATGGCTAAGGTAAGGTGGAATGGATAGGTAGATAGAGGGTAACTAAGAATAACTAACTAACTACTAACTACTAATAACTAATCTTAGATAACTACAAAGCAAGATAACTACGAAGCTAGATAGTTACGAAGCAAGGCAGGCAAAAGGCAATAAAGCAACTAAGTTGAGTATAGTTTTATTCCTATCTTGTCAAGTATCGAGGTGTACTAGCCTTTACCACTTACTTAGGTTGAACGCTAGCACAATGAGCCTTACTATTAAACTGGGCCAACTACGTGGTGGAATTCAAGGCACACAGGGCTGTCACCACCTGCTTGCTACCACAGCTATCCGGGGGTCCAGCCATATCTGAAGGTAAGTCTATAACTAAGCACCACGCTTAACTATATTCTAACTATCTCTACCCTAGCTTTGAATAGAGACACCCTTGCGGACGTCAGAGCAAACACTTGACTTAATAAGATAAACACTAAACTAACTAGGAAACCTATTGGCAAAGATCAAACACTAAGCTCACTAGAGATTAACTACTATGGCTAAGTGAATTGATCTGTAGGATAGCTAGGCACTCAAGCAATCAATCAAGTATACCACTCAACATTGATAAGTAGAATAAAGTAATACTTGAAATGATGAACTAGAATATAGTAAGTGCTTGAGTAACAAGAGCAAAACCTGAACTGGAGATGAAGGAAGACTCTTCCCAGCTCCAAGACCGATCACTCGCACGCCTCTACTCTTGAGCTAAGCCTTGAGCAGCGCTACCGCGAGGGCGAAGATGCCTTGCTCTACTAGCTACCTACTTGCCTAAGCTCTCTAAGCTTCTAACCTAACTCTCACTTGCTTCTCTTGCTTTGCTTCTCTTGGAAGTGTGATGGTGTAAGGTGTGTGAGATGGTACCAATGGAGAGGTGCCTCCAGGGGGGTATTTATAGCCTTGAGGAGTGAGGGGGGTACTTATAGGGGGCAGCCCACCGACCTAGGGTTAGGTCAATTGGCGGGCGCCACTCCCTACTGGCGGCCGCCAGTGCCTTGGCCGTTGGATGCACCGGCATTGATCCAACGGCATCCAGGAGGTTGTCCGAGGCGGTTTGGAGTTCGGTTGCATGTCCTAGCAACCGCCATTCAGCCTTGATCCGCGCCACTCTCTCCTAAGCCATCCGATCCAACCGACCTAGTGACCAATGGCCAGGAATTGGCCTTGGGGAGGTCACACGGATCGGTGACGTGGCAGGGGGGCCAACCCAAGTGGCGGGCGCCACTTAGAGGTGGCGTGCGCCACCTAGGGGTGGCGGGTGCCACCCCCCTTGGGCCCATTTGGGCCCTGCTGAGTGGGCTTGGCTCCTGGTGGGTCCAAATTTGGTTCAAATCCTGCATTCAAATAAAATTCTATGGACATGTGGAATTCGGTTAGTTTGAAACCTATTTGACTACATTTCATGCCTTTTCGGTGGATTTTAGGGTCAAATGTTGACGGTAAAACAGGTGGTTAAGGACCGTCAACAAAGACCAAGCTAACATGTTGCTCGTCCTCGAGCAACAATGCGGTTTAAGCATTAAGCATGAAATGCATAGCAACTTAAGATGTCTGCAAGTGTATATTGTATAGTGAGAAATAACTTAGCATGTATCATAAATCATAGCAATGTGGGGCTTATAGCTTTTCACTTCAAACATGCAAGAGTGAAATAAAGCAGTAGATAGGAAACTTTTATCCTGCTTAGGTTTAACTAGGATTCTGTCTGGAGGTTTTTCAAAGTTTTCAAAATATAACAACTTCCTTAAGTCCTCCAAGATTCACTCAATCACTCAATGGTGTTTAAATCCTCACTTAGGCCAAAATGTAGCCTCTCCTATTTCTAAAGAATGATATGTGGAGTTATGGGTAGGCTAAGAACCATGAGCAAATTGCCTGATGTTTATTGCTAAGCTAGACACTCAGATCATAAGGAGCCGCAAATCATAAAAATTGATCAAGAAGTGCATGTGTGGTTTATGTGGAAGTGTATAGAGTGGTATTTTCATAATCCTTCCTAGTTAATTTCTGGGGTCTAGAGCTAATGATAATTCTCTCTCTTTTTTTTGGATACATAGTGAGTAGACAAAAGACGTGTCCTCACATTTTCTTTGGACATAGTCCTCTTTTGAGCTACTCTGCTCACTTTTTTTTTCACAGGACATAGTCCTTTCTTGAGCTATTTTGCTCATTTTTCTCTCTCTCTCTTTTTTTTAGCTCTAGATTTCCCCAGACATCTATGGGAAAGGATTTTTTTGAAATGAGTAGGGAAAGGGAGAGAAATGCTTATCCCCAGTGTAGGAGTAAGCATAAGGCTAGCAATGGGATGTTTGGCAAGGTATTGCATATCTCCGGTGTAGAGAATAAGCAATTTATTCGGTGGTTGCAAACTTCCAAAGTGGGAAGTAGGCAACTTATGGTGGGTGTGCGTGAATCTTGATTCAAAAGATATGATAAGCTTCTCTACTAAGATCTATGAGGTCTAACAAAGCTCAACACAAACAAAGCTCTTTGTGGTTTTGACTAATGACTAACAAATATTTGGCTGGTGGTGGGATGGGATAAAATCTAGGAGGAACTTTTAGCAAGGTTTCCATAATTTTTAAAAGAAATTCGCCAGATTAGGTCCTAATTTCACCTTAACAAGTTTAAAGAATTACTCCATTTCTTACCAACTTTATTCACTGAGCATGATTTCAGTTTAAGCATGTGCTACCCACAAAAGCTACAACTTAGATAAGACCTGTTATTCAAACCATAACAATAGCATTTGCATGACATATTTCAAATCTTATTCAGGTTTCAACATGTTTAAGCAGATTTTATCAATTTTGTTCACGGAGTGGTTATATAGGCAAGCATGTGACATTCAAAAGATATAGAATTTAAGAACTGAATGTAAAGTGTAGGCTTGAGAGATACCTTATCGGAGCGGGAGTCTCCCCCAAGCTGGCTTCTTGCTTGGTGAAAGATCTTCTTCTTCTCAGTCGGAGCTCTTGTTCTCATTTTATTAACAAGGGAAACTATCTAATGTTGTGAAAAGGGAAACTATCCTATTTTGATATTTTATTATTCTAGCTAAGTTAACATATACCTATGCATATAACTAATGATAACTGGTGATTTTTTTTAGTTACATGCATGACATATGTTATTTATTCGAAAAGGGAAAATTGAAGGGAAAAATTAAAAGTAAAACCATACCTTAGCTCCATGGAGTTTCATCCTTATCGGGTGGATCTTCTTCCTTGGACACTTCTTCTCTTAGTACTCCATCTGGTTCTTCTTCTTTTGGCACCTCTCCTTTATTATGTGAATCACACAACTTAGGAGGAGGTGGTTCTTTCTTTATGTTCCACCTTGTTCTTGGGCGCCTCTTCTTGGTACGAATGGGTTTTGCTTCCTGCATGTTAGCGGCATATGCGGGACCACGAGAGAAGGAGAATATTTCCTTCCTCCCTCCTAATGTCATTTGAATTTTACCACTTCCCACATATATGCAAGCATTAACAGTATTCAAGAAGGGTCTACCTAAGATTAGAGGCACATCTTTCCTATTTCCCATATCTAGTATTATGAAATCAGTAGGAACATATGAACCTCTAATATGAACAGGTAAATCATTAACTATTCCTTCTACATAGCAAGTGGATTGATCAGCTAGCACAACATTGGTAGATGTGGATGACATGGGTGGAAAGAACGAGTTTTCATAGAAATCTTTAGATAAAATGTTCACACTCGATCCTAAATCACACATGGCATTTTTAAAGACTTCACCAAAGATTGAGCATCTAATTATGGGACTACCAGGATCACCCTTTTTAACAGTCATGGTTTGATCTTCATAATAATTAAAATATTTTATTTCAACCATATTTGCAGTTTCCATGTCAGGATTAGCAGGAATTTTGCCAGTTTCAAAAGATGGTATGATAGCAGCCAGTTGAGATAATTGGGTTTCTAACATCTTATTAAAGCTTAATTGATTTTTCAGAGCAGATGAGAAATCTTCCAATTTAGCATTTATATTCTCAAGAATTTTATCATTCGCCATTAATCTCTCTTTCAAGAAATCAGTAGTTTTACCTTGTGAGTAAACTAAATTCTTCAAGAATGAGAAATTATCAGAATTATAAAAATTAGAGCGAGGGAATGGATTGTTACCTTGAGAATTTGCAAGCTGATTCCATCCTTGATTCTGTTGACGGAAACTGTTACTGTTGTTGATGAAGTTCAAATCTTCATGTAGCTCGGGGCAGTGGCTCCCAGAATGTCCGGTTTCTCCATAGACTTCACAAGTCATGTAGGATTCTAGAGATTGGACACTCTCTTGTTGGTTCATCTTCTCACAGTTGTCCAGCTTCTTTGCCAGCAGGTCCATCTTGGCCACGATCATGTCGGCCTCCTTAAGGGAATGTATACCTCGCTTGCGGGGCTGTAGTCTTTCGTCATTCCATCCTTGGTTTGACACCATCTTCTCTATGAGAGCCTTAGCATCTACAACATTCAGAGAAAAGAATGCACCGCCGGAGGCGGCATCCAAATGGCTTCTAGAGAGTGGGGTTAGGCCATGGTAGAAGTTCAGGATCAATAGCCAGTCCTCCATACCATGGTGCGGACAAGCAGCGACATACTCTTGCAACCTCTCCCAAGCCTCGGGAATAGATTCCTCGGCTTGTTGCGTAAAGCTGGAGATTTTGTTGCGCAGAGCATTCGTCTTGCCCATCGGGAAGAATTTAGCGAGAAAAGTATTGGAACACTTGTCCCATGTGTCTACAGCATTGCGATCGGTATAGAACCATTGCTTCGCTTTTCCTAGCAAAGAGAAAGGAAAGAGACGAAGACGGATGGCTTCTTGAGTTATCCCCTTAATGGTGAAGGTGCCGCAAATCTCCAAGAATTGTTGGAGGTGAGCATTGGCATCCTCATGAGCCTTGCCACAGAACGGGCTAGCTTGGACCATCATGATAAGAGCCAGTTTTAACTCAAAATTGAGGTTGGCATCGATCACGTTTGGTCCTATCGCTACATTAGCGGCAGAAGGAGCAAAAAATTCACGAATGGTCTTATTGGCCATCGTGAAGATAGAACGAGATAAGAAAGAAAGAAGTTGAAGAAGATGAAGGAAAAAGATAAGAAGAACTAAGGAAAGAAAGAATGGGGTAAGATGGGATTCGCTAAGCGGAAGCTTAAGCGAAGATAAATTCGACACGGACTCAACCGAAACACCGATTGCCTTCCACGGCAACGGCGCAAGAAATGATTGTTGGTAGTTCTTAGCTACACCTAAGATAGGGTAACTAAAGTAGCTATCTACTAATTGCGGATACATGGGTGTATGCCGAGTCTCAGAGTGATGAGTGATTGTCAACGGGTTTGATCGCATGTTCTCTGGCTTGTGTTGTGCAGGTGTCGAGCACGGAGACAGTGATCGAGGGCAAGGTGAAGGTCAAGTTGAGACGTGCCGTGCCGATGGACTGGGTGCGATGAAGGATGGGCGTGCCGTGTGGCGGACGTGCCATGCCGATGGATCGAGCAGTGAAGGGCGGACGTGAGGCTTGGACTGAGGGACCGGAGTGCCTGAGGATCAGCTGTGGTGGCTGGCAGCCTGGGACAGCGACGAGCGGAGACTTGCGGGGCACGGTGTTGCTCGGGTCGAGGACTTGGGGACACGTGTCGGTGGACGGGGTGCACGGGCGGTGCATCCCCTCTACGACGTCGGTTTGGTGGTAGAGCCAGGGAAAAACCATCGATGGACGGTTTCCAGGTTTGGGCCTCAAAACCTGGGCGTGGACGGTTTCCGAGTTTGGCCACAAAACTCGGGCTGAGGGTTTCCGAGTTTGGCCACAAAACTCGGGCTGAGGACGGTTTCCAGGTTTGGGTCTCAAAACCTGGGCGCTGAGGGTTTGCTGAGTTTGGCCTCAAAACTCAAAGGCTGATGGGCTGGTTTCCCGGTTTGGGCCTCAAAACCGGGGGTTGGCTGGAAAAGGCTGGTTTCCCGGTTTGGGCCACAAAACCGGGGGTGCAGAGCGAGGGCGGCACGTGGCGGCAATCGGAAGGTTGCGTGGAGGCCACACGGACGACTTGTGCGGGCGTGGCCGTCGGATCTACCTACCACTTGAGTTGGTCCAGAATAACCTTAGGGTTTAGCTGGTTCGCTCTGTAATTAGAATAGAGAGGGGTAGAGTAGGAAATAGACTTAGTCTAGAATAGGATAAGTAGTCAGGGGAGACACCCTCCTCCCGTATCTCAGTCATTTGCTCTTTCGCACTTAGGGTTTCTTGCTCTCCCATCCCCTGCTGTTGCCTGCTGAGATCCGCAGAGAGACTTGACTCTGTGTACTGGTGATTTTGAGGAAAGGAGGCCATAACCTCCTTGTCGTAGCATGTGTTTGCGCTTCGGCTGCAAGATCGTGGTTGTGATTCGCGTTTCATTGGTGTTCTTCGCGGAATCCTTTTTCTCCACGTTCTTCCCGTCGCTTGATCTCTTTGGTTGGTTCATCTTTTGCAAAACCGTTTGAACCAAGTTGTTCTAGATCATGAGGCACTTCTTTCCACCGAAGGAATTAACCTCTAACCTCACGGTCTAGGAGATCGATCGATTTTTGTTTTGGATCGTGTTTTTGCTTCCTTGTCCCGAAATTTCTTGATTCACCGATTTGGAGTTAGGTTCGAGCCATGATCTCTTAGAGATAGCTCACTAACATCCTTGTGACCCCTCAGATCGAATCCCAGGCCTAGAGCTTTTTGATTCGGAGGAAATTGGGTTGAATCATCAAAGAACCGCACAGTTTTTGGGGGCATCGGACGCTGAGACGGGAGCATCGGACGCTAGGGTTCTAAGCATCGGATGCTCCGGTGACGCGTGTCACTCTCTGAGCGTTTGTAGTGGCATCGGACGCGTCCGTTGGCCATCGGACGCGCCGGAGCCAAAGCATCGGACGCTGGTTGTTCACTGTTCACAGCGTCCGATGGTGGAACAGTAAGGTTCCCGAGAGGCAGTTTTCGCATCGGACGCGTCCGGTGGTCTGGCATCGGACGCAGGCAGCATCCGATGCTACTGTTTTCACACGGATTTGTCCGCGGTTCGCTCGTTCGTTGACGGAATTGATTTCTGTCTTTTGCGTTGGCTTTCTAGAGTTGTCTAGTGTCCCGCTGTGCTTCTTGGAAGCATCCACCCTACACCTAGGGTCGTGGACATTTGCAAGCTCTAGGGTTTGCTTCTGGGGTTTATTCTTGGGACAGTGGCTACTAGTTTCCGTAAGGAAAATTTGAAGCTCCCATTCACCCCCCTTCTGGTCGCTTTCTGAGTGCTTCTCGGTCCTTCAATTGGTATCAGAGCGGGTTAAGGATCTTCCACCTTAGCCGGTTCCAGATCCACAGAAGGCGACATGGATCGCGGCGTGGGCAAACCGCCGTTCTTTGATGGGATGAACTATGCGTATTGGAAGATACGCATGTCGGCCTATCTGCAGAGTTTGGGTGCTTCTATTTGGGATATTTGCAACTCTGCTGATTACGTGGTCTTGGCTGCTCGTGTCACTCAGCAACAGATCGATGAGCACGATGCCAATCGCCGAGCCCGTAATGCTCTCTTTTCTTGTTTGAGCATGGGTGAGTTTGATCGTGTTTCTCACCTCGCTACGGCTCGGGATATCTGGGACACCCTCATGCGTTTCCATGAGGGCACCTCTCAAGTCAAAACCCGACTCTAGGAGTCGTTCAAGCGTGAGTATGAGAACTTTCGACATCAGCCTGGCGAGAGCATAGAAAGTTTATTCGCTCGCTTTCAGGTGATTGTCAACAGGATGAGGGCGAACAAGGAGCAGTTGCCTTTTGACGATCATGAGCGTGCTTTGAAGCTTTTGCACACCCTTGATCGATCTGTGTGGGATTCCAAGGTTCAGGCGATCATCGAATCGCCTAACTATGAGACCCTCACATGCGATGAGCTCTTTAGTAAGCTCAAGTCCAGTGAGATTGACACCATGTCGAGGGCTTCTTATGCGAATCCTTCTGGCCCGACTATGGCTTTGGTTTCTGGCTCTTCCGCTAACCCCTCTGCTGGCTTTGCTCTTTCTTCACTCTTTTCTGTCACAGAGGACCAGCTTGAATCGTTGGGGGATGACGAGTTGGCAATGCTCGCCAACCGGTTCTCGCGGTTCCACAACAACCGCATGAACCGTCGCCGCAGAGGAGGACGCTCAGGATGCTATGAGTGTGGCGACCCCGAACACTTCATCGCCAACTGCCCCAAGAAGAAGCATTCATCTGGGAAGGGCGATCATGGGCACAAGTACAACTCCGGCAAGCGCAAGGAGAAGTATGTCCCCGCGAGGCACAAGCGGAGGGGCGGCTTCGACAAGGAGTACATCAAGAAGAAGTACTTGGAGAAGGCCCAAGCTGAGCAGCGTGCGTTCTTCGTCACGCTCAGCGACGTCGACGGCTCGGATGACGACTCCGCTTGCTCAAGCGATGACGAGTCCGAGAAGAAGAAGAGGATCGAGGACAAGCTGAACGGCCTCTGCTTCTTCGCCGACGACGACGGCTTTTGCACCATGGCGCTTGGTGATGAGGTCGACGGCAAGCTGGAGCACACCCCTCGGGACGACGACGATGACGACACCTCCCAGGTATCCCTCACCCACGATGAGCTTTCTGCTGAGGTTGAGAAGCTTACTGCCGCGCTCCTTAGTCTGGACAAGTTGCTTAGGCGTGCCGCTAGAGAGCGCAAGGAGTTTAGGCAGAAGTGGGAGGACACGGTGAGAGAGCTTGGGTTTGCCAAGTCCACCGTGGTCGTGTCGGAAGAGGTTGAGTGTGAGATGTGCACCACGCACATGACTAACCTTCTCACTTTGAGAGGTAAGTATGCTGCGTTGGTAGGAGAGGTGGATGAGCTGAAGGCTAGACCTTCTCTGTTAGGTGCGTGCAAGACTTGTCCTGTCTTGCAATCTGAGTTGGCAGAGAAGAATGCCAAGATTGTGTCTCTTGAAGAGGTCAACTCAGGTAGCACTAGTGTGGCTAGGTGCGCTTTGTGTGAGGGTTTGGAGATGGAGATTGCGGATGTCAAGCATGGCAAGATGATCTCCCAATTTAAGCGAGCTGCTGGAGGTTCTGGTGTAGGTCTTGCTCAGGGTGTTGATCTTTCTGCTTTTGGGAAGATTGGAGAGTCGAGTGGTCTGAATCCTAGTGAGAAGCCCAACTCCACCACTACTCCCAAACTGACCAAGCTTCCATCCAAAGAGCCGGTCAAGCCTATCACCAAGGATGGGGTGTTTGAGGAACCTTCGAGAGCTCCACCCAAGAACCAAGTGTGGCATCCCAAACCCAACCACCTAAAAAACAAGCTGGATACAATGCCACCTATCCATGAGGAGTTGCCACAGAAGGGCAAAGTGATCCACACCCACAGTCATGAGTACCAACAACCCCCTTTGCGTGCGGTGAGGTATCATTGTGATTTCTGTGGGAGAGATGGACACTTGAGCGAGTTCTGCTTTAGGCGCAAGAGAGAGGCGCGCCGTGCTAGGGAGATGAACAACCCGGACATGTACCATCCTTTTCATGATGTACATGCGCCGAATGTTCAGAGGAGAGCACCGAGACATACTGCTTGGCCTAGAGGCGCAGTTCCTCAAGTTGTTAGGCCTAGGCCTCGTAGAGAGCGTGCCCGGCGGGAGCCTGCAGTTGCAGGTTTTGGACCCCGTGATAGAGGCTTTGTAGTTGAGCGCTATCCCCCACCGCAGTTTGAGTATCGCGGTGAGCCCTTCTTCCCTAGCGGACCACGTTTTCCTGTGCGTGGTGATCGCTACCCCCGTAGACAGTCTAGGAGTGGTTATTCTGCTAACCGTTCTTTTGAGCAGCCGGCCCAACACTGGTATTCTCCTTACTTCACTAACCCCAGTGTTGGACCGTATGCTCACCCTATGTCTTTTTATTGATGTAGGTAAAACGGTTGGAGGACATTTGGTTGGTGGATTCCGGTTGCTCGAGGCACATGACCGGAAATGCCAAGTGGTTCTCCAGCCTTAGCCCTGTTGCCGGAAAGAAGTACATAACCTTCGGCGACAATAGTAAAGGTAAGGTGTTGTCTCGCGGATCGGTGCGGGTTAATGAGCACTTTGTGTTGCGCGATGTTGCTCTTGTTTCTAACCTGCATTTTAACTTGCTTTCTGTTTCGCAGCTTTTTGATGATGACTACGAGATTCGTTTTAAACCGAACCTTAGTCGCATCTTAGATCCTCAAGGCGATCTTGTATGTCTGATTTCGCCCTTTGGGAAAGTCTTTCGTGCGAATTTCTCGGAGTCGTTTGGTTCTTCTCGCTGTCTTTTGGCTAGTCCTTCTTCCTCCGATCTTTGGAAGTGGCATAGGAGGCTCGGTCATTTAAGCTTCGACTTGCTTGCAAGACTTAGCTCACTTGGCCTAATCCGAGGATTGCCCAAGCTTTCGATGGAGAAGGATCTAGTTTGCCATTCTTGTAGACATGGGAAGATGGTTGCCGCTCCCCACCATCCAGTGACTAAGGTCATGACCTCGCACCCTGGAGAGCTTTTACATATGGACCTTGTTGGTCCGGCTCGGGTGAGCTGGGTTGGTGGCAAGTGGTATGTTTTGGTTGTTGTTGATGACTTTTTGAGGTATTCATGGGTCTTCTTTTTGACTGAGAAGACTGAGACTTTCTCCTTCGCTCGCAATCTAATTTTGCGTCTTCAGAACGAGTTCCCTTTGAACTCGATGCGAGCTATTAGAAGTGATAATGGTTCCGAATTCAAAAATTCGGATTTTGAGAAGTTTTGTAACCGCTTTGGTTTGGAGCATCAGTTTTCTTCCCCCTACACACCGCCCCAAAATGGTGTTGTAGAGAGGAAGAATCGGACCCTTGTTGAGATGGCCAGGACGATGCTCGATGAGCATAGGACTCCCAGGCGCTATTGGGCCGAAGCTACGAACACTGCATGCTACATTTCAAATCGCATTTTTCTGAGAGCCTTTTTGAAGAAGACTTCTTATGAGTTGCGTTTTGGTCGCCAGCCCAAGGTGAGTTATTTTAGAGTCTTCGGTTGCCACTGTTTTATTTTGAAAAAGGGGAACCTGGACAAGTTTGAGTCTCGATCTTCTGACGGGGTATTTTTGGGTTATGGCACTCACACGAGAGCATATCGTGTACTTAACCTTGATACTAACCGAGTCATGGAGACATCAGATGTCACCTTCGACGAGACTCTTGTTTCTCCTTCTTCTCGTTTTGAGCATGCAGGTGATCATGAGGTTGGAGAGCCTCTTTTTGATGACGAGGACGAGGGTGCTGAAGGTATAGATGATCCAGCACCCCCTCCACCTGCCGCGCCGCAAAGAGCGGCCTCGACGATGACTCACGGCCCCGACACCTCTTCTTCCTGGGGGCCGTGGGATCCTCCACCTCGTGCGGTACCTTTTGTACCCGGGGTGGAACCAGCTGCTGATGAGGGGGAGGTCACTTCATCCCGGGAGGCGCCACGACACATCCAGTGCCAGCACCCCCCTCAGCAGATGATCGGCGATATCGGCGAGCGAGTCACTCGCTCCAGGTCACAGCACATCTCTCACTTCGCTCACTCTGCTTTTGTTGCTAATTTTGAGCCCCGAGATGTTGGACACGCTTTGATGGATCTGGATTGGGTCAATGCCATGCATGAGGAGTTAGAAAACTTTGAGAGAAATCGGGTTTGGGTTCTAGTTCCACCTCCACCTGACTGTAAGCCTATTGGGACAAAATGGGTTTTCAAAAACAAGCAAGGAGAGGATGGCCACGTTATTAGAAACAAGGCCCGGCTTGTAGCGAAAGGCTATAGTCAGAAGGAGGGGATAGATTATGAGGAGACGTTTGCTCCTGTAGCTCGTTTGGAGGCTATTAGGATACTCTTGGCTTTTGCTGCATCCAAAGGTTTCAAATTGTTTCAAATGGATGTCAAGAGTGCCTTCTTAAACGGCTACATAGAGGAGGAGGTTTATGTTGAGCAACCCCCCGGTTTTGAAAATCCCAAGTTTCCAAACCATGTCTTTAAACTTCACAAAGCTTTATATGGTTTGAAACAAGCCCCTAGAGCCTGGTATGATAGGTTAAAAACCTTTTTGCTTGCTAAGGGTTTTAAAATGGGATGTGTAGATAAGACGCTCTTTCTCCTCCGGCAAGGCAAAGACACGCTCTTGGTCCAGATTTACGTGGATGATATCATTTTCGGTGGTTCTTCTCACGCTTTGGTTGCCAAGTTTGCAGATACTATGAGCAGGGAGTTCGAGATGAGCATGATGGGCGAGCTGACATTCTTTCTCGGGTTGCAAATTAAGCAATCCCGGGAGGGGACGTTTGTGCACCAGGGCAAGTACACGAAGGACTTGCTGAAGCGGTTCGATATGGGTGAGGCCAAGCCTCTTCCAACACCCATGTCGACGACGACTGCCCTAGATGCGGATGTGGATGGAGAAGCAGTGGACCAGAAGGAGTACCGCAGCATGATCGGGTCGCTACTCTACCTGACGGTGACACGCCCGGACACTCAGTTCGCGGTGTGTCTGTGCGCGCGCTTTCAGGCATCGCCGCGCACTTCTCACCGTCAGGCGATGAAGCGCATCTTCAGGTACCTTCGTTTCACACCTGAGTTCGGGATTTGGTATTCTGCTTCCTCCACCCTCTCGCTTTGCGGTTATTCCGAAGCCGATTTTGCTGGTTGTCGCATTGAGCGCAAGTCCACTTCTGGGACTTGCCAATTTATTAGATCTTCTCTTGTTTCGTGGTCTTCTCGCAAGCAGTCTAGTGTCGCCCAGTCTACCACGGAGGCTGAGTATGTTGCTGCGGCTAGCTGCTGTTCCCAGTTACTCTGGATGATGGCCACTTTGCGTGATTTTGGTTTGAGTTTTTCTCGAGTGCCTTTGCTTTGTGACAGCACGAGTGCTATTAGCATTGCTAAGAACCCCGTGCTTCACTCGAAAACCAAACACATTGATGTGCGCTTTCATTTCTTGCGAGACCACCAGGAGAAGGGTGATATCGACCTTCGCCATGTCGATACTCATCACCAACTGGCTGATATTTTCACCAAGCCTTTAGACGAATCAACCTTTAATAGGTTGAGGGGTGAGCTTGGTGTGTGTTTCCCCTTTTAGATGGGGGAAGCATTTTGAGTTGTATCCTAGTCTGACTCTTTTACTTAGATCTTCTTTTCTGTTGCATTTTAGCATACGCATTTACATTCTGAGCTTCATGTTTATAATCACTAGAATGTAACTATCCTCTGTTTAGTATGCTCCGATGCTTATGATTGATGCTTGTAGCTTATGCTCCTTCTGATCACTAATACATGTTATGAGCTGAGCTATTTTTGAAATGGTGAAGTTACTTAATGTATATAAAATCTGGAAATGTTCACCATTGAGATATGCAACTTGCATGTGTAGGGTGTGTTGAGTCCATTCCTGCTTTTCATATATGCTAGGTTGCTATGTCTCTAGTTCTGAGTCATTCACTCGCTTGGTCTGTTCATATCATGTTTAAAATTTGAACCAAGTTTAGTGAATTGAAAAGATCGAGATGGGATTGCTTGTCAACACATCACGGTATCGAGACGGTTTCTCATTGCACTTTGAGTTAAACTTGAGCCGTGTAGTGTATGACCGAAACCGTAGCTTTAAGCTTCTGATTGCTTCGGCATAGGCTTCGCTCGGTTGAAAAGTTAGGCAAAGACAAGCTTTCAACCTCTCGCAACCACATGCTAAATAATTGACCTTGTGAATTCTTTACCGCTGCAACTTCGATATAAAACTAAAATCACAAGTATATGCTTCATTCCTATGCATGATGATTGAGCTTTGCTAGGGGTAGTTCACCTTGTATACATGTTTAGCACTTGTCTGGATTCCTATCTATACATGTGTAGTGCTATTTTGATGGTGACTATCTTTTTGGCTAAAAACTGCTCACTTGCTCATATGCTTCATATTTCGTATGTGTGATCAGTTTGAGCTTGCGCTATTTGAGTGCTTAGTTGTGCCATTGGAGCTATACCGACTAGAGCATTTTTGCACTCTTTTGACTATATGCCTGAAGCTGCTAACTTGCATTTCTAACTTCATATGCATTTTGGAAGGGGGAGCTGTGTTGGCTCAAGAGAAGAGTTTATGCTTGATAAGTGCATTTTCAACTAAGGGGGAGAGTTTTTGCAAATCATATGTCTCCTGGAGTTCAACTAAGGGGGGAGCTTTTGCTAAGGGGGAGTCTTGGGTTGCTTGCACGTGTCGAGGGGAGTTTTGCTAGTTGTGTTGAGCCGTTGCCTCTGTCTTGAGGGACTAGCAACATTTTCCTCATTTGGCGTCGAGGTGGATTTTGATTGGTTCGGAGACCTTTCGGTTGTTTTTCAATTGGTTCGGAGTGGTTTTCGTGCTAGTTGTGTTGAGCCTCTGTGCCTCTATCTTGAGGGACTAGCATTTTGCCATTTTTAGCTCTGATTTCCAATTGGTATTTTGCTAGCGGTGTTGAGCCTGTTCTACCTCTTCTTGAGGGCTAGCTTTGCTTTGCTTGGTTGCGTCGAGCCGTTGCCCATGTCTTTGGGGACCAAGTTTTCGCTTCTTCCACTTGACCTTCTTCGGCTTTGCTATGCTTTTGGGTCATTTGGTCGAGTTCTCTTCTTCTCCTTCTTCTTTCTTTTCTCTTTCTCTCATTATGTTTTGTGTGAGTAGTTGACAATGCACTCATCAAGGGGGAGATTGCGGATACATGGGTGTATGCCGAGTCTCTGAGTGATGAGTGATTGTCAACGGGTTTGATCGCATGTTCTCTGGCTTGTGTTGTGCAGGTGTCGAGCACGGAGACAGTGATCGAGGGCAAGGTGAAGGTCAAGTTGAGATGGACTGGGTGCGATGAAGGATGGGCGTGCCGTGCGGCGGACGTGCCATGCCGATGGATCGAGTAGTGAAGGGCGGACGTGAGGCTTGGACTGAGGGACCGGAGTGCCTAAGGATCAGCTGTGGTGGCTGGCAGCCTGGGACAGCAACGAGCGGAGACTTGTGGGGCACGGTGTTGCTCGGGTCGAGGACCTGGGGACACGTGTCGGTGGACGGGGTGCACGGGCGGTGCATCCCCTCTACGATGTCGGTTTGGTGGTAGAGCCAGGGAAAAACCATCGATGGACGGTTTCCAGGTTTGGGCCTCAAAACCTGGGCGTGGACGGTTTCCGAGTTTGGCCACAAAACTCGGGCTGAGGGTTTCCGAGTTTGGCCACAAAACTCGGGCTGAGGACGGTTTCTAGGTTTGGGCCTCAAAACCTGGGCGCTGAGGGTTTGCTGAGTTTGGCCTCAAAACTCAGAGGCTGATGGGCTGGTTTCCCGGTTTGAGCCTCAAAACCGGGGGTTGGCTGGAAAAGGCTGGTTTCCCGGTTTGGGCCACAAAACCGGGGGTGCAGAGCGAGGACGGCACGTGGCGGCAATCGGAAGGTTGCGTGGAGGCAACGCGGACGACTTGTGCGGGCGTGGCCGTCGGATCTACCTACCACTTGAGTTGGTCCAGAATAACCTTAGGGTTTAGCTGGTTCGCTCTGTAATTAGAATAGAGAGGGGTAGAGTAGGAAATAGAATTAGTCTAGAATAGGATAAGTAGTCAGGGGAGACACCCTCCTCCCGTATCTCAGTCATTTGCTCTTTCGCACTTAGGGTTTCTTGCTCTCCCATCCCCTGTTGTAGCCTGCTGAGATCCGCAGAGAGACTTGACTCTGTGTACTGGTGATTTTGAGGAAAGGAGGCCGTAACCTCCTTGTCGTAGCGTGTGTTTGTGCTTCGGCTGCAAGATCGTGGTTGTGATTCGCGTTTCATTGGTGTTCTTCGCGGAATCCTTTTTCTCCACGTTCTTCCCGTCGCTTGATCTCTTTGGTTGGTTCATCTTTTGCAAAACCGTTTGAACCAAGTTGTTCTAGATCATGAGGCACTTCTTTCTACCGAAGGAATTAACCTCTAACCTCACGGTCTAGGAGATCGATCGATTTTTGTTTTGGATCGTGTTTTTGCTTCCTTGTCCCGAAATTTCTTGATTCACCGATTTGGAGTTAGGTTCGAGCCATGATCTCTTAGAGATAGCTCACTAACATCCTTGTGACCCCTCAGATCGAATCCCAGGCCTAGAGCTTTTTGATTCGGAGGAAATCGGGTTGAATCATCAAAGAACTGCATAGTTTTCGGGGGCATCGGACGCTGACACGGGAGCATCGGACGCTAGGGTTCTAAGCATCGGACGCTCCGGTGACGCGTGTCACTCTCTGAGCGTTTGTAGTGGCATCGGACGCTAGGCATCGGACGCGTCCGTTGGCCATCGGACGCGCCAGAGCCAAAGCATCGGACGCTAGTTGTTCACTGTTCACAGCGTTCGATGGTGGAACAGTAAGGTTCCCGAGAGGCAGTTTTCGCATCGGACGCGTCCGGTGGTCTGGCATCGGACGCAGGCAGCATCCGATGCTACTGTTTTCACACGGTTTTGTCCGCGGTTCGCTCGTTCGTTGACGGAATTGATTTCTGTCTTTTGCGTTGGCTTTCTAGAGTTGTCTAGTGTCCCGCTGTGCTTCTTGGAAGCATCCACCCTACACCTAGGGTCGTGGACATTTGCAAGCTCTAGGGTTTGCTTCTGGGGTTTATTCTTGGGACAGTGGCTACTAGTTTCCGTAAGGAAAATTTGAAGCTCCCATTCACCCCCCCTCTGGTCGCTTTCTAAGTGCTTCTCGGTCCTTCACTAATGCCAAACGGGGTTGTCAGTCCTGACACTAGTAGGAGCTTGCTAGCGAGAATACAATCTACCAGAAGGAGATTCTGCAAGCGCACAGAACTATCGTAGTAGCACTTCGCCTGGGAGTACCAGGTGTCAATTTATTTGATCCCAAGGGAAGGCTAGGGTGGTGTATGAGTTGAGTCAAGGAGGGGATGAGAGTCGAAGAAAAGAGAAAAGGGAAAAGGGGAGAAGAGAGGCTAGAAAGAATATATGGATGGCTAGGTAAGGATAAACTGGATGGCTAAGGTAAGGTGGAATGGATAGGTAGATAGAGGGTAACTAAGAATAACTAACTAACTACTAACTACTAATAACTAATCCTAGATAACTACAAAGCAAGATAACTACGAAGCGAGATAGTTACGAAGCAAGGCAGGCAAAAGACAATAAAGCAACTAAGTTGAGTATAGTTTTATTCCTATCTTGTCAAGTATCGAGGCGTACTAGCCTTTACCACTTACTTAGGTTGCACGCTAGCACAACGAGCCTTACTGTTAAACTGGGCCAACTACGTGGTGGAATTCAAGGTGCACAGGGCTGTCACCACCTGCTTGCTACCACAGCTATCCAGGGGTCCAGTCGTATCTGAAGGTAAGTCTATAACTAAGCACCACGCTTAACTATATTCTAAGTATCTCTACCCTAGCTTTGAATAGAGACACCCTTGCGGACGTCAGAGCAAACACTTGACTTAATAAGATAAACACTAAACTAACTAAGCAACCTATTGGCAAAGATCAAACACTAAGCTCACTAGAGATTAACTACTATGGCTAAGTGAATTGATCTGTAGGATAGCTAGGCACTCAAGCAATCAATCAAGTATACCACTCAATACTAATAAGTAGAATAAAGTAATACTTGAAATGATGAACTAGAATATAGTAAGTGCTTGAGTAACAAGAGCATAACCTGAACTGGAGATGAAGGAAGACTCTTCCCAGCTCCAAGACCGATCACTCACACGCCTCTACTCTTGAGCTAAGCCTTGAGCAGCGCTACCGCGAGGGCGAAGATGCCTTGCTCTACTAGCTACCTACTTGCCTAAGCTCTCTAAGCTTCTAACCTAACTCTCACTTGCTTCTCTTGCTTTGCTTCTCTTGGAAGTGTGATGGTGTAAGGTGTGTGAGATGGTACCAATGAAGAGGTGCCTCCAGGGGGGTATTTATAGCCTTGAGGAGTGAGGGGGGTACTTATAGGGGGCAGCCCACCGACCTAGGGTTAGGTCAAGTGGCGGGCGCCACTCCCTACTGGCGGCCGCTAGTGCCCTGGCAGTTGGATGCACCGGCATTGAGCCAACGGTATCCAGGAGGTTGTCCGAGGTGGTTTGGAGTTCGGCTGCATGTCCTAGCAACCGCCATTTAGCCTTGATCCGTGCCACTCTCTCCTGAGCCATCCGATCCAACCGACCTAGTGACCAATGGCCAGGAATTGGCCTTGGGGAGGTCACACGGATCGGTGACGTGGCAGGGGGGCCAACCCAAGTGGCGGGCGCCACTTAGAGGTGGCGGGCGCCACCCCCCTTGGGCCCATTTGGGCCCTGGTGAGTGGGCTTGGCTCCTGGTGGGTCCAAATGTCCAAATTTGGTTCAAATCCTGCATTCAAATAAAATTCTATGGACATGTGGAATTCGGTTAGTTTGAAACCTATTTGACTACATTTCATGCCTTTTCGGTGGATTTTAGGGTCAAATGTTGACGGTAAAACAGGTGGTTAAGGACCGTCAACACCGCTCCCCACCATCCAGTGACTCAGGTCATCACCAAGCGCCCTGGAGAGCTTTTGCACATGGACCTTGTTGGTCCAGCTCGGGTGAGCTCGGTTCGGGGAAGTGGTATGTGCTTCTTGTTGTTGATGACTTTTCGAGATATTCGTGGGTCTTCTTTTTAGCTGAGAAGACCGAGACTTTCTCCTTTGCTCGCAATCTGATTTTACATCCTCAGAATGAGTTCCCTCTGAACTCAATGCGAGCAATTCGGTGTGATAATGGTTCCGAATTCAAGAATTCGGATTTTGAGAAGTTTTGTAACTCTTTGGGTTTAGAGCATCAGTTTTCTTCCCCCTACACACCGCCACAGAATGGTGTTGTAGAGAGGAAGAATCGGACCCTTGTAGAGATGGCCAGGACGATGCTCGATGAGCATAGGACTCCTAGGCGATATTGGGCCGAAGCTATGAGCACTGCATGCTACATTTCCAATCACATTTTTCTCCGAGCTTTCTTGAAAAAGACTTCTTATGAGTTGCGTTTTGGAAAACTGCCCAGGGTAAGTTATTTTTGAGTTTTTGGTTGCCATTGTTTTAAACTCAAAAAGGGCAACTTGGACAAGTTTGAGTCTCGTTCTTCTGACGGTGTATTTTTGGGTTATGGCACTCATACTCGCGCATATTGTGTACTTAACCTTGATACTAACCGAGTCATGGAGACATCCGATGTCACCTTCGACGAGACCATGGTTTGTCCTTCTTCTCGTTTTGAGCGTGCAGGTGATCATGAGGTTGGTGAGCCTCTTTTTGATGACGAGGATTAGGGTGTTGAAGGTATAGATGATCCAGCACCCCCTCCACCTGCTTTGCCGCAAGGAGCGGCTTCTACTATGACTCACGGCCCCGACACCTCTTCCTCATGGGGGCCGTGGGATCCGCCACCTCGAGCGGTACCTTTTGTACCCGAGGGGGCACCAGCTGCTGTTGAGGGGGAGGCTACATCTGCTCGGGAGGCGCCATGACACATCCAGCGTCAACACCCCCCTTAGCAGATGATCGGCAGCATCGGCGAACGCATCACTCGGTCAAGGTCACAACAAATCTCTCACTTTGCTCATTCTGCATTTGTTGCTAATTTTGAACCCCGAGATGTTGGACATGCTTTATCTGATCCGGATTGGGTCAATGCCATGCATGAGGAGTTGGAAAATTTTGAAAGAAATCGGGTTTGGGTTTTGGTTCCTCTTCCTCCTGATTGTCATCCTATTGGGACAAAATGGGTTTTCAAAAACAAACAAGGAGAGGATGGCCATGTTGTGAGAAACAAGGCCAGACTAGTTGCCCAGGGGTATAGTCAGAAGGAGGGGATAGACTATGAGGAGACTTTTGCTCCTGTAGCTCGTTTGGAGGCAATTAGGATACTCTTGGCTTTTGCTGCATCCAAAGGTTTCAAACTTTTTCAAATGGATGTCAAGAGTGCCTTCTTAAACGGCTACATAGAAGAGGAGGTTTATGTGAGACAACCCCCCGGTTTTGAAAATCCCATGTTTCCAAACCATGTTTTTAAACTTCACAAAGCTTTGTATGGTTTGAAACAAGGCCCTAGAGCCTGGTATGATAGGTTGAAAACCTTTTTGCTTGCTAAGGGTTTTAAAATGGGATGTGTAGATAAAACGCTTTTTCTCCTCAAGCAAGGCACTGACTCACTCTTGGTCCAGATTTACGTGGATGATTTCATTTTCGGTGGTTCTTCTCACGCTTTGGTTGCCAAGTTTGCAGACACTATGAGCAGGGAGTTTGAGATGAGCATGATGGGCGAGTTGACGTTTTTCCTCGGGTTGCAAATCAAGCAATCCCGAGAAGGGACGTTCATGCACCAGGGCAAGTACACCAAGGACATCCTGAAGAAGTTCGACATGGATGAGGCCAAGCCTCTTCCAACACCCATGCCGACCACTGCGGCCCTGGATGCGGATGTGGATGGAGAAGTTGTGGACCAGAAGGTGTACCGGAGTATGATCGGGTCGCTGCTATACCTGACGGCGACACGCCCGGACATCCAGTTTGCGGTGTGTCTGTGCGCGCGATATCAGTCGTCGCCACGCACTTCTCACCGTCACGCGGTTAAGCGCATAATGAGGTACTTATCCTTCACTCCAGAATTTGGGATTTGGTATTCTGCTTCCTCCACCCTCTCGCTTTGCGGTTATTCCGATGTTGATTTTGCTGGTTGCCGTATTGATCGCAAGTCCACTTCTGGGACTTGCCAGTTTATTGGTTCTTCTCTTGTATCGCGGTCTTCTCGCAAGCAGTCTAGTGTCGCCCAGTCTACCACGGAGGCTGAGTATGTTGCTGCGGCTAGCTGCTGTTCCCAGTTACTCTGGATGATGGCCACTTTGCGTGATTTTGGTCTGAGCTTTTCTCGTGTTCCCTTGCTTTGTGACAGCACGAGTGCTATTAGCGTTGCTAAGAATCCCGTGCTGCGCTCGAAGACCAAACACATTGATGTGCACTTTCATTTTTTGCGAGACCACTATGAGAAGGGTGATATCGACCTTCGCCATGTCGATACTCATCATCAGTTGGCTGATATTTTCACCAAGCCTTTGGACCAATCAACTTTTGCTCGGTTGAGAAGTGAGCTTGGTGTGTGTTTCCCCTTTTAGATGGGGGAAACATTTTGGATTTTGTATCATAAACTGACTTTTCGTTTCTCTGTTCCTTCAATTGATTTTGAGTTTTGCATCTTTTCTGCATTTCATTTTGCATACGCTTCTACATTCTGAGCTTCATGGATATATTTGTTAGAATGTAATTATGCTCTGTGTAGTGTATGCTCCGATGCTTTATGTTGATGCTTGTAGCTTATGCTCCTTCTGATCACTACTACATGTTATGAGCTGAGCTAATTTTGAATGGTGAACCTGCTTAACAAACATAAAACTTGAAAATGTTCACCATCGAGATGTGCAACTAGCGTGTGTAGAATATGTTGAAATCACACTCGTGCTTTTCATATATGCTAGGTTGCTATGTCTCTAGTTCTGAGTCTATCACTTGCTTGGTCTGTTCATATACTGTCTTAAATTGAACCAAGTTAAGTGAATCAGAAAGATCGAGATGGGATTGCTTGTCAACACATCACAGTTTCGAGACTGTTTCTCATGCACTTTGAGTTAACTTGAGCTGTGTAGTGTATGACCGAAACTGTTGCTTAAGCTCTGATTGCTTCTGCATAGGCTTCGCACAGTTGAGAAGTTAGGCAAGACAAGCTTTCAACCTCTCGCACTCACATGCTGAAATTTAAACTTGTGTAATTTAACCGCTGCACTCCGATAAAATCTGGATACACAAGTCTATGTTTCATTCTATAGCATGATGATTGAAACTTTGCTAGGGGTAGTTCACCTGGTATACATGTTTAGCACTTATTTGACTTCTATCTATACTTGTCTAGTGCTATTTTGATGGTGACTCCTTTTTGGCTAAAATTGCTCACTTTGCTCATATGTTCATATTTCATAATTGGTGATCAGTTTGAGTCTTTGCTAGCATGTGTGCTTCAGTTGCGTCCTTGGACATATACTGTGTAGAGCATCTTTGCATGCTCTTGACTATATTCCTGAAGCTGCTAACTTGCATTGTGACTCATATGCATTTTGGAAGGGGGAGAACTTCTCTTGTTGGCACTTTTGATGGTGCATTTTCTGAGGGGGAGAAAATTGCTTTCGGTTCCTTTTGCTTGATGGTGCATTTCTGAGGGGGAGAAAATTTCTTTTGGTTCCTTTGCTTGATGGTGCATTTTCAACTAAGGGGGAGAATTTGCAAATCATATGCTTCCTGAGTCTAATAAGGGGGAGTGTTTAGTTGTGTGCACTATTCGAGGGGGAGTTGACGTAAGGTTTTGGTTTCGAGCTTTCTCTGCTAGTTGTGTTGAGCCTCTGTGCCTCTGTCTTGAGGAACTAGCATTTGCTTTGATTTTCCAATTGGTGTCGAGTTTTCCTGCTAGCGGTGTTGAGCCTGTTCTACCTCTTCTTGAGGGATAGCTTTGTTTTGCTTGATATTCAGTTGATTTTCCAATTGGTGTTGAGTTTTGCTACTAGCAGTGTTGAGCCTGTTCTACCTCTTCTTGAGGGCTAGCTTTGCTTTGCTTGGTCGCGTCGAGCCGTTGCCCATGTCTTTGGGGAACAAGTTGTCTTGCTCTTTCCACTTGACCTTCTTCGGCTTTGCTATGCTTTTGGGTCAATTGGTCGAGTTCTTTCTTCCTTCTTCCTTCCTTCTTCTATTCATTATGATTTGTGTTGATAGTTGACAATGCACTCATCAAGGGGACATTGCGGATACATGGGTGTATGCCGAGTCTCTGAGTGATGAGTGATTGTCAACTGGGATAATGTGCATGTTCTTTGGCTTGTGTTGTGCAGGTGTCGAGCACGGATACAGTGATCAGAGGCAAGGTGAAGGTCAAGTAGAGACGTGCCGTGCCGAGGGACCGAGAGTGGCGAAGGGCGGAGTTGGTCTAGAATAACCCTAGGGTTTAGCTGGTTCGCTCTGTAATTAGAGAGGGGTAGAGTAGGAATTAGAATTGGGATAAGTATAGGAAGACAAACTCCTCCCATCTGATCTCAGCCATTTGCTCTTTGCCTTCTAGGTTTTCCTGCTCTCCCCATCCCCTGCTGTAGCAAACTGAGATCCACAGAGAAGAGAACAATACCTCTGTGTCCGTGAGATTTTGAGGAAGTGAGACCGTAATCTCACTATTGTAGCGTGTGGTAGCCACACGGTTGCAAATTCGTGGTTGTGATTCGCGTTTTGTTCTTGCTCTTCGAGGGTTACTTTTCTCCACGTTTTTCCCGTCGATCGATCTTTTTGTTCGGTATGTCTTTTGAAAATCGGTTTGAACCAAGATGTTCTAGATCGTGAGGCATGTTGGTAGTTCTTAGCTTCACTAAAGATAGTGCTAGGCAACTATCCCCGGTAACGGCCCAGGAATGCTTGTTGGCACTTGCTAACGTTGTTACTAGGAGTAGACTATGGAATCTATTCCAGGCAACGACGCCAAAAATGCTTGTTGGTAGTTCTTAGCTTCACTAAAGATAGAGCTAGGCAACTATCCCCTGCGGATACATGGGTGTATGCCGAGTCTCTGAGTGATGAGTGATTGTCAACTGGGATAATGCGCATGTTCTTTGGCTTGTGTTGTGCAGGTGTCGAGCACAGATACAGTGATCAGAGGCAAGGTGAAGGTCAAGTAGAGACGTGCCATGCCGAGGGACCGAGAGTGGCGAAGGGTGAACGTGAGGCTTGGACTGAGGGACCGGTGGCCCGAGGATCAGCTGTGGTGGCTGACAGCCTGGGACAGCGACGAGCGGAGACTTGCGGGCATGGTGTTGCTCAGGTCGAGGACCTAGGGACACGTGTCAGTGGACGGGGTGCACGGGTGGTGCATCCCCTCTACAGCTTTGGTTTGGTGGTAGAGCCAGAGAAAAAACCGTCGGGTGGACGGTTTCCAGGTTTGGGCCTCAAAACCTGGGTGCTGCGGGTTTGCTGAGTTTGGGCCACAAAACTCAGGCTACAGTGGGCTAGTTTCCCGGTTTGGGCCTCAAAACCGGGGGTTGGCTGTGAAGGCTGGTTTCCCGGTTTGGGCCACAAAACCGGGGGTGCGACGTCGGGGAAAAGGACGGCGGAGCGGTGGCGACACGTGGCAGCAATCGGTGAGGTTGCATCGAGGCAACGCTACCAGTTGTGCGGGCGTGGCCGTCGGATCCACCTACCATCGAGTTGGTCCAGAATAACCTTAGGGTTTAGCTGGTTCGCTCTGTAAGTAGTTAGGGGTAGAGTGGGAATTAGGAATAGTTAGAATTAGGATAAATAGGGGGAGACACCCACCTCCCCATTTATCTCAGTCATTTGCTCTTTGCTTCTAGGGTTTCCTGCTCTCCCAATCCTCCGCTGTAGCTAGCTGAGATCCGCAGAGAACCATACCTCTGTGTACTGGAGATTTTGAGAAAGTGAGGCTGTAACCTCACTGTTGTAGCGTGTGCTAGCCACACGGTTGCAGATCGATGACTTGATTCGCGTTTTGTTCGTGTTCTTCGCGTTCTTCGTTTCTCCGCGATTTTCCCGTCACTCGATTTCCCTCTCTACCGCGTCTTTGCGAAATCCATTTGAATCAACTTGTTCTTTATAGTGAGGAGGTCATTTCGACCAAAGGAATTCATCTAACTCCTCACGAACAAGTAGAACGGGTTGATTTCGTTTTCATGGCGCTTTTTTGATTCATTCTCCTCCCCTTTTGATTTCTCGGTATTGAGTTGATTTGAGCGGATGATTTCTTGGGGATAGTCTCCTAACTACCTCGTGATCATCTTCTCCATGTTTGGGAACGTGGGATTGAGTTTTGATTCGGATTTGAGAGGATTCATGAGAGGGGCGATCAAATCGCCCCTTCTGTTCATCCGCGGACAGTCTGCCACCAGGGGTGCGGACAGTCCAGGGGTCGGGCTCCAGCCTGTTCAGTGGCTGCGCGGCTCAGGCGTTGTGGTCCGAAGTTACCTGCGGACAGTCCGTCGGTCTAACTCGCGGACAGTCCGGGAGCCGACCAGGCGACTTTCAGCAACGTTGCTGTTTGGTCCATTCGGCCGGCGGACAGTCCGCCACCAAGTCATGGACAGTCCGCAGTAGGGGCGGACAGTCCGGGACCTCAGGTCCGGACAGTCCGGGAATCGCCTGAAGCTTCCGGTTTTGTGCGTTTGCTCTCTCGGCTTCCTCGCTTGGTTTTCAGACTTCTCGTTTGGCCTTGTAGTTGACCAAGGAACCTCTCTAGGTATCTTTGCTACTTGTTAGCATCGGTATTTGGGGATTACTCGACGTAGTCGTCTATCTACATTCGAGACTTGGTTTTTGAGGGTCGAACTTGTTCTGGTGCTTTTGCCGATTGGTTTGCTATCACTTTGTGGTGCCTCGCTGTGATCCTAGGGATCATCCACCATTTTCCAAGGGTCGTGGGCATCACGGTTTCGATCGAAGCTTTCGGGGGTTGATTTTGGGGACAATAGGCCAAAGTTTCGAGAGAAATTTTTTTGCTCCCATTAACCCCGCCTCTGGTTGCCTTGCTAGTACTTTCTCGGACCTTCATCCCCGGTAATGGCCCAGAAATGCTTGTTGGCACTTGCTAATGTCGTTACTAGGGGTAGACTATGGAGTCTATCCCCGGCAATGGCGTCAGAAATGCTTGAAGCAAGACCGGTCACTATACCTAAAGGAGTGGAGCCAAAGCAGCTATCTACTAATGCCAAGCGGGGTTGTCAATCCTGACACTAGTAGGAGATAGCTAGAGAGATTGAAATCTACCAGGAGGAGATTCTGCAAGCGCACAGAACTATCGTAGTAGCACTTCGCCTGGGAGTACCAGGTGTCAATTTATTTGATCCCAAGGGAAGGCTAGGGTGGTGTATGAGTCGAGTCAAGGATGGGATGAGAGTCGAAGAAAAGAGAAAAGGGAAAAGGAGGGATGGAAAGCTACAAAGAATATATGGGTGGATAGGTAAGGATGATATGGATGGCTAAGATAAGGTGGATGGATAGGTTGATAAGGGGTAACTAAAGGTAACTAAAGATAACTAACTAATAACTACTTCTAGAAAACCACAGAGCAAGATAACTACGAAGCAAGATAGTTACGAAGCAAGGTAGGCAAAAGTCAATAAAGCAACTAAGTTGAGTAAAGTTTTATTCCTATCTTGTCAAGAATCGAGGCGTACTAGCCTTTACCACTTACTTAGGTTGAACGCTAGCACAACGAGCCTTACTGTTAAACTGGGCCAACTATGTGGTGGAATTCAAGGCGCACAGGGCTGTCACCACCTGCTTGCTACCACAGCTATCCGGGGTCCAGCCGTATCTGAAGGTAAGTCTATAACTAAGCACCACGCTTCACTATATTCTAACTATCTCTACCCTAGCTTTGAATAGAGACACCCTTGCGGACGTCAGAGCAAATACATGACTTAATAAGATAAACACTAAACTAACTAAGCAACCTATTAGCAAAGATCAATCACTAAGCACACTAGAGATTAACTACTATGGCTAAGTGAATTGAACTGTAGGATAGCTAGGTCACACTCAAGGTACATGATAAAGTAATACTGAAAGTAATACTGAAAGTAATGCATAAAGTAATACTGAGATAAAGGTAAATGTACCTGAGATACAAGAGAGCAAACCAGACCAGAGACGCGAGAAAGAAATCAACCGACCTCCGATGCCAGTCGCTCGCACCCGCTTCTCCCTTAGCAAGCTCTACGCTAATTCTGCCAAGGACTTAGTCTAAGCTGTGCTAAACTAAAAGCCGCGCTGTAGCGAGGGCACTAGAGCTATACTCTCTCTACTAGCTAACCTACATGCCTAAGCTCTCTGAGCTTCTAACTTGCTTGCCTCTACTTGCTTGCTTTCTTGCTTATGGGATATTGGTTATGAATGAAGTGATGCCTCAGGGTGGTATTTATAGTCTTTAGGAGTGAGGGGGTTACTTATAGGGGGCAGCCAACCGACCTAGGGTTAGGTCAGGTGGCGGGCGCCACTCCCTACTGGCGGCCGCCAGTCCCCTGGCCGTTGGATGCTTCGTTGTTGATCCTACGGCCTCCAGGTGGTTGTCCAAGGCGGGTGGTTGGAGGTCGTTGCATGTCCTAGCAACCGCCATTCAGCCTTGATCCACGCCACTTCATCCTGAGCCATCCGATGCCACTGACCTAGTGACCAAGGGCCAAGATTTGGCCTTGGGGAGGTCACACGGATCGTTGACATGGCAGGGAGTGGAACTTGGGCCAACCCAAGTGGCGGACGCCACTTAGAGGTGGCGTGCGCCACCTAGGGGTGGCGGGCGCCATCCCCCTTAGACCCATTTGGGCCCTGCTGAGTGTGCTTGGCCTCTGGTGGGTCCATATGTCCAAATTCGGTTCAAATCCTGCATTCAAATAAAATTCTATGGACATGTGGAATTTGGTTAGTTTGAAACCTATTTGACTACATTTCATGCCTTTTTGGTAGACTTTAGGGTCAAATGTTGATGGTAAAACAGGTGTTTAAGGACCATCAACAAGCTCCCCCAAGCTAACCTGTTGCTCGTCCTCGAGCAACAATGCGGTTTAAGCATTGAACATGAAATGGATAGCAACTTAAGATGTCTGCAAGTGCATATTGTATAGTGAGAAATAACTTAGCATATATCATTAATCATAGCAATGTGGGGCTTATAGCTTTTCACTTCAAACATGCAAGAGTGAAATAAAGCAGTAGATAGGAAACTTTTATCTTGCTTAGGTTTGACTAGGATTTTGTCTGGAGGTTTTTCAAGGTTTTTAAAAGATAACTACTTGCTTAAGTCCTCCAAGATTCACTCAATCACTCAATGGGTTTAAATCCTCACTTAGGCCAAAATGTAGCCTCTCCTATTTCTAAAGAATGATATGTGGAGTTATAGGTAGGCTAAGAACCATGAGCAAATTGCCTGATGTTTATTGCTAAGCTAGACACTCAGATCATAAGGAGCAGCAAATCATAAAAATTGATCAAGATGTGCATGTGTGGTTATGTGGAAGTGTATAGAGAGATATTTCATAATCCTTCCTAGTTAATTTCTAGGGTCTAGAGCTAATGATAATTCTCTCTCTCTCTCTCTTTTTGGGATACATAGTGAGTAGACAAAAGATGTGTCCTCACATTTTCTTAGGACATAGTCGTTTCTTGAGCTACTTCGCTCATTTTTCTCTCTCTCTCTCTTTTAGCTCTAGATTCCCCAGCTTATCTATAGGAAAGTATTTTTGAAATGAGTAGGGAAAGTGAGAGAAATGCTTATTCCCAGTGTAGGAATAGCATAAGGCTAGCAATGAGATGTTTGGCAGGGTATTGCATATCTCCAGTGTAGAGAATAAGCAATTTATTTGTTGGTTGCTAACCTCCAAAGTGGAGAGTAGGCAATTTATGGTGGGTGTGTGTGAATCTTGATTCAAAAGATATGATGAGCTTCTCTACTAAGATCTATGAGGTCTAACAAAGCTCACACAAAACAAACCTCTTTGTGGTTTTGACTAATGATCTCTACTAAGATCTATGAGGTCTAACAAAGCTTAACACAAACAAAGCTCTTTGTGGTTTTGACTAATGACTAACAAATATTTTGGCTGGTGGTGGGATGGGATAAAATCTAGGAGGAACTTTTAGCAAGGTTTCATAATTTTTAAAAGAAATGCTCTAGATTAGGTCCTAATTTCACCTTAGCAAGTTTAAAGAATTACTCCATTTCTTACCAACTTTACTCACTAAGCATGATTTCAGTTTAAGCATGTGCAACCCACAAAAGCTACAACTTAGATAAGACTAGTCATTCAAACCATAACAATAGCATTTGCATGATATTTCAAATCTTATTCAGGTTTCAACTTGTTTAAGCAAATTTTATCAATTTTATTCATGGAGTGGTTATTTAGGCAAGCATGTGACATTCTAAAGATATAGAATTTAAGAACTGAATGTAAAGTGTAGGCTTGAGACATACCTTGTCGGAGTGGGAGTCTCCCCCAAGCTAGCTTCTTGCTTGGTGAAAGATCTTCTTCTTCTCAGTCGGAGCTCTTGTTCTCATTTTATTAAAAGAGAAACTATCTAATGTTGTGAAAAGGGAAACTATCATATTATGATATTTTATTGTTCTAACTAAGTTAACATATACCTATGCATATAACTAATGATAACAAATTTTTTTTATTATTTTGTAGTTCCATGCATGACATATGTTATTTATTCAAAAAAGGGAAAATTGAAGGGAAAAATTAAAAGTAAAACCATACCTTAGGTCCATGGAGTTTCATCCTTATCGGGTGGATCTTCTTCCTTGGGCACTTCTTCTCTTAGTACTCCATCAGGTTCTTCTTCTTTTGGCACCTCTCCTTTGTTATGTGAATCACACAACTTAGGAGGAGGTGGTTCTCTCCTTCTGCTCCACCCTGTTCTTGGGCGCCTCTTCTTGGTACGAACGGGTTCTGCTTCCTGCATGTTAGCGGCATATGCGGGACCGCGGGAAAAAGAGAATATTTCCTTCCTCCCTCCTAATGTCATTTGAATTTTACCACTTCCCACATATATGCAGGCATCAATAGTGTTCAAGAAGGGTCTACCTAAGATTAGAGGCACATCTTTCCTATTTCCCATATCTAGTATTATGAAATCAGCAGGAACATAGGAACCTCTAATATGAACAGGTAAAACTTTAACTATTCCTTCTACATAGCAAGTGGATTGATCAGCTAGCACAACATAGGCAGATGTGGATGACATGGGTGGAAAGAATGAGTTTCATAGAAATATTAGATAAAATGTTCACACTCGATCATAAATCACACATGGCATTTTTAAAGACTTCACCAAAGATTGAGCATCTAATTATGGGACTACCAGGATCACCCTTTTTAACAGTCATGGTTTGATCTTCATAATAATTAAAATATTTTATTTCAACCATATTTGCAGTTTCCATGTCAGGTTTAGCAGGAATTTTGCCAGTTTCAAAAGATGGTATGATAGCAGCAGGAGTTGAGCTAATTGGGTTTCTAACATCTTATTAAAGCTTAATTGATTTTTAGAGCAGATGAGAAATCTTCCAATTTAGCATTTATATTCTCAAGAATTTTATCATTCGCCATTAATCTCTCTTTCAAGAAATCAGTAGTTTTACCTTGTGAGTAAACTAAATTCTTCAAGAATGAGAAATTATCAGAATTATAAAAATTAGAGCGAGGGAATGGATTGTTACCTTGAGAATTTGCAAGCTGATTCCATCCTTGATTCTATTGACGAAAACCGTTGTTGTTGTTGATGAAGTTCAAATCTTCACGTAGCTCGGGGCAATGACTCCCAGAATGTCCGGTTTCTCCACAGACTTCACAAGTCATGTAGGATTCCAGAGATTGGAAACTCTCTTGTTGGTTCATCTTTCACAGCTGTCCAGCTTCTTTCCCAGCAGGTCCATCTTGGCCACGATCATGTCGGCTTCCTTAAGGGAATGCATACCTCGCTTACGGGGCTGCAGTCTTTCGTCATTCATCCTTGGTTCGACACCATCTTCTCTATGAGAGCCTTAGCATCTGCAACATTCAGAGAAAAGAATGCCACCCGGCGGCGGCATCCAAATGGCTTCTAGAGAGTGGGGTTAGGACACGGTAGAAGTTCTGGATCAATAGCCAGTCCTCCATACCATGGTGCGGACAAGCAGCGACATACTCTTGCAACCTCTCCCAAGCCACGGGAATAGATTCCTCGGCTTGTTCTGTAAAGCTAGAGATTTTGTTGCGAAGAGCATTCGTCTTGCCTGTCGGAAAGAATTTGGCGAGAAAAGCATTGGAACAATTGTCCCATGTGTCTACAGCATTGCGACTGGTATAGAACCATTGCTTCGCTTTTCCTAGCAAAGAGAAAGGAAAGAGACGAAGACGGATGGCTTCTTGGGTTATCCCCTTAATGGTGGTGGTAATGCCGCAACTCCAGAGAATTGTTGGAGGTGAGCATTGGCATCCTCATGAGCCTTGCCACAGAACGGCTAGCTTGGACCATCGTGATCAGAGCCGGTTTCAACTCAAAATTGAGGTTGGCATCGATCACGTCTGGTCCTATCGCTACATTAGCGGCAGAAGGAGCAGAAAACTCACGAATGGTCTTATTGGCCATCGTGAAGATAGAACGAGATAGAAAGAAAGAAGAGTTGAAGAAGATGAAGGAAAAAGATAAGCAGGACTAAGGAAAGAAAGAATGGGGTAAGATGGGATTCGCTAAGCGGGAGCTAAAGTGAAGATAAATTCGACACGGACTCAACCGATACACCGATTGCCTTCCCCGGCAACGGCGCCAGAAATGCTTGTTGGTAGTTCTTAGCTTCACTAAAGATAGTGCTAGGCAACTATCCCCGGTAACGGCCCAGGAATGCTTGTTGGCACTTGCTAACGTTGTTACTAGGAGTAGACTATGGAATCTATTCCAGGCAACGGCGCCAGAAATGCTTGTTGGTAGTTCTTAGCTTCACTAAAGATACAGCTAGGCAACTATGCCCGGTAACGGCCCAGAAATGCTTGTTGGCACTTGCTAATGTCGTTACTAGGGGTAGACTATAAAGTCTATCCCCGGCAACGGCGTCATAAATGCTTGAAGCAAGACCGGTCACTATTCCTAAAGGAGTGGACCTAAAGCAACTATCTACTAATGCCAAGCGGGGTTGTGAATCCCGACACTAGTAGGAGATAGCTAGAGAGATTGCAATCTACCAGGAGGAGATTCTGCAAGCGCACATAACTATCGTAGTAGCACTTCACCTGGGAGTACCAGGTGTCGATTTATTTGATCCCAAGGGAAGGCTAGGGTGGTGTATGAGTCGAGTCAAGGATGGGATGAGAGTCGAAGAAAAGAGAAAAGGGAAAAGGGGGGATGGAAAGCTAGAAAGAATATATGGGTGGATAGGCAAGGATGATATGGATGGCTAAGGTAAGGTGGATGGATAGGTAGATAAGGGGTAACTAAAGGTAACTAAAGATAACTAACTATTAACTACTCCTAGATAACCACAGAGCAAGATAACTACGAAGCAAGATAGTTAAGAAGCAAGGTAGGCAAAAGTCAATAAAGCAACTAAGTTGAGTAAAGTTTTATTCCTATCTTGTCAAGAATCGAGGCGTACTAGCCTTTACCACTTACTTAGGTTGAACGCTAGCACAACGAGCCTTACTGTTAAACTGGGCCAACTACGTGGTGGAATTCAAGGCGCATAGGGCTGTCACCAGCTGCTTGCTACCACAGCTATCCGAAGGTCCAGCCATATCTGAAGGTAAGTCTATAACTAACCACGCACCACGCTTAACTATATTCTAACTATCTCTACCCTAGCTTTGAATAGAGACACACTGTGGACGTCAGAGCAAATACTTGACTTAATAAGATAAACACTAAACTAACTAAGCAACCTATTGGCAAAGATCAATCACTAAGCACACTAGAGATTAACTACTATGGCAAAGTGAATTGAACTGTAGGATAGCTAGGTCACACTCAAGGTACTTGATAAAGTAATACTGAAAGTAATACTGAAAGTAATGCTTAAAGTAATACTGAGATAAAGATAAATGTACCTGAGATACCAGAGAGCAAACAAGACCAGAGACACCAGGAAATCAATCGACCTCCGATGCCAGTCTCTCGCACCCGCTTCTCTCTTAGCAAGCTCTACGCTAATTCTGCCAAGGACTTAGGCTAAGCTGTGCTAAACTAAGAGCCGCGCTGTAGCGAGGGCACTAGAGCTATACTCTCTCTACTAGCTAACCTACTTGCCTAAGCTCTCTGAGCTTCTAACTTGCTTGCCTCTACTTGCCTTGCTTCTCTTGCTTGTGGGATATTGGTTATGAATGAAGTGATGCCTCAGGGGGGTATTTATAGTCTTGAGGAGTGAGGGGGGTACTTATAGGGGGCAGCCAACCGACTTAGGGTTAGGTCAGGTGGCGGGCGCCACCCCCTACTGGCGGCCACCAGTCCCCTGGCCGTTGGATGCTTCGTTGTTGATCCTACGGCCTCCAGGTGGTTGTCCAAGGCGGTTTGGAGGTCGGTTGCATGTCCTAGCAACCGCCATTCAGCCTTGATCCACACCACTTCATCCTGAGCCGTCCGATGCCACTGACCTAGTGACCAAGGGCCAAGATTTGGCCTTGGGGAGGTCACACAGATCGGTGACGTGGCAGGGAGTGGAACTTGGGCCAACCCAAGTGGCGGGCGCCACTTAGAGGTGGCGGGCGCCACCTAGGGGTGGCGGGCGCCACCCCCCTTAGGCCCATTTGGGCCCTGTTGAGTGGGCTTGGCCTCTGGTGTGTCCATATGTCCAAATTTGGTTCAAATCCTGCATTCAAATAAAATTCTATGGACATGTGGAATTTGGTTAGTTTGAAACCTATTTAACTACATTTCATGCCTTTTTGGTGGACTTTAGGGTCAAATGTTGATGGTAAAACAGGTGTTTAAGGACCATCAACAAGGCACTTCTTTCCACCGAAGGATTTCACCTCTAACCCCACGAGCTAGTAGATCGATCGATTTTCGTTTTGGGTCATGTTTTTCTCCCTTCCCCTGAATTTCTTTGATTCATCGATTTTGGGATAGGATCGAGCCATGATCTCTTAGAGATAGCTCACTATCCTCCTTGTGACTCTTTTCACCAAGTTTGATCCCTAGAGGATTTGTTTTGGGTCAGATCGAGTTGAATCGGTGAACGAACAGTGCAGTTTTGGGGTGACCGGACGCTGGCCACGGGTTGATCGGACGTTGACCCCATGCGTCCGGACATTGATTGCACAACGTGTTTTCTTCGTGACTTGACCGGACGCAGCTCCTATTAAGTGACCGGACTCGCTCCTTGGACTGTTCATCTATTTGAGTTCTTGTGACCGGACGCTAGGGTTTCGACCGAACGCACAGGGACAGTGAGTCCGGTCTCAAGCAGTAAGGTTCCATAATCGATTTTGTCTGACCGGACGCGTCTGGTGCTCACCGACCGGACGCTGGCCAGAGTCCGGCCAGTGCTGACTTGCGCTGTTTTGACCGCAGTTTGCTTGTTCGTTGTCGGTTTTGATTTCCGGCTTTTGCGTTGGGTTTCTAGGGTCGTGAAGTGTCTCGCTGTGCTTCTCGGAAGCATCCACCCTGCATCTAGGGTCATGGACACTTGCAAGCTCTAGGTTTGCTCTTGGGGTTGATTCTTGGGATAGAGGCTAACAAGTTTCTGAAAGGAAAATTTGAAGCTCCCATTCACCCCCCCTCTGGTCGCTTTCTGATTGCACTTTCGGTCCTTCAAGTTCAGGTTTTGATCTTGTAACTCAAGCACTTTACTATATTCTAGTTCATCATTTCAAGTATTACTTTATTCTACTTGCCAGTATTGAGTAGTATACTTGATTGATTGCTTGAGTACCTAGCTACTATCCTACATTTCAATTCACTTAGCCGTAGTAGTCAATCTCTAGTGTGCTTAGTGTTTGATCTTTGCCAATAGGTTGCTTAGTTAGTTTAGTGTTTATCTTATTAAGTCAAGTATTTGCTCTGACGTCCGCAAGGGTGTCTATATTCTAGGCTAGGATAGAGATAGTCAGAATATATTTAGGTGTGGTGCTTAGTTATAGACTTACCTTCAGATACGGCTAGACCCCCGGATAGCTGTGGTAGCAAGCCGGTGGTGACAGCCCTATGCGCCTTGAATTCCACCACGTAGTTGGTCTAGTTTAACAGTAAGGCTCGTTGTGCTAGCGTTCAACCTAAGTCAGTGGTAAAGGCTAGTACGCCTCGGTACTTGACAAGATAAGAATAAAACTATACTTAACTTGGTTGCTTATTTGGTATTTGCCTATCTTGCTTTGTAGTTATCTAGGAGTAGTTATTAGTTATTAGTTAGTTATATTAGTTATCCTTAGTTATCTTTTCCCCCTATCTACCTATCCATCCACCTTACCTTAACCATTCATTTCATCTTACCTATCCACTCATAAATTCTTTCTAGCCTTTCATCTCCTCTCTTCTCTTCTCTCCTTTTCCCTTTCCTATTCTTCGACTCTCATCCCCTCCTTGACTCGACTCATACACCACCCTAGCCTTCCTTTGGGATCAAATAAATCGACACCTGGTACTCCCAGGCGAAGTGCTACTACGATAGTTCTGTGCGCTTGCAGAATCTCCTCTAGGTAGATTGCAATCTCTCTAGCTAGCTCCTACTAGTGTAGGGATTGACAACTCCATTTGACATTAGTAGATAGCTGCTTTAGCTTCACTCCTTTAGGTATAGTGACTGGACTTGCTACAAGCATTTCTGGCACCGTTGCCAGGGATAGATTCCATAGTCTAACCCTAGTAACGACGTTAGCAAGTATCAATAAGCATTTCTGGGCCGTTACCGGGGATAGTTGCCTAGCTCTATCTTTAGTGAAGTTAAGAACTACCAACAGTCATATGCCTTGAGCACCTAGAATCCACCAACCAAATGTCCTCCAATCATTTTACCTACATCAGTAAAAAGACATAGGGTGAGCATACGGTCCAACACTAGGGTGAGTAAAATGGGAAGTGTACCAGTGTTGGGGCTGCTGCTCAAAAGAACGGTTAGTAGCAAAACCATTCCTAGCATGCCAACGGGGAAAGCGATCACCACGTATAGGAAAACAAGGTCCGCTAAGGGAAGAGCGTCCATCACGATACTCAAAACACGGTGGGTGGTAACGCTCAACAGCAATGCCACCGCCACGGGGTCCAAAACCTACAAAAGCAGGGCTCCGCCGGGCACGACCTCCTTGCGGCCTAGGACCTTGAGGCATTGGACCTCTAGGCCTAGCAGCTCTCCTCTGAACCTTCGGCACATGTACATCATGGAAAGGATGGTACATGTCCAAGTTGTTCATCTCCTTTGCACGGCGCTCCTCTCTCTTGCGCCGAAAGCAAAACTCCCTCAACTGTCCATCTCTCCCAAAGTGCTCACAGTGGTACCTCACCGCTCTCATAGGGGGTTGTTGGTACTCACGATAGTGGGTGTGGATCACTTGGCTCTTTTGAGGCATGAGCTCCTCATGGATTGGTGGCATAGTGTCTAGCTTGTTCCTCAGGTGATTGGGTTTTGGAGCCCATGTTTGCTTCTTGGGTGGAGCTCTTGGAGGTTCCACAAACACTCCATCCTTGGTGTTAGGTTTGAGAGGCTCTTTGGGTGGAATCTTGGTTAGTTTGGGAGTAGTGGTGGAGTTTGGCTTCTCACTCGGCTTAAGACCACTAAACTCTCCAACCTTCCCGAAAGAAGTAGCACACTCAACACCTTGAGCAAAACCAACACCAGGACCTCAAGCAGCACGTTTGAATTGGGCAATCATCATCCCAAGATGCGGCCCACCACAATACACCCATGACAAGATGGTCTGAAGGTATGTGTTTTCTTCCTCGGTTTGCATATTGTCACGCTTCACGTTTGCAATCTCCATCTCCAAACCCTCACACAAGGCACACCTAGACACACAAGTGCTACCCGAGCTGGCCTTCTCAAGAGACACAATGTTGGCATTCTTCTCTGCCAACTCGGATTGCAAGCCTGCACAAGACTTGCACGCACCCATCAACCCTGGTCTAGCCTTCAGCTCATCCATCTCTCCAACCAACGCAACATACTCCCCCCTCAAAGTGAGAAGGTCAGTCATGTGCTTGGAGCACATCTCGCACTCATCCTCCTCAGACACGACAATGGTGGACTTGATAGACTCAAGCTCTTTCACTGCGTTCTCCCACTTCCTCCTAAACTCCTTTCTCTCTCTAGCGGCAAGCCTAAGTAGTTTATCTTGACTACAGAGAGTAGCAGTAAGCTTGTCAACCTCAGTAGAGAGTTCGTCAGGAGTTTGAGATACCTGAGAGGTGTCGTCGTCGTTGTCGTCGTTCCGAGGGATCTCCTCTAGCTCGCCATTGACCTCATCGCCGAGAGCCATGGTGCAGAAGTGTAACACCTCTGGTGTTTAAGCCAACTAAAACCTGACATGTCATCATGAGCATGGAAAGCATTCATGTAGCAACACTAAAGATGCATTTACAAATTTCATGTAACATTGATCTCAAGTGCATCATATGCTTGTTTGAATTCTGTTTTGCTCATTGGATGTGTGGTGCTTATGGAATTGTAGTGGATGATTTCGAGTGAAGATAGACTTATAGTGTTATAGGGTTCATGAAATCACAAGTCCATATAGTAGCCCTATGATAAAGACAAAAAATCTAAGCTGAATCCGGGCATGGTCCTTAAAACAAAGTTGTAGATACTAATGAATGGAACAACTTTGGTATATTAAGTTAACAAAGATTCTGCACAGAATTTGAATTGAAACAAATTTGTTTAAACCCTAGAATCTACCCTTAAACTACAACTCTCAAACTATTGAGAATCTGACCTTGGTCCTTTAATCAAAGTTGTAGGAAATGGTAAATGTGACAACTTTCATGTTCACAGATTTTAATGTTCTTCAGGAAATTTCAAAGTAATTTGAGAATTCAGTTTGGGTCAAATTTGAATTCAAACCCTAATTCAAAATCTAGGCCGAATTGGCACATGGTTCTTTAAGAAAGTTTGTAGATCACGAAATTCTGAACAACTTTCGTTCTTACAGATTTTGCACTTTAGTTCAAAATTATGTCGCAAATTCAAAGGGGACAAAACTTCCTGTAGCTACAGTTCTTGGACCCTTGCATGGCCTCCACGGCGGCCGTCGAGTTCACAGCGACGTTCTGGCGTCGACATGCCGCCACCACACGCCAGCTCGCACAAGCGCATGCGCAATGCGTTGGCACACCGTCCGCACACCCCCTCGCCTATGAAAACCTCACCGTCGCCGCGCTCTACTCCTTTCCTCCTCCTCTGTTCTCGCCGGCAAGAGCAGGGAGCCCCGCCGATGAAATTCGTCGCCGTCGAGTTTCCTCCGCTGTCGCCAGCTTAACCACAGCTCCGCCATGACCTCGCCCACCTCCCCAACCCACTGAATCGCGCCTAGGTCCCCTGCATTGCCCGGCCGAGCCTCGTCTTCTCCAACTTCGGTGAAGTGCCGCCGCGGCCACGTTCGCCGTCGCGCGGTGGGTACGGAGCTTCTCGGTTCAATTCGTTTGTACCTTTCGCTTCGTCTTAACCCACTCCCTCACATCGGCTCGCTACCACGGTCTCTACCGCGCAGGGATCGCCGGAACGTCACCGCCAAGCTTCGGGCCGCCGCCATTTTCGCCACCACCGTCGACCTTCATCTCCTCGAGCACCTCCGACCTATCCGACGCGAGCACCAACCCTAGGTGAGGTCCCCGATGCTGATGCTCGCGTTCGTTTAGTCTCTACCGCTTTGGTTTGGCTGGAACGCCGGCGAGCCGACGGGTTCGGCGCGGCCGAGCCGCCATTGTCGCGGCCACCCTATCTCCGGTCGCCGATACACCTAACCAACCCCCCGTGTGTGTTCGCGTGGTGTTGTAGAGAGCGCGTAGGTAGTCTCGGTTGGGTCCCTGACCTCGCCGCGACGAGTTTGGCCGGCGGTCAGCGCCGCCGCGCGCGCGGTCAGCGCCGGCGCGCCCGCGCTGGCTGTGTGCTGAGTCGCCCTGACGGCTGGGCCCCGTCTGTCAGTGGCACAAGACTAGGGTTTTATAATTTCAGCGCATGTGAAGAGTGCAGCAACTTGTTATTTTTGCTATATTTTTGTTACTGCTCCTAAAATCATGAAAATTTTGTGTAGCCTCACTGACCTGTGAAGAAAATTATAAAAATATGAAACTGAAGGTTTGGATAAGTTTTGTTGGAATATTAAAATAGTTAAATAAATGGTTTAAGCACTTTAAATAATTTTTGTAGGCTGTTCCTGATGTCCAAAAATGTGAAACCAATTTTGTAGTACTTTGTAACACATAACATATCTACGATAAAATTTTGAGCCCCTTCATAAAAATAAATTTTTAAGCCTTTATAATCAAACTATGTAATTAAATAATAAATTAGATAAATGATAGCATGGCTCTATAATTTTTATTGATCTGTCAATGTCCATGGTTTACCGTGACATTGTTGTGTTGTTTGGAGCTGTTCACAAGGGTTGGACTAAGTAAAAATCTGTGGAGATTGCCATATTGGTGATTAACTAACATAGCATAATGCCTAATTAGTAATTTATGCTTATAATAAATTGATTACTGTATGGAAGAAATCAGAGATTAAAATGTTATATGTGTCATGTATAATCTTGATAGAACTCTACTGTGTAACCACAATATGGGTTGAGTACTTGATCATGTTTGATTATGCAATTGAAAAGAAACTTGCTCTTGTTATATTCCTGTCATTTCTGGATCAGTTCTGTTCGAAATATGATAACACCATGATCATTTGGTTTTCTGTCAAAATGTGAATAGCAACGTTGTAGTACTTTTGTATATCTAGTTGCTCCTAAAATTTCATAATTGTTGGATGTATATACTAGGAGTTATGTTCTGTTCAATCGGGGTATGCAGTGCTGTCCAGAAATCTGGACAGTTTGTGAAAACTGAACTGTTTGGGGTATTTAACATGTGAATCAGCTTTGGTGGATTATAAGAAAGTTGTAGAGGGTTTCATGTGCTTTCCAGAATCGTTTAGATCACGAATGTTGATATTTCTGAGCTCCAGATATGGTCTGTGCAACAGTAGTGTTTGAATCTGCTCAGAATCTGGACAGATTAACCAAATAAATTGTTTGGTCCATATGATTCTGGAATCAGCTTTTTGTGTATTATAGAAAGGTTGTAGAGAATTTGTTAAGCTTTCCATATTGTCCTGAATCACCTGAATAGCTGTTCGTAGCTCTAGTTATGGTTAAAACAATTTGGTACATGAAATCTGTTCGGGTTATCACTTATGCAAATCTTGTTCCAATTGTGATGTCGGTTTCAGAATTCAGTTTATGATATTGTTTGCTGCTGTACTATTCTACTTATAATTGTCCAGCATCATAAGCATTCATTCATATTCGCATCACATGCATCTTATATGTACTCGTTCGTTATAATGCGTTTAGAAACCGAGGTTAGCAAGGATCAGCCGGAGATTGCAGCACGGGAGGCACCAGTATTCTACGAAGTTGGATTTGATATCTGTGGGGACGAGCCAGAAGAGAAACCCCAAGGCAAGCCCCGGTGCATTTGCCCTACCTTGCAATTTTAATAATATACTTGTTGATAAAATCTGGTGCATTAAGTTTAGGAGTTGAATGTTACCTATTTGATGCATTGATTACCTTGATTACTCCTATCTTATCCTTGTCACTGGGTTATTTACAAATGCTTAGATTGCTTAGCCGTGCTCATTAGAGTAGGTTTTTGAAAAGAGATATGCTATTGTTGGGAACCCTTCCGTCGGTTTGGGATGGTATAATTAAAATGAGACCGGCGGGTAACTTGCACAGGAAATGGAGTCCTAGTGTAGTGTTTCCATCTGTGTCACCTAGGGCCCATCCGCTGTTGGCCCGTTGGATCGAGAACTATTTGTTAGTACTGGTCACATGCTACGGTAAGCCCTAATGTGGCTATGCCCTTACTGGAACGGCGCACCCGCGCACTGGGAGTGGAGAGATGGCGGGAGTAGCATGTACCCACCCTGCTCGGTCCCCTGTTGGACGGACTCAGCAAGGCCGTTGTAGGGCGGTGGTGTACTGTACCCCCGGGTGGCGCGGCTCCGGTCCGGTTTGAGCGGATCCACGGGACGGTTGATATATGCAAGTTCGGTCTTGCATATGTCGTGTCATAAGGAAGCCCCAGCTGGGTAGATCAAGCGGTTCGAATCATCGTTTGCTCCACGAGAAAAGGAGACTCGTCCTCGCACCCTCATCGTAGTTTAATGATGAAACAATGGAGGATTAATGGGTTGATTATGAGATGTACATTTAATTACTTAGCTAATATTAGAAATATGGAAGGACACAACTACTTAGTAGTAGGAGCTTTTATGCAAAGGAAAACTTTTGGATTTTTGCTAAAGCCTTACCTTGACTTCCCCTCAGCCTGCATTCTTGAGTCTTCTCCCCAATTTATTAGTCGGGTAAGTCTTGTTGAGTACTCCTGTACTCAGGGTTCTATGACCCCATGTTGCAGGTGAGACCGCCGAACAGATGTGCTTCGGGCCGTGTTGTATGACTATCTTTCCAGTTGATGATGATAAGTGATGTGCCCTTGGGCAGGGTTTATTATTATGGTTATGTTATCAGACTTTTATCCAACACTTAGTATTATCGCAACTTAAACTCCTTTTCACCTATGTTGTAATAATGAACACTAGTTTGTAATATTATGTTTATGTAAGACTTCCGCTGAAATTCTCCAATCTGGTATTTTGTATGAAATGTATTGTGTTGTAATGATTGTATCGGATGATTCCTGTGACCTATGGATGCGTCGACCGTATCCAACAGATTAATCCAGTCTTGTGACACACCTACATAGCAGTCAGAGGTCGTTGGATAGATGACAGGTGTAGGTGGGCCACATTATTGGGCGAGTATGTTACAGGCTTGGTATCGGAGCAGGATCCCCATGGCAATCATTATAGTAATTTGAATTACCTTCAAAACTTACTTTCTAAGGGAAAATCTAAAAAGCTCTTTGTAATCTTATCTTTTGCTCACCTTAACTTACTTCTTGCTTAATAGGAGGTGTGTGCTAGAAAGTATTTGCCCTATGTTTAAAAAGGTTACAAAAATTATTTTTGTAGGTATACAAGTAAGTAAATAATGTCATATGCGTAGAATCGTAAGTTTGCATCTTTTCATCTTGCATCAATTAAATTATAAAAATTCTCCTCCCTTAATAGATATCGGGTCATGGGTTAAATATAACTAACTTATAGGTGCACGAAACTGACTTTAGCTTAAATTATTCCAGGATGGCTCGCACTAAGCAGACTGCGCGCAAGAGCACGGGGCCAAGGGGAGTCCCGCGACACCAACTTGCACCGCGTACTGGGGAGGGCAGCAACAGCCGCAGCGGGCGCACCCGCAAGGCGGAGCTTCGCGCAGAGGCCGCAAGGCTCACTGCTGCGCTTGCGGAGGCCACCAGGGAGCGGGCACGGGATGCCATGATGATCGGCTTGCTGAAAGAGCATGAAGGACCGAGAAGCTAACCGAAAGCGACCAGAGGGGGGTGAATGGGAGCTTCAAAATTTCCTTTTGGAAACTAGATGCCACTGTCCCAAAATCAACCCCAAGAGCGAACCCTAGAGCTTGCTAATGTCCACGACCCTAGATGTAGGGTGGATGCTTCCTAGAAGCACAGCGGGACACTAGACAACCCTAGAAAGCCAACGCAAAAGATGGAACTCGAATCCGATCAAGAACGAACGAACCGCGAACGAAAACGCGCAAAACTGGATCGACCGGACTCTGGCCAGCGTCCGGCAGAGGGACCGGACGCGTCCGGTCAACAAAAATCGGCTCTGGAACCTTACTGTTCGCGACCGGACTCACGAGTACGGAGCGTCCGGTCGAGAGCAGTGCGTCCGGTCACAAAATACAAGCCAAGTGAACAGTACGATGAGAGCGAGTCCGGTCACTTAGCGAAAGGTGCGTCCGGTCAAGTCACGAACCGAACACAGCGAAGGTGTTCATCGACCGGACTCACTGACAGCGTCCGGTCGTTGAACAGGCAGCGTCCGGTCACCCCGATTCAGGCTGTTCGTTCACCGATTCGACTCGATCTCACCCAAAACAAATCCTCTAGGGATCAAACTTGGTGAGAAGAGTCACAAAGAGTATAGTGAGCTATCTCTAAGAGATCATGGCTCGAACCTATCTCCAAATCGATGAATCGAAGAATTTCGGGGAAGGGGAAAAAACTTGACCCGAAACGAAAAATCGATCGATCTGCTAGACCGTGAGGTTAGAGGATGATTCCTTCGGTGGAAAGAAGTGCCTCACGATCTAGAACAAACCAGTTCAAACGGAATTGCAAAAGATGAACCGAGCAAGGAGATCAAGCGCCGGGAAAATCGTGGGGAAAAGGATTCCGCGAAGAACACGAACAAAACACGAATTACACCCACGAATTGCAAGCCGAAGCGCAAACACACGCTACGACAAGAAGGTTACGGCCTCCTTTCCTCAAAATCAACAGTACACAGAGTTGCAAGTCTCTCTACGGATCTCAGCTACAGCAGGGGATGGGAGAGCAGGAAACCCTAAGTGCCGGAAGCAAATGAGATGGCTAAAATTGATATGACTGAGATAACTGAGATAACTGAGATGGGGAGGAGGGTGTCTCCCCTGGACTACTTATACTAACCTAGACTAAGCCTATTTCCTACTCTACCCCTCTCTAAACTAATTACAGAGTGAACCAGCTAAACCCTAAGGCTATTCTGGTCCAACCCGCGGTGGTAGGTAGATCCGACGGCCACGCCCGCTCGAACCGAAGCGTTGCCTCGACGCAATCTCTGGATCGCCGCCACGTGCCGCCCTCGCTCTGCACCCCGGTTTTGTGGCCCAACCGGGAAACCAGCCTTTTCAGCAACCCCCGGTTTTGAGGCCCAAACCGGGAAACCAGCCTCCAGCCTGAGTTTTGTGGCGCAAACTCAGAAACCCGCAGCGTCCGAGTTTTGAGGCCCAAACTCGGAAACCGGCCCATCACCCGAGTTTTGTGGCCAAACTCGGAAACCATCCGCGCCCAGGTTTTGTGGCTCAACCTGGAAACCGAGCACCCGAGTTTTGAGGCCCCAAACCGAGAAACCGTCCACCCGGTGGTTTTTCCCTGGCTCAACCACCAAACCGGAGCTGTAGAGGGGATGCACCTCCCGTGCACCCCGTCCACCGACACGTGTCCCCAGGTCCTCGACCCGAGCAACACCGTGCCCCGCAAGTCTCCGCTCGTCGCTGTCCCAGGCTGCCAGCCACCACAGCTGATCCTCAAGCACTCCGGTCCCTCAGTCCAAGCCTCACGTCCGCCCTTCACTGCTCGATCCATCGGCATGGCACGTCCGCCGCACGGCACGCCCATCCTTCATCGCACCCAGTCCATCGGCACGACACATCTCAACTTGACCTTCACCTTGCCCTCGATCAATGTCTCTGTGCTCGACACCTGCACAACACAAGCCAAAGAACATGCGCATCAAACCCGTTGACAATCACTCATCACTCAGAGACTCGGCATACACCCATGTATCCGCAATCTCCCCCTTGATGAGTGCATTGTCAACTACACACTCAAATCATAATGAAAGAAGAAGGTAGGAGGAAGGAGAAGAGGAGAACCCACCAAATGACCCAAAAGCATAGTAAAGCCAAAGAAGGTCAAGTGGAAGAAGCAAGAACTTGGTTCCCAAAGACATGGGCAACGGCTCGACACAACCAAGCAAAGCAAAGCTAGCCCAAGAAGAGGTAGGTAGAACAGGCTCAACACCGCTAGCAAAAGCAATCGAAATCGGAGCACAAACTGGCAAAAATGCTAGTCCCTCAAGATAGAGGCACAGAGGCTCAACACAACTAGCACGAAAACCACTCCGAAATAATTGAAAAACAATCGAAAGGTCTTCGAACCAATCGAAATCAAACTCGACGCCAAATGAGGAAAATGTTTGCTAGTCCCTCAAGATAGAGGCAACGGCTCAACACAACTAGCACACTTCCCTCGACAAGTGCAAGCAACCAGGGGCTCCCCCTTTGGTCCAACAAGAGAAGAGCATAAAGATCTGAAATCTCCCCTTAGCAAAAACTCCCCCTTAATTGAACGCCAGGAGACATATGATTTGCAAAAACTCTCCCCCTTAGTTGAAAATGAACTTATCGAGCACAAACTCTGCCCTTGAGCCAACACAACTCCCCCTTCTAAAATGCATATGAAGTCAGAAATGCAAGTTAGCAGCTTCATGCATATAATCAAAAGAGTGCAAAAATGCTCTAATCGGTATAGCTCCAATGGCACAAACTAAGCACTCAAATAGCGAAGGCTCAAACTGATCACACATACGAAATATGAAGCATATGAGCAAGTGAGAGCAGTTTTTAGCCAAAAAGATAGTCACCATCAAAATAGCACTACACATGTATAGATAGAATCCAGACAAGTGCTAAACATGTATACAAGGTGAACTACCCCTAGCAAAGTTCAATCATCATGCATAGGAATGAAGCATATACTTGTGATTTCATTTTATATCGGAGTTGCAGCGGTGATGAAATACACAAGTTTAATTCAGCATGTGATTGCGAGAGGTTGAAAGCTTGTCTTTGCCTAACTTTTCAACCGTGCGAAGCCTATGCATATGCAATCAGAAGCTTAAGCAACGGTTTCGGTCATACACTACACGGCTCAAGTTTACTCAAAGTGCAATGAGAAACAGTCTCGATACCGTGAGGTGTTGACAAGCAGTCCCATCTCGATCTTTTCAATTCACTAAAAGCGGTTCAAATTTTAAACATGATATGAACAGACCAAGCAAGTGAATGACTCATAACTAGAGACATAGCAACCTAGCATATATGAAAAGCAGGTATGGACTCAACACACCCAACACATGCTAGTTGCATATCTCAATGGTGAGCATTTTCAGATGTAATACATGAAGCAAATTCACCATTCAAAATAGCTCAGCTCATAACATGTATTGTGATCAGAAGAGCATAAGCTACAAGCATCAACATAAGCATTGGAGCATACTAAACAGAGCATAGTTACATTCTAGTGATTATAAACATGAAGCTCAGACGTAAATGCGTATGCTAAAATGCAAAGAAAAGAAACTCAAAAATAAAGAGTCAGTCTATACAAGATCCAAGAGGTTTCCCCCATCTAAAAGGGGAAAACACACACCAGCTCACCCCTCAACCGATTAAAGGTTGATTCGTCTAAAGGCTTGGTGAAAATATCAGCTAGTTGGTGATGAGTATCGACATGGCGAAGGTCGATATCACCCTTCTCCTGTGGTCTCGCAAGAAATGAAAGCGCACATCAATGTGTTTGGTTTTCGAGTGAAGCACGGGGTTCTTAGCAACGCTAATAGCACTCGTGCTGTCACAAAGCAAGGCACGCGAGAAAAGCTCAAACCAAAATCACGCAAAATGGCCATCATCCAGAGTAACTGGGAACAGCAGCTAGCCGCAGCAACATACTCAGCCTCCGTGGTAGACTGGGCGACACTAGACTGCTTGCGAGAAGACCACGATACAAGAGAAGATCCAATAAATTGGCAAGTCCCAGAAGTGGACTTGCGCTCAATGCGACAACCAGCAAAATTGGCATCGGAATAACCACAAAGCGAGAGGGTGGAGGAAGCAGAATACCAAATCCCAAACTCAGGAGTGAAACGAAGGTACCTGAAGATGCGCTTCACCGCCTGACGGTGAGAGAGAGTGCGCGGCGACGCCTGAAAGCGCGCGCACAGACACACCGCGAACTGGATGTCCGGGCGTGTCGCCGTCAGGTAGAGGAGCGACCCGATCATGCTGCGGTACTCCTTCTGGTCCACTGTTTCTCCTCCACATCCGCATCCAGGGCAGTCGTCGTCGACATGGGTGTTGGAAGAGGCTTGGCCTCACCCATATCGAATCGCTTTAGCAAGTCCTTGGTGTACTTGCCCTGGTGCACAAACGTCCCCTCTCGGGATTTGCTTAATTTGCAACCGAGAAGAATGAATGCAGCTCGCCCATCATGCTCATCTCGAACTCCCTGCTCATAGTATCTGCAAACTTGGCAACCAAAGCGTGAGAAGAACCACCGAAAATGATATCATCCACGTAAATCTGGACCAAGAGCATGTCTCTGCCTTGCCGGAGGAGAAAGAGCGTTTTATCTACACATCCCATTTTAAAACCCTTAGCAAGCAAAAAGGTTTTTAACCTATCATACCAGGCTCTAGGGGCTTGTTTCAAACCATATAAAGCTTTGTGAAGTTTAAAGACATGGTTTGGAACTTGGGATTTTCAAACCGGGGGGTTGCTCAACATAAACCTCCTCCTCTATGTAGCCGTTTAAGAAGGCACTCTTGACATCCATTGAAAAAGTTTGAAACCTTTGGATGCAGCAAAAGCCAAGAGTATCCTAATAGCCTCCAAACGAGCTACAGGAGCAAACGTCTCCTCATAATCTATCCCCTCCTTCTGACTATAGCCTTTCGCTACAAGCCGGGCCTTGTTTCTAAAAACGTGGCCATCCTCTCCTTGCTTGTTTTTGAAAACCCATTTTGTCCCAATAGGCTTACAGACAGGTGGAGGTAGAACTAGAACCCAAACCCGATTTCGCTCAAAGTTTTCTAACTCCTCATGCATGGCATTGACCCAATCCGGATCCGTCAATGCGTGTCCAACATCTCGGGGCTCAAAATTAGCAACAAAAGCAGAATGAGCGAAGTGCGAGATTTGCTGTGACCTGGAGCGAGTGACTCGCTCGCGATGTCGCCGATCATCTGTTCAGGGGGGTGCTGGCGCTGGATATGTCGTGGCGCCTCCCGAGAAGAAGTGACCCCCCTCAACAGCAGCTGGTCCACCCCGGGTACAAAAAGTACCGCTCGAGGTGGAGGATCCCACGGCCCCCAGGGAAGAAGAGAGGTGTCGGGGCCGTGAGTCGTCGTAGAAGCCGCTCTTTGCGGCACGGCAGGTGGAGGGGGTGCTGGATCATCCATACCTTCAGCACCCTCGTCCTCGTCATCAAAAAGAGGCTCACCAACCTCATGATCACCTGCACGCTCAAAACGAGAAGAAGGACAAACCATGGTCTCGTCGAAGGTGACATCGGATGTCTCCATGACTCGGTTAGTGTCGAGGTAAGTACACGATAAGCTCGAGTGTGAGTGCCATAACCCAAAACACACCGTCAGAAGAACGAGATTCAAATTTGTCCAAGTTGCCCTTTTTGAGTATAAAACAATGGCAACCAAAAACTCGAAAATAACTCACCTTGGGCAGTTTTCCAAAACGCAACTCATAAGAAGTCTTTTCAAAGCTCTCAGAAAAATGCGATGTGAAATGTAGCATGCAGTGTTCATAGCTTCGGCCCAATAGCGCCTAGGAGTCCTATGCTCATCAAGCATCGTCCTGGCCATCTCAACAAGGTCCGATTCTTCCTCTCTACAACACCATTTTGGGGCGGTGTGTAGGGGGAAGAAAACTGATGCTCCAAGCCAAGGCGGTTACAAAACTTCTCAAAATCCGAATTTTTGAATTCGGAACCATTATCACTTCTAATAGCTCGCATCGAGTTCAAAGGGAACTCGTTCTGAAGACGCAAAATCAGATTGCGAGCGAAGGAGAAAGTCTCAGTCTTCTCAGTCAAAAGAAGACCCACGAATATCTCGAAAGTCGTCAACAACAACCAAAACATACCACTTGCCACCAACCGAGCTCACCCGAGCCGGACCAACAAGGTCCATGTGTAAAAGCTCTCCGGGGTGCGAGGTCATGACCTTAGTCACTGGATGGTGGGGAGCGGCAACCATCTTCCCATGTCTGCAAGAATGGCAAACTAGATCCTTCTCCATCGAAAGCTTGGGCAATCCTCGGATTAGACCAAGTGAGCTAAGTCTTGCAAGCAAGTCGAAGCTTAAATGACCGAGCCTCCTATGCCACTTCCAAAGATCGGAGGAAGAAGGACTAGCCAAAAGACAGCGAGAAGAACCAAACGACTCCGAGAAATTCGCGCGAAAGACTTTCCCAAAGGGCGAAATCAGACATACAAGATCGCCCTGAGGATCTAAGATGCGACTAAGGTTCGGTTTAAAACGAATCTCGTAGTCATCATCAAAAAGTTGCGAAACAGAAAGCAAGGTTAAAATGCAGGTTAGAAACAAGAGCAACATCGCGCAACACAAAGTGCTCATTAACCCGCACCGTCCACGAGACAATACCTTACCTTTACTATTGTCGCCGAAGGTTATGTACTCCTTTTCGGCGACCGGGCTAAGGCTGGAGAACCACTTGGCGTTTCCGGTCATGTGCCTCGAGCAACCAGAATCCACCAACCAATGTCCTCCAACCGTCTCACCTACATCAATAAAAAGACATAGGGTGAGCATACGGTCCAACACTGGGGTTAGTGAATAAGGAGAATACCAGTGTTGGGCCGGCTGCTCAAAAGAAGGGTTAGTGTAAAAAACATTCCTAGCAGTCTACGAGGGAAGCGATCACCACGCTGAGGAAAACGTTGTCCGCTAGGGAAGAAGCGCTCACCGCGGTACTCAAACTGCGGTGTGGGGGAAAGCGCTCAACTAAGCCTCCGCCACGGGGTCCGTTACCTGCAAAAGCAGGACCCGTCGGGCACGCTCTCTACGAGATCTACGCCTAGGAGCCTGGGGCTCAACTGCTCTAGCGTTTCTCCTCGAGCTCTCTCCTGCCTAGGCCTAACAAACTGAGGTGCTGGACCTCTAGGCCTAGCTCCCTCCTAGGGGCTCTCATCTCCTGCCTAGGCGCGGGGACCTTGACGTCCGGACCTAGCAGCTCTCCCCTGAGCCTTCGGCACATGTCCACCATGAGCTGGATGGTACATGTCCGGGTTCTCCATCTCCCGAGCACGGCGCGCCTCTCGCTTGCGCCGAAACAGAACTCGATCAAGTGACCATCCCTCCCACAGAAATCACACTGGTACCTCACCGCACGCAAGGGGGTTGTTGGTACCAGGGCTGTGGGTGTGGTTCACTTTGCCCTTCTGAGGCAAACACTCCTCTCTAATGGGTGGCATAGCATCAAGCTTGTTCTTGAGGTGGTTTGGCTTGGGTGCCCAAATTTGGTTCTTGGGAGGAGCTCTCGGGGGTTCCTCAACCACACCATCTTTGGTGGTAGGCTTGGCAGGCTCTTTGGGTGGAAGTTTGGCAAGCTTGGGAGTAGTGGTGGAGTTAGGCTTCTCACATGGATTCAAACCACTCGACTCTCCAATCTTCCCAAAGCAGCAGAAAGATCAACCCTGAGCAAAAACCTACACCAGGAGCCCCAGCAGCTCGCTTGAATTGGGGAGATCATCATCCCGAGCTGCGGCTCACTACAGGAGACCCATGACAAGATGGTCCGAAGGTATGTGGTTTTCTCTCGGTTTGCATCTTGCATGCTTCACATTGGCAATCTCCAGCTCCAAGCCCTCGCACAAAACGCACCTCGCCACACCCAGTGCTACCTGAGTTGGCCTCCCAAGAGACACAATCTTGGCATTCTTCTCTGCCAACTCAGATTGCAAGACGGGACAGGTCTTGCATGCACCCAACAGAGAAGGTCTAGCCTTCAGCTCATCTAGCTCTCCTACAAAGCAGCATACTTACCTCTCAAAGTGAGAAGGTCAGTCATGTGCGTGGTGCACGACTCACACTCCGCCTCCCTCCGACACAACCACGGTGGACGAGAGAACTCAAGCTCCTTCAACCGTGTCCTCCCACTTCTGCCTGAAACTCCTGCGCTCTCTAGCGGCTGCAAGCCTAAGCAGTTATCTTGGCTAAGGAGGGCAGCGGTCAACTCTCTACCTCGGGGGAGGAAAGCTCGTCGTAGGTGAGAGATAGACTGGTAGGTGTCGTCGTCTCGTCGTTCCGAGGCGTATGTTCAGCTCGCCTCCGACCTCATCTCCGAGCGCCATGGTGCAGAAGCCGTCGTCGTCGGCGAAGAAGCAGAGACCGTTCAGCTTGTCCTCGATCCTCTTCTTCTTCTCGGACTCGTCGGCGCTCGATGAAGCGGAGTCGTCATCCGAGCCGTCGACGTCGCTGAGCGTGGCGAAGAACGCACGCTGCTCAGCCTGGGCCTTCTCCAAGTACTTCTTCTTGATGTACTCTTTGTCGAAGCCGCCCCTCCGCTTGTGCCTCGCGGGGACGTACTTCTCCTTGCGCTGCCGGAGTCGTACTTGTGCCCATGATCGCCCTTCCCTGAATGCTTGTTCTTCTTGGGGCAGTTGGCGATGAAGTGGTCGGGGTCGCCGCACTCATAGCATCCTGAGCGTCCTCCACCGCGGCGACCGTTCATGCGGTTGTTGTGTGAAACCGCGTGAACCGGTTGGCGAGCATTGCCAACTCGTCATCCCCTAACGACTCAAGCTGGTCCTCTGTGACAGAAAAGAGTGAAGAAAGAGCAAGGCCAGCAGAGGGGTTAGCAGAAGAGCCAGAAACCAAAGCCATAGTCGGGCCAGAATGATTCGCATAAGAAGCCCTCGACATGGGGTCAATCTCACTGGACTTGAGCTTACTAAAGAGCTCGTCGCAGGTGAGGGTCTCATAGTTAGGCGATTCGATGATCGCCTGAACCTTGGAATCCCACACCGACCGATCAAGAGTGTGCAAGAGCTTCAAGCACGCTCGTGATCGTCAAAAGGCAACTGCTCCTTGTTAGCCCTCATCCTGTTGACAATCACCTGAAAGCTAGCGAATAAACTTTCTATGCTCTCGCCAGGCTGATGTCGAAAGTTCTCATACTCACACTTGAACGACTCGTAGAGTCGGGTTTTGACTTGAGAGGTGCCCTCATGGAAAGCCATGAGGGTGTCCCAGATCTCCCGAGCCGCGTAGCAAGGTGAGAAACACGATCAAACTCACCCATGCTCAAACAAGAAAAAAGAGCATTACGGGCTCGGCTATTGGCATCGTGTGCTCATCGATCTGTTGCTGAGAACACGAGCAGCCAAGACCACGTAATCAGCAGAGTTGCAAATATCCCCAATAGAAGCACCCAAGCTCTGCAGATAGGCCGACATACGTATCTTCCAATACGCATAGTTCGTCCCATCGAAAAAATGGCGGTTTGCCCACGCCACGATCCATGTCGCCTTCGGTGGATCTGGAACGGCTAAGGTGGAAGATCCTTAACCTGCTCCGATACCAATTGAAGGACCGAGAAGCTAACCGAAAGCGACCAGAGGGGGGTGAATGGGAGCTTCAAAATTTCTTTGGAAACTAGATGCCACTATCCCAAAATCAACCCCAAGAGCGAACCCTAGAGCTTGCTAATGTCCACGACCCTAGATGTAGGGTGGATGCTTCCTAGAAGCACAGCGGGACACTAGACAACCCTAGAAGCCAACGCAAAAGACGGAACTCGAATCCGATCAAGAACGAACGAACCGCGAACGAAAACGCGCGAAACTGGACCGACCGGACTCTGGCCAGCGTCCGGTCAGCAGGGACGGGACGCGTCCGGTCAACAAAAAATCGGGCTCTGGAACCTTACTGTTCGCGACCGGACTCACGAGTACGGAGCGTCCGGTCGAGAGCAGTGCGTCCGGTCACAAAATACAAGCAAAGTGAACAGTACGATGAGCGAGTCCGGTCACTTAGCGAAAGGTGCGTCCGGTCAAGTCACGAACCGAACACAGCGAAGGTGTTCATCGACCGGACTCACTGACAGCGTCCGGTCGTTGAAAGGCAGCGTCCGGTCACCGCGATTCAGGTGTTCGTTCACCGATTCGACTCGATCCACCCAAAACAAATCCTCTAGGATCAAATTGGTGAGAAGAGTCACAAAGAGTATAGTGAGCTATCTCTAAGAGATCATGGCTCGAACCTATCTCCAAATCGATGAATCGAAGAATTTCGGGGGAAGGGAGAAAACTTGACCCGACACGAAAATCGATCGATCTGCTAGACCGTGAGGTTAGAGGATGATTGCTCGGTGGAAAGAAGTGCCTCACGATCTAGAACAAACCAGTTCAAACGGAATTGCAAAAGATGAAACGAGCAAGGAGATCAAGCGATGGGAAAATCGTGGGGAAAAAGGATTCCGCGAAGAACACGAACAAAACACGAATTACACCCACGAATTGCAAGCCGAAGCGCAAACACACGCTATGACAAGAAGGTTACGGCCTCCTTTCCTCAAAATCAACAGTACACAGAGTTGCAAGTCTCTCTGCGGATCTCAGCTACAGCAGGGGATGGGAGAGCAGGAAACCCTAAGTGCCGGAAGCAAATGAGATGGCTCAAATTGATATGACTGAGATAACTGAGATAACTGAGATGGGGAGGAGGGTGTCTCCCCTGGACTACTTATACTAACCTAGACTAAGCCTATTTCCTACTCTACCCCTCTCTAAACTAATTACAGAGCGAACCAACTAAACCCTAGGCTATTCTGGTCCAACCCGCGGTGGTAGGTAGATCCGACGGCCACGCCCGCTCGAACCGATGCGTTGCCTCGACGCAACCTCTGGATCGCCGCCACGTGCCGCCCTCGCTCTGCACCCCCGGTTTTGTGGCCCACAACCGAGGAGAAAAACAGAAACCCTTTCAGCAACCCCCGGTTTTGAGGCCCAAACCGGGAAACCAGCCTCCAGCCTGAGTTTTGTGGCCCAAACTCAGAAACCGCAGCTTCCGAGTTTTCAGGCCCAAACTCGGAAACCGGCCCATCACCCGAGTTTTGTGGCCAAACTCGGAAACCATCCGCGCCCGGTGTTTGTGGCTCAACCTGGAAACCGAGCACCAGAGTTTTGAGGCCCAAACTCGGAAACCGTCCACCCGGTGGTTTTTCCCTGGCTCAACCACCAAACCGGAGCTGTAGAGGGGATGCACCTCCCGTGCACCCCGTCCACCGACACGTGTCCCCAGGTCCTCGACCCGAGCAACACTGTGCCCCGCAAGTCTCCGATCGTCGCTGTCCCAGGCTGCCAGCCACCACAGCTGATCCTCAGGCACTCCGGTCCCTCAGTCCAAGCCTCACGTCCGCCCTTCACTGCTCGATCCATCGGCATGGCACGTCCGCCGCACGGCACGCCCATCCTTCATCGCACCCAGTCCATCGGCACGACACGTCTCAACTTGACCTTCACCTTGCCCTCGATCACTGTCTCCGTGCTCGACACATGCACAACACAAGCCAAAGAACATGCGCATCAAACCCGTTGACAATCACTCATCACTCAGAGACTCGGCATACACCCATGTATCCGCAGAGCAGCGAAGGGAGGCTCTCATGCTCGAGGCTGACCTGGAGAAGGAGAATGAGTAGCTACGCAAGAGGAGAGATGCGGCATGGCATCGCGAGGACCTGGCACGCGCTCGGGTCTTCCACCTCGAGTTTTAGATAGAGGACATGGAGGTGTATGCCAACAACCTCTATGAGGAGATCCACGTCCTCAACAACTGTCTCAACCCCTATCACGGCCCGGGGGCAGCTGAGATGGAGGACGGTGTGGTCCTGGCTGACGGAGGAGAGCCCGACGAGGAGGAGGACGAGCCCGAGTTGGTGATCGAGATCGACGATAGTGACGACGAGGGTGGCCATGTCTCCGGCCTCGACACTGACCACGAGGAGTGATCGTAGTTTGGGTAGTCCTAACTAGTAGTATGGGAGGATAGATGCACTAGATAGTACTACCAGGATGCGGACTTGTGTAATAAATAAATCAGACCATGTGATGTTCATGCAACTGCTTTTGCTGATGTGTAATGGAAAGTTATGACTAAGTTTATTATGAGTCACTTATGGATGTTATGCAATACTCGCTGTATATTACAGATGTCGGTGCATACGCGTGCTTCTGGGGCTGGTGGTTCATCCCAGGGTGAGGAAAACCCTCCACCACCACCACGACCACCCCCAACCTTAGCCGAGGCAATTGGTGCATTAGCCACTGTGACAGCTGATAACACTAGGCTGTTACAAGCTATGGCTCAAGGTCGCGGACAAGGACACCGCGGGCAGGGGCATCAGGATGACAACGGCACGTACTCAGATTTTATGGATACTCGCCCTCCGCTCTTTACCAAGGCAGAAGAACCTCTAGAAGCAAATGAATGGCTGCATACTATTGAGCAGAAATTTGAGTTAATCCGGTGCACAGAAATCTAGAAGCCTCTATTTGCAGCACAGCAGTTTAGGGGACCAACAGGCACCTGGTGGGCAAATTATTTGGCCACACAAGCTCCTGGACACCAAGTCACTTGGGGTGAGTTTTGTGAAGTCTTTAGAGCACATCACATTCCAGCGGGTATCATGCAAATGAAGCTAGAAGAGTTTCTCAAGCTACAAAAGGGTACTCAATCAGTGATGCAGTATGTGAGCAAGTTCAACCATCTCTCTCAATATGCTCCTGATCATGTCAACACTGATGCTAAGAAGAAGCAGTGCTTCATGCGAGGACTGAGCACCAAGCTACAAACCCTGATGACCACTGTGCCAACTCCACCTCAATGACATTGTGAGTATTGCCATCACTCTAGAAGAGAAGAATCGTGTGCACAGGAGGCAAAAAGGAGGAAGACTGCTCAAGGTGGTGCATCTAGGAGTGTGCCGAAACGTCCCAAGTTCCTATAACACCCTGTTCCCCATGCCCATGTACCTCTTTGCCCACAACAGCAATATTACCAGCCTCAAGCTAATGCCAAAGCCTCTTCCCAGTTCCAGTACCCACGTCAAGCCAATGCACCTAGCTCCCAAACCACCAATGCCCCAAAGACTAGTAACCCCTGTTACAACTGTGGCGGGTTAGGACACTTTGCTAAGAATTGTCCTTCACCAAAGAATTATAATTCAAATGTTCCTCGCCAGCAAGGCAATCAAGCTAATCCACAGAATAAGCAGCAGCAAGGCAACCGTTCTGGTTCTCGATCAGGCACACAAAAGATTTATGTGGTACCCAAGACTGGACAGGTTCATCATACTCAAGTTGAGACTATTCCAGAAGGCGAACCGGTTATGCTGGGTACGGTTCCTGTTGCAACCATTAGCAGTTACACTCTTGACTCCGGTGCATCGCATTCATTCATCAATTGAGAGTTTGTCAGGAAGCATGCAATTCCATATGTGAGTCCAAGGGGAAAATATCTATACTGTCACCTGGGGGTCGGTTGTATGCCCATGAGATTGTGCATCAAGTTCCAATAAGAGATGGGATGACATGTTTATCCCCACTTTATGATTTGTGCTGAACCATTAAACCTTAGATGTGATTCTGGGGATGAACTGGATGCAGCGTTATGGGGCTGTTTTAGATATATTGAATAGTACTGTTCGTCTAAATTCGCCAGACCGAAAATCCCAACTTCTCATCCAGCTTCCAAGACCCAAACTAATCAGCCCGAAGTTATGTGCCATGGTTAGTGAAGAAGTTGAGAATGTCCCAGTGGTACGAGAATTCCCTGATGTGTTCCCTGAAGAATTGCCTGGTCTGCCACCTGACAGAAACGTGGAGTTTGTGATTGAGCTACAACCAGGAACAACACCTGTGTCACGAAGAGCTTATAGAATGGCTCCAAAGGAGTTAGCCGAGTTGAAGACTCAGTTAAAAGAACTCTTAGAGAAGGGTTTTATCCGGCCTAGTTCTTCTCCCTGGGGATGTCCCGGTATCTTTGTGAAGAAAAAGGACAAGACTCTGAGAATGTGCGTAGACTATCGTCCCCTCAAGGAAGTAACCATCAAAAACAAATATCCCCTTCCACGCATTGATCTTCTGTTTGATCATCTTGATGGAGCCAAAGTTTTCTCCAAAATAGATCTTAGATCAGGGTACCACCAGATAAAAATTAGACCCGAAGATATTCCTAAAACTGCTTTCACCACTCGATATGGCCTCTACGAATACCTTGTCATGTCTTTTGGCCTAACCAATGCTCCAGCCCATTTCATGTATCTCATGAACTCTGTGTTCATGCCTGAGCTCGATAAGTTTGTGGTAGTGTTCATCGATGATATCCTGATATATTCCAAAACCAAAGAAGAACATGCTGAACATCTTCGCATTGTACTGACTCGTCTGCGTGAGTATCAGCTGTATGCTAAATTCAGCAAGTGTGCCTTTTGGTTAGAGGAAGTCCAATTTCTGGGTCATGTGCTATCTGCTGAGGGTATTGCAGTTGATCCTGGAAAAGTGCAGGATATTCTGAAATGGAAGTCGCCAACCACAGTCCATCAAGTCCGCAGTTTCCTCGGAATGGCTGGTTATTATCGCCGTTTCATTCTTGGATTTTCAAAAATAGCCAAACCTATTACAGAGTTGCTCAAGAACCAAGTCAAGTTTAAATGGACTCCTGAGTGTGAGGAGGCTTTTCAAACCCTAAAGAAGCTGCTTACCACAGCACCAATATTAGCTCAACAAAATATTGAGAAGCCTTTCGATGTATACTGTGATGCCTCCGGGATTGGTCTTGGCTGTGTGCTGATGCAAGAAGGAAGAGTCATTGCCTATGCATCAAGACAGCTCAAGCGACACGAAGAACATTATCCTACTCATGATCTGGAGTTAGCTGCAGTTGTACATGCACTGAAGATATGACGACATTATTTGTTGGGGAATACCTGTCATATGTACACTGACCACAAGAGTTTGAAGTACATCTTTACTCAACAAGACTTGAATATGCGGCAAAGGAGGTGGCTGGAATTAATCAAGGACTATGAGCTAGAAATACATTACCATCCAGGTAAGGCAAATGTAGTTGCTGACGCTCTCAGTCGGAAACCTCACTGCAATTGTTTAACAGTTGCACCCATGCATCTTAGTCTGTGTCAAGAGCTTGAAAAGTTGGGTATAGAAATAGTTTTACAGGGGGGCTTGAATAATGTTAGGGTCGAGCCTACCATATGAGAAGAAATTATAGCAGCTCAGAAAGTAAACAAGGGGATAGGTCATATTATAGCAAAAATCAAAGCAGGGGAAACAACTTGTTTCAGAGTAGATGAAGCGGGTGTGTTGTGGTTTAAGGACCGATTGGTTGTTCCCAAGGTACCCGAGCTCAGACAGAAGATTCTTGATGAAGCTCATCTTACCAGATTAGCTATCCATCCAGGAAGTAATAAAATGTATCAAGATCTGAAGCAAAGATTCTGGTGGACAAAGATGAAGATTGAAATAGCTCGCTATGTGGCTCAGTGTGACACTTGTCAAAAAGTAAAGGCGGTACGTTTGAAGCCAGCCGGTGAGTTGCAGCCTTTGCCTATTCCAGCTTGGAAATGGGAGGATATTAGCATGGATTTCATCGTGGGTCTTCCCAAAACTTCCAAGGGATTTGACTCGATATGGGTAATCATAGATCGTCTAACCAAATCAGCTCATTTTATCCCAGCTAAGACTACTTATAGAACTCCTGTCTATGCTCGAATCTATATTGCCAGAATTCTAAGTCTCCATGGAGTACCAAAGACTATAGTCTCCAATAGGGGAACACAGTTTGTCTCTCAGTTTTGGAAGCATTTACATGAATCATTAGGAACCAAACTCTTTTTAGCACAGCATACCATCCTCAGACTGGAGATCAAACTGAGAGAGTAAATCAGATTTTAGAGGATATGTTGAGATCCTGTGTGCTCACCTATCCTGATCAATGGGATGAATGTCTTCCATTCGCAGAGTTTTCTTATAATAATAGCTATCAAGAGAGTATCAAGATGGCACCATTTGAAGCGCTTTATGGACAAAGATGTCGAACCCCGCTGAACTGGTCAGAGCCTGGCGAGAGAAGATTTTTCGGAGTTGATTGAGTAAATGAAGCTGAGGAAAAAGTAAAGCAAATACAAAGCAACCTGAAGGTAGCCCAGACCCAACAAAAGAGTTATGCAGACAAAAGACGAAGACCGTTTGTATTTTCTAAAGGAAGCTATGTATACTTGAAGGTATCACCAATGAAGGGAGTGGTTCGGTTTGGAGTAAAAGGAAAACTAGCACCTCGATACATTGGACCATTCAAAATTATCAAGCGTTGTGGAAAGCAAGCTTATCGGTTGGAGTTGCCTGAACAACTTGCTGCTGTACATAATGTGTTCCATGTGTCTCAGCTAAAGCAATGTTTACGAGTGCCCGACAAAGTGATGAATTATGAAGGCGTGGACATTCAGCCAGATATGACTTATTCAGAATATCCAGTTAAAGTGCTTGATCAAAAAGACCGAGTCACCTGAAGTAGAATTGTTAAATTCTATAAAGTGCAATGGGATCAACACTCAGAAGAAGAAGCCACCTGGGAATCTGAGGATTTTCTGTTGGAGCACTTTTCGGATTTCCTCGCTTCCATTTAGGTATGTGTTTCACTAGCCTAGGGAAGCTTACATTGGTACTTTAGAGGAAGGTCATAGATTTAGATCCTGACATATTTCCTTTTACTTTACTTAGTCAGTCAAATCAATCTCGTGATGAGATTTCTTTAAGGGGGGAGGAGCTGTAACACCTCTGGTGTTTAAGCCAAAAACCTGACATGTCATCATGAGCATGGAAAGCATTCATGTAGCAACACTAAACATGCATTTACAAATTTCATGTTACATTGATCTCAAGTGCATCATATGCTTGTTTGAATTCTGTTTTCATTTGATGTGTGGTGATTAAGGAATTGTAGTGGATGATTTCTAGTGAAGATAGACTTATAGTGTATAGGGTTCATGAAATCACAAGTCCTTATAGTGGCCCTATGATAAAGACTAAAATCTAAGCTGAATCTGGGCATGGTCCTTAAAACAAAGTTGTAGATACTAATGAATGGAACAACTTTGGTATATTAAGTTACAAAGATTCTGCACAGAATTTGAATTGAAACAAATTTGTTTAAACCCTAGAATCTACCCTTAAACTACAACTCTCAAACTATTGAGAATCTGACCTTGGTCCTTTAATCAAAGTTGTAGGAAATGGTAAATGTGACAACTTTCATGTTCACAGATTTTTTGATGTCATCAGGAAATTTCAAAGTAATTTGAGAATTCATTTTGGGTCAAATTTGAATTCAAACCCTAATTCAAAATCTAGGCCGAATTGGCACATGGTCCTTTAAGCAAGTTTGTAGATCACAAAATTCTGAACAACTTTCGTTCTTACAGATTTTGCACTTTAGTTCAAAATTATGTCGCAAATTCAAAGGGGACAAAACTTCCTGTAGCTACAGTTCTTGGACCCTTGCATGGCCTCCACGGCGGCCGTCGAGTTCACAGCGACGTTCTGGCGTCGACATGCCGCCACCACGCGCCAGCTCACACAAGCGCATGCACAATGCGTTGGCACACCGTCCGCACACCCCCTCGCCTATAAAAACCTCACCGTCGCCGCGCTCTACTCCTTTCTTCCTCCTCTGTTCTCGCCGGCAAGAGCAGGGAGCCCCGCCGACGAAATTCGTCGCCGTCCAGTTTCCTCCGCTGTCGCCGGCTTAACCACAGCTCCGCCATGACCTCGCCAACCTCCCCAACCCACTGAATCGCGCCCAGGTCCCCTGCATTGCCCGGCCGAGCCTCGTCTTCTCCAACTCCGGTGAAGTGCCGCCGCGGCCACGTTCGCTGTCGCGCGGTGGGTACGGAGCTTCTTGGTTCAATTCGTTTGTACCTTTCGCTTCGTCTTAACCCACTCCCTCACATCGGCTCGATACCACGGTCTCTACTGCGCAGGGATCGCCGGAACGTCGCCGCCAAGCTTCGGGCCGCCGCCATTTTCGCCGCCACCGTCGACCTTCATCTCCTCAAGCACCTCCGACCTATCCGACGCGAGCACCAACCCTAGGTGAGGTCCCCGATGCTGATGCTCGCGTTCGTTTAGTCTCTACCGCTTTGGTTTGGCCGGAACGCCGGCGAGCCGACGGGTTCGGCACGGCCGAGCCGCCATTGTCGCGGCCACCCTATCTCCGGTCGCCGATACACCTAACCAACCCCCCGTGGTGTTCGCGTGGTGTTGTAGAGCGCGTAGGTAGTCTCGGTTGGGTCCCTGACCTCGCCGCCGGCGAGTTTGGCCGGCGGTCAACGCCGCCGCGCGCGGTCAGCGCCGGCGCGCGCGCGCTGGCTGTGTGCTGGGTCGCCCTGACGGCTGGGCCCCGTCTGTCAGTGGCACAAGACTAGGGTTTTATAATTTCAGCGCATGTGAAGAGTGCAGCAACTTGTTATTTTTTGCTATATTTTGTTACTGCTACAAAATCATGAAAATTTTGTGTAGCCTCTCTGGACCTGTGAAGAAAAATTATAAAAATATGAAACTGAAGGTTTGGATAAGTTTTGTTGGAAGATTAAAATAGTTAAATAAATGGTTTAAGCACTTTAAATTATTTGTAGGCTGTTCCTGATGTCCAAAAATTGTGAAACCAATTTTGTAGTACTTTGTAACACATAACATTATCTATGATAAAATTTTGAGCCCCTTTCATAAAAATAAATTTTTAAGCCTTTATAATCAAACTATGTAATTAAATAATAAATTAGATAAATGATAGCATGGCTCTTTAATTTTTATTGATCTGTCAATGTCCATGGTTTACCGTGACATTGTTGTGTTCTTTGGAGCTGTTCACAAGGGTTGGACTAAGTAAAAATCTGTGGAGATTGCCATATTGGTGATTAACTAACATAGCATAATGCCTAATTAGTAATTTATGCTTATAATAATTGATTACTGTATGGAAGAAATCAGAGATTAAAATGTTATATGTGTCATGTATAATCTTGATAGAACTCTACTGTGTGACCACAATATGGGTTGAGTACTTGATCATGTTTGATTATGCAATTGAAAAGAAACTTGCTCTTGTTATATTCCTGTCATTTCTGGATCAGTTCTGTTCGAAATATGATAACACCATGATCATTTGGTTTTCTGTCAAAATGTTGAATAGCAAAGTTGTAGTACTTTTGTATATCTAGTTGCTCCTAAAATTTCATAATTGTTGGATGTATATACTAGGAGTTATGTTCTGTTCAATCTGGGTATGCAGTGCTGTCCAGAAATCTGGACAGTTTGTGAAAACTGAACTGTTTGGGGTATTTAACTTGTGAATCAGCTTTGGTGGATTATAAGAAAGATGTAGAGGGTTTCATGTGCTTTCCAGAATCGTTTAGATCACGAATGTTGATATTTCTGAGCTCCAGATATGGTCTGTGGAACAGTAGTGTTTGAATCTGCTCAGAATCTGGACAGATTTAACCAAATGAATTGTTTGGTCCATATGATTCTGGAATCAGCTTTTGTGTATTATAGAAAGGCTGTAGAGAATTTGTTAAGCTTTCCAGATTGTCCTGAATCACCTGAATAGCTGTTTCGTAGCTCCAGTTATGGTTAAAACAATTTGGTACATGAAATCTGTTCGGGTTATCACTTATGCAAATCTTGTTCTAATTGTGATGTCGGTTTCAGAATTCAGTTTATGATATTGTTTGCTGCTGTACTATTCTACTTATAATTGTCCAGCATCATAAGCATTCATTCATATTCGCATCACATGCATCTTATATGTACTCGTTCGTTATAATGCGTTTAGAAACCGAGGTTAGCAAGGATCAGCCGGAGATTGCAGCACGGGAGGCACCGGTATTCTATGAAGTTGGATTTGATATCTGTGGGGACGAGCCAGAAGAGAAACCCCAAGGCAAGCCCCGGTGCATTTGCCCTACCTTGCAATTTTAAATAATATACTTGTTGATAAAATCTGGTGCATTAAGTTTAGGAGTTGAATGTTACCTATTTGATGCATTGATTACCTTGATTACTCCCTATCTATCCTTGTCACTGGTTATTTACAAATGCTTAGATTGCTTAGCCGTGCTCATTAGAGTAGGTTTTTGAAAAGAGATATGCTATTGTTGGGAACCCTTCCCTCGGTTTGGTATGGTATAATTAAAATGAGACCGGGCGGGTAACTTGCACAGGAAATGGAGTCCTGGTGTAGTGTTTCCATCTGTGTCGCCTAGGGCCCGTCCGCTGTTGGCCCGTTGGATCGAGAACTATTTGTTAGTACTGGTCACATGCTACGGTAAGCCCTAATGTGGCTATGCCCTTACTGGAACGGCGCACCCGCGCACTGGGAGTGGAGAGATGGCGGGAGTAGCGTGTACCCACCCTGCTCGGTCCCCTGTTGGACGAACTCAGCAAGGCCGTTGTAGGGCGGTGGTGTACTGTACCCCCGGGTGGCGCGGCTCTGGTCCGGTTTGAGCGGATCCACGGGACGGTTGATATATGCAAGTTCGGTCTTACATATGTCGTGTGATAAGGATGCCCCAGCTGGGTAGATCAAGCGGTTCGAATCATCGTTTGCTCCACGAGAAAAGGAGACTCGTCCTCGCACCCTCATCGTAGTTTAATGATGAAACAATGGAGGATTAATGGGTTGATTATGAGATGTACATTTAATTACTTAGCTAATATTAGAAATATGGAAGGACATAACTACTTAGTAGTAGGAGCTTTTATGCAAAGGAAACTTTTGGATTTCTTGCTAAAGCCTTACCTTGACTTCCCCTCAGCCTGCATTCCTGAGTCTTCTCCCCAATTTATTAGTCGGGTAAGTCTTGTTGAGTACTCCTGTACTCAGGGTTCTATGACCCCATGTTGCAGGTGAGACCGCCGAACAGATGTGCTTCGGGCCGTGATGTATGACTATCTTTCCAGTTGATGATGATAAGTGATGTGCCCTTCGGCAGGGTTTATTATTATGGTTATGTTATCAGACATTTATCCAACACTTAGTATTATCGCAACTTAAACTCCATTTCACCTATGTTGTAATAATGAACACTGGTTTGTAATATTATGTTTATGTAAGACTTCTGCTGAAATTCTTCGATCTAGTATTTTGTATGAAATGTATTGTGTTGTAATGATTGTACTCGGATGATTCCTGTGACCTATGGATGCGTCGACCGTATCCAACAGATTAATCCAGTCTTGTGACACACCTACATAGCAGTCAGAGGTCGTTGGATAGATGACAGGTGTAGGTGGGCCACATTATTGGGCGAGTCTGTTACAAGAAGCCCTCATTATCGGGAAAGAAACATAGGTCATTCAGCTTGTCCTTGATCTTTTTCTTCTTCTCGGACTCATCGTCGCTTGATGCAGCGGAGTCGTCATTCGAGTCGTCGACGTCGCTGAGAGTGGCGAAGAAGGCACGTTGCTCGGCCTGGGCATTCTCCAAGTACTTCTCCTTGATGTACTCCTTGTTGAAGCCGCCTCTTCGCTTGTGCTTGGCGAGGACGTACTTCTCCTTGCGCTTGCCGGAGTCATACTTGTGGTCGTGATCCGCCTTGCCGAAGACTTGCTTGTTCTTCTTCGGGCAATTGGCGATGAAGTGGTCCGAGCCTCCACACTCATAGCAGCCACCACGTCCTCCTCCGCGGTGATGGTTCATGCGGTTGTTATGGAACCGCGAGAACCGGTTGTGTCGGTGGTACAAAAAAGGGTACCCCCAATCAACGCAAACACACGAACGCTCTATCTCCGTCTCGCCCGAGCCCTCCCAGCCAGGCCTCGGGCGAACGCTCTATCTCCGTCTCGCCGAGCCCTCCCAGCCAGGCCTCGGGCGAACGCTCTATCTCCGTCTCGCCCGAGCCCTCCCAGCCAGGCCTCGGGCGAACGCTCTATCTCCGTCTCGCCCGAGCCCTCCCAGCCAGGCCTCGGGCGAACGCTCTACCTCCGTCTCGCCCGAGCCCTCCCAGCCAGGCCTCGGGCGAACGCTCTACCTCCGTCTCGCCCGAGCCCTCCCCTCTTTCTCCGCCTCGCCCGAGCCCTCCGAGCAAGGCCTCGGGCGAGCGCTCTATCTCCGTCTCGCCCGAGCCCTCCCAGCCAGGCCTCGGGCGAACGCTCTTTCTCCGCCTCGCCCGAGCCCTCCGAGCAAGGCCTCGGGCGAGCACGATCGCTCTCCCTCTCACCCGAGCCCTCCAGGCCTCGGGCGAGCGCGCCCCTACACCTCGAGCCTTAACGCACGGACCTCGAGCTGTACAGACAGCCGTACCAGCCCCATACCACGCATTTAATGCCTTCACCTACTCCGGTCATGTCCACTAGTGCACAGCATGTACCACAGTGACCGGTTGTAAAGGTCAAGTCTCGTTTCACCACAAGCATGGGCAAAAGGGCACCAGTTACAGCACTGTTCGGGCCAAGCCATGCACTGTAACCCCTCGAGGCCGCTACGCGCCCCTCGAGCCCTGCACTGTAACACTCTAGGCCGGCTCCGCGTCCCTCGAGCCCCCGTGGCACCACCTCGAGGCCGGCTCCGCGCCCTTCGAACTGTGACTACTTTCATGCTATTGGAGGACAGGTACCCCAAGACCCGGAGGGACCCCGCCGCGTCCTGTACATTGCGGGATGGGTGCGGTACGGCTCCCACCTTGCCGTGCCACCACGTCCGCGCCCGGGATGGAGGCCACGCTTCAAGGACGCCTCAACAGCAACGCCCACGTCGGCTACAATGTCTTCGACAAGACAGGATTCCTACCCAGCTTCGTATTGGGCGCCGTACGCCCCGACACTTGTAAAACCCCTGTGTAACCCTGGCCTCCCCTTGCCTATAAAAGGGGACGCCAGGGCCCTCATTCGCAGGTGGAACAACACGTTAGAGCGCCTTACACCTACACACTTAAGTCCGGACCCCGGTCCACGCTCACTGAGCTTGTATTCTCCCCTGTACAAGCACTTAGGTGCAAGTAATACAGAACATCCCCCCCCGCTGACGTAGGGCCTTCTTTGCCCGAACTAGGATAAATCCTTGTGTCCTCTTGCATCACCATCCAGGAAGAGAAGCACACGATCATATCACTCGTTGGTGTGATACCCGGGTACGAAACACCGACAGTTGGCGCGCCAGGTAGGGACTTGGGCGTGTCCGAGCCGATTTCTCGTTGATTCCTGGATGGCTTCATCCCCTCTTCCGTTCTCGGCTGGTGCCGTCGTCTGGTTTGGGAGCCTCGAGTTCCTGGCCACAGGCAATGGCAACGAGCTGACTCTGCTCTCCACGGGAGGGCCCGAGCGGAGGGCGTGTCACGCCACCCCGCGCGGGGGGCGTGACGCGTCGCCCGCACCACCACGCGTCGCGACATCGCGAGCAACGCCGTCGTCACCGTCGTCGCCAGGCGCAGGCGGTGCCCGCGGCAAACACCCACACCCCCGTAGCCGGTGCAGGGTCCCCGAGGAGAAACCAGCCCAGCGCGCGGCCGGAGACACTCCAGGGCGCACCCGCGCCCCCCTAGCGACTTCGCATTCATCATGCGTACGGACCCGAGGAACCAGGCCAGAGAGGCCCCCGCTCCGTGCGCCGTCGACGCACTCCAGCCTCCTCCCGCACGGGTCGCGCCGCGCTCGACGCCAGCGGTTTCCCGGTCGGCCTCGACAGCTCTGCGGCTATATACGCCCACCACCTCGACTAGCGCCATCAGGACCGGCCACGTGTGGCGGACCGAGAGAGCAGCGTTCGGGCGCGCTGCTGCAGGCCATGGCCAACTTGGAGATCGTCCACCCCGCATTGCGTCGCCGACTTCTCGCGAGCCTTCTGCCCCCTCGGCGAGCCACCGTCGGAGGATGGTACCGCGAGCTGCGGTCCCAGCATCGGCCAAGGCGGCGTGCCGTCAACAGCTCCGACTCCGACGAATACGACTACCACGACCCCGACCTCTGCGATCCCACCAGGGAGTGCTTCCAACTCGAGGGAGTCGTATACGATACCGAGGGATGAAGGCGACGACGACAGGCCGACGCTCGACCTAGAGGGACCTAGCGACGTGGCCGCGGCAGGCAGATCACGCGTTCAGGAAGGGACGAACCTCCAGCACCGGCCTGTACCGCATCAGCACGACGACGGCCGGGCGGCGCAACTCCACAAGTGCAAGAGGCAATCACCAAAGCCGAGGAAGAACGGCGACACCTGCTGCAGCTCCGGCAAACCCTGATGCAGGAACCACCCCAGCCCCGAGGAGCCGGGCTCGAGGCCTGCTCGAGGGAGGGTCCGGCGGATCCTCGAGGACGGGGCACCAGCACGCCCTGAGTACGTTTCCGCGAGCCGGCAGAACGTGGTGCGGGCGGCGGCCTATGATGCTCCGTGACCTGCCCGCCGTCTCCAACCCCGACGCCAGGCGCATGCTCGGAGAAATGAAAAACCTCCTCGAACACCGACACGGAGCAGCCTCGGGGGAGACCGGCGGACACGCCCCGCGACGCTCGCGAGGCATCCGTCCACCAGCCGGACGCCTCTCGAAGCTAGGGCCAGTCCGCGAACGGATCGTCGACAACCGACCACCTCGAGACCCCGACGACGCCCGCAACGACATCAACCGACGGCGCAAGAACAAGGGGGCTCAAGAGCGTGGCTATAGCGCCCATCGAGGGGGGTGCGCTACGACAGCGACGAGGACCGGCAGGCCCTCGAGCCCTCGGGCCCCCGAGTCTTCAGCCGGGCCATCCGCAGCTCAACCCCTCCCGACCGCTTCCGACCGCCGACCAACATCGTGAAGTATGACGGGGAGGTCGAGCCCAAGCTCTGGCTCTCGGACTTCCGCCTTGGCTGCCAACTGGGCGGAGCGAAGAACGACGACCGCGTGATCATACGTCAACTCCCACTTTACCTCTCGGACACCGCCCGCCGGTGGCTCGAGAGGCTCCGCGCCGGATCGGATCCATGACTGGGCCGACCTAGTCAGGGTCTTCGACGGGAATTTCAAGGGGACCTGCGTGCGTCCAGGCAACCCCTGGGACCTACGGCGTTGCAGGCAGGCGGCGGACGAGCCCCTCCGCGACTTTGCTCGACGGTCTCCGAAGCAGCGTCTCGAGCTCCCCCACGTGCCTGACGAGGACGTCATCTCAGCGTTCCTCGCGGCACGACATGCCAAGAGCTTGTTCATGAGCTAGGACGCTACCGTCCCGGGACGGTCGAGGGACCTGATGGATCGCGTCACCAGCTTTGCTTCGAGCGACGAAGCAGTGGGGGCCTTCTTTTGGCCGTTCCACGGACAAAGGCAAGGCGGTGGTCGCGGGAGGCCCCCGACAAGGGCAACGACGCCAAGAACGACAACAATGACGGCAACAAAAGGAAGAAAAACAACCGCAAGGGCCAGAAGGCGAAGCGTGGCGCCGATGACGACGACGACAAAGAGGTGCTCGCGGGCGCCCTCGAGCCTAAGAAGCCCCGAGGCCCCCTGACGGGCTGTTTTCGACCAGATGCTCGAGGATCCCTGCCCTACCAAAGGGGGCCCCGTAAACCACAAGTTGAAAGACTGCCGACTGTTGAAGGGCTACTACTCCAAGCTTGGCGATAAGAGGGAAGACGCGCCTAAGGAAAGGATACCGATCGACGCGGCGGCAGGAACGCAGATGGCGACTTCCCCCCGGTGCGCGACTGCTACATGATCTACGGGGGGCGACCGTCGGGCTCTCAGCTCGAGAAAGTAGAAGGAGCGCGGGAAATCTTTTCCGCTTGGCCACGACGCCCCCCGGTATCTTGACTGGTCCGATGCGCCAATCACGTTCGACCGTGACGACCATCCGGACCGTGTCATAAACCCGGGGGCTTACCCCCTCGTCGTCGACCCCATCATGTCGACGTTCGGTTCTCCAAGGTGTTGATGGATGGGGGGCTCGAGCCTCAACATCATATACCTCGAGAACCTCGACCTCCTGGGGATTTCAGAGGACAGCTCCGACCCAGCGTCGGGGGGTTCCACGGGAGTACCAGGAAAGAAGGCCCACCCCCTCGGGCGCATCGACCTGCCGGTTTGGCTTCGGCACGCCGGCAAACTTCCGTCAGAAACGCTCACCTTCGAGGTGGTCGGGCTTCCAAGGGACCTACCACGCCATCATCGGCGGCCAGGCTACGCCAAGTTCATGGCGATTCCTAACTACACGTACTTGAAGCTCAAATGTGCCGGGCCAAAAGGGGTCATCACCTTTGACACCTCCTACGAGCACGCATACCACTGCGACGTGGAGTGCGTAGAGCGGGGGAGGCCAACGTCCACCTCGACTCGCTCGAGCCTTGGCAGCTCTGGCCACCGAGGGGGCCCCAGAAGCACAGCGTCACGCCGGCATCCTTCGAGCCGGCTGAGCACACCAAGCAAATACCCGTCGACCCGACCTCGGCCAATGGCAAGACGCTGACCATCAGTACCAGCCTCGAGCCCAAATAGGAAGCAGTGCTCGTCGACTTTCTCCGCGCGAACATCGACATGTTTGCGTGGAACCCCTCGGACATGCCGGCATACCGAGGAAGTCGCCGAGCACGCCTTGGAGATCCAGGCCGGGTCCAGACCGGTGAAGCAACGCCTGCGCCGCTTCGACGAGGAAAAGCGCAGGATCATCGGCGAGGAGGTGCACAAGCTTTTGGCGGCCGGATTCATCAAGGAGGTATTTCACCCAGAGTGGCTAGCTAACCCTGTACTAGTTAGGAAAAAGAATGGAAAAATGCGGATGTGTGTAGATTACACTGGTCTGAATAAAGCATGTCCAAAAGTTCCATTTCCTTTACCTAGAATTGACCAGATCGTCGATTCCACTGCTGGGTGCGAAGTGCTTTCGTTCCTTGATGCGTATTCCGGCTACCACCAAATTAGGATGAGAAAATCCGATGAACTCGCAACCTCTTTTATCACGCCATTTGGTATGTATTGCTATGTTACGATGCCCTTCGGCCTGCGAAACGCCGGGGCAACGTACCAGCGATGTATGCAGCACATCTTTGGCGAGCACATAGGCAAGACCGTCGAGGCCTACGTCGATGACATCGTGGTTAAAACTAAAAAAGTCGGGAACCTCATCAGCGACCTCGAGACCACGTTCGAGTGCCTCCGGGCCAAGAATGTGAAGCTCAACCCCGAGAAGTGTGTCTTTGGTGTGCCTCGAGGCATGCTACTTGGCTACATCGTCTCACAACGGGGATCGAGGCAAACCCTGAAAAAATCTCAGCAGTCACGAGGATGGGCCCGATTCGTGACCTCAAGGGTGTGCAGAAAGTGACAGGCTGCCTAGCCGCTCTCAGCAGATTCATCTCGAGGCTGGGGGAAAAAGCACTACCCCTCTACCGCCTGCTAAAAAGACGGAACACTTTGCGTGGACCGCCGAAGCCGAGGAGGCCTTAACCAAGTTGAAGGGGTGCTGACTTCTGCACCAATTCTCGTGCCCCCGCGACCAGCCGAAGGTGGCGATTCCCCGAGCCCCTCCTCTATGTGGCCGCAACCACTCAGGTGGTTAGCGCGGTCATAGCCGTCGAGAGGCACGAGGAGGGTCATGCATTGCCGGTCCAACGACCGGTATACTTCACCAGTGAGGTACTCTCCGAGGCCAAGGTCCGGTATCCGCACATCCAGAAGCTGCTCTACGGCATCATCGTCACAAGGCGCAAGCTCCAGCACTACTTCCTCGCTCATCCCGTGACGGTGGTGTCGTCCTTCCCCCTCGAGAGATCGTCAACAATCGGGAGGCCACGGGGCGCATCGCCAAGTGGTCCGCCGAACTAATGGGGGAGACCATCACCTATGCCCCGCGAAAGGCCATCAAGTCGCAAGCGTTGGCGGACTTCGTTGCTGAATGGACCGACACTCAGCTCCCGCCGGCACAGATTCAAGCCGAGCTCTGGACCATGTACTTCGATGGATCCCTCACGAAGACGGGGGCAGGCGCAGGCCTGCTCTTCATCTCACCCCTCGGAGTACACATGCGCTACCTGCTACGCTTGCACTTCCCCGCCTCCAACAACGTCGCCGAGTACGAGGCCCTCGTCAATGGGCTGCGCATCGCCCTCGAGCTCGGGGTCCGACGCCTCGACGCCCGAGGAGACTCGCAGCTCGTCATCAACCAGGTTATGAAGGCTTCAAGCTGCATCGATCCCAAGATGGAGGCATACTGCGGGGAGGTGCGCAAGCTGGAAGACAAGTTTTTACGGCCTCGAGCTCAACCACATAGCTCGAAAGTACAACGAGGCCGCAGACGAGCTGGCAAAGTTGGCGTCCACGCGCGGCACGGTACCGCCAGACGTCTTCTCGAGGGACGTCTTCGAGCCATCCGTCGAAATCGACCCGGGGGCTGGCCCCTCGACGCCACCCCTCGAGCAAGACACGGGGGCTCGACTCTCAACCCACCCTCTCGAAGACCCCTCGACGTCCGCGGAGGCGATGCAGGTCGACGCACACGCCTCTTCTTCATCACGGCCCCTCGACTGGCGGACGCCCTACCTCGACTACCTGACGCAGGCGAGCTACCAGAAGACAAGACGGAGGCCCGACGCATCGCTCGGAGGGCCAAGACCTACGTCATCTACGGCGACGAACGGGAGCTATACCGACGAAGTCCGACTGGGATCCTTCAACGCTGCATCCCACTCGAGGAAGGGCGCAAGCTCCTCGACGATATGCACTCGGGGGCTTGCGGCCACCACGCAGCGCCGAGGGCCCTGGTTGGGAACGCCTTCCGTCAAGGCTTCTATTGGCCGACCGCCATTGGGGACGCCAAGCGTTTGGTCCAAGCGTGCCATGGGTGTCAATTCTACGCCAAGCAAACGCACCAGCCCGCACACGCCCTGCAGATGATCCCAATCACTTGGCCATTTGCCGTTTGGGGCTCGACCTTGTGGGTCCCCTCAAAAGGACAAGTGGAGGGTACACACACATGCTCGTGGCCGTCGACAAGTTCACCAAGTGGATCGAGGCTAAGCCGATAGGAGACCCCACCTCCGAGAGGGCTGTCGAGTTCATCGCCAACATCATGTACGGTTCGGGGTGCCTAATGTCATCATCACCGACAATGGCACCCAATTCACGGGCAAAAAGTTCACCAACTTCTGCGATGACAACAACATTCGCGTAACCTGGGCCTCGGTCGCATACCCCCAATGCAACGGGCAGGTCGAGCGCGCCAACGGCATGATACTCCATGGGCTGAAGCCGAGGCTGTTCAAGACCCTCAAGAATTTCGGAAAGGGGTGGGCTACAGAACTCCCCTCGGTGCTGTGGGGCCTCAGGACTACGCCGAGTCGAGCCACCGGTTCACTCCGTTTTTCCTAACCTACGGCGCCGAGGCCGTCTTACCTACGGACCTCGAGTACGGCTCACCTCGACTTCGAGCCTACAACGAGCAAACCAGCGACGAAAGGCTCGCCAACGCCAAGGACCAGCTCGAGGAGGCCGAGACGTGGCGCTCATCAACTCTGCACGCTACCAGCAAACACTTCGATGCTACCGACAAGCACGTGCGCAAAAGGGACCTAGCGGTGGGGGACCTCGTGCTTCGACGGCTGCAAGATAATCGAGGGCGCCATAAGCTCACCCCTCCGTGGGAAGGCCCATACACCGTGGCCGAAGTGCTCAAGCCAGGAACATACAAGCTCTACGACGACCAAGGCAGGATCCTGGCGAACGCGTGGAACATATCTCAGCTACGTCGCTTCTACCCTTAAAAGCCTCGAGGCCTTGTTCATTTTATCACTTTGTACAAACATGTCAAAATGAATGAACAAACTCGTGCATTGTCGTTCATGTTGCTTCGCATCTTAAGGTAGCCTCGACCCTGCTTTGCTCAGGTCAGCCTCCCTCGGGGGCTGACGGGGGGGGCCTTCCCCCCCCCCCAGACTCCGGAAAAATGCGCGTTTTCCTTTTTCAAAAATTTTGACCCTCGTCTCGACTCGCGCCTCGAGTGAACTAGCGACGTCTAAATCTTAAAGTACCTCGAGCCTCCAATCGGGGGCGTCGACGTAGACGGCCACCTACGCCCCCGGGCTACGGTGCCCTACCTACGCCTCCCTTCGAGGGCTCGCGACGTATCGAAGGAACACAGACTAAGTTAGCAGAAACTCGAACTTGCGACAAAGAGAAGTGGTCAAACGCATTTGAAGAAAAACAACCCCTTTAACAAACAAGTCATACATACATTCGGTCTCGACACACCCTCATTCACGTCATAAAATTCTTACAAGGGCCTCGACGCGCCCAAATTTGGCACGCAGGCCTAGTCTAGTCTTCGTCGGTGCGGTACTCCTCCCCGAGGTCCTCCGTGGCGGGCTCAACCTCGACGCCCGAGCTCGAAGGAGGAGGGCTCCCACACACCGCTGCTGGCGTCAGGAGGCAGCACGTCCTCCTCGAAGATCTTCGCGAGCGACGTCCCCGGCCTCTCCATCTTCTCCAAAATTTTGTCGACACGGCGGTTGTTCCACTCCTCATCCTTCCCCTCGATCTCGATGAAGCCATTCGCGACAACGTGGACCGGGAAGCGGAAACCGAGCGAACGACCGCGAGTGTCTGCTTGACGCCGTGATGGAGAGCTTGCCGGACACGTCCCTCGCGGCTGCGTCGAAGAAGCACAAGGCGTCGACCAAGGCATCGCCCCGAGCCACTGCACCTTCTGCCGCGTCACAGGGAGCACCCCACATGGGGCCGAGCCGGTCGAGAGGTGCGAGCCCGCTCCGCCACCATCGTCTCGTCTTGGAGTTGGTCCAAGAGAGCCTCATTCGTCCCACGGAGCTCCTCGACCGTCTTCTCGACCCCTGCGCAACAAACGAGGAAGAGTGAGACTGCGACGTAGCGAAAACTTCGAGACCCGAACAAGAAAGGTGTAAGCCTCACCATCGCAATGTCGACCCAGTGCGGCGAGGTCGCTGGTAAGGCCCTCACGCGCTGCTCGAGCCTGCGCTTCTCGTCAGCATGAGGAGCTCTCGGACTTAAGCTCCTCGATCAGCCTGCCCGCCTCCGCCAGGGCCAGATCCTTTCGGATCACCTCCTGCCGCGCCGCCCCCCTCTGCAGCTCGGGCGGTGGCGGCACCACTCTTTGGCGTCTTCGGCCTCTTTTCTTGCCGCCTCCGCTGGGTTCGGGCGGTGGTGGCCTCGCTTCGGACGTTAGCGGCCTCCTGCTTCGCCGCCTCGGCTTCAGCCCGGGCGGAGGCGGCCTCGCTCGCGCGTCCGCGGCCTCCTTCCTCGACGCCTCGAGAGCGGCGGTGCCTCCTCCTTGGATCGGGCGACCTCACCTCGAGCCGCCCGGACCTCCTCCGCCTCGTTGAGCCGCTCGCCATTTGGGCGTTCCGGCTCAGCTCCGCGCGGAGATCTTGAAGCTCCGCCTCAGCCCGCCGCGAGGGCGGCTGACACCTGCGCGGACCGGCCCGCCTCCTCGGAGCAGACCGCTCCGCCTCCGCCATAGAGCTGCCACCTCCCGGAAGATGGACCGCGCCTCGCGCGGGGCCCCCCGCTGGACCGGTGGCTCGACGGACCATGGCGAGGACGGGCTCGGCGCATCGGGAACGGCCATCCTGCCGGTCAAGCTCGATGTCGGGCAGATCCTTCTCCGCCCCGAGCTGGCGCCCGACTGCGGCCCGCCGCCTGACTGCACGAGCCCCGCTCTTCCCTGGCCGGGTCCTCCGGCGCCTCGGGCGCCATCCACATCATCGGCCCCCGCGGCGAGGAGCGGCCCCCTGCTCCAGCTCGTTCAGGAGGTCCTCCACCGTCGGCTCCTCCTCTGCCACTCCTCTCCCCCCTTTCCCTCCGCCGCAGCCCGGCTCGTGTCGGTCGGGGCCTCGAGGGGCGCGGTCCTCCCTCAGCCCCAGACACCGGCGGGGCCGTGCTCGCCCCAGGCGCTTCCCCGGAACAGCCGTCGTGTTGAGGGGAAGGGTGGCGCTCCCAGCTGGCACCATCGCGGATGAGGAGGAGGGGGAGGAGGCAAGCGCTTCGGCGGATATGGTGGTGGCGGGCTCGATGCCATGAGCTGAGGCCCCTGCATACGAGATGACGTCGATATCAGAACCAGGAGAGTACCTCGACCCCTTGGTCGATGGCGACGGCCTCACCAAAATTCGCGACGATCATCTGGCCTCCCTCGAGCCATGGCAGCTCGGCCTTCTCCAGCCAAGCGGCTCTCTAGCGGAGGAAGGTGCCATACCTCGAGGTGCCTGTGCCTCGACGGGGCTCGAGGTCTTGGCCCGCTGGACGAAGCGAGGTCCACCTCCTGGTAGGAGCGCTTCCCCCCTGAGAAAACGGAGATGGCACGCGTCATCAAAAGCAAAGAGGTGAAGCCTCACTACCGACGAGACCCAAGGAAACTACTCACCCGAAGCGGCGGCTGGGCTTCTTCCCGGAATCGCCGGACCCACTCGGGGGCTTCGAGCCCACCCCACGGCTCGAGCCCTGTGCCTGGGCCGTCTCCCCGCAGGGCTGGGATGGGGGGAGGGCTCCCGACGCCTCCCATGGCTCGACCTCGAGGAGGCCCTCTCCTCCCCCCACATCGCGGAGGGCACCGCACCTCCCTCGTGCTGCGTCGTGGCGCCCGCCCCGGCGCGGGCTCCGGGACCGGCTCCGGCGGCGCTCGCGCTGGTGGTCGCGCCCTCCCGCGTCCGCTTCCGTGTCCCGGCGGCGGTGCGGCGATGGACTCCGGGGACGCTCACGCCCCTGGTCACGAGACGCACGGGGGCTCCCCCCGACGCTCGTGATGGGCGCGGGCTCGACGCCTCTTCCTGGCGCCCGCTCCTCCGCGGGCTCGACGGCGCCCTTGACGGCTCGGGGGGTCGGGCCCGAAACCCTTCTCGACCTGTCGACCGCTTCTCGAAGCCCGACCCCTCTCGAGACCCCCCGTCTGGGCTGACGCGGGGCGGGGGCAGCCTCCGTTGGCGCTGTGGCGGAGGCGCTCCGGGTCCGGGGCTTCCTTACGACCAGGGGCACATCCGGCGCGGAGCTCGACGGACCTCGGGCCCCCGACGAGGCAGGGATCGGCGCCGCCTTCCGCGGCTGCGTCCCGCGCGACCCCTTTGTCGGTGGGACCTCCAGTGTACCCTCCTGCACAGAGGAGCGGTCAGCCCTGTCATCGACGAGCCCCGCGCGCATCAAGCGCGCATCCATCCCCTCGTCGTCGCCCTCCTCCTCATCACCACTCTCCTCCTCCGAGCTCGAGGAGCTCAGCTCGGGGGACCCGTCCCCAGGCTGACGGTTACGACGAGCCTTCGCCAGTCTCTGCTCCCGAGCTAAGCGACGCAAGTTTTTGTTTTCTCTTTCTTCTTTTTGGCATCCTTGCTCTCCTTGTCCTTCTGAGCAGAGAGGCGCCTCACCTGAGAATCCGCGGCGTCCTCCCTCACCGGGGGCCTCGACGCGCGACAAGTAAATGCCCCCTGAAAAAAAAGAAGAGCGTGATGAGACAAACCACAAGACGGATGCAAAAGGATCGAAGGAGGAAAAAGGGGGAGGAGGCTCGAGATAGCTCGACTCGAGGGAGGCTTACCAGGTCGAGACACCCCTCGTCGGGTGCCATCGCAACCAGGTTGGAGTATTCAGGGACGAACGGCCCCTGGATCGTGATGGACACCCGGGAGACGCCCTCGTTCCGGGACAGCCTCCTTCGGCCATCCTCGAGCGATTGAGCGCCTCGAGCTGAGCCTGCGGGCCCATCTCGTGCATAAGAAGGGGGCGGTCCGCCAGCGGGAGAACTCTTCGCTGGTGGAACGCCCAAATGACCGCTTGCACGGTCAGCTTCTTCTCGTCCACCAGCGTCTTCATCATCTCCATCAGCGGGGCCAGGTGGCGTTGCCTGTCCGCCGCAACGCCCCAGGTCCACTTCTCCGGGCGTTGAGTGAGGACCCTGCCGGTGTACTACGGAAAGAGGCCACCTTCGTTCCGCAGATAGAACCAATGGTCGTCCCACCCGGCCTGGTTGGTGGAAAGCTTGTATCGCAGGTACTCGCGGGGGACATTGGCCGACGAGGTCCCCGCCCTCGCGGTAATGGCAAGGGAGCCCATGCGCACGGGCCGCCTCCCGCTGGGCTTCAGGGACTTGATGAAGAGCTCGCCCCGGAAGAGATGGACGAACATCTCCCAGTGCGGCTCCATCTTCAGGTACCCTCGCACACCGCGGCGAATATGGCGGCGTGCGAGATGGAGTTGGGGGAGAAGTGTTGCAGCTCCACCTCGAAATGGTGGGCCAGCCCTCGCAAAAAGCGGCTCGCGGGACGCCGAGCCCCATACGGTGGTAGCGCGCGAAGCTCACCACGTACCCCTCCGGCGGGTGCGGCTCCCGGTGCTCCGCCGACGGGATAACCCACCATGCGGGTCCCTCCTCCGGGTTGGGGCGCAGAAGCCCCTGGGCCACCAGCGAGTCCATTTCGCTCTGCGTCACCTTCGACGGGCTCCAGTCCTCGGCCGGCAGCATCTGTGTCTGGGCGGCCATGATGGTGGCGCGGCGCGGATCCGAGCAGCGGACGGGCGGCCGGAAATCCCCAATCGACTAGCTCGAAGGAGAGGGCGCGTGAAGGCTACGGCGCGGTGAAGGCAAAGGCAAAGTAAAGAGTTCCTTTTCCCCTCTTTCGATATTTATAGGGGGAAACCCAGACGGGCGGGATCTCCCACGACGTAAAAAGGTAACCGAATGCATTCAATGCGCCCACCTAACCGCGTCTCGAGCCGGATGCAGGGTACACGCGTTACCTCTCCATTCGCTCCACTACCTGGGCCCGCCACATGACCGTCGCTCCGGCTTCGCGCCCGCCGCTCTCCCCGACGGTTTTGCCTAAAAAGGCGTGCCCAACGGGCAGAAGGACTCCCAGACGACGGAGGCTTCTTCACAAAGGTAAAAACGGGCCCCGGCCCTAAGTCTCGAAGCAGCGAAGGCTGGCCCTCGAAAAGGGTTCGACAGCCGGCTTCGAGCACCCGAGTCAGGGACACCAAGGGGCGCCACTCGCGGCATTACTCGAGGGCCGAGCCCTCGAGGCCCCTCACGTGTATCCAAGGCGGGGAGCTCGACGTGCAGTGAGATCCCCTCGGAGGGAGGCATCGAGCCACCGGGTCCTATCGAATGGACCCGGCACTCCTGCAGACTGAGCAGCCCATGCTTTATGAGACCGCCTCCGGGCCACAGTCGACCCTATCGAACGGGGCACGAGCTCTCACTTGGATTCCCCGTTACAGCTCACCGGGAACCTCGATACTCGCCCACTCGGGGTAGTACGAGGCATCCCCCCGCGCATCCGATCGAAAGGACTCGCGGGATGACAAGCCAGGGCAATCGGCATGCCGGACAGCTCGAGGAGCCGGCCAGTCGGTTCAGCCTGGCACCCCTCGAAAAAGAGGTCTAAGAACTCGGACAGTTACGACTAATCTATTTTCTTTGTGTAAACATGAGATTTTCAGGCCTCGGGCGAACGCTCGTCTTCCATCTCGCCCGAGCCCTCAAGGCCAGGCTCGAACGATCGCTCGTTCTCCGTCTCGCCCGAGCCCTCCGAGCCAAGCCTCGGACGGAGTCTCCCACGACAAAGGAAAGGTAACCGCAAACATTTAATGAGACTACCGAACCACATTTCGAGCCTGTTGACAGGTACACACGGCGCCGCGATCTCCGCTCCCTGACGATTTCCGCCTAAAAAGGCGCGCCCACTGGGCAGAAGGTTCCCAAACGACGGAGGATTCTTCGGGAAGCCCACGAGGGAGTTCTAACCACTCCCCATGGCCTCGGGGGCTACACCCGCGGGTGTCGCTCGCACGACACCCACGGAATCAAATCGACAAAACCCTCGAGACCAGTTAGCTATCCATCGAGATCCCAATCTGGAGCCCCTGCTCGAATGCAAGCACTCAAACAAGGGCTCGGGGGCTACTGTCGGTGGTACAAAAAAGGGTACCCCAATCAACGCAAACACCCGAACGCTCTATCTCCGTCTCGCCCGAGCCCTCCCAGCCAGGCCTCGGGCGAACGCTCTATCTCCGTCTCGCCCGAGCCCTCCCAGCCAGGCCTCGGGCGAACGCTCTATCTCCGTCTCGCCCGAGCCCTCCCAGCCAGGCCTCGGGCGAACGCTCTATCTCCGTCTCGCCCGAGCCCTCCCAGCCAGGCCTCGGGCGAACGCTCTTTCTCCGCCTCGCCCGAGCCCTCCGAGCAAGGCCTCGGGCGAGCGCTCTATCTCCGTCTCGCCCGAGCCCTCCTAGCCAGGCCTCGGGCGAACGCTCTTTCTCCGCCTCGCCCGAGCCCTCCGAGCAAGGCCTCGGGCGAGCACGATCGCTCTCCGTCTCGCCCGAGCCCTCCAGGCCTCGGGGAGCGCGCCCCTACACCTCGAGCCTTAACGCACGGACCTCGAGCTGTACAGACAGCCGTACCAGCCCATACCACGCATTTAATGCCTTCACCTACTCTGGTCATGTCCACTAGTGCACAGCATGTACCACAGTGACTCGGTGTAAAGGTCAAGTCTCGTTTTCACCACAAGCATGGGCAAAAGGGCACCAGTACAGCACTGTTCGGCCAAGCCATGCACTGTAACCCCTCGAGGCCGGCTACGCGCCCCTCGAGCCCTGCACTGTAAAACCTCGAGGCCGGCTCCGCGCCCCTCGAGCCCCCGTGGCACCACCTCGAGGCCGGCTCCGCGCCCTTCGAACCCTGACTAATTTCATGCTATTGGAGGACAGGTACCCCAAGACCCGGAGCGATCCCGCCGCGTCCTGTACATTCCGGGATGGGTGCGGTACGGCTCCCACCTTGCCGTGCCACCACGTTCGCGCCCGGGATGGAGGCCACGCTTCAAGGACGCCTCAACAGCAACGCCCACGTCGGCTACAATGTCTTCGACAAGACAGGATTCCTACCCAGCTTCGTATTGGGCGCCGTACGCCCCGACACTTGTAAAACCCCTGTGTAACCCTGGCCTCCCCTTGCCCTATAAAAGGGGATGCCAGGGCCCTCATTCGCAGGTGGACAACACGTTAGAGCGGCTTACACCTACACACTTAAGTCCGGACCCCGGTCCACGCTCACTGAGCTTGTATTCTCCCCTGTACAAGCACTTAGGTGCAAGTAATACAAGAACATCCCCCCCCCCCGCTGGACGTAGGGCCTTCTTTGCCCGAACCAGGATAAATCCTTGTGTCCTCTTGCATCACCATCCAGGAAGAGAAGCACGCGATCATATCACTCGTTGGTGTGATACCCCCGGGTACGAAACACCGACAGGTTGGCAAGTAGGGCCAACTCTTTGTCCTCCATGAACTCCAACTACTCCTCTGTGACAGAAAGAAGAGATGACAAAGCAAAGCCTCCAGAGGGGTTAGCGGAAGAGCTAGAAACCAAAGCCATCGACGGGCCAGAAGGATTTTCATAAGAAGCCCTCGCCATGGCGTCAATCTCACTGGACTTGAGCTTACTAAAGAGCTCGTCGCATGTGAGAGTCTCATAGTTAGGCGATTCAATGATCGCCTGAACCTTGGAGTCCCACACTGACCGATCGAGAGTGTGTAAAAGCTTGAGAGCCCTCTCATGATCGTCGAAAGGCAATAGCTCCTTGTTAGCCCTCATCCTGTTGACAATCACCTGAAAGCGAGCAAATAAACTTTCTATGCTCTCGCCAGGCATGTGTCGAAAGTTCTCATACTCTCGCTTGTGCGACTCGTAGAGATGGGTTTTGACTTGAGTGGTTCCCTCATGAAAACGCATGAGGGTAGCCCAAATCTCCCGAGCCATAGCGAGGTGAGAAACGCGATCAAACTCAGACATGCTCAAACATGACAAAAGAGCATTACGGGCTCGGGTATTGGCATCGTGCTCGTCAATCTGATGCTGAGTCACACGAGCAGCCAAGACCACGTAATCTGCAGAGTTGCAAATATCCCAAATCGAAGCATCCATACTCTGAAGATAGGCCGACATGCGTATCTTCCAATACGCATAGTTCGTCCCATCGAAAAACGGCGGTTTGCCCACGCCGCGATCCATGTCGCCATCTGTGGATTTGGAACTGGCTAAAGTGGAAGATCCTTAATCCGCTCCGATACAAATTGAAGGACCGAGAATGCTACAGAAAGCGACCAGAGGGGAGATGAATGGTTGCCTAAAAATTCCTCTCGAACCTTAGGCCTCTGTCCCGAAAATCAACCCCCAAAAGCTTCTATCGAAATGTGATGCCCACGACCCTTGGAAGAGGGTGGAAGATCCTTAGGATCACAGCGAGGCACCACCAAATGAGAACGAGTCAAAACCCAAAAGCCCAAAACGTAGATGGACGGCTACGTTGGGAAATCTCCAAATACCGATGCTAACGAGTAGCAAAGATACCTAGAGAGGTTCCTTGGTGAACTCTAGGGCCAAACGAGAAGTCCGAAAACCAAGCGGAAAAGCCTGCAGAGCAAACGCAATAAATCACAACCTACAGTAGGTTGGCGGACTGTCCGGAGTCCAGTCCACGGACTGTCCGGGCTCCGGTGGCGGACTGTCCGCCGGCCAAAAGAGCAAAACAGCACCTCTGCTGAAACAGCTCTGGACAGTCCCGGACTGTCCGCGAGTTACACCGGCGGACTGTCCGTCGGTCACTCCGGACCAAACCGGCCGAGCCATGCAGCCACTGAATCGGCTGGAGCCCGATGCGCGGACTGTCCGCGCCCAGGGTTGCAGATGTTGATGGTCCTTAAACACATGTTTTACCATCAACATTTTACCCTAACATTCACCAAAAAGGCATGAAATTTAGTCAAATAGGTTTCAAACTAACCAAATTGCACATGTCCATAGATTTTGATTTGAATGCAGGATTTGAACCAAAATTTGGATATTTGAACCGCCAAAGGCCAAGCCCACTCAACAGGACCAAATTAGGCCTCAGGGGGGTGGCGCCCGCCACCCCTAGGTGGCTCCCGCCACTTGGGTTGGCCCAAGTCCTCTCCCTGCCATGTCACCGATCCGTGTGACCTCCCCAAGGCCAAATCCTGGCCCTTGGTCACTAGGTCAGTGGCATCAGACGACTCAGGAGGGGAATGGCATGGATCATGACCAATGACGGTTATCTGGACATGCAACCGACCTTGCAACCGCCTCTCTGCAGCTCCTGGATGCCGTTAAAGCAATGACGGTGCATCCAACGGTGATGGGGGTGGCGGCCGCCACCTAGGGCTGGCGCCCGCCACTAGGGTTAGCCCTAGGTCGGTTGGCTGCCCCCTATAAGTACCCCCCTCACTCCACAAGGCTATAAATACCCCCCTTGAGGCATCACTTCATACACACAACACACCAAGGCAACACACAAGAGAAGCAAGAAAGTGAGAGCTCAGAGAGCTTAGGCAAGTAGGTTAGCTAGTAGAGAGAGTATAGCTCCAGTGCCCTCGCTACAGCGCGGCTCTTAGTTTAGCACAGCTCAGCCCTGACCAGTGGTATAGTAGCGTAGAGCTTGCTAAGAGAGAAACGGGTGCGAGCGACTCGCATCGGAGGTCGGTTGATTTCCCGGCATCTCTGGTCTGGTTTGCTCTCTTGTATCTCAGGTACACTTATCTTTATCCCAGTATTACCTTTAGCATTACTTTCAATATTACTTTATCAAGTACCTTGAGTGTGACCTAGTTATTCCTACAGTTCAATTCACTTAGCCATAGTAGTTAATCTCTAGTGTGCTTAGTGATTGATCTTTGCCAATAGGTTGCTTAGTTAGTTTAGTGTTTATCTTATTAAGTCAAGTATTTGCTCTGACGTCCGCAAGGGTGTCTCTATTCAAAGCTAGGGTAGAGATAGTTAGAATATAAGTAAGTGTGGTGCTTAGTTATAGACTGACCTTCAGATACGGCTGGACCCCCGGATAGCTGTGGTAGCAAGCAGGTGGTGACAGCCCTGTGCGCCTTGAATTCCACCACGTAGTTGGCCCAGTTTAACAGTAAGGCTCGTTGTGCTAGCGTTCAACCTAAGTCAGTGGTAAAGGCTAGTACGCCTCGATACTTGATAAGATAGGAATAAAACTTTAGTTAACTTAGTTGCTTTATTGACATTTGCCTGCATTGCTTCGTAGTTATCTTGCTTCGTGGTTATCTAGGAGTAGTTAGTAGTTATTAGTTAGTTATCTTAGTTATCTTTAGTTCCCCTTATCTACTTATCTATCCACCTTACCTTACCATCCATTTCATCCTTACCTATCCACCCATATATTCTTTCTAGCCTTTCACCCCCTCCCTTCCCTTCTCTCCTTTTCCATTTTCTTTTTTCTTCGACTCTCATCCCCTCCTTGACTCGACTCATACACCACCCTAGCCTTCCCTTGGGATCAAATAAATCGACACCTGGTACTCCCAGGCGAAGTGCTACTACGATAGTTCTATGCGCTTGCAGAATCTCCCCTTGGTAGATTGCATTCTCTCTAGCTAGCTCCTACTAGTGTCGGGATTGACAACCCCATTTGACATTAGTAGATAGCTGCTTTAGCTTCATTCCTTTAGGTATAGTGACTGGACTTGCTACAAGCACTTCTGACACCGTTGCCAGGAATAGATTCCATACTCTACTCCTAGTAACGACATTAGCAAGTGCCAACAAGCATTTCTGGGCTGTTACCGGGGATAGTTGCCTAGCTCTATCTTTAGTGAAGCTAAGAACTACCAACAGCGGACTGTCCGCCAACACCCAGTGAGGGCGATTTCAATCGCCCATCCCCCAAATCTTTCCAAAATCGATCCAAATCAAAATCCCTTGATCCCAAACTTGGAGAAGATGATCACAAGATAGTTAGGAGACTATCCCCAAGAAATCATCTGCTCAAATCAACTCAATCAATGAGAAATTGAAAGGGAAGGTGCATGAACTGAAAAAGCGCCACGAAACTTGAATCGACCCGATCTACTTGTTCGTGAGGGTACAGGTGAATTCCTTCGGTGGAAATGTTCTCCTCACTTCAAAGAACAAGTTGATTCAAGTGGATTCGAAAAAGACGCAGCGAGGAGGGAGATCGAGTGACGGGAAAATCGTGGAAAAATGAAGAATGCAAAGAACAAGTTCAAAACGCGAATCGAGATCATGAATTGCCAGCCGAAATTTGTCCCCACGAGGAGACAACGGGAATCCGGTCCCGTTTCTGCAAAATCTAAATACACAGAAGTATTGCTCACCGTCTCTGCGGATCTCAGTAGCTACAACGGGGAATGGGAAGCAGGAAACCCTAGAATGAAAATAGCAATGGCTGAGATGGTTTGGAGGGAGGGGCTGCCTCTCCTAATATAGCCTAATACAATTATTTCCCTTCTACCCCTATAGCTAATGAGCGAGCAGGCTAACCCTAAGGGTATTCCTGACCAACTCGAGTTGATGTTGAACCGACGGCCACGCCCGCACATCGGGTAGCTTCGCCTCGACGCGACCTCACCGGATGCCGCCACGTGCCGCCAAGCGCCGCTCGTCCTTTTCATGATCCTCCCCCTGGTTTTGAGGTCGAAACCGGGAAACCTGGGTCATCCCCCGGTTTTGAGGCTGAAACCGGGAAACCTGTCGTCTGTCGCCTGAGTTTTGTGGCCCAAACTCAGAAACCCGTCAGCGCCCAGGTTTTGAGGCCCAAACCTGGAAACCGTCCTCAGCCCGAGTTTTGTGGCCCAAACTCGGAAACCGGCCGCACCCAGGTTTTGAGGCTCAAACCTAGAAACCATCCACTCGGTGGTTTTTGTGTGGCTCAACCACCAAACTGACGCCGTAGAGGGATGCACCGCCCGTGCATCTCGTCCACCCGCAAGTTTTCACTTGTCGCTGTCCCAGGCTGTCAGCCACCACGGTCGATCCTCAGGCCACAGGTCCGTCAGTCCAACCCTCACGTCCGCCCTTCACCGCTCCGGGTCCATCGGCACGACACGTCTCTACTTGACCTTCACCTTGCCTTTAATCACCGTATCCGAGCTCAACACCTGCACAACACAAGCCAAAGAACATGCGCATCATCCTAGTTGACAATCACTCATCATCTCAAGATCCGACATACACCCATGTATCCGCACTATTAATCCCAACAGTGCAGGTTTTTCTATGAACAGTGAATGTGAAGCTCTACTTTCCTCAGGGACGAGTAAAGACCTAGTGTGGGGGAGCTTGTTGACGGTCACTAACTCATATCTTATACCGTCAATAAGTCACCTAAAAGAAAATAAAAGTGACCATCAACCTAGGAATAGTGTTTGATTCTAACGAGTTCCACGAGTTGTGTCGTTCTCACTTGTTTTACAGGAATACCAACATTTCACTACATAAAAGTATCCCAAGTGAAGAATTAGAGCACACCATTGTGACGAGCTCATCGAGACGATTGCAACGGACATGCCACTTGCCATATTTGGAGTCCCGGAGCAAGAGTCCTCGATGAATACGACTAGGAAGACTCTGGAATCTTCTAGAAGCCTTATCCATATGAAGATCAGGGGTGTAACAGACAAGATTCCAATAGCTACTGAAGGACCAAAAGTGCTACCAGAAAGCGACCAAAGGGGGGGTGAATGGGAGCTTCAAAATTTCTTGTCAGAAACTTTTAGCTAGTGTCCCAAGAATCACTCCTAGAGCAAACCTTGAGCTTGCGAGTGTCAACGACCCTAGATGTAGGGTGGATTCTTCCAAGAAGCACAGCGAGACACTACACCACTCTAGAAACCCAACACAAAAGCCAGAAATCAAAACCGACAACTTAGGAACGAACCACGGACGAGAACGCACGAATCAGCACTGACCGGACTCTACCTACGTCCGATCAAGGATGACCGGACGCGTCCGGTCGACCAAAACTCAATTTGGGACCTTACTGTTTCTGACCGGACTCTCGGTGAAGGTGCGTCCGGTCAGGTGTTCAGCGTCCGGTCAGAGAGTGACAAAGCAATGAACAGTGATAAGAGCGAGTCCGGTCACTGAGCGACTGGTGCGTCCGGTCAGGATCGTGAAAATCACAGTGCAGACATTCAACGACCGGACTCACGGCCCTAGCGTCCGGTCACCCCGATGTGAGCGTCCGGTCACCCCGACGCAGCACTGTTTTTCCATGAAGATCACCCGATCTCCTTCGAATCAAAAGCACTAAGGCTTAGACTTGGTATGAGGAGTTTCAAGGAAGTTAGTGAGCTATCCCAAAGAGATCACGGCTCGAACCTAACTCCAAATCGGTGAATCGGAAGGATTCGGGGCTAAGGGAGCAAAACTCGATTCGAAATGAAAATCGACCGATCTACTAGCTTGTGATGTTAGAGAAGAATTCCTTCGGTGGAAAGATGCGCTTCACGAACTAGAATAACTCAGTTCAAACGGAATCGCAAAAGACGCACTGAGTAAGGAGATCGATCAATGGGAAAATCATGGAGAAAAGAAAACTGCGAAGAACAACATCAAAACGCGAATCACATCCATGAATTTGCAACCGTGTGGCTACCACTTGCTACAACAGTGAGATTACGGTCTCACTTCCTCAAAATCTCCAGTACACAGAGGTATGGTTCTCTGCGGATCTCAGTTGTTACAGCAGGGGATTGGGAGAGCAGGAAAACCTAGATGGCAAAGAGCAAATGACTGAGATAGGATGGGAGGTGGGTGTCTCCCTCTACTTATCCTAATTCTAATTCCCACTCTACCCCTAACTACTTACAGAGCGAACCAGCTAAACCCTAGGGTTATTCTGGACCAACTCGTGGTAGGTGGTGATCTGACGGCCACGCCCGCACAACTGGTAGCGTTGCCTCGACGCAACCTCACCGATTGCCGCCACGTGCCGCCTCCGCTCTGCTTTTCCTTTTCCCGGACTTCGCCCACAGTTTTGAGGCCCAAACCGGGAAACCAGCCTTCACGACCAACCCCCGGTTTTGAGGCCCAAACCGGGAAACCAACCGTCCATCGCCTGAGTTTTGTGGCCCAAACTCAGAAACCCGCAGCACCCAGGTCTTGAGGCCCAAACCTGGAAACCGTCCTCAACCCGAGTTTTGTGGCCCAAACTCGGAAACCATCAGCGCCCAGGTTTTGAGGCCCAAACCTGGAAACTGTCCACTCGATGGTTTTTCTGTGGCTCAACCATCAAACCGAGCCATAGATGGGATGCACTGCCCGTGCACCCCATCCACCGACACGTGTCCCCAGGTCCTTGACCCAAGCAACACCGTGCCCGCAAGTCTTCGCTCGTCGCTATCCCAGGCTGTCAGCCACCACAGCTGATCCTCAGGCCACCGGTCCCTCAGTCCAAGCCTCACGTCCGCCCTTTGCCACTCTCGGTCCATCGGCACGGCACGTCTCTAGTTGACCTTCACCTTGCCTTTGATCACTATATCCGTGCTCGACACCTGCACAACACAAGCCCAAGAACATGCGCATTATCCAAGTTGACAATCAATCATCACTCGAGACTCGACATACACCCATGTATTCGCAATCTCCCCCTTGATGAGTGCATTGTCAACTACCAACACAAATCATAATAGAATAGAGGAAGGGAGGAAGAAAGAGAGAGAACTCGACCAAATGACCCAAAAGCATAACAAAGCCGAAGAAGGTCAAGTGGAAAGAGCAAGACAACTTGGTCCCCAAAGACATGGGCAACGGCTCGACGCAACCAAGCAAAGCAAAGCTAGCCCTCAAGAAGAGGTAGAACAGGCTCAACACCACTAGCGAGAAAACTCGACACCAATTGAAATACCAATTGAAAATCAAGTAGAAAAGAGCTAGCCCTCAAGAAGGGGCAGAACGGGCTCAACACCGCTAGCGAGAAAGCTCGATACCAACTGAAGCCAATCTGAAGAGCACAAAGGCAAAAGCGATAGTCCCTCAAGATAGAGGCAAAGGCTCAACACAACTAGCTACAAAAAATGCTCCGAACCAAATAGAGACTTCAGAAAAGCTTCGAATCAATTGGAAAGTCTAAAATCCGAAAGATCCGAGCCAGCTTAAACTCCCCTCCAATAGTGCACACAACTAGGAAATCTCCCCCTTAGTTGATTTTATGATTTGAAAGAATTTCTTCCCCTTATGATTTGGCAAATTTCTCCCCCTTAGTTGAAAATGCACCATCAAGTATCTCCCCTCCAAACTGCATATGAGTCAAAATGCAAGTTAGCAGCTTCAGGAATATAGTCGATAGAATATTAGGATGCAAGACGAAATGCTGATCCGATGACTCATAAAATGCACAGAATGCTAGCAAAGGCTCAAGCTGATCACTAAATACGAAATCTGATCATTGCAGCAAAATGAGCAGTTTTCAGCCAAAAAGGTATTCACCATCAAAATAGCACTAAACATGTATAGACATGAAGTCAAACAAGTGCTAAACATGTATACAAGGTGAACTACCCCTAGCAAGGTTCAATCATCATGCTATAGAATGAAACATAGACTTGTGTATCCAAATTTTATCGGAGTTGCAGCGGTTAAATTACACAAGTTCAAATTTCAGCATGTGATTGCGAGAGGTTGAAAACTTGTCATTGCCTAACTTTTCAACTATGCGAAGCCTATGCAGAAGCAATCAAAAGCTTAAAGCAATAGTTTCGGTCATGCACTACACAGCTCAAGTTTAACTCAAGGTGCAATGAGAGACAGTCTCGATACTGTGATGTGCTGACAAGCAATCCCATCTCGATCTTTCCAATTCACTTAACTTGGTTCAAATTGAAAGCATAATATGAACATACTAAGCAAGTTTATGACTGAGAACTAGAGACATAGCAACCTAGCATATATGAAAAGCACAAGTGATTTCAACACATTCTACACATGCTAGTTGCATATCTCAATGGTGAACAGTTTCAATTTTTATGTTCATTAAGCAGGTTCACCAGTTACAAAATAGCTCAGCTCACAACATATATCAGTGATCAGAAAGAGCATTAGCTACAACATCATCATAAAGCATCGAAGCATACACTATACAGAGCATAGTCACATTCTAAAGATTATATACATGAAGCTCTGAATGTAAATATGCACGATGACCAATTGAAAAACACGAAGTCAGTTTATGATACAAGAACCAAAATGTTTCCCCCATCTAAAAAGGGAAACACACACCAAGCTCACCTCTCAACCTAGCAAAAGTTGATTGGTCCAAAGGCTTGGTGAAAATATCAGCCAACTGATGATGAGTATCGACATGGCGAAGGTCGATATCACCCTCCTCATAGTGGTCTCGTAGAAAATGAAAGTGCACATCAATGTGTTTGGTCTTAGAGTGCAGCACGGGGTTCTTAGCAACGCTAATAGCACTTGTGCTGTCACAAAGTAAGGGAACGCGACAAAAGCTCAGACCAAAATCACGCAAAGTGGCCATCATCCAAAGCAACTGGGAACAGCAGCTAGCCGCAGCAACATACTCAGCCTTGAAGGACCAAAAATGCTAAAGCAAGGCGACCAGAGGGGGGGGTGAATGGGAGCGTAAAAATTTCTTCCAAAATTCCGACCTCTGTCCCAACAAAATCAACCCCAAGAGCAAAGACGACACACGTGATGTCCACGACCCAAGAGAATGGGTGGATGTTCTCTAGGAACACAGCGGGACACCACAAAAGCTCCCTCTTCCAAATCCACGCAAGTCAACTAGTGACAGGGTGGAGTTTGGGTAACCTCAACCTCCCCCAAGCAACGCAAGGGGGATTCAGGCTTTTTCGCAAAGCGGGAAGCCCAGATTCTGTAGATCACAGAGTCAGGAATCCAACGCAAAAAGCGGATCTCAAATCGGAGCTCGAACGTAAAAGATACAGACGAAAACGTGCGATCACTGCACTGATCGGACTCTGAGGTGCGTCCGTCAGTATCGATCGGACGCGTCTGGTCACAAGAATCCCGATTCGGGAGCTCTCTGTGTTGGATCAGACTCTGCTAGGAGGTGCATCCGGTCAACACAAAAACCAGCGTCCGGTCGCTACTACTCCATGAACAGTAGTAGCAGCGCGTCCGGTCCAAGCACAGCAGGTGCGTCCGGTCAATATAAACGGTCTCTGGAACTGACCGGACTCAGCACGGGGTGCGTCCGGTCGTGTCCAGGCCAGCGTCCGGTCACCACGCGCGAACTGGACAGCGCGGGAGTTCTACGACCGGACTCTGTCAAGGTGCGTCCGGTCGCTTCGATGCAGTGTCCGGTCACCCCGATCAGCTCCCTGTTCATCCACCGGATCGACCCGATCTCCCTCAAATCAAAAGCACTAAGGCTCAAATTTCGTGTGAGGGGTCACAAGGATGTTAGTGAGCTACTCCTAAGAGATCATGGCTCGAACCTAACTCCAAATCGGTGAATTGAAGAGAACGGTGAAGAACGGTCAAGAACTCGATCCCAAAACTAAATCCGCCCGATCTGTGAGTTCGTGAGGTATTGGAGAAATTCCTTCGGTAGAAAGAAGACTCTCACAAAGCTACACAAGATGGTTCAAACAGATTTGCGGATCTTCCCTCGAAACAAGAATTCTTGTGAAGATTGAAAGAGGGGAAAACATGCAAACGCGAAGAACAAAATAGCAAGACAAATTAAAGCACGAATTTGATCCTTGGATTCAGAGGAATGGATGATTGATTAAGCACTTGGTGTCGGGCTACAAGCCACTCCTAGCAACACAAAGCTTGGATGGCGAAAAGCTCAAGAACAAGAGCCAACTCTCCTCTAACCCTAGCCTTCTCTCACAAGCACAAAATGAGAGAGACACCGTCCAAGGATGGGCTGCCCTAACCAGCCACCTTCATATATATAGGCGCACGTCCGAAGACCAAAATGCCCTTACATGAAGCACTCAACCCAAATACCCCCAGGGGTAAAACCGCCCAGTCCTGGCGATTTTCATCCGAAGGCCACGCCCGCACATCTGGTAGCTTCGCCTCGACGCGACCTCCAGGATGCCGCCACGTGCCGTCGCGTCGACCACCGTGCCTTCCTCGTGGATAGCTTCGCCGCCGCGCCAGCCTCTCCATGCCGCCACGCGTCGACCGTTCTGCATAGGAACCTCCGCTCGGTTTTGAGGCCCAAACCGGTAAACCCGCCAGCCCTGGTTTTGAGGCCCAAACCTGGCAAACCGTCCACCCCGAGTTTTGAGGCCCAAACTCGGAAACCCGCAAGCCCAGGTTTTGAGGCCCAAACCTGGAAACCGTCCATCCCGAGTTTTGAGGCCCAAACTCAGAAACCGGCCACCCAGGTTTTGACGTCCAAACCTGGAAACCGTCGATGGTAGCTTTTTGAGGCTCAGCTACCGAACCCGCACTGTAGACGGAGTGTGGTTCTCACACCCCGACCACTGGCACCGATGCCGATGCATGTCCAGCCTCCACGCCGGGCACAACGCCTTCGCCTTCCTTCTTGACTCGGCCGACGGCACTTGCGCCGCACGCAAGCTAGTGTCCGACCTCCCGCCAAGTGCCACAACGCCATCGTCTTCCTCCCGACTCGGCCGATGCATCGCACATCCCATGTGCTCTCGCTCGCTGATGCCACGTGCCAGCTACCACAGCTGGTCCTCTGGCCCTCTAGTTTGTCAGTCCCAGCCTCACGTCCGCCCTTCACCGCTCTGGGTACATCGGCATGGCACGTCCGCCGCACGGCACGCCCATCCATCACCGCTCCCGGTCCGTCGGCACGGCACGTCTCTACTTGACCTTCACCTCGCCATCGACCACTGTATCTGAGCTCAACACCTGCACATCAACACAGCCAAGAGAGACATGTTGCACACGCACACCAACACAGAAACACCACAACTCAACGCCATCGGTTAGTCATAAACATTAAGCGCATAGCGAGATATGGACTAAACCGGGAAAAGCCTCAAACCTTCCTCATCAAAGTCCATCATTCATCATATATGTTCTCAATCTCCCCCTTGATGAATGCATTGACTAACAATAAAACCAAAAAGGAAGGGTTTAAAGGCAAGCCTCATTCAAGTGCCCAAAAGCCAAGAAAAAGCAAACACAAGGCTACTTGGAATGAAGAAGGATCATGAAAACTCCAAATAAAAGCTCTCGGTCCCGAAAGAAACGGGAAAAGCGGGCAAAGCCTCCACACAACCGAAGAGACAAGAGAAACAAGAGTTTCATGAATCCCAAAAGGCACTCAAAAACCAATGCACTCGAAAACCAATCTCAAATAAATTGTCAAACAATCATCACAAAAGAAACCAAGGTACTTATCCACTTGGGTTCACTTGGGTCGAGATTTCTCCCCCTTTTTCACCCCCTTGATGATTGAATTGACAAAAACTAGGCACAAGAGATGGCTTGAGATACCAAAACCGAAAACTTGGTCCCCAAAGACATGGGCAACGGCTCAACGCAACCAAGCAAAGGATCGGAGCAACAACTCATCAAAGAGCAAAACTCGATCACACAGAGCCAAAAACTTGGTTCCCAAGGACATGGGCAATGGCTCGACGCAACCAAGTCAAAATGAGCTAGTCCTCAAGAAGAGGCAGAAAAGGTTCAACACCACTAGCTCAAGGCTCGATACCAATTGAGGCTGAAACAACGCATTAGAATGCAAAACTGCTAGTCCCTCAAGATAGAGGCACAGAGGCTCAACACAACTAGCAGACTCGATATCAATCACAAACAGCCAAAAATTGGTGAAAACAACTAGTTCCTCAAGACAGAGGCACATAGGCTCGATGCAACTAGCTGAAGGGTCCATACCAATCGAAAATACCAAGCAAAAACTGCTAGTCCCTCAAGATAGAGGCAAAACTACTCAACACGACTAGCAGGCTCGATACCGACTGAGAAAACACAAAGAGAGGCTTCAAACTAAATGGAGCACAAACATTCGGAGCACGCAGAGGAGTTGCAAAACAAAACAACTCCCCCTGAAAGCAAGCCTATATACAAAAGCTATGCAACAAAGCAACTAAGCTCACTAAGAATGATACCAATTTAAGCACATAAAAGAGCTATTGAAGAAGGACATAAAAGAGCTAAAATCCCCCTAGCTCAAAGCTCTCCCCAAAATGCATGACTCTCCCCTTTGTGCCAACACTCAAGCTCCCCCTTGCAGACAGCTTCTCTCCTTTGACAAAAGGAAACATGCTGAGGGGTTTTGACAATTTTCACAAAGTTGACACAAACACAAGACAAGTCATCAACCAAAAGCATATGGGGGCGATGAAACGCACTGAAAGTGACCACAAAGTGTATCGGAGCTGGGGGCATGTGCACTAAGCTAAAAATGCATGATATGCACAATGCAATAGCTTCAAGTGTATAGCAATTAGAATGAAAAGATGCTCACAAGGGTGCTGCCCTAAAAGTGTAGCAACCAATACAAATGCTAGCAAAGGCTCAAACTGATCAAATGAATACGAAATATGAACAATTGAGCATATGAGCAGTTTTAAGCCATTTGAAAAGGAGTTCACCACTAAAATAGCACTATGCATGAATAGACAGGAAATCAATCAAGTGCTAACTCAAGTATAAAAGGTGAACTACCCCTAGCAAAGATCAATCATCATGCAATAGAATGAAGCATGAACTTGTGTTATTTTCAAATTTTTATCTGAATTTGCAGCGGTATTAACACAAGTTCAAATTAAAAGCATGTGATTGCGAGAGGTTGAAAGCATGGTCATTGCCTAACTTTTCAACCGGGCTAAGCCTATGCAACAAAAGCAATCGGAAGCTTAAAGCACCGGTTTCGGTCTTACACTACACGGCTCAAGTTTAACTCAATTGTGCAATGAGAAAGAGTCTCGATGCCGTGAGGTGCTAACACATGCAATCCCATCTCGATCTTTTCATTTCACTAGACTTGGATCAAATTTTAAGCACAGGGTAAATATGCCAATCCAAGCAAGTGAATGACTCAGTGCAAGAGACATAGCAACCTAGCATACAAAAGATAGCACAAGTGATCTCAACACATCCTACCTATGCTAGTTGCCAATCTCAATGGTGAACAAATTAAAGGTTTCATAGTTGATTAATCAAGTTCACCATTTGCAAAAATAGCTTAGCTCATAACATGTATCGAGTGATCAAAAAGAGCCTAAGCTACATGCATCATCATGAATAAACAGGGCATTCCAAAAAGAGCATAATCTCATTCTCATTACTATATTCATGAAGCTCTAAAATGCAAGATATACATGATGAAATGCATGCAAAAGCTAGTCTATCAAAGACAAAGCAAAACTAGCCTAAAAAGGAAAACCCAAAACAAAAGGGTATCGGAGAAGTCCAACTAAGATACAACATGCAAAATGGTTCCCCAACTAAAAGGGAAACACACACCAAACTCACAAGAGAAGAGCCAAGAAACGCTCAAGCGAACAGGCAGCAAAATCCACATCAAAAAGACCACACAGCAGAAAGAGGTCGAAGAAGAGTACCAAAAACCGAACTCAGAAGTGTGTCAGAGGTACCTCATGAAGTGCATGACCGCCTGCTGGTGTGATACCCGAGGGAACGCCTAAATCTGCTGAACTCCGGGGCGCCTGCCTCGCCAAAGTCGTCTCCCCCTCGCCTGATGCTATCGCTCCCTCAGGTGCAGCTAGTGCTCGCTGGAGAACTGCCTCGAACGGAACCCCAAGTCGTGGAAGAAGTGAGATCGGGTCCGTGAGCCGAAATGCTTTCTCCAGGCTCCTGTTCTCCTGCACACTCAAAAGCAGAAGAAAGCACAAGGCATTGTCTCGTCTAGTGTGACCTCAAGGTCTCCACGAAAACGGTTAGTCACATAAAAGCATAAGGTAAGCTCTCAACAAAAAAGAGGTCTACCTATGAATGATACCGCAAAGGAGATCTGAATTCAAACTAGTCAAGACTACCATGCAAACAGGATAAAGCACTGTATAGCAAAATGCAACCTAAAAACATGATCAACCCAAACACAGCCTAAACCTCAACACATGCTACAATGCAAGATAATGATAGCAATAGATCCAAAAGCATGTAACATGATAAAATTGTGGAAAGGCTAGTGCTCAAACTAATCATATCAACAGGGTACATGTAGCTACACAAAACTAGCACCTGAAAAGTGATACCTAATGAACACCATACCACTACAAATCAAGCTCATGGAGAAATAAGGTAAAACATGGCACAATGTTCATGAGGGTCACAAACTAGCATCAAAAGTGGAATAACCACCAAAGCTATACACAAGGCTAGCATGACATGATATACAAGATAGCACATGCTAGACTAAGACAAAGCATGATACATAGGAAAATGTACATGCAAGAACAATACAAGTGAGCGCATGAAGAACCATCTCATACCACAAGACACAAATCATGGATGTACAGGGTATGAGTGTATAGGAAAGCTCACCGAGTAGCAAAAACCTCTTTGGAGGCAAAACTAAGCGGGGTGTAGAGAACCATCAAATCTTGGTCACATCTAAAAGACCAAGTCCCATCAGGCGCATGTTCTTCACCCCGCGTCCTCACGCCTACACACAAGAGGACAAAGTAACCTGAGTCTTGGATCCCGAAGGGTTCGCAAGCATATACTTGGGAACCCAAGACTTGGTCACAAAACTCAACTTATCTTGTGGGTTAGCATGATGCAAATGTTGGTTCAAATGCAATTGAGAAACACCCTTGGAAGCATTCCTCAAAAGGACAACTCGAGGAGAAGAACGAGTCGTACCGTGGGAAAAGAGGCAAACATCTTCCAAGGTCTTTGTAGAAGAACCAATAGAAGCACCATGAAAAGCATGACGTGGACCGAGAGAAGAAGCACTAGAAGCATGTCCACGACCATGACCTATCCCATTAGAAAAGGAGTCATAAAACCCATCAACAAAGAGGGGCTTCTTACTAGGAGCACAAGCGTTCATACCATGGGAAGGGCTATGAACCATCGTCTTCCTAGAAGAGCGAGCTTGGCGCAAATGTTTGGCACGCCGATAGCAAAAGCTTTCTTGATGCCCATCTTTCTCACAAAAAGAGCAATGGTACAAAGGCCTATCGGAAGGCATACCATTCTCCAACAAGTGAGAAGTCTCTTGGGACTTAGAACAATAAGCATCAACAACAGACTTGGTGCCAACACTAGGAGCTCACGTGCCATGGGAAAGGCTACGCGGCTTCTTAAACGCCTTAGCTCGAATACGCCGCTCGTGTTTGACACGACGAAAGCAAAAATTGAATGAGTGTCCATCTTTCTTGCAAAAGGTGCTATGGAATATCGGATTGGGAGCACGATTTCCAAAAATATGAAAAGCACCCTTGTCATGAGAAGTCCCTTGGACATCACTCGAAGAAACAACAAGATTAGGAGTAGCTATAAAAGAGCTATCCGAAACCTTGGCACAAGTGCTATCGTCAAAAGACTCACGCACAACATAAGAACTCAACTCCGGTTGCAAAGAACCAATTTTAGAAGCATCAACATCGGAGTTGCAAGAATTGCGTGACTCAAAAGACTTAGCACAAAGACTCTTGCATCTTTTGGCTAAAACCTCATTCTCAAACATGAGGCAATCACATGTACCACAAGGAGTGTTTTTCAGATTTTCCATCTCCTCTCTAATGCACTCGGCATAGGTGGTACGCAAGAGTTCATTTTCTTTTTCAAGGTTGGCACTCATATCATTGTGCTCAACCAACTTTGCGCTCATATCATCGCGCAAAACTTTCAAAGCCAAAACTTCTTTTTCCAAATCAATGCATGATGTGCACATGAAATCAGTGGAAGAAACATCACCATCCACGTCAAGCAAAGAATCATGAGTATCACTAGAAGCATGGCAAGCATTTTTATTCAAAGAGCATGAGCTACAAGGCCTAGCATGTATCTCATCAATTTCAGCCCTAGCATGCTCAAGTTCATCTACACATGTGGTGTGAGTCAATTTTAATTTATTAATTTCAGCATGTAAAGACTCACAAGAAACACATGGTAACAAAGCATTTGACTTAAGCAAGGCTATTTCAGTTTTAGCACAATCAAGATCCTTGCGTAAGTCAATGCAAACTAGACATGGTTTGGAAGCATTGGATTTCAACAATTCAATCTCAGATTTTAAGCTAGCAAGAGATAAGCCTAGCTCATCATTCTTCCTAACCATGTTACTACAAGAGGTGCAGGGCAAAGAGGCACTAGACTTCAACTTAGCAATGGAGCATTTTAATTTTTCTACCTTTCTACGCAAGGTATCACAAAGCTCACCATCCCTAGAGCAAGCCTCATACAGGTTGTGCAAAGCCACAAGACCACAAGCAAGTGTACCTCTCTTGGCCTTGCCAAGTTGACGTAGGAGATCCTCCGGTGAAAGCTCGTCATGTCATAGAAGGTTCAGCAGATCGTTCACCTCGCGATCCCTCTCATCAACTGCCCTCCTCCTTCTTCCCAAGATGTCGTCCTTGGAAACGTTCAACCTGAAAGACAAAGACATACTTGAAGAAGAACTTGGTGCTACTTCAAAAAGCACCATTAGTGTTAGCCAAACAAAAGCTCAACACCTCGACAAGCAAAATTGGAAACAAAACCACTCTCAAAAAGGTCGCCTTCGCGGATCCGGAACCGGTTAAGGTAGAGAGATCCTTAACTGGCTCCGATACCAATTGAAGGACCGAAAATGCTAAAGCAAGGCGACCAGAGGGGGGTGAATGGGAGCGTAAAAATTTCTTCCAAAATTCCAGCCTCTGACCCAACAAAATCAACCCCAAGAGCAAAGCCGACACACATGATGTCCACGACCAAAGAGAATGGGTGGATGTTCCGTAGGAACACAGCGGGACACAACAAAAGCTCCCTCTTCCAAATCCACGCAAGTCAACTAGTGACAGGGTGGAGTTTGGGTAACCTCAACCTCCCCCAAGCAACGCGAGGGGGATTCAGGCTTTTTCGCAAAGCGGGAAGCCCGGTTTCTGTAGAGCACAGAGTCAGGAATCCAACGCAAAAAGCGGATCGCAAATCGGAGCTCGAACGTAAAAGATACAGACGAAAACGTGCGATCACTGCACTGACCGGACTCTGAGGTGCGTCCGGTCAGTGTCGATCGGACGCGTCCGGTCACAAAAATCCCGATTCGGGAGCTCTCTGTGTTGGACCGGACTCTGCTAGGAGGTGCGTCCGGTCAACACAAAAACCAGCGTCCGGTCGCTACTACTCAATGAACAGTAGTAGCAGCGCGTCCGGTCCAAGCACAGCAGGTGGGTCCGGTCAATAAAAACGGTCTCTGGAACTGACTGGACTCAGCACGGGGTGCGTCCGGTCGTGTCTAGGCCAGCATCCGGTCACCACGCGCGAACTCGACAGCGCTGTAGTTCAACGACCGGACTCTGTCAAGCTGCGTCCGGTCGCTTCGATGCAGCGTCCGGTCACCCCGATCAGCTCCCTGTTCGTCCACCGGATCGACCCGATCTCCCTCAAATCAAAAGCACTAAGGCTCAAATTTCGTGTGAGGGGTCACAAGGATGTTAGTGAGCTACTCCTAAGAGATCATGGCTCGAACCTAACTCCAAATCGGTGAATTGAAGAGAACGGTGAAGAACGGTCAAGAACTCGATCCCAAAACTAAATCCGCCCGATCTGTGAGTTCGTGAGGTATTGGAGAAATTCCTTCGGTAGAAAGAAGACTCTCACAAAGCTACTCAAGATGGTTGAAACAGATTTGCGGATCTTCCCTCGAAACAAGAATTCTTGTGAAGATCGAAAGAGGGGAAAACATGCAAACGCGAAGAACAAAATAGCAAGACAAATTAAAGCACGAATTTGATCCTTGGATTCAGAGGAATGGATGATTGATTAAGCACTTGGTGTCGGGCTACAAGCCACTCCTAGCAACACAAAGCTTGGATGGCGAAAAGCTCAAGAACAAGAGCCAACTCTCCTCTAACCCTAGCCTTCTCTCACAAGCACAAAATGAGAGAGACATCGTCCAAGGATGGGCTGCCCTAACCAGCCCCCTTCATATATATAGGCGCACGTCCGAAGACCAAAATGCCCTTACATGAAGCACTCAACCCAAATACCCCCAGGGGTAAAACCGCCCAGTCCTGGCGATTTTCATCCGAAGGCCACACCCGCACATCTGGTAGCTTCGCCTCGACGCGACCTCCAGGATGCCGCCACGTGCCGTCGCGTTGACCACCGCGCCTTCCTCGTGGATAGCTTCGCCGCCGCGCCAGCCTCTCCATGCCGCCACGCGTCGACCGTTCCGCATAGGAACCTCCGCCCGGTTTTGAGGCCCAAACCGGTAAACCCGCCAGCCCTGGTTTTGAGGCCCAAACCTGGCAAACCGTGCACCCCGAGTTTTGAGGCCCAAACTCGGAAACCCGCGAGCCCAGGTTTTGAGGCCCAAACCTGGAAACCGTCCATCCCGAGTTTTGAGGCCCAAACTCGGAAACCGGCCACCCTGGTTTTGAGGTCCAAACCTGGAAACCGTCGATGGTAGCTTTTTGAGGCTCAGCTACCGAACCCGCACCATAGACGGAGTGTGGTTCTCACACCCCGACCACCGGCACCGATGTCGATGCATGTCCAGCCTCCACGCCGGGCACAACGCCTTCGCCTTCCTTCTTGACTCGGCCGACGGCACATGCGCCGCACGCAAGCTCGTGTCCGACCTCCCGCCATGTTCCACGACGCCATCGTCTTCCTCCCGACTCGGCCGATGCATCGCACATCCCATGTGCTCTCGCTCGCCGATGCCACGTGCCAGCTACCACAGCTGGTCCTCTGGCCCTCTGGTCTGTCAGTCCAAGCCTCACGTCCGCCCTTCAGCGCTCTGGGTACATCGGCATGGCACGTCTGCCACACGGCACGCCCATCCATCACCGCTCCCGGTCCGTCGGCACGGCACGTCTCTACTTGACCTTCACCTCGCCATCGACCACTGTATCTGAGCTCAACACCTGCACATCAACATAGCCAAGAGACACATGTTGCACATGCACACCAACACAGAAACACCACAACTCAACGCCATCGGTTAGTCATAAACATTAAGCGCATAGCGAGATATGGACTAAACCGGGAAAAGCCTCAAACGTTCCTCATCAAAGTCAATCATTCATCATATATGTTCTCAAGCCTCCGTGGTACACTGGGCGACACTAGACTGCTTGCGAGAAGACCACGATACAAGAGAAGAACCAATAAACTGAGGGACTTGCGCTCAATTCGGCAACCACCAAATCGGCATCAGAATAACCGCAAAGGTAGAGGGTGGAGGAAGCAGTATACCAAATCCCAAACTCTGGAGTGAAGCATAAGTACCTTATAATGCGCTTGACCGCCTGACGGTGAGAAGTGCGCGGCGACGACTGAAATCGCGCGCAAAGACACACCGCTAACTGGATGTCCGAGCGTGTCGCCGTTAGGTACAGCAGCGACCCGATCATACTCCGGTACTCCTTCTGGTCCACAGCTTCTCCATCCTTGTCCGCATCCAGGGCCGTCGTGGTCGACATGGGTGTTGGAAGAGGCTTGGCCTCACCCATATCGAACTTCTTCAATATGTCCTTGGTGTACTTGCCGTGGTGCACGAATGTCCCCTCTCGGGATTGCTTGATTTGCAACCCGAGGAAAAACGTCAACTCGCCCATCATGCTCATCTCAAACACCCTGCTCATAGTATCTGCAAACTTGGCAACCAAAGCATGAGAAGAACCACCGAAAATGATATCATCCACATAAATCTGGACCAAGAGAGTATCATTGCCTTGCTTGAGGAGAAAGAGCGTTTTATCCACACATCCCATTTTAAAACCCTTAGCAACCAAAAAGGTTTTCAACCTATCATACCAGGCTCTAGGGGTTTGTTTCAAACCATACAAAGCTTTGTGAAGTATAAAAACGTGGTTTGGAAACTTGGGATTTTCAAAACCGGGGGGTTCTTTCACATACACCTCCTCTTCTATGTAGCCATTTAAAAAGGCACTCTTGACATCCATTTAAAAAAGTTTAAACCCTTTGGATGCAGCAAAAGCCAAGAGTATCCTAATAGCCTCCAAACGAGCTACAGGAGCAAAAGTCTCCTCATAGTCTATCTCCTCCTTCTGACTATACCTCTGGGCTACAAGTCTGGCCTTGTTTCTCACAACATGGCCATCCTCTCCTTGTTTGTTTTTGAAAACCCATTTTGTCCCAATAGGGTGACACTCAGGAGGAAGAGGAACAAGAACCCAAACCCGATTTCTCTCAAAGTTCTCAAGCTCCTCATGCATGGCATTGACCAAATCCGGATCAGATAAAGCGTGTCCCACATCTCGGGGTTCAAAATCAGCAACAAATGCAGAATGAGCAATGTGAGAGATTTGTTGTGACCTAGACCGAGTGACACGTTCGCCGATGCTGCCGATCATCTGTTGAGGCGGGTGTTGGTGCTGAATGTGTAGTGGCGCCTCCCGAGCTGAAGAAACCTCCCCCTCAACAGCAGATGGTGCCTCCTCGGGTACAAAAGGTACCACTCGAGGTGGCGGATCCCACGGCCCCCAAGTAGTCTGAAAGGACCGAATAAGCCTAGAGGGGGGTGAATAGGTGATTTTTGACAATCTAAAACTTCAAAAACTTAAAGATGAAGTTAGATAGCAACCGGAGAGGCTGGTTTGTTTGGGTAGGTACTACCGGGTGTGAAACACCGGTACTACCGACACAAACAAACGGCACAACCGGGATCCAAAAAAAACTACAAATCCGATGAATGTAAGCTATGAAGATAATACAAGATTCTAGCCCACTTTCCTAAGAATGATAGATGGTAAATCTATTCTCACCAAACCTTGGTTGCTCCCCTTGATGTAGATCGAGCCTTCCCAACCTAAGAAAGATATAGGGATAGGAAGAACACGAATAACACAATAACAAGTGAAGTAGAGAAAATAGGGACAACAACAACAAGCACACGGGACACGTGATTTATCCCGAGGTTCGGCCAATCCAATAAGGAGTGCCTACTTCCTCGTTGTTGAGGTGACCACAAAGGTCGGAGTCTATTTGACCTCCTCGCCTCACTCAAGCAACCACAAAGGCTACGAGAGTATCTCTACTAGAAATCTCAGGGTAATACAAACGCTTCGGGGAGCCCTCACAAGTAAATCAATACGGGCTACCACGAAGAACACCTAACCGGCTAGAGCTCAAAGAGCTCAAGAGTAAAAGACACAAAACAAGCCGGCTAGATGGAAACCAAGTGCTCAATTCGAAGATTGATGCTTCCCCCTCTCGAATCTCACTTCCCTAGCTCAAATCTCACAAGGGAATGAATCTTGGAGCAAAGGGGGAGAGAGAGGGGATGAGTCAATGCTTGGAGAGTGTTTGTCTCGAGTTAGGTCAGCAATAAGTGTATGGAGTGAGTGGGTCACCGTGGAAAGAGAAGTGAAGAAGCATTTATACTCCCTCAGTCTCGAGGCTGGTCGGTACCACCGAGCACCCCTGGCCGGTACCACCGACCAGTTCACAACGGTCGAAAGAAACCAGATATGACCAAACAAGCAACTACCAACCTCACGTCGGTACCACCGCGGGCGGTAGTACCGAGGTTATGGCGGTACTACCGCCAGGCCAAATTTGGCTCGAACAGAGAGCATCTCACAAAGGGACTCGGTCCCTCGGAAACTACCGCCCAAAGGTCGGTACCTTCGAGGTCGGTGGTACCGAGGTTATGGCGGTACCACCGCCAGGCCATTTTCAACTCAACACAGAGAGCTCCGCAAACTTGGTTACTACCGGCCCTGCGTCGGTACCACCATGGGCGGTAGTACCGAGGTTATGGCGGTACTACCGCCAGGCCAAATTTCAGCGCGGACAGAGAGCCTTGCAAACTTGGAAACTACCAGCCATAGGTCGATACCACCGCGGGCGGTAGTACCGAGGTTATGGCGGTACCACCGCCAGGTCAAAAACAACTCTACACAGAGAGCTTTGCAAAACCAGGAAACTACCGACCAGGGTTGGTACCTCCGAGGCCGGTAGTACCGGGGTTATAGCTGTACTACCGCCAGTTCATTTTTGACCAACACAGAGAGGGTGATTGAGCGCTGCGCAGAGAAGCCGTGGTCGGTACCACCGACCACCCATGGTCGGTACCACCGACCAAACAGAAATACCTCTAAGTGATCATGATTGTGCGGTGTCTCTCAAGCGAACTATGGTTAGTCGATTTGAGCACTTTTCTCCGCATCTAGCCAACTTTTTTTTGTGACCCTCTTCATAGTCCGGCTTACCTATAACTCAAGTTTAAAATTGAAATTTTAAACTACCACTTGAGCTAGGCATCTTTATGTCCAAAAGTATCCTACATGCTTTGCTCATGAGATTTAACCTTTCAAATCTTTCATAAGACTAACACCTGCATGCATTGCTTGTATAAATAGGTTAGTCCCTAATTTGATTGTCATTAATTAGCCAAAACCCACATTGGGGGCGAATGCACTTTCAAACTCCCCCTTTTTGGTAATTGATGACAACCAACTTAGGCTTATTAATAAGGATAGTAAGAATTGGAGCTTTTGAATTCCAAAATTTAGTTAAAGCTCCCCCTTAGTGTATGCTTTGGATATGAACTTCAAACCTTGATTAAAAAACAAGGTTGCATACACAAGAACAAGAGCTCCCCCTAAATTTTGCAATTCGTGGGGTGCCTAAGTGTGTGACAACATCATATATATCAATTTGTGATGCATAAGCGATATGACATGGTGATTCACATAACAATGTAATAAGAAAAGTGAATGGCTATTGAAGAAAGAAAAGAACTCAAATCACATAGCCATATCAAAAACAACAATCACCATGATAAGAGTATAAATATCGAGGATGAACCATACATGAATAAAACATTAAGCATAAATGTTTTACATCCTCAATCACATCAACACATCACAAATAAAATGTAGCATACCACTCTTAGTTCTCAAAGATTACCCTCTCTCACAGCTATTACAACAGGATAAGCCTAACACTCCCCCTTTGGCATCAAGTACCAAAGCGGGTAGGCCAAGATAAGCAAAGAATCAATAATAGCTGCTGGAAGATCCATCATGATAAGAGCCCCCGGAGAGAGAGGAATAGACACTCTCACCAACGTCACCACCAGGGAAGGATGACAGAGCAGAAGAATCCGGTGGTGGTGTAGAGTCGCGAGGGCCACCACTCCCAGCTGGATCGGCGTCGGGGCCAGCAAAGCCCATATACGAGCCACCACCACCACCCTGATATGATGTAGATCCGCCAGCAAAGGACGGACCCATACCATAATCAGGGTAGTAGGAAGCAGGCTGGTACTGAGGTGGTGGCGGAGGATAGAACTGATGGGGCGGATACAGCATGGAGCTGTAAAAACCAGCCTCACCACCACCTGGATACTGGGGCTGCTGTTGGGGCTGCTGCTGCTGCTGGGGGAGACCACCATCATCATCATCGTCACCGCGCCGGGCCTGAGCATCGTACTCAGCAAACGGATCTGGATGGGGTCAGACCGGAGAGCGCGGAGGAAGACCGAGATGCTGACGCACCTCCTGCTGATGTCGCTCGTCGCGATCGGCCCGATAGCATATCCACTCAAAGATCTTGCCAAGGGCGGAGCGAAGACCGCCACTCCTACGCCTCTCACGACGCGGAGGAGGAGCGGTAGCATGGGGAACATCTCCACCACCCGGCTGAGCCTCGCCAGGCGCTGCTGCATCTGCTGGGACCTCCCCACCTTCATCAACTTTTTCTTTGTCCTTGGAAGGAGCCGAGGTGAACTTGCGAACACTGTACTCCTTCATGGTGAGATCATACTCGAAGGTGGCGCCAACCACATGCTCAATGATATGCATAAGGTATGGAGCATATGGCAGGGCCTTGTGAGGATCATTGTATACATCAGAGATCTTCTGCCAAAGAAAGTGAGAGATGCTAAACCATCCGTCTGGCAGAGCAAAGCGGACTAGGACCTTGGCAGCATCATCTCTCAAATTATCTTGATCTCCAATTTTGGGAGCCAGAGTCAGGCGCATGATGTTGTTGAGGACGTAGTAAGCGGGCTTCAGGCCAGGGACCTTGAAGGTCGCCACTGCACCATCCAAATAGACGCATGAGCTCTGCAACTGCTCTAAGTACATACCCCCTCCATACATCTCTGAAAGGCGAGGGTCATTTCTGTCCACATGGTCGAAGCCCAACAACCGAGCAAACGTGACGAAGTCACATCTGAAGTGGACCCCTTGGGTCATCCAATGCAGCACGTGAGCTTCCTGATCAATGAACAGAGTTGCCCAGAACTGGCAAAGAATCTCCTGGTTGAAGCTGCGCTCGCCAGAGATCAGCCCCAAAACTCTCCACTCCTCTAACCTCTGCACCAGGGCCTGAATGTCCTCAGAATCTTTGTCGGTCAAAGAGGAGAGAACCAGTCTCTTATGAGCAAAAAGAGGAGGATGTCCCTTAGCACAGAAACCCTTCCAGCATACTAACACATAGAAGTCTTGCTGGAACCTGGACCAGAACCTCCTATCGACAGAAGCATCTCTAACAAACAGATAGGGGTTCTCCTCACGCTGCCACCTCATCAAGTTACGCCGCTTTCTATCGGAGTAATCCACGGGATTGCCAAGAAGAGCACGGGGGACAGCGGTCATGATGGCTTCGGCTTCAGGGTGCATCTCAAATGCCCGGTTGATAAGCATCAACCCTGAAGTCGGAGGGGATGCTGGTCCAACTTGAGGATCGATGGAGCGACCCTCACGATCGAGACCAGCTGAAGGCACTCCTCCCACAATGACGCTGTGCAGGCGTCCAGCCGGACCAGCGACAGGGGGCGGAGAAGGCTGAGGAGGCGGAGGAGGCGAAGGAGCAGCATGCCCACTGCCACGGGCATGACCGCTCCCGCTCCCCCTTGCACTATCCACGCTGCGACGGCCCATGTGGCCCGCGGACGAGCGTCCACGGACCTGACGAGAGGAGTCATCCATACTCCCAAACCGAACACGGCGCCCGGGATTGCGACGCGGCGGCGCCCCTTGCACATGACCACCTTGCTCCAAGGCGGCATACTCCTCAACATCATCACTAGAGGAACGAGCACGAGAGGGCCTCCGGCTCATCTAGACAAAGATAGCATAGACCAACATGAGACAAAAATGATGGAAAGATTACTTCAACAGATGTAGCAAATAACACGATCGAAATCAGGAAGGAGAACGGCTCGCTGCGCGCGGGCGGTACTACCGACCCCTGGGGGCGGTACTACCGACCGCACAGCAGCGTGCGGTTTCCTTCAATCCAATCTACCAGATCGCTATGAACTTGCTAACCATACATCCTAGAAGCATCTTCATACTAAATAGAACAATCTTACCAAAGGAATCGACCTAGAACAAAGTACATTGAGAGATCGGGCATGAACACCCTAGTACCTTGCTACTCGTGAAGAAGAGGTCGAAATCCAATGAAGGAGGAAACTTCGGGCTTCAAGAACACCACCATGACAATCTCCAACCTTCAAAGCACCTTTCCACCGAAGGGATTTGGATTTGGGTGGAGGAGGAGGGAGATCGAGTGGAGAGAGGAAGGGGGGAACCAAGTGCGGCGGCTGCACGGGGAGAAGGCTCGGGTAGGCGGCGGCGCGGTCAAACTGATTTGACTAGGGTGGAAAGGGATTCACCGCGCCCCTTTTATACTCGGATCAAACCCGGTCGGTGGTACCGCCCATAGGGCCGGTACTACCGACGTCGGTACTACCGCCCTATGGCGGTACCACCGACAGCACAAAAACAGAGAGGACAGAGAGGGTTTTCAAAAGAGCCTTGTGTGGTATACTACACATACTTCAAACATGTCCAGATTTCATATAACCAATACATAGCCATGGACATAAATGAAGTATGCAAAATAGATTTTGAAATCACACACAATATTTTGTCAAACCATTTATCTAGGTCTCTAGGTGAAAACAAATATGTGCAAGACATCAATCCACGTTACGAGAATCAATGATATTTAGTTCACTCCTCAAAGCACAAAATCTTGACTCATCTAAAGGCTTTGTGAAGATATCGGCTAGTTGTTTTTCGGTGCTCACATGGCGTATTGCGATATCTCCTTTGGCTTCATGGTCTCTCAAGAAATGGTGTCGGATGTCTATGTGTTTTGTGCGAGAATGGTTTACGGGATTGTTTGCTAGTTTGATAGCACTCTCATTGTCACACAAAAGTGGAATTTTGGTTTCCTCACATCCGAAGTCCTTTAGTGTTTGCTTCATCCAAATTAGTTGAGCACAGCAAGCGCCGACCGCCACATACTCGGCTTCGGCGGTGGATAGGGCAACACTATTTTGTTTCTTAGAACTCCATGACACCAAAGACCTCCCAATAAATTGGCAAGTCCTGGTAGTGCTCTTTTGGTCTACCTTGCAACCGGCATAGTCCGAATCGGAATAGCCAAGTAGATCGAAAGTGGAGCCCTTGGGATACCACAAGCCAAGATTCGGAGTGTGCACTAAGTATCGAAAAATTCTCTTAACGGCCATAATATGACATTCTTTCGGATTAGCTTGAAACCTTGCACACATGCACACACTAAGCATGATATCGGGCCTAGATGCACAAAGGTAAAGTAATGAACCGATCATAGAGAGATATACCTTTTGGTCCACTAACTTACCATTCTCATTTAGATCAAGATGTCCATTGGTAGGCATAGGGGTCTTGATGGGTTTGGCCTTGTCCATCTCAAACTTCTTTAGCATGTCTCTTGTATACTTTGTTTGACTGATGAACGTGCCATCCTTGAGTTGCTTGATTTGGAATCCAAGAAAGTACTTCAACTCACCCATCATGGACATCTCGAACCTTTTAGTCATGATCCTACTAAATTCCTCACAAAAAGTCACATTAGTACTACCACATATTATGTCATCGACATATATTTGGCAAACAAAGATATCATTATCGACTTTGCGAGTAAATAAAGTAGCATCAGCCCTTCCTATCTCAAAACCCTTTTTGAGTAGGAAGTCCTTAAGGCAATCATACCATGCTCTAGGGGCTTGTTTAAGCCCATAGAGCGCCTTGTCGAGCTTGTAGACGTGGTTGGGAAACTTTGGGTCCTCAAAACCCGGTGGTTGCTTCACATAGACCAATTCGGAGAGGGGGCCGTTGAGGAATGCACTTTTCACATCCATTTGGTATAGCTTGAAATCATGGTGAGTAGCAAAGGCAAGTAATATACGAATTGACTCAAGCCTAGCTACAGGTGCATAGGTTTCCCCAAAATCCAAACCTTTGATTTGAGTGAAACCTTGAGCCACCAACCGTGCTTTGTTTCTTGTTACCATGCCATGCTCGTCTTGCTTGTTGCGGAAGACCCATTTGGTTCCTATCACATTTTGCTTGGGTCTTGCCACCAAGGACCAGACTTCATTCCTGGTGAAGTTGTTCAGCTCTTCTTGCATAGCCATCACCCAGTCCGGATCATCAAGTGCTTCTTCCACCCTAAGAGGTTCCAAATAGGAGACAAACAAGTAATGTTCACAAAAGCTTGCTAAGCGAGAGCGTGTCGTTACCCCACGCCGTATGCTCCCCAATATGTTGTCAACGGGATGATCCCGTTGAACTAAATGATGAACTCTTGGATGTGGCACAAGTGATCTCCATTGGATGGGTCCATCTTCATCATCTTCATCATATGCATTGATGTCCCCATCTTCTTGTCGGACTTCATGTTGAGCTTGTGTTTGATCATCAACTTGATGTATCACTTGAACATCACCCACACTACCACCAATCGGAGTTGCGGAAGCTTCATCATGCGCATTTGGATGCACATGATGGATATGAGAATCTTGTGGAGTGTGTGATGGTTCATCTTCATCATCTTGTATTTCAACGGGCCTCACATCACCGGTTGCAAGCTTCTTGATAGCTTCGGATGGAGGCTCGTCATTACCTACAAGCTCATCATTGACTTGCTCCTTTTGAGAGCCGTTGGATTCATCAAAAGTCACGTCTACCGTTAACTCAATAGTGCCGGTGGCATTATTGAATACACGGTAGCCATGTTCGTTAGTACCATAACCAAGTAGAAAGCCTTCGTGTACCTTAGGTGCAAACTTTGAACTTTTGGCTCTCTTGTTAAGTATGAAACACTTGCAGCCAAAAACTCGAAAGTAATGCACCTTCGGTTTGTTACTGGTTAGAAGCTCATATGGCGTCTTCCCTCTTAGCTTGTGAAGGTAGAGGCAGTTGATTGCATGACACGCCGTGTTCATCGCCTCCGCCCAAAAGCCATGGGAAGTCTTGTACTCATCCAACATAGATCTTGTGGCTTCAACAAGAGTTCTATTCTTCCTTTCCACAACCCCATTTTGTTGTGGGGTATATGGAACGGAGAACTCATGCTTGATCCCTTCTTCATCAAGATACTCTTCTATGTTGGTGTTCCTAAACTCGGTCCCGTTGTCGCTTCTCACTTTCTTGATCTTGATGTCGAACTCATTTTGTGCTCTTCTAGCAAACTTCTTGAAGATGCCTTGCGTTTCGCTTTTATCTGCTAAAAAGAACACCCAAGTGAAACGAGAATAGTCATCAACAATAACGAAACCGTATTTGTTACCGCCGATGCTTTGATAAGCAACGGGTCCGATGAGGTCCATATGCAATAGCTCCAATGGTCTTGTGGTCGACACAATGTTCTTGATTGGATGCTTTGCTCCAACTTGCTTTCCGGCTTGACACGCGCTGCAAATCCTATCTTTCTCAAAAGAAACATTTGTTAGTCCAAGGATGTGCCCTTTTCTTTGAAGTTGGGCCAAGTTCCTCATCCCAACATGAGCTAGTCGGCGATGCCAAAGCCAACCCATGCTAGATTTTGCCATTAGACATGTTGTAGGTTCTACCTTACTAGTTGAGAAGTCAACTAAGTAAAGTTTTCCCTTCAACACGCCTTTAAATGGAATAGAGGAATCCCTTCTTCTAGAGACGGTCACACCCTTATCCGTAAAGAGACAATCGTAACCCATTTCACAAAGTTGAGAAACGGATAACAAATTGTAACTCAACGAATGCACAAGTAATACATTAGATATTGAATTGTCAGTTGAGATAGCAATTTTACCCAAACCAAGCACTTCTCCTTTACCATTGTCACCAAATACAATGTTGTTGCATGAGTCGTTGCTTGGTTGAAAGGAGGAGAACATATCTTTTGCCCCGGTCATATGATTGGTGCATCCACTATCCAACACCCAACTTGACCCACCGGAGGCATATTCCTACAAAACAATATTATGTTCTTGATTTAGGTACCCAAACTAGATTGGGTCCTTGGGGGTTAGTCACATAAGATTTTGGTACCCAAACATTTCTCATAATTTCCCTCTTCTTGAGGGCACCAACATACTTTACTACTATCTTGCCGTCATCACCCCAACAACACAAATAATCACATGTATAGCTTCTTGATATGGGCTTTTGTTGCTTGTTGGCCTCCACTTGCTTTTCTTTGTTGATCTTACCATTAGCAAGTGAAGCCTTTGGATTGGCAATCTTGTTGGCCTTGTTCATTAGGTCAAAGAGAGGAACCCCATTGTTAAAGTTAACAAAGGGTACCCCGTTGACCATCTTCCTACCGTTGGCCTTACCACCATACCTATTGTACCCAATTCCATCCTTGATAGATGGGTGTCTTGCGGTCTTGAGGATATCTTTTGGTTGTTGCACCTTACACTTGCAACCATTCCTCAAGATCATGTTCAACCTATTAATCTCCTTGTCTTTCTTCTCTATCTCAACAAGGTTAGTTGCACAAGCATTTATATCAAGTTTATAGCATCTTTTGCAACCATTACTAGTTGAGGCATTAGAGCCATCGGAATCCTTAGAAGAAGTTGAAGAGGTGCTATTCCAAAGAGTGTTGTAGCTTAGTTCAAGAGTTTGATATTTATCTTTAAAGCTTGTGAAGCTTTCTTGAATCAAACTAACCTCATTCTTTAGGCTAGCAATTGAGTCATTGCTCATGGAACACTCCTTAGCCAACTTCTTGTTAGAGTCATTGGCTAATGATAGTTCTATGGTCAATTTCTCAACCTTCAACTTCTCCTCGGCAAGAGAAGCTTCCAATGCAAGGTTCTTTTCTCTCTCTTGAGAGATCAATTCCCCTTGCATAGCAAGACTCTCATTCCGACTCTATAGTTTAGTGAGCAATTTTATGATTTTAGCTCCACCTTTCTTTCCAAACTTTCTAATTATGCTAAGCTCAAATTCATCCAATTCATCATCACTATATTCATTGCTAGAATAAGTAGGAGAGTTAGGTGATACCTTCTCATTCTTAGCCATGAAGCAAGAATGAGTGAAGTCATCCTCGTCGTCGGAGAGGTTCTCGAACAAGCGTGATGAAGTTGTTGAAGTAGCTATGTTGGAGAAGAGGGTTGGAGAAGAGGTCTTGTGTATGGCAATGTTGGCCGCTCCCTTCTCCTTCTCCTTGCTCTTGCTCTTGTCTTCATCACTAGAGTCATATTCCGAGAACCATTCCTCACCAAGATGAGCTTCACCACCTCTTCTTCTTCTTTGCTTCTTGTCATCACTCTAGCTATACTTGTTCTTGTTCTTCTTTTGTGGACAATAGGCGATGAAGTGATCATCCGCACCACACTCATAGCAATTTCTCTTCTTGGACTTCTTGAAGTATCCACCTTTGCCCTTCTTGTGCATCTTCTTTCTCATGAATCTTCTAAAGTTCTTCACAATAAGGGCCAACTCATCATCGGAATCATCACTCCCTTCACTTGACGAGTCATCTCGAGCTTTGCTTCCTTGTTCTTGGTTAGCCTTGAGCGCCACTACTTTCTTGTTGCTTGCCTCGCGTTCTTCTATATCTTCATCATCCAAAACTTCATGATGCTTTATCTTGGCAAGCATCTCATGACATCCCATGATCTCATAGTTAGGTCTCTCCATGATGATTGATGCAAGGTTCTTGTTCTTCTTTCTATATGCTCTCAATAGCTTTCTTGCAGCTGAGTTGTCATCCCACTTCTTGTCTCCGAGAGCTCTAATCTTGTTGATCAAGGTCATGAACCTATCAAACATTTGTTGAGTGGTTTCACCACTCCGGATAGCGAAATTCTCAATCTTTCCTTGAAGGAGCTCTATGTTGCACTTCCTCACACTTGCATCACCCTCATATGAAATCCAGAGAGTGTCCCAAGTCAACTTGGCACACTCCATTCCATGTACCTTGTTGCTTTCTTCAGGCTTGAGGCATGATAGGATCAATGATGCGGCTTGAACATTTTGTTGAAACTCAAACACATCATTGTCGGTGAACTCTTGACCTTCAACGTGACTTGGTCCGTTGTCAACAATCTCCCAAACTCTTGCGGCAAGAAGGTGTAGCTTCATCTTGTGTGCCCAATCATTGTAGTTGATTCCATCAAAGGCAGGTGGCTTGCCTAGATTGACGTTAGGCAGTTGAATGACTTTGCCCATTTGGCTATAGTCATATGGCACTCTTGTGAAGTCGGTGTCTCTCTTGCCTTTCTCTCCATCCTCCTTCTTCTTGTCATCCTTGGGCGGCTGATTTTTGAAGGACCGAGAAGCTATCCGAAAGCGACCAGAGGGGGGGTGAATGGGAGCTTCAAAATTTCCTTTCGGAAACTAGATGCCACTGTCCCAAAATCAACCCCAAGAGCGAACCCTAGAGCTTGCTAATGTCCACGACCCTAGATATAGGGTGGATGCTTCCTAAAAGCACAGCGGGACACTAGACAACCCTAGAAAGCCAACGCAAAAGACGGAACTTGAATCCGATCAAGAACGAACGAACCGCGAACGAAAATGCGCGAAACTGGATCGACCGGACTCTGGCCAGCGTCCGGTCAGCAGGGACCGGACGCGTCCGGTCGTCCAAAATCCGATTTCAGACCTTACTGTTTCTGACCGGACTCACTGGTACGGAGCGTCCGGTCGTGAACAGTGCGTCCGGTTGCAAGCACAGCACACTGATGAACAGTGACCACGATGAGTCCGGTTACGAGTTCAACAGTGCGTCCGGCCGATGCAAAACAAAACACCGAAAATGATCGGACTCACCAGAGCGTCCGGTCACCAGGCACCGGACGCGTCCGATCACAGAAAAACGTTTCTGGAACCTCTCTGTTTCTGACCGGACTCACTGAAGGGAGCGTCCGGTCGTTTGTACAGAGCATCCGGTCAGAGTGCGTCCGGTTAGTATAAAAACCAAACACAGCGAAAACATTCAACGACCGGACTCACACGCTGAGCGTCCGGTCACCCCGATTCCGGCTGTTCGTCCACCGATTCGACTCGATCTCACCCAAAACGAATCCTCTAGGGATCAAACTTGGTGAGAAGAGTCACAAAGAGTATAGTGAGCTATCTCTAAGAGATCATGGCTCGAACCTATCTCCAAATCGGTCAATCGAAGAATTTTGGGGGAAAGGAGAAAACTTGACCCGAAACGAAAAATCGATCGATCTCCTAGACCGTGGGGTTAGAGGTTGATTCCTTCAGTGGAAAGAAGTGCCCCACGACCTAGAACAACTTGGTTCAAACGGAATTGCAAAAGATGAACCGAGCAAGAGATCAAACGACGGGAAATCGTGGAGAAAAAGGATTCCGCGAAGAACACGAACACAACGGAAATCACAGCCACGAATTGCAAGCCGAAGCGCAAACACACGCTACGACAAGGAGGATACGGCCTCCTTTCCTCAAAATCAACAGTACACAGAGTTGCAAGTCCTCTCTGCGGATCTCAGCTACAGCAGGGGGATGGGAGAGCAGGAAACCCTAAGTGCAGGAAGCAAATGAGATGGCTAAAACTGAGATGGGGAGGAGGGTGTCTCCCCTGGACTACTTATACTAACCTAGACTAAGCCTATTTCCTACTCTACCCCTCTCTAAACTAATTACAGAGCGAACCAGCTAAACCCTAAGGCTATTCTGGTCCAACCCGAAGTGGTAGGTAGATCCGACGGCCACGCCCGCTCGAACCGAAGCGTTGCCTCGACGCAACCTCTGGATCGCCGCCACGTGCCGCCCTCGCTCTGCACCCCCGGTTTTGTGGCCCAAACCGGGAAACCAGCCTTTTCCAGCAACCCCCGGTTTGAGGCCCAAATCGGGAAACCAGCCTCCAGCCTGAGTTTTGTGGCCCAAACTCAGAAACCCGCAGCGCCCGAGTTTTGAGGCCCAAACTCGGAAACCAGCCCACGCCCAGGTTTTGAGGCTCAACTGGAAACCGTCGCGCCCAGGTTTGTGGCTCAACCTGGAAACCCAGCACCCAGGTTTTGAGGCCCAAACCTGGAAACCGTCCACCCGTTGGTTTTTCCCTGGCTCAACCAACAAACCGGAGCTGTAGAGGGGATGCACCGCCCGTGCACCCCCGTCCACCGACACGTGTCCCCCAGGTCCTCGACCCGAGCAACACCGTGCCCCGCAAGTCTCCGCTCGTTGCTGTCCCAGGCTGCCAGCCACCACAGCTGATCCTCAGGCACTCCGGTCCCGTAGCGGTTGGTGCCTCACGTCCGCCCTTCACTGCTCGATACATCGGCATGGCACGTCCGCCGCACGGCACACCCATCCTTCATCGCACCCAGTCCGTCGGCACGGCACGTCTCAACTTGACCTTCACCTTGCCCTCGACCACTGCCTCCGTGCTCGACACCTGCACAACACAAGCCAAAGAACATGCGCATCAAACCTAGTTGACAATCACTCATCACTCAGAGACTCGGCATACCCCATGTATCCGCAATCTCCCCCTTGATGAGTGCATTGTCAACTACACACACAAATCAATGAATGGAAGAAGAAGGAAGAAGGAAGGAGAGGAAGAGAACTCAACCAAATGACCCAAAAGCATAGCAAAGCCGAAGAAGGTCAAGTGGAAGAAGCGAAACTTGGTCCCCAAAGACATGGGCAACGGCTCGACGCAACCAAGCAAAGCAAAGCTAGCCCTCAAGAAGAGGTAGAACAGGCTCAACACCGCTAGCAGAAAACCAATTGAAAATCGGAGCTAAAAATGGCAAAATGCTAGTCCCTCAAGATAGAGGCACAGAGGCTCAACACAACTAGCACGAAAAACCACTCCGAACCAATTGAAAAACAACGAAAGGTCTCGAACCAATCAAAATCCAACCGACGACAAATGAGGAAAATGTTTGCTAGTCCCTCAAGACAGAGGCAACGGCTCAACACAACTAGCAAACTCCCCTCGACAAGTGCAAGCAACCAGGGACTCCCCTTAGGTCCAACAAGAGAAGAGCATAAAGATTTGAAAATCTCCCCCTTAGCAAAAACTCCCCCTTAATTGAACGCCAGGAGACATATGATTTGCAAAAACTCTCCCCCTTAGTTGAAAATGCACTTATCAAGCACACACTCTTCCCTTGAGGTAACACAACTCCCCCTTCCTAAATGCATATGAAGTCAGAAATGCAAGTTAGCAGCTTCAGGCATATAATCAAAAGAGTGCAAAAATGCTCTAATCGGTATAGCTCCAATGGCACAACTAAGCACTCAAATAGCGAAGGCTCAAACTGATCACACATACGAAATATGAAGCATATGAGCAAGTGAGCAGTTTTTAGCCAAAAGATAGTCACCATCAAAATAGCACTACACATGTATAGATAGGAATCCAGACAAGTGCTAAACATGTATACAAGGTGAACTACCCCTAGCAAAGTTCAATCATCATGCATAGGAATGAAGCATATACTTGTGATTTCAGTTTTATATCGGAGTTGCAGCGGTAAAGAATTCACAAGTTCAATTATTTAGCATGTGATTGCGAGAGGTTGAAAGCTTGTCTTTGCCTAACTTTTCAACCGAGCGAAGCCTATGCCGAAGCAATCAGAAGCTTAAGCTACGGTTTCGGTCATACACTACACGGCTCAAGTTTAACTCAAAGTGCAATGAGAAACAGTCTCGATACCGTGAGGTGTTGACAAGCAATCCCATCTCGATCTTTTCAATTCACTAAAACTTGGTTCAAATTTTATACATGATATGAACAGACCAAGCAAGTGAATGACTCAGAACTAGAGACATAGCAACCTAGCATATATGAAAAGCAGGAATGGACTCAACACACCCTACACATGCTAGTTGCATATCTCAATGGTGAACATTTTCAGGTTTATATTATTAAGCAATTCACCATTCCAAAATAGCTCAGCTCATAACATGTACTAGTGATCAGGAAGAGCATAAGCTACAAGCATCCATATAAGCATCGGAGCATACTAAAGAGCATAGTTACATTCTAGTGATTATGAACATGAAGCTCAGAATGTAAATGGTATGCTAAGAGCAAAGAAAAGAAACTCAAAATAAAAGAGTCAGTCTATACAAGATCCAAAAGGTTTCCCCCATCTAAAAGGGGAACAACACAACCAAGCTCACCCCTCAACCGATTAAGGTTGATTCGTCTAAAGGCTTGGTGAAAATATCAGCTAGTTGGTGATGAGTATCGACATGGCGAAGGTCGATATCACCCTTCTCCTGGTGGTCTCGCAAGAAAATGAAAGCGCACATCATGCAATGTGTTTGGTTTCGAGTGAAGCACGGGGTTCTTAGCAACGCTAATGGCACTCGTGCTGTCACAAAGCAAAGGCACGCGAGAAAAGCTCAAACCAAAATCACGCAAAGTGGCCATCATCCAGAGTAACTGGGAAAGCAGCTAGCCGCAGCAACATACTCAGCCTCCGTGGTAGACTGGGCGACACTAGACTGCTTGCGAGAAGACCACGATACAACAGAAGATCCAATAAATTGGCAAGTCCCAGAAGTGGACTTGCGCTCAATGCGACAACCCAGCAAAAATCGGCATCGAAATAAAACGTTTTTAGCGAGAGGGTGGAGGAAGCAGAATACCAAATCCAAAACTCAGGAGTGAAACGAAGGTACCTGAAGATGCCTTCACCGCCTGACGGTGAGAAGTGCGCGCGACGCCTGAACTGAACGCGCGCGCACAGAACACACCGCGGAACTGGATGTCCCGGGCGTGTCGCCGTCAGGTAGAGGAGCGACCCGATCATACTACGGTACTCCTTCTGGTCCACTGCTTCTCCGTCCACATCCGCATCCAGGGCAGTCGTCGTCGACATGGGGTTGGAAGAGGCTTGGCCTCACCCATATCGAACCGCTTCAGCAAGTCCTTCGTGTACTTGCCCTGGTGCACAAACGTCCCTCTCGGGATTGCTTAATTTGCAACCCGAGAAAGAATGTTAGCTCGCCCATCATGCTCATCTCGAACTCCCTGCTCAAGTATCTGCAAACTTGGCAACCAAAGCGTCAGAAGAACCACCGAAAATGATATCATCCACGTAATTTGGACCAAGAGCGTGTCTTTGCCTTGCGGGAGGAGAAAGAGCGTCTTATCTACACACCCATTTTAAAACCCTTAGCAAGCAAAAGGTTTTTAACCTATCATACCAGGCTCTAGGGGCTTGTTTCAAACCATATAAAGCTTTATGAAGTTTAAAGACATGGTTTGGAAACTTGGGATTTTCAAAACCGGGGGGTTGCTCAACATAAACCTCCTCCTCTATGTAGCCGTTTAAAAAGGCACTCTTGACATCCATTTGAAAAAGTTTGAAACCCCTGGATGTAGCATAAGCCAAGAGTATCCTAATAGCCTCTAAACGTGCTACAGGAGCAAACGTCTCCTCATAGTCTATCCCCTCCTTCTGACTATAGCCTTTCGCTACAAGCCGGGCCTTGTTTCTCACAACATGGCCATCCTCTCCTTGCTTGTTTTAAAATACCCATTTTGTCCCAATAGGCTTACAGTCAGGTGGAGGTGGAACTAGAACCCAAACCCGATTTCGCTCAAAGTTCTCTAACTCCTCATGCATGGCATTGACCCAATCCGGATCCGTCAAAGCGTGTCCAACATCTCGGGGCTCAAAAATTAGCAACAAGCAGAATGAGCGAAAGTGAGAGATGTGCTGTGACCTGGAGCGAGTGACTCGCTCGCCGATGTCGCCGATCATCTTCAGGGGGTGCTGGCGCTGGATATGTCGTGGCGCCTCCCGGGAAGAAGTGACCTCCCCCTCAACAGCAGCTGGTTCCACCCCGGGTACAAAAGGTACCGCGCGAGGTGGAGGATCCCACGGCCCCCAGGAAGAAGAAGTGTCGGGGCCGTGAGTCGTCGTCGAGGCCGCTCTTTGCGGCCGGCAGGTGGAGGGGGTGCTGGATCATCCATACCTTCAGCACCCTCGTCCTCGTCATCAAAAAGAGGCTCTCCAACCTCATGATCACCTGCACGCTCAAAACGAGAAGAAGGAGAAACAGAGTCTCGTCGAAGGTGACATCTGATGTCTCCATGACTCGGTTAGTGTCAAGGTTAAGTACACGATAAGCTCGAGTGTGAGTGCCATAACCCAAAAACACACCGTCAGAAGAACGAGACTCAAATTTGTCCAAGTTGCCCTTTTTGAGTATAAAACAATGGCAACCAAAAACTCGAAAATAACTCACCTTGGGCAGTTTTCCAAAACGCAACTCATAAGAAGTCTTTTTCAAGAAAGCTCTCAGAAAAATGCGATTGGAAATATAGCATGCAGTGTTCATAGCTTCGGCCCAATAGCGCCTAGGAGTCCTATGCTCATCAAGCATCGTCCTGGCCATCTCAACAAGGTCCGATTCTTCCTCTCTACAACACCATTTTGGGGCGGTGTGTAGGGGGAAGAAAACTGATGCTCCAAGCCAAGGCGGTTACAAAACTTCTCAAAATCCGAATTTTTGAATTGGAACCATTATCACTTCTAATAGCTCGCATCGAGTTCAAAGGGAACTCGTTCTGAAGACGCAAAATCAGATTGCGAGCGAAGGAGAAAGTCTCAGTCTTCTCAGTCAAAAAGAAGACCCACGAATATCTCGAAAAGTCGTCAACAACAACCAAAACATACCACTTGCCACCAACCGAGCTCACCCGAGCCGGACCAACAAGGTCCATGTGTAAAAGCTCTCCGGGGTGCGAGGTCATGACCTTAGTCACTGGATGGTGGGGAGCGGCAACCATCTTCCCATGTCTGCAAGAATGGCAAACTAGATCCTTCTCCATCGAAAGCTTGGGCAATCCTCGGATTAGGCCAAGTGAGCTAAGTCTTGCAAGCAAGTCGAAGCTTAAATGACCGAGCCTCCTATGCCACTTCCAAAGATCGGAGGAAGGAAAGGACTAGCCAAAAGACAGCGAGAAGAACCAAACGACTCCGAGAAATTCGCGCGAAAGACTTTCCCAAAGGGCGAAATCAGACATACAAGATCGCCCTGAGGATCTAAGATGCGACTAAGGTTCGGTTTAAACGAATCTCATAGTCATCATCAAAAAGTTGCGAAACAGAAAGCAAGTTAAAATGCAGGTTAGAAACAAGAGCAACATCGCGCAACACAAAGTGCTCATTAACCCGCACCGTCCCACGAGACAATACCTTACCTTTACTATTGTCGCCGAAGGTTATGTACTCCTTTCCGGCGACCGGGCTAAGGCTGGAGAACCACTTTGTTTCCGGTCATGTGCCTCGAGCAACCAGAATCCACCAACCAAATGTCCTCCAACCGTCTCACCTACATCAATAAAAAGACATAGGGTGAGCATACGGTCCAACACTGGGGTTAGTGAAATAAGGGGAAAACCAGTGTTGGGCCGGCTGCTCAAAAGAAGGGTTAGTGTAAAAACCATTCCTAGCACGTCTACGGGGGAAGCGATCACCACGCTGAGGAAAACGTGGTCCGCTAGGGAAGAAGCGCTCACCGCGGTACTCAAACTGCGGTGGGGGAAAGCGCTCAACTAAGCCTCCGCCACGGGGTCCGTTACCTGCAAAAGCAGGACCCGTCGGGCACGCTCTCTACGAGATCTACGCCTAGGAGCCTGGGGCTCAACTGCTCTAGCGTCTCTCCTCGGAGCTCTCTCCTGCCTAGGCCTAACAAACTGAGGTGCTGGACCTCTAGGCCTAGTCTCCCTCCTAGGGCTCTCATCTCCTGCCTAGGCGGGGACCTTGACGTCCGGACCTAGCAGCTCTCCCTGAGCCCTTCGGCACATTGTCCACCATGAGCTGGATGGTACATGTCCAGTCTCCATCTCCCGAGCACTGCGCGCCTCTCGCTTGCGCCGGAAACAGAACTCAATCAAGTGACCATCCCTCCCATAGAAATCACACTGGTACCTCACCGCACGCAAAGGGGGTTGTTGGTGACCAGGAATGTGGGTGTGGTTCACTCTGCCTTTGCCCTTCTGTGGCAACTCCTCAACGAATGGGTGGCATAGCGTCAAGCTTGTTCTGAGGTGGTTTGGCTTGGGTGCCCAAACTGGGTTCTTGGAGGAGCTCTCGGGGGTTCCTCAACCACACCATCTTTGGTGATAGGCTTGGCTGGCTCTTTGAGTGGAAGCTTGGCAAGTTTGGGAGTAGTGGTGGAATTGGGCTTCTCACATGGGTTCAGACCACTAGACTCTCCAATCTCCCAAAAGTTGAGAGATCAACACTCTGAGCAAACCTACACCAGGGGCAACCAACAGCTCGCTTGAATTGGGAGATGATCATCCCGAGCTGCGGCTCACTACTGGAGACCCATGACAAGATGGACCGAGGTATGTGTTTCTTCCTCGGTTTGCATCTTGCCATGCTTCACATTGGCAATCTCCATCTCGGGCCCTCACACAAAGCACACCTCGAGACACAAGTGCTATCTGAGCTGGCCTTCTCTAAAAGACTCAAGCTTGGCATTTTTCTCTGCCAACTCAGATTGCAAGACAGGACAAGTCTTGCACGCACCCAACAGCTGCGGCCTAGCACGGAGCTCATCCACCTCTCCAACCAACGCAGCATACTTACCTCTCAGAGTGAGAAGGTCAGTCATGTGCGCGGTGCACGACTCGCACTCCGCCTCCTCCGACACTACCACGGTGGACCGAGCGAACTCAAGCTCCTTCACCGTGTCCTCCACTTCTGCCTAAACTCCTTGCGCTCTCTAGCGGCACGCCCTAAGCAACTTATCTTGGCTAAGGAGGGCAGCAGTCAACTTCTCAACCTCGGAGGAAAGCTCGTCGTAGGTGAGAGATACCTGGGAGGGTGTCGTCGTCGTCGTCGTTCCGAGGGGTACGCTCCGGCTCGCCGTCGACCTCATCTCCGAGCGCCATGGTGCACAGGCCTCCGTCGCGGCGAAGAAGCACAGCCGTTGAACTTGTCTTCCAGCTTCTTCTTCACGGACTCGTCATCGCTGGAGCCAGCGGAGTCGTCATCCGAGCCGTCGACGTCGCTGAGCGTGGCGAAGAACGCACGCTGCTCAGCTTGCTGCTTCCCAAGTACTTCTTCTTGATGTACTCTTTTGTCGAAGCCGCCCCGTTTTCTTGTGCCTTGGGGGGACGTGCTTCTCCTTGTACTTGGAGTCGTGCTTGCGCCCATGTTCACCTTGCCCGAGTGCTTGTTGTTTCTTCTTGGGGCAGTCGGCGATGAAGTGGTCGGGGTCGCCGCACTCGTAGCATCCCGTGCGTCCTCCTCCTCGACGACGGTTCATGCGGTTGTTGTGAACGCGAGAACCGGTTGGCAAGCAAAGCCAACTCGTCGTCTCCCAAAGACTCCAGCTGGTCCTCTGTCACAGAAAAGAGAGAAGAAAGCGCAAAGCCAGCTGAGGAGTTAGAGGAAGAGCCGGAAACCAAAGCCATGGACGGGCGAGAAGGATTTTCAAAAGAAGCCCTCGCCATAGCATCAATCTCACTGGACTTGAGCTTACTGAAGAGCTCGTCGCAGGTGAGGGTCTCATAGTTCGGCGATTCGATGATGGCCTGAACCTTGGAGTCCCACACCGATACGGTCAAGAGTGTGCAAAAGCTTCAAAGCACGCTCATGATCGTCAAATGGCAACTGCTCTCTGTTAGCCTCATCCTGTTGACAATCACCTGAAAGCGAGGCGAATAAACTTTCTATGCTCTCGCCAGGTTGATGTCTAAAGTTCTCATACTCTCGCTTGAACGACTCGTAGAGTCGGGTTTGACTTGAGAGGTGCCCTCATGAAAACGCATGAGAGGTCCCAGATCTCCCGAGCGTAGCGAGGTGAGAAACACGATCAAACTCACCCATGCTCAAAAACAAGAAAAGAGAGCATTACGGGCTCGGCTATTGGCATCGTGCTCATCGATCTGCAGTTGAGTCACACGAGCAGCCAAGACCACGTAATCAGCAGAGTTGCAAAATATCCCAAATAGAAGCCGCCCAAGCTCTGCAGATAGGCAGGACATACGTATCTTCCAATACGCATAGTTCGTTCCCATCGAAAAAACGGCGGTTTGCCCACGCCGCGATCCATGTCGCCTTCGTGTGGATCTGGAACCGGCTAAGGTGGAAGATCCTTAACCTGCTCCGATACCAATTGAAGGACGAGAAGCTATCCGAAAGCGACCAGAGGGGGGGTGAATGGGAGCTTCAAAAATTTCCTTTCGGAAACTAGATGCCACTGTCCCAAAATCAACCCCAAGAGCGAACCCTAGAGCTTGCTAATGTCCACGACCTAGATATAGGGTGGATGCTTCCTAAAAGCACAGCGGGACACTAGACAACCCTAGAAAGCCAACGCAAAGACGGAACTGAATCCGATCAAGAACGAACGAACCGCGAACGAAAACGCGCGAAACTGGATCGACCGGACTCTGGCCAGCGTCCGGTCAGCAGGGACCGGACGCGTCCGGTCGTCCAAAATCCGATTCAGACTTACTGTTTCTGACCGGGACCACTGGTATGGAGCGTCCGGTCGTGAACAGTGCGTCCGTTGCAAGCACAGCACACTGATGAACAGTGACCACGATGAGTCCGGTTACGAGTTCAACAGTGCGTCCGGCCGACGCAAAACAAAACACCGAAAATGATCGGACTCACCAGAGCGTCCGGTCACCAGGAACGGACGCGTCGATCACAGAAAAAAGTTTCTGGAACCTCTCTTTTCTGACCGGGACTCACTGAAGGGAGCGTCCGGTCGTTTGTACAGAGGTCCGGTCAGAGTGCGTCCGGTAGTATAAAAAACCAAACACAGCGAAAACATTCAACGACCGGACTCACACGCTGAGCGTCCGGTCACCCCGTGACCTAGCGTCCGGTCACCCCGATTCCGGCTGTTCGTCACCGATTCGACTCGATCTCACCCAAAACGAATCCTCTAGGATCAAAACTTGGTGAGAAGAGTCACAAAGAGTATAGTGAGCTATCTCTAAGAGATCATGGCTCGAACCTATCTCCAAATCGGTGAATCGAAGAATTTCGGGGAAAGGAGAAAACTTGACCCAAAACGAAAAAAAATCGATCGATCTCCTAGACCGTGGGGTTAGAGGTTGATTCCTTCAGTGGAAAGAAGTGCCCACGACCTAGAACAAACTTGGTTCAAACGGAATTGCAAAAGATGAACCGAGCAAAGAGATCAAAGACGGGAAAATCATGAGAAAAAAGGATTCCGCGAGAAGAACCACGAACACAACGGAAATCACAGCCACGAATGCAAGCGAAGCGCAAACCACACGCTACGACAAGGAGGATACGGCCCTCCTTTCCTCAAAATCAACAGTACACAGAGTTGCAAGTCTCTCTGCGGATCTCACTACAGCAGGGGATGGGAGAGCAGGAAACCCTAAGTGCAGAAGCAAATGAGATGGCTAAAACTGAGATGGGAGGAGGGTGTCTCCCCTGGACTACTTATACTAACCTAGACTAAGCCTATTTCCTACTAACCCCTCTCTAAACTAATTACAGAGCGAACCAGCCTAAACCCTAAGGCTATTCTGGTCAAAACCCGAAGTGGTAGGTAGATCCGACGGCCACGCGCCGCTCGAACCGAAGCGTTGCCTCGACGCAACCTCTGGATCGCCGCCACGTGCCGCCCTCGCTCTGCACCCCCGGTTTTGTGGCCCAAACCGGGAAACCAGCCTTTTCCAGCAACCCCGGTTTTTGAGGCCCAAACCGGGGAAACCAGCCTCCAGCCTGAGTTTTGTGGCCCAAACTCAGAAACCCGCAGCGCCCGAGTTTTGAGGCCCAAACTCGGAAACCAGCCCACGCCCAGGTTTGAGGCTCAACCTGGAAACCGTCGCGCCCAGGTTTTGTGGCTCAACCTGGAAACCAGCACCCAGGTTTTGAGGCCCAAACCTGGAAACCGTCCACCTGTTGGTTTTTCCCTGGCTCAACCAACAAACCAGAGTGAGAGGGATGCACCGCCCGTGCACCCCGTCCACCGACACGTGTCCCCAGGTCCTCGACCCGAGCAACACCGTGCCCTGCAAGTCTCCGCTCGTCGCTGTCCCAGGCTGCCAGCCACCACAGCTGATCCTCAGGCACTCCGGTCCCTCAGTCCAAGCCTCACGTCCGCCCTTCACTGCTCGATACATCGGCATGGCACGTCGCCGCACGGCACGCCCATCCTTCATCGCACCCAGTCCGTCGGCACGACACGTCTCAAACTTGACCTTCACCTTGCCCTCGACACTGTCTCCGTGCTCGACACCTGCACAACACAAGCCAAAGAACATGCGCATCAACCCGTTGACAATCAATCATCAATCAGAGACTCGGCATACACCCATGTATCCTCAATTTTCACCGCTTCCGAATGCTTCGGCTTTGCTTTCCAAAGCTCGCCTCAAAGTCTCCATCTCATCTTTCATCCTCTTCATCTCATCTTCATGCTTCTTTGCTTGATCTTGAATTACCTGAGCAGTAACCTGCTTGATAATCACATCAAGCTGTTCTTGACTTATGGTAGACATGATTCTCCCTTACGCGGTGAAGCGCTAACACAAGGGTTAGGCTCTGATACCAATTGAAAGGACCGAATCAGCCTAGAGGGGGGTGGAATAGGTGATTTTGACAATCTGAAACTTCACAAACTTAAAGATGAAGCTAGATAGCAACCGGAGAGGCCGGTTTGTTTAGTTAGGTACTACCGGGTGTGAAACACCGGTACTACCGACACAAACAAACGGCACAACAGGGATCAAAAAAAAAACTACAAATCCGATGAATGTAAGCTATGAAGATAATACAAGATTCTAGCCCACTTTCCTAAGAATGATAAATGGTAAATCTATTCTCACCAAACCTTGGTTGCTCCCCTTGATGTAGATCGAGCCTTCCCAACCTAAGAAAGAGATAGGGATAGGAAGAACACGAATACCACAATAACAAGTGAAGTAGAGAAAATAGGGACAACAACAACAAGCACACAGGACAGGCGATTTATCCCGAGGTTCAGCCAATCCACTAAGGAGTGCCTACTTCCTCGTTGTTGAGGTGACCACAAAGGTCGGAGTCTATTTCACCTCCTCGCCTCACTCAAGCAACCACAAAGGCTACGAGAGTATCTCTACTAGAAATCTCAGGGTAATACAAACGCTTCGGGGAGCCCTCACAAGTAAATCAATACGGTCTACCACGAAGAACACCTAACCGGCTAGAGCTCGAAGAGCTCAAGAGTAAAAGACACAAAACAAGCCGGCTAGATGGAAACAAGTGCTCAAGTCGAAGATTGATGCTTCCCCCTCTCGAATCTCACTTCCCTAGCTCAAATCTCGCAAGGGAATGAATCTAGGAGCAAAGGGGAGAGAGAGGGGATGAGTCAATGCTGGAGAGTGTTTGTTTCGAGTTAGGTCAGCAATAGGTGTATGGAGTGAGTGGGTCACCGTGGAAAGAGAAGTGAAGAAGCATTTATACTCCCTCAGTCCCAAGGCTGGTCGGTACCACCGACCACCCCTGGCCGGTACCACCGACCAGTTCACAACGGTCGAAAGAAACCAGATCTGACCAAACAAGCAACTACCGACCTCACGTCAGTACCACCGCGGGCGGTAGTACCGAGGTTATGGCGGTACTACCGCCAGGCCAAATTTGGCTCGAACAGAGAGCATCTCACAAAGGGACTCGGTCCCCGAAACTCCGAAACTACGCCCAAAGGTCGGTGGTACCTCCGAGGTCGCGAGGGTATATGGCGGTACCACGCCAGGCCATTTTCAACTCAACACACAGAGCTCCGCAAACTTGGTTACTACCGGCCCTGCGTCGGAACCACCATGGGCGATAGTACCGAGGTTATGGCGGTACTACCGCCAGGCCAAATTTCAGCGCGGACAGAGAGCCTTGCAAACTTGGAAACTACCGGCCATAGGTCGGTACCACCGCGGGCGGTTGTACCGAGGTTATGGCGGTACCACCGCCAGGTCAAAAACAACTCTACACAGAGAGCTTTGCAAAACCAGGAAACTACCGACCAGGGTCAGTACCTCCGAGGCCGGTAGTACCGGGGTTATAGCGGTACTACCGCCAGGTCATTTTTGACCAACACAGAGAGGGTGATTGAGCGCTGCGCAGAGAAGCCGTGGTCGGTACCACCGACCACCCATGGTCGGTACCACCGACCAAACAGAAATACCTCTAAGTGATCGTGATTGTGCGGGTGTCTCTCAAGCGAACTATGGTTAGTCGATTTCAGCACTTTTCTCCACATCTAGCCAACTTACTTTGTGACCCTCTTCATAGTCCGGCTTACCTATAACTCAAGTTTAAAATGAAATTTTAAACTACCACTTGAGCTAGGCATCTTTATGTCCAAAAGTATCCTACGTGCTTTGCTCACGAGATTTAACCTTTCAAATCTTTCTTAAGACTAACACCTGCATGCATTGCTTGTATAAATAGGTTAGTCCCTAATTTGATTGTCATTAATTAGCCAAAACCCACATTGGGGGCGAATGCACTTTCATAGTCGAAGAAGAAGGGTCAGGGCCGTGAGTGGTAGGAGAGGCCGCTCTTGGCGGCACAGCAGGTGGAGGTGGTGTTGGGTCATCCATCCCTTCAGCACCCTCGTCCTCATCATCAAAAAGAGGCTCGCCAACCTCATGATCACCTGCACGCTCAAAATGAGAAGAAGGACAAACCATGGTCTCGTCGAAGATGACATCGGATGTCTCCATGACTCGGTTAGTATCAAGGTTAAGTACACGATATGCTCGAGTCTGATTGCCATAACCCAAAAATACACCGTCTGAAGAACGAGACTCAAACTTTTCCAAGTTGCCCTTTTTGAGAATAAAACAATGGCAACCGAAAACTCTAAAATAACTCACTTTGGGCTATTTTCGAAAACGCAACTCATAAGAAGTCTTTTTCAAGAAAGCTCTGAGAAAAATGCGATTGGAAATATAGCATCCAGTGCTCATAGCCTCGGCCTAATATCGCCTAGGAGTGCTATGCTCATCGAGCATCGTCCTGGCCATCTCAACAAGGGTCCGATTCTTCCTCTCTACAACACCATTCTGTGGCGATGTGTAGGGGGAAAAATACCGATGCTCTTAACCCAAAGAGTTACAAAACTTCTCAAAATCCGAGTTCTTAAACTCGGAACCATTATCACTATGGATAGCTCGCATTGAGTTCAAAGGGAACTCATTCTGAAGACCCAAAATCAGATTGCGAGCAAAAGAGAAAGTCTCAGTCTTCTCAGACAACAAGAAGACTCACGAATATCTCGAAAAGTCGTCGACAACAACAAGCACATACCACTTCCCCCCAACCGAGCTCACCCGAGCCAGACCAACAAGGTCCACGTGCAAAAGCTCTCCAGGGCACTTGGTCATGACCTGAGTCACTGGATGGTGGGGAGCGGCAACCATCTTCCCATGTCTACTAGAATGGCAAACATGATCCTTCTCCATGCAACCTGGGCAGTCCTCGGATTAGGCCAAGTGAAACAGCCTTGCAAGCAAGTCGAAGCTCAAATGTCCTAGTCTCCTATGCTACTTCCAAAGATTAGAGGAGGAAGGTCCAGCCAAAAGAAAACGAGAAAACTCCAAAGACCTGGAGAAATTTGCACGAAATACTTTCCCAAAGGGCGAAATCAAAAAAAACAAGATTGCCCTGAGGATCCAAAATATGATGAGATTCGGTTCAAAGAATCTCATAGTCATCATTGAAAAGTTGCGAAACAGAAAGAAGGTTAAAATGCAAGTTAGAAACAAGAGCAACATCGCGCAACACCAAAGTGTCATTAACTCGCACCGACCCACGAGGACAACACTTTACCTTTGCTATTGTCGCCGAAGGTGATAAAACTCCTTCCGGCGACCGGACTAAGACTGGAGAACCACTTGGCATTTCCGTTCATGTGCCTCGAACAACCGGAATCCACCAACCAACTTTCTCCAGTGTCTTACTAATCAATAAAAAGACATAGGGTGAGCATACGGTCCAACACTGGGGATTAGTGAAGTAGGGAGAATACCAGTGTTGGGGCCGGGTTGCTCAAAAGAAACGTTAGCAGAAAACCATTCCTAGCACGCCTACCGGAAGGGCGATCCCAGTAGAGGAGAAAAGTGGTCCGCTAAGGAAGGAGCGTCCATCATGATACTCAAAACGTGAAGGACCGAGAATGCAATAGCAAGGCGACCAGAGGGGGGGGGGTGAATGGGAGCTCAAAAATTTCTCTCGAAACTTTGGCCTTTTGTTCCCCAAATCAACCCCAAAAGCTTCGATCGAAACCGTGATGCCCACGACCCTTGGAAGAGGGTGGATGATCCCTAGGATCACAGCGAGGCACCACAAAGCGATAGCAACCAAGAAACAAAACACCGGTTATGTTCGACCCCCAAAAAACCGAGTCTCCAACGTAGAGGAAGGCTACGTCGAGAAAATCCCAAATACCGATGCTAACAAGTAGCAAAGATACCTAGAGAGGTTCCTTTGTCAACTCTGGGCCAAACGAGAAGTCCGAAAACCAAGCGAAAAGCCGGGAGAGCAAACCAACTAAAACGCAACACTCAGCAGGATCCCGGACTGTCCGGCCATGAGGTCCCGGACTGTCCGCCCCTACTGCAGACTGTCCGCAAGGGGATGGCAGGACTGTCCGCCGGTCAAAAGTGGGAACACACTGCTGCTGCTGAAGTTCCCTGGACTATTCCCGGACTGTCCGCGAAAACCAGCGGTGGACTGTTCGCCAGTCAAGAAACAGTAAACTAGACGGACACGCAGCCACTGACCTGGCTCGATCCGGCGCGCGGACTGTCCGCGGATGAACAGAGAGGGCGATTTGGTTGCCCCCTCTCATGAATCTTCCCAAATCCGAATCAAACTCAATCCCATGTTCCCAAACTTGGAGAGAAGATGATCACGAGGTAGTTAGGAGACTATCCCCGAGAAATCATCCGCTCAAATCAACTCAAAAACCGGGAAATCGAAAGGAGAGGAGTATGAACGAAAAAGCGCCATGAAAACGAAATCAACCCGATCTCTTGTTCGTGAGGAGTTAGATGAATTCCTTCGGTGGAAATGATCTCCTCACTATAAAGAACAAGTTGATTCAAACGGATTTCACAAAGACACAGTAGAGAGGGAGATCAAGTGACGGGAAAATTGCGGAGAAACGAAGAGAACGCGAAGAACACGAACAAAACGCGAATCAATTCATCGATCTGCAACCGTGTGGCTACCACACGCTACAACAGTGAGATTACGGTCTCACTTTCTCAAAATCTCCAGTACACAGAGGTATGGTTCTCTGCGGATCTCAGTTGCTATAGCAGGGGATTGGGAGAGCAGGAAAACCTAGAAGGCAAAGAGCAAATGGCTGAGATAGCTAGGGAGGAGGGTGTCTCCCTCTACTTATCCTAATTCTACTTCCTACTCTACCCCTCTCTAATTACAGAGTGAACCAGCTAAACCCTAGGGTTATTCTGGACCAACTCGAAGATGCTGGTGATCCGACGGCCACGCCCGCACAAATGGTAGCGTTGCCTCGACGCAACCTACCGATTGCCGCCACGTGCCGCCACCGCTCCGCTCGTCTTTTCTGGACTTCGGCCCCGGTTTTGAGGCCCAAACCGGGAAACCAGCCTTCAGGACCAACCCCCGGTTTTGAGGCCCAAACTGGGAAACCAGCCGTCCATCGCCTGAGTTTTGTGGCCCAAACTCATAAACCCGCAGCACCTAGGTTTTGAGGCCCAAACCAGGAAACCGTCCTCAGCCCGAGTTTTGTGGCCCAAACTCGGAAACCATCAGCACCCAGTTTTTGAGGCCCAAACCTGGAAACCGTCCACTCGGTGGTTTTTCTGTGGCTCAACCACCAAACCGAAACGTAGATGGGATGCACCGCCCGTGCACGCCGTCCACCGACACGTGTCCCCAGGTCCTCGACCCAAGCAACACCGTGCCCGCAAGTCTTCGCTTGTCGCTGTCCCAGGCTGTCAGCCACCACAGCTGATCCTCGGGCCACCGGTCCCTCAGTCCAAGCCTCACGTCCGCCCTTCGCCGCTCTCGGTCCATCGGCACGGCACGTCTCTACTTGACCTTCACCTTGCCTTTGATCACTGTATCCGTACTCGACACCTACACAACACAAGCCAAAGAACATGCGCATTATCCCAGTTGACAATCACTCAGAGACTCGGCATACACCCATGTATCCGCAATCTCCCCCTTGATGAGTGCATTGTCAACTACCAACACAAATCATAATAGAATAGAGGAAAGAGGGAAGAAAGAGAGAGAACTCGACCAAATGACCCAAAAGCATACCAAAGCCGAAGAAGGTCAAGTGGAAAGAGCAAAACAACTTGGTTCCCAAAGACATGGGCAACGGCTCGACGCAACCAAGCAAAGCAAAGCTAGCCCTCAAGAAGAGGTAGAACAGGCTCAACACCGCTAGCGAGAGAAAACTTGATACCAATTGGAAAATCAACTGAAAATCAAGCAAAACAGAGCTAGCCCTCAAGAAGAGGTAGAACGGGCTCAACACCGCTAGCGAGGAAACTCGATACCAACTGAAGAAGGCTAGACATCAGCTGAAGAGCATCAAAGCGAAGGTGCTAGTTCCTCAAGAAAGAGGCAATGGCTCAACATAACTAGCCACCAAAATGCTCCGAACCAACTGTTACCAGCTCGAAAACACAAGCAGGGAGCAAACTCCCCTTCGAATAGTGCACACACCCAGGAAAATCCATGATTTGTCAATATTTTCTCCCCCTTAGTTGAAAATGCACCATCAAGCAAATTTCTCCCCCTTTCAAATGCATATGAGTCAAAAATGCAAGTTAGAAGCTTCAGGAATATAGTCAATAGAATATGAAGAGGCTTGACAGAGTGTTGATCGATGACTCAAAAATGCACAAAATGCTAGCAAAGGCTCAAACTGATCACTAAATACGAAATCTGAACATTGAGCACAAGAGCAGTTTTCAGCCAAAAAGGTATTCACCATCAAAATAGCACGAAGCATATATAGACAGGAAATCAAACAAGTGCTAAACATGTATACAAGGTGAACTACCCCTAGCACAGTTCAACCATCATGCTATAGAATGAAACATAGACTTGTGTATCCAAATTTTATCGGAGTTGCAGCAGTTAGATTACACAAGTTTAAATTTCAGCATATGATTGCGAGAGGTTGAAAGCTTGTCATCGCCTAACTTTTCAACTGTGCGAAGCCTATGCAGAAGCAATCAGAAGCTAAAGCAACAGTTTCGGTCATACACTACACAGCTCAAGTTTAACTCAAAGTGCAATGAGAAACAGTCTCGAAACTGTGATGTGCTGACAAGCAGTCCCGTCTCGATCTTTCCAAATCACTTATCTTGGTTCAAATTTTATTCCAGAATATGAACATACCAAGCAAGTGAATGACTCAGAACTAGAGACATAGCAACCTAGCATATCTGAAAAGCACGAGTGAATTCTACACATCCTAAACATGCTAGTTGCATATCTCAATGGTGAACATTTTCAAGTTTTATGTTCGATAAGCAGGTTCACCATTCAAAAATAGCTCAGTCAACATGCATTAGTGATCAGAAAGAGCATAAGCTTATAAGTAAAGCATCGGAGCATATACTACACAGAGCATAGTTACATCATAAACATGAAGCATAGTAATACAAGACATAATGAGAATAATGCAAAATGAAATACAGAAAAGATGCAAAAAGAAACCAATTGAAAAACAAAGGATCAGTTTATGATACAAGAACCAAAATGTTTCCCCCATCTAAATGGGAAAACACACACCAAGCTCACCTCTCAACCTAGCAAAAGTTGATTGGTCCAAAGGCTTGGTGAAAATATCAGCCAACTGATGATGAGTATCGACATGGCGAAGGTCGATATCACCCTTCTCACAGTGGTCTCGCAGAAAATGGAAGCGCACATCATTGTGTTTGGTCTTAGAGTGCAGCACGGGGTTCTTAGCAACGCTAATAGCACTCGTGTTGTCACAAAGCAAAGGAACGCGAGAAAAGCTCAGACCAAAATCACGCAAAGTGGCCATCATCCAAAGCAACTGGGAACAACAGCTAGCCGCAGCAACATACTCAACCTCCATGGTAGACTGGGCGACACTAGACTGTTTGCGAGAAGACCACGAGACAAGAGAAGAACCAATAAACTGACAAGTCCCAGAAGTGGACTTGCAATCAATACGGCAACCAGCAAAATCAGCATCAGAGTAACCGCAAAGGGAGAGGGTGGAGGAGGCAGAATACCAAATCCCAAACTCTGGAGTGAAGCATAAGTACCTCATGATGCGCTTGACCGCCTGATGGTGAGAAGTGCGCGGCGGCGACTGAAATCGCGCGCACAGACACACCGCGAACTGAATGTCCGGGCATGTCGCCGTCAGGTACAGCAGCGACCCGATCATACTCCGGTACTCCTTCTGGTCTACACCTTCTCCATCCACATCCGCATCCAGGGCCGCCGTGGTCGGCATGGGTGTTGGAAGAGGCTTGGCCTCACCCATGTAGAACTTCTTCAGGATGTCCTTGGTGTACTTGCCCTGGTGCACGAAGTCCCCTCTCAGGATTGCTTGATTTGCAACCCGAGGAAAGAATGTCAACTCGCCCATCATGCTCATCTCAAACTCCCTGCTCATAGTGTCTGCAAACTTGGCAACCAAAGCGTGAGAAGAACCACCGAAAATGATATCATCCACGTAAATCTGGACCAAGAGAGTGTCATTGCCTTGCTTGAGGAGAAAAAGGTTTTATCCACACATCCCATTTTAAAACCCTTAGCAAGCAAAAAGGTTTTCAACCTGTCATACCAGGCTCTAGGGGCTTGTTTCAAACCATATAAAGCTTTGTGAAGTTTAAAAACATGGTTTGGAAACTTGGGATTTTCGAAACCGGGGGGTTGCTTCACATATACTTCTCTTCTATAGCCGTTTGAGAAGGCACTCTTGACATCCATTTGAAAAAGTTTAAACCCTTTGGATGCAGCAAAAGCCAAGAGTATCCTAATTGCCTCCAAACGAGCTACAGGAGCAAAAGTGTCCTCATAGTCTATCCCTCCTTCTGACTATACCCCTGGGCTACTAGTCTGGCCTTGTTTCTCGCAACATGGTCATCCTCTCCTTGTTTGTTTTGAAAACCCATTTTGTCCCAATAGGGTGACACTCAGGAGGAAGAGAAACCAAAACCCAAACCCGATTTCTTTCAAAATTTTCTAACTCCTCATGCATGGCATTGACCCATCTGGATCAGATAAAGTGTCCAACATCTCATGGTTCAAATCAGCAACAAATGCAGAATGAGCAAAGTGAGAGATTTGTTGTGACCTTGACGAGTGACACGTTCGCCGATGCTGCCGATGATCTGTTGAGGCGGAGGAGGTGTTGGCGCTGCTGGATGTGTCGTGGCACCTCCCGAACTGATGTAGCCTCCCCCTCAACAGCAGCTGGCGCCTCCTCGGGTACAAAAGGTACCGCTCGAGGTGGCGGATCCCACGGCCCCCAAGTCGAAGAAGAGGGATCCGGGCCGTGAGGCATAGTAGAAGCCGCTCTTTGCGGCACAGCAGGTGGAGGTGGTGCTGGGTCGTCCATCCCTTCAGCACCCTCTTCCTCATCATCTAAAAGAGGCTCACCAACCTCATGATCACTTGCACGCTCAAAACGAGAAGAAGGACAAACCATGGTCTCGTCGAAGGTGACATCTGATGTCTCCATGACTCGGTTAGTGTCAAGGTTAAGTACACGATATGCGAGAGATGAGTGCCATAACCAAAAAAACACCGTCAGAAGAACGAGACTCAAATTGTCTAGGTTGCCTTCTTAAGTATAAAACAGTGGCAACCAAAGACTCTAAAATAACTCACCTTGGGCAGTTTCCAAAACGCAACTCATAAGAAGTCTTTTTCAAGAAAGCTCGGAGAAAAATGCGATTTGAAATGTAGCATGGAGTGCTCATAGCTTCGGCGCAATATCGCATAGGAGTCCTATGCTCATCGAGCATCGTCCTAGCCATCTCTACAAGGGTCCGATTCTTCCTCTCTACAACACCATTTTGTGGCGATGTGTAGGGGGAAGAAAACTGATGCTCTAAACCCAAAGAGTTACAAAACTTCTCAAAATCTGAATTTTTGAATTCGGAACCATTATCACTCTAATAGCTTGCATTGAGTTCAAAGGGAACTCGTTCTGAAGACGTAAAAATCAGATTGCGAGCAAAGGAGAAAGTCTCGGTCTTCAGCTAAAAGAAGACCCATGAATATCTCGAAAAGTCGTCAACAAAAACAATCACATACCACTTCCCCCCAACCGAGCTCACCCGAGCCGGACCAACGAGGTCCATGTGCAAAAGCTCTCCAGGGCGCTTGGTCATGACCTGAGTCACTAGATGGTGGGGAGCGGCAACCATCTTCCCATGTGTACAAGAATGGCAAACAAGATCCTTCTCCATGGATAACTTGGGCAATCCTCGGATTAGGCCAAGTGAACTAAGCCTTGCATGCAAGTCGAAGCTCAAATGTCCAAGTCTCCTATGCCACTTCCAAAGATCAGAGGAGGAAGGTCCAGCCACAAGACAACGAGAAATGCCAAAAGACTCCAAGAAATTCGCGCGAAAGACTTTTCCAAAGGGCGCAATCAAACACACAAGATTGCACTGAGGATCCAAAATACGACTGAGATTCGGTTTAAAACGAATCTCATAGTCATCATCAAAGAGTTGCGAAACAGAAAGAAGATTAAAATGCAAGTTAGAAACAAGAGCAACATCGTGCAACACAAAGTGCTCATTAACTCGCACCGACCCACGAGACAACACTTTACCTTTGCTATTGTCGCCGAAGGTGATAAACTCCTTTCCGGTGACCGAACTAACACTGGAGAACCACTTGGCGTTTCCGGTCATGTGCCTTGAGCAACCGGAATCCACCAACCAAACGTTCTCCAATCATTTTACCTACATCAATAAAAAGACATAGGGTGAGCATACGGTCCAACACTAGGGTTAGTGAAGTAGGAAGAATACCAGTGTGGGGCCGGCTGCTCAAAAGAACGGTTAGCAAAAAAACCATTCCTACCACGCCTACGGGAAGAGCGATCACCACGTAGAGGAAAACGTGGTCCGCTAAGGGAGGAGCATCCATCGCGATACTCAAAACGCGGTGGAGGGAAACGCTCGACTACAAAGCCACTGCCACGGGGTCCATAACCTACAACTGCAGGCTCCCGCCGGGCATGACCTCCTCGCGGCCTAGGCCTAGGAACTTGAGGTTTTGGACCTCTAGGCCTAGCAGCACGCCTCTGAACATTCGGCACATGTACATCATGGAAAGGATGGTACATGTTTGGGTTGTTCATCTCCTTTGCATAGCGCGCCTCTCTCTTGCGCCGAAAGCAAAACTCACTCAAGTGTCCATCTCTCCCACAGTGCTCACAATGGTACCTCACGCTCTCATAGGAGGTTGTTGGTACTCACGGTAGTGGGTGTGGATCACTTTGCCCTTCTGTGGCATAAGCTCCTCTCGGATGGGTGCATGGTGACAACTTGTTCTTGAGGTGGTTTGGTTTTGGAGCCCATGATTGTTTCTTGGGTGGAGCTCTCGGAGGTCCACAAATACACATCCTTGGTGTTAGGCTTTAGAGGCTCTTTGGGTGGAATCTTGGTAAGCTTGAGAGTTGAGTGGAGTGGTGGTTGGGCTTCTCACACCGGTTCAGACCACTCGACTCTCCATTCTTCCAAAGATGAAGCGCACTCAACACCTTGAGCAAAGCCTACACCTGGACCTCCAGCAGCACGCTTGAACTGGGAGATCATCATCCCAAGCTACGGTTCACCACTCGACACCCATGACAAGATGGTCCGAAGGAAGGTATGTGTTTTCCTCCTCGGTTTGCATCTTGTCATGCTTCACGTTTGCGATCTCCATCTCCAAACCCTCACAAAGAACGCACCTAGACACGCAAGTGCTACTCGAGCTGGCCATCTCAAGAGACACAATCTTGGCATTCTTCTCTGCCAACTCGGATTGCAAGCCCGCACAGGACTTGCACACACCCAACAGCAAGGATCTAGCCTTCAGCTCATCCACCTCTCCTACCAACGCAACATACTAACCTCTCAAAGTGAGAAGGTCAGTCATGTGCTTGGTGCACATCTCGCACTCAACCTCCTCAGAAACAACTACGGTGCAGCATGCCTAAGCAGCTTATCTTGACTAAGGAGGGCAGCATTGAGTTTCTCGACCTCAGCAGAAAGCTCGTCGGGGGTCAGAGATACCTAGGAGGTGTCGTCGTCGTCGTTCTGAGGGGTCTCCTCCGGCTCGCCATCGACCTCCTTGCCGAGGGCCATGGTGCAGAAGCCCTCATCGTCGGCGAAGAAGCAGAGGCCGTTGAGCTTGTCCTCGATCCTCTTCTTCTTCTCAGACTCGTCGTCGCTTGAGGAAGCGGAGTCGTCGTCTGAGTCGTCGACGTCGCTGAGCGTGGCAAAGAACGCACGCTGCTCAGCCTGGGCCTTCTCCAAGTACTTGGTCTTGATGTACTCCTTGTTGAAGCCGCCCTTCTGCTTGTGTTTCACGGGGACGTACTTCTCCTTGCGCTTGCCAGAGTCGTACTTGTGCCCATGATCCGCCTTGCGGAAGACTTGCTTGTTCTTCTTCGGGCAATTGGCGATGAAGTGGTTGGGATCGCCGCACTCGAAGCATCCCAAGCGTCCTCCTCCGCGGCGACGGTTCATGCGGTTGTTATGGAATCGTGAGAACCGGTTGGTGAGCAATGCCAGCTCATCATCCCCCATGAACTCCAGCTGCTCCTCAATGACAGAAAGAAGAGAGGAAAGTGCAAAGCCTCCAGAGGTGTTAGCAGAAGAGCTAGAAAGCAAAGCCATTGACGGGCCAGAAGGATTTTCATAAGAAGCCCTCGCCATGGCATCGATCTCACTAGACTTTAGATAACTGAAGAGCTCGTCGCACGTGAGGGTCTCATAGTTAGGCGATTCGATGATTGCCTGAACCTTGGAATCCCACACCGACCGATCAAGCGTATGCAAAAGCTTCAAAGCCCTCTCATGATCGTCGAAAGGAAACAGCTCCTTGTTAGCCCTCATCCTGTTGACAATCACCTGAAAGCGAGCGAATAAACTTTCTATGCTCTCGCCAGGCATATGTCAAAAGTTCTCATACTCCCGCTTGAACGACTCGTAGAGACCGGTTTTGACTTGAGAGGTTCCCTCATGGAATCGCATGAGGGTAGCCCAAATCTCCCGAGCCGTAGTGAGGTGAGAAACACGATCAAACTCACTCATGCTCAAGCATGAGAAAAGAGCATTACGGGCTCGGCTATTGGCATCGTGCTCATCGATCTGAAGCTGAGAGACACGAGCAGCCAAAACCACGTAATCGGTAGAGTTGCAAATATCCCGGATGGAAGCACCCAAACTCTGCAGATAGGGCGACATGCGTATATTCCAATACGCATAGTTCGTCCCATCGAAAAATGGCGGTTTGCCCACGCCGCGATCCATGTCGCCTTCGGTGGATCTGGAACCGGCTAAGGTGGAAGATCCTTAACCCGCTCCGATACCAATTGAAGGACCGAGAATGCAGTAGCAAGGCGACCAGAGGGGGGTGAATGGGAGCTCAAAAATTTCTCTCAAAACTTTGGCCTTTTGTCACAAAAATCAACCCCCAAAAGCTTCGATCGAAACCGTGATGCCCACGACCCTTGGATGAGGGTGGATGATCCCTAGGATCACAGCGAGGCTCCACAAAGCGATAGCAAACCAAGAACCAAAAACACCGGTTCAAGGTCGACCCCTAAAAACCGAGTCTCGAACGTAGATGGAAGGCTACGTCGAGAAATCCCCAAATACCGATGCTAACAAGTAGCAAAGATACCTAGAGAGGTTCCTTGGTCAACTCTGGGGCGAAACGAGAAGTCCGGAAACCAAGCAAAAAAGCCGGGAGAACAAACGCACTAAAATGCAACACTCAGCAGGATCCCGGACTGTTCGGCCCTGAGGTCCCGAACAGTCCGCCCCTGCTGCGGACTGTCCGCAAGGGGATGGCGGACTGTCCGCCGGTCAAAAGTGCGGAAACGCACTGCGGCTGAAGTTCCCTGGACTCTTCCCAGACTGTCCGCGAAAACCAGCGCGGACTGTCCGCCGGTCAAGAAACAGTAAACTGGCCGAGACCCGCAGCCACTGACCTGGCTCGATCCCGACGCGCGGACTTTCCGCGGTTCACTTGGCGGACTGTCCGCGGATGAACAGAGAGGGCGATTTTGGTTGCCCCTCTCACGAATCTTCCCAAATCTGTATCAAAACTCAATCCCACGTTCCCAAACTTGGAGAAGATGATCACGAGGTAGTTAGGAGACTATCCCCAAGAAATCATCCGCTCAAATCAACTCAAACACCGGGAAATCGAAAGGAGAGGAGTATGAACGAAAAAGCGCCACAAAAACAAAATCAACCCGATCTACTTGTTCGTGAGGAGTTAGATGAATTCCTTCGGTGGAAATGATCTCCTCACTATAAAGAACAAGTTGATTCAAACGGATTTCGCAAAGACACAGTAGAGAGGGAGATCGAGTGATGGAAAAATCGTGGAGAAATGAAGAACACGAACAAAACGCGAATCAAGTCATCGATCTGCAACCGTGTGGCTACCACACGCTACAACAGTGAGATTATGGTCTCACTTCCTCAAAATCTCCAGTACACAGAGGTATGGTTCTCTGCGGATCTCAGTTGCTATAGCAGGGGATTGGGAGAGCAGGAAAACCTACAAGGCAAAGAGCAAATGGCTGAGATAGCTACGGAGGAGGGTGTCTCCCTCTACTTATCCTAATTCTAATTCCTACTCTACCCCTCTCTAATTACAGAGCGAACCCGCTAAACCCTAGGGTTATTCTGGACCAACTCAAAGATGTTGGTGATCCGACGGCCACGCCTGCACAACTGGTAGCGTTGCCTCGACGCAACCTCACCGATTGCCGCCACGTGCTGCAACCGCTCCGCTCATCCTTTTCCTAGACTTTGCCCCCGGTTTTGAGGCCCAAACCAGGAAATCAGCCTTCATGACCAAACCCCGGTTTTGAGGCTCAAACCGGGAAACCAGCCGTCCATCGCCTGAGTTTTGTGGCCCAAACTCAGAAACCCGCAGCACCCAGGTTTTGAGGCCCGAACCTGGAAACCGTGATGTGAACAAGGGTGCCTGATCTTTCGAAAGGTTCTGGTAACTCCCGATTTGGTGGAAATGAGACACAAGTCGATCCGGCTTCCGAACAACACAATTCGAAACCCCGCAATCGCAGCACCACGTCTCCTCTGGTTATCAACCGGCGTTGCACGGTTGACCTCACCAAGAAGGCTTAAGTCCTTGCCTGCGAATCGAAGAACACGAGCAAGAACAAGGAAGAATGCAACCAAATTGCAGATGTATGATTAATCTCACAAGTTGGGGTCTCACAAACCGATAAAACGGCGAAACTGTTATGAACAGAATAATCTAAGCAAAACCCAAACCCTAACATAGGTGACGGCTATTGATTATATAGCCTAAGGGGCGTAAAAGGACCTCTACTCACGTCACTAAGGTGCCCTAACAAGTTATAAGGCCCAAACGGCCCAAAAGACGGCGACGCAGCACCCTGACAGATTCTGGATGTCAAATTGTTTCGACGATTCCTGTTGATTCCCATTGTGTTTTAACCTCAAACCAAAGCCATTGGTTAGCTTATCAAATTATCTTTCGATCCATATGTGGATCATCAAAAACGGAGTCCGTATGTGACCTGGGCGTCCGTTTTACCGCTGGCTGCTCCTGGATTCCAAGATGGACTCGAACTTGACACGGATTGGGCCTCCAACTTGGGTTGGACGACTTGGCTGCCCTTGTAAGGTGGTGGCCAAGGAGGAGGACGTCTTTGATCATCTTTGGACTGTTCTCCACTTGTTTTGGGCGTGCTCCCACTTGGGCCAGGGTCCCAAGGTTGCATGACAAGCCCACGCCGACGTTGTAGCACCCGGTAGAAATAGTAGCAGATTGTCATGATGATTTGAAGACCTTTTCGACGTGATATTGAAGTGGAACCAGATCTATTTGAAAAGTTATCAAATAAGCTTTCCATCAAGTGCTCATTGACCTCAATCACACTCCAGATGGATGATTTATGGTCTTTCCACTGAAGCACTATCGGGCTACCAACGAACCGAATGTTGGACTTTGACAAGCTTGGACTTTGAGACATGTTTATACCTATAAACAAATAATAACATGTACATGTGGAACCAAGTGAATTATGCCAAAAATCATTATGCAAAAGTAGAAACGAGCTCACCTTATAATCAATAGTCGTATTCGAAGGTGTTATGTCCTCATCATCCTCCCCTTCTTGACAACAAACCGTCCTCGGTTTGAACTTAGTTGCAGGACAGGTTGTTGGTAGTAGCCAATATTGCTCCTTTTCCTGAAATCTAACATGTTGCTTTATAACAAAACTTGGGGATCTTGACAAGACATGATTATAGCTATTACATTCCCCTAATTGATCATATTGTCGCATATCAAAAGGAGATTTCAGATTTGAACAAATATAAACCCGGTGTACCATATATTCTCCTTTATAATTATACTTGCCAATAAAGTGATATGTACATCTAGACAACCATGGCAATTCAATGCATAAAAATTTCTCCTTCAAATTACATAAAGCACATAGAGTATCAAACTCAATAAAACCCAAAGTATTTAAAGAAGATAATAATTCTAGCTCATCCTTTTCAATAGCAATTGGAAGCAAATGTCTATTTTCAGCACAAGTATTTTGATCAAAAACAATGGAGTCAATATCATTCACTAGTTGTGACACAGGTATACTGAAAGCACTATCACACAACTCTTCTTTTTCACAATGATTAGTTGAACAATTATTTTGTGACAAAGGTAAATCAGATTTAATGTCCCCTAAATGTTGCTCTATTATAGCATGAGTGGTGGATAATTTCAGCACATCATCATCAATTTCATTAATATCAGATTTTGTAGCAAGCACAAAAAGAATCATTCAGCTTAGATACTTGGTAATTTTCGTATTTAATATCAACCTCTTTGCACTTACTAGTAGTACTCTCTCTATCTCGTTATACAATTTCAGCATGGATTAAAGTTTTACCAGACTCTTGAGTAGATGTGGGTGGTGGTGGTGAAGATGTTGCATCGGCAGAAGCAATCACTCGCTTGCTTATCGCAATCTCATGTCCCTGCAATTCTTTTTCTGCATGCAAAGAAAACTGAAACAACTTGTTGATATTATCAAATTCTTTATAATCAACAATATCCCGAATTTCATGTCTCAAACCCGAATAAAATTGAACAATGGAATCCTCGGGTCCCTCCACTATAGCACATTGCAACAAACCCTTTTGAAGCTCATCATAGTAATCCTGCACAGATTTATCTCCCTGATCTATTCGCATCAAATTCTTACGAATGTTTCTATAATAAGATGGGGGAACAAAACTGTCATGCATAGCAACCTTAAGTTCTTCCCAAGTTCTAGGTTGGCGATTATTTGCAACTAAACCAGTCCACCAAATATAAGCAAAATCTTTAAACTCACTGGTGGCTTGTCTAACTCTATGTTGTTCAGGTACTTGGTGGGCACTAAATTTCTGCTCTACTGTCATCTCCCAATCAAGATATCCCTCAGCATCATAATGTCCCGAAAAAGGTGTAGTAAATTTAACTTTAGCATTAGGATCATCAAGAGCTCGATTATACATACCTCGATGGTGGTGGTGATGTGGAATGCCACCCATACATGTGGTGCTAGTGCGAAGATGACATTGTAATCTGTTTTGCATCGTCAACATTGGATCAACATTACCATCAACATCATACACCTCATCACCATCGTTGCTTCCAGTCGCATCTTCGTCGTGTGCAGGGCGGTTTTCCAAAGCATTTACCCTGTCGGTTAACTCAGATGACCCTTTGTCCACCCGCTCAATCGCATTTGCAAGTTTCATCTCAATTATGGCTTCAGTGACAGCCTTGATGACTGTCTACTTCATCTCCTTTTGACCATTGTCTATAATAGCTTGTAGATGCTTTTTGCTGACACACTCCTTGAAGTTCTTCGGCATTTTATCTCCATCAACTGACATTGTGGACACAAAAACAGCAACAAACAGTGTAGGTTATCCCTAATAATCGTACTAAAGGTTGGAATGGTGTCTCTCAATCGAGATCAGCAAAAGGTAAACATCTTACCAAGCTCTTACCAGTGTTCTTACCCACAAAGCAAAGGATACCTGGAAGACGTAGACCGCGATTGCAAAGATGACAAACCTATGTTGTTCTGAAGAATGTGGAGCTAGGAAGGCAAACAAAGAGAATAATATATATGTGGCACACAAGTCCATAACAGATAGCAATATTGAATAAATGTCCAAAGCACTTGTCCTAGTTGCTGGCCTATATATATGTTCCTATCACCTGTTGTGATAAACAAGGGAGTGAAACAAGGATGAAAGGAAACAAATATGAAAGATAGCAACAATTAGGAAAGACAAAAGACACCACAAATAACAGAGCTTATGTGTTCCTTGTGTGCTCTTTTTTCTCTTCTCTTCTTCTCTTTACTATTTTTTTTTTTTTTCTTGTTCAAACTTTTTTCTTGCTTTTGACTCTTTTGATATTTTCTTCACAGTAAGAAACACACAAGAACAAACCACGAAAAATTTGAGCTCAATTGGATAAAAGATGTGGCCTATAGAAAATTAGGATTGTTCTATGAAAGGTATGACAAAAGTTGTGGACCCGAAAACTCCATTTTCCTGATCGAATTTGAAAATTCTAATTTTTACGAACCCAGCGTTGCTGGGATGAAACAGATCTAAAATTTTCTGACGTTCTCCGTAGTTATAAAGTTTGCCCCATTTCGAGTTCGGACGCAAAAGTTATGACTATTTTATGGAAGGCAGTACGAATCAAAGTTTTATGTGGACACAAGATGCAAACCGATGGTGATACGAGATGATGGTGGATGGAGAGATCAACACAAACAAGTAAAGAACACAATCTAAACCAGCAACAAAACCTTGACCAAGGACACAAACTCAATACTACGAACTCTGAAACCGAAATATGCAAAAGCTATGGCGTGGAAGGTTCTAGGACAGGAAAACAAATATAGCACTGGACTATGGGACGATGGAAAAACACTCGAAACTAATGGTAGATGTGAACCTGACGGAATACCTGAAGCTTTGATTACCACTTGATGTGAACAAGGGTGCCTGATCTTCCGAAAGGTTCTGGTAACTCTCGATTTGGTGGAAATGAGACACAAGTCGATCCGGCTTCCGAACAACACAATTCGAAACCCCGCAATCGCAGCACCACGTCTCCTCTGGTTATCAACCGGCGTTACACGGTTGACCTCGCCAAGAAGGCTTAAGTCCTTGCCTGTGAATCGAAGAACACAAGCAAGAACAAGGTAGAATGCAACCAAATTGCAGATGGATGATTAAGCTCATGAGTTGGGATCTCACAAACCGACGAATCGGCGAAACTGTTCTTAACAGATTAATCTAAGGAAAACCCAAACCCTAACGTAGGTGACGGCTACTGATTATATAGCCTAAGGGGCGTCCAAGGACCTCTACTCACGTCACTAAGGTGCCCTAACAAGTTACAAGACCCAAACGGCCCAAAAGACGGCGACGCAGCACCTTGACAGATTCTAGACGTCAAATTGTTTCGACGATTCCCGTTGATTCCGATGGATTTTTAACATAAAACTAAAGCCATTGGTTAGCTTATCAAATTATCTTTTGATCCATATGTGGATCATCGAAAACGGAGTCCGTATGTGACCTGGGCGTCCGTTTTACCGCTGGTTGCTCCTGGATTCCGAGATGGACTCGAACTTGACACGGATTGGGCCTCCAACTTGGGTTGGATGACTTGGCTGCCCTTATAAGGTGGTGGCCAAGGAGGAGGACGTCTTTGATCATCTTTGGACTGTTCTTTACTTGTTTTGGGCGTGCTCCCACTTGGGCCAGGGTCCCAAGGTTGCATGACAAGCCCACGCCGACGTTGTAGCACCCGGTAGAAATAGTAGCAGATTGTCATGGCGATTTGAAGACCTTGTCGATGTGATAGTGGAGTGAACCAGATCTATTTGAAAAGTTATCAAATAAGCTTTCCATCAAGTGCTCATTGACCTCAATCGCACTCTAGATGGATGGGTTATGGTCTTTCCACTGAAGCACTATCGGGCTGCCAACGAACCGAATGTTGGACTTTGACGAGCTTGGACTTTGAGACATGTTTATACCTATAAACAAATAATAACATGTACATGCGGAACCAAGTGAATTATGCCAAAAATCATTATGCAAATGTAGAAACAAGCTCACCTTATAATCAACAGTCGTATCGGAAGGTGTCATGTCCTCATCAAACCGTCCTCAGCCCGAGTTTTGTGGCCCAAACTCGGAAACCATCAGCGCCCAGGTTTTGAGGCCCAAACCTGGAAACCGTCCACTCGGTGGTTTTTTGTGGCTCAACCACCAAACCAAAACGTAGAGGGGATTGTTGATGGTCCTTAAACACCTGTTTTACCATCAACATTTGACCCTAAAGTCCACCAAAAAGGCATGAAATGTAGTCAAATAGGTTTCAACAAACCAAATTCCACATGTCCATAGAATTTTGTTTGAATGCAGGAGAACCAAATTTGGACATATGGACCCACTAGAGGCCAAGCCCACTCAGCAGGGCCCAAATGGGGCTAAGGGGGGTGGCGCCCGCCACCCCTAGGTGGCGCCCGCCACCTCTAAGTGGCGCCCGCCACTTGGGTTGGCCCAAGTTCCACCCCCTGCCACATCACCGATCCGTGTGACCTCCCCAAGGCCAAATCTTGGCCCTTGGTCACTAGGTCAGTGGCATCGGACGACTCAGGGAGGAGTGGCATGGATCAAGGCTGAATGGCGGTTGCTAGGACATGCAACCGACTTCAAAACCGCATTGGACAACCACCTAGAGGTCGTAGGATCAAAGACGGTGCATCCAGCGGCCAGGAGACTGGCGGCCGCCAGTAGGGGGTGGCGCCCGCCACCTGACCTAACCCTAGCTCGGTTGGCTGCCCCCTATAAGTACCCCCCTCACTCCTCAAGACTATAAATACCCCCCTGAGGCATCACTTCATACACACCAATATCGCACAAGCAAGAGAAGCAAGGCAAGTAGAGGCAAGCAAGTTAGAAGCTCAGAGAGCTTAGGCAAGTAGGTTAGCTAGTAGAGAGAGTATAGCTCTAGTGCCCTCGCTACAGCGTGGCTCTTAGTTTAGCACAGCTTAGCCTAAGTCCTTGGCAGAATTAGCGTAGAGCTTGCTAAGAGAGAAGCGGGTGCGAGCGACTGGCATCGGAGGTCGGTTGATTTCCCAGCGTCACTGGTCTGGTTTGCTCTCTTGTATCTCAGGTACATTTATCTTTATCTCAGTATTACTTTAAGTATTACTTTCAGTATTACTTTCAGTATTACTTTATCAAGTACCTTGAGTGTGACCTAGCTATCCTACAGTTCAATTCACTTAGCCATAGTAGTTAATCTCTAGTGTGCTTAGTGATTGATCTTTGCCAATAGGTTGCTTAGTTAGTTCAGTGTTTATATTATTATGTCAAGTATTTTCTCTGACGTCCGCAAGGGTGTCTCTATTCAAAGCTAGGGTAGAGATAGTTACAATATGTCGGTGTTTCGGAAACGGGGGTATGACACCAACGAGTAATATGATCGCGTGCTCTCTTCCTGGATGGTGATGCAAGATGACACAAGGATTTATCCTGGTTCGGGCAAAGAAGGCCCTACGTCCAGCGGGGGAGGATGTTCTTGTATTACTTGCACCTAAGTGCTTGTACAGGGGCGAATACAAGCTCGGTGAGCGTGGACCGGAGTCCGGACCTGAGTGTGTGGGTGTATGGCGTTCTAACGTGTTTGTAAACGTCCGAATGAGGGCCCTGGTGTCCCCTTTTATAGAGCAAGGGGAGACCAGGATTACACAAGGGTTTTACAGGTGTCGGGGCGTACTGTGCCCAATACGAAGTAGGGTAGGAACCCTGTCTTGTCGAAGACATTGTAGCCGACGTGGGCGTTTGCTGTTGAGGCGTCCTTGGGGCGTGGCCTCCGTCCCAGGCGCGGACGTGGAGGCGTGGCGAGGTGGAAGCCATACAGCGCCCATCCCGGAACGTACAGGACGCGGCGGGGTCCCTCCGGGTCTTAGGGTACCTGCCCTCCAATAGCGTGAGAGCAGTTAGGGCTCGAGGGGCGCAGAGCCGGCCTCGAGGTAGCGCCTACGGGGGCTCGAGCCCCTGCAGGTATGGGCAAGTCCCGTGAAAATTGATCGAGCGGCAGGCATCCGGGCCTCGAGACGTGGCTTGGACGTGCCACAGTGTAGGGCGTGGGTTAATAGTGCTTCACTGGTGCCTTTCCGCCCATACTTGCGGTGAAAACGAGACTTGACTCTGCCCTAGTTCACTGTGGCACATGTCGGTTTGCAGAGGATGTGACTGGAGTAGGTGGAGGTATTAAATGCGCGGTATGGAGCCGGCATCCGGTGTCTGCGCCGCTCGAGGGAAGAATGTAGCGTCTCGAGGGATAGACTGCTGTGCTAGAGGGGCTCGAGGTCCCCGCGTGGGGTCTCGAGGTGTAGTGGAGCGCTTGCACGAGGCCTGACGCGGAGGGCTCGGGCGAGACGGAGAACGAGCGTTCGCCCGAGGCCTGGCTTGGAGGGCTCGGGCGAGACGGAAGACGAGCGTTCGCCCGAGGCCTGGCTTGGAGGGCTCGGGCGAGACGGAGAGCGATTGTTCGCCCGAGGCCTGGCTTGGAGGGCTCGGGCGAGGCGGAGAGCGATCGTTCGCCCGAGGCCTAGCTTGGAGGGCTCGGGCGAGACGGAAGACGAGCGTTCGCCCGAGGCCTGGCTTGGAGGGCTCGGGCGAGACGGAAGACGAGCGTTCGCCCGAGGCCTGGCTTGGAGGGCTCGGGCGAGACGGAAGACGAGCGTTCGCCCGAGGCCTCGCTCGAAGGGCTCGGGCGAGACGCCTGGTGGGTCAGGCAGGTCTCTTTATTCGTTTTGCATAGATTGGGGGTACCCCTTTGGCGTTCCCCCGACAGTAGCCCCCGAGCCCTTGTTCGAGTGCTTGCATTCAAGGAGGGGCTCCCGACTGGGATCTCGATGGTTAGCTAACTGGTCTCGAGGGTTTTGTCGATTTGATTCCTTGGGTGTCGTGCGAGCGACACCCGTGGGTGTAGCCCCCGAGGCCACGGGGGAGTTGTTAGAACTCCCTCGTGGACTTTTTGCGAGTGCTAGTTGCGATTTTTAGGTTCAGGGGTGTCGAGCCTCCGAGTTTTTTAGACCCTCTTTCGTCGAGGGGTGCCAGGCTGAGCCGGCCGGCCGGCTCTTCGAGCTGTCCGGCACGCCGGTTGCCCTGGCTTGTCATCCCGCGAGTCCTTTCGATCGGATGCGAGGGGGGATGCCTCGTGCTACCACGAGCGGGCGAGTATCGAGGTTCCCGGCGAGCTGATAACGGGGAATCCAAGTGAGATCTCGTGCCCCATTCGATAGGGGTCGGCTGTGGCTCAGAGGCGGTCTCATAAAGCATGGGTGCTCAGTCTGCAGGAGCGCCGGGTTCATTCGACAGGTCCCGGTGGCTCGATGCCTTCCTCCGAAGGGATCTCACTGCATGTCAAGCTCCCCGCCTTGGATACACGTGAGGGGCCTCGAGGGCTTGGCCCTCGAGTGATGCCGCGAATGGCGCCCCTTGGTGTCCCTGACTCGGGCGCTCGAAGCCGGCTGTCGAACCCTCTTCGAGGTCCAGCCTTCGCTGCTTCGAGACTTAGGGCCGGGGCCCATTCTTGCCTTCCTGAAGAAGCCTCCGTCGCTTGGAAACCTTTTGCCCAGTGGGCGCGCCTTTTTAGGCGGGAAATCGTCAGGGAGCGGAGATTGTGGCGCCGTATGTACCTGTCAACAGGCTCGAGATGCGGTTCGGTAGTCATATTAAATGTTTGCGGTTACCTTTCCTTTGTCGTGGAAGACTCCGTCCGAGGCTTGGCTCGGAGGGCTCGGGTGAGACGGAGAACGAGCGTTCATTCGAGGCCTGGCCTTGAGGGCTCAGGCGAGACGGAGGACGAGCGTTCGCCCGAGGCCTGAAAATCTCATGTTCACACAAAGAAAAGAGATTAGTCGTAACTGTCCGAGTTTTTAGACCCTCTTTCGTCGAGGGGTGCCATGCTGAACCGACTGGCCGGCTCCTCGAGCTGTCCGGCATGCCGATTGCCCTGGCTTGTCATCCCGCGAGTCCTTTCAATCGGATGCGAGGGGGGATGCCTCGTACTACCCGAGTGGGCGAGTATCGAGGTTCCCAGTGAGTGGTAAGGGGGAATCCAAGTGAGAGCTCGTGCCCCGTTCGATAGGGGTTGACTGTGGCCCGGAGGCGGTCTCATAAAGCATGGGTGCTCAGTCTGCAGGAGTGCCGGGTCCATTCGATAGGACCGGTGGCTCGATGCCTCCTCCGAGGGGATCTCACTGCATGTCAAGCTCCCCGCCTTGGATACACGTGAGGGGCCTCGAGGGCTTGGCCCTCGAGTGATGCCACAAATGGCGCCCCTCGGTGTCCCTGACTCGGGCGCTCAAAGCCGGCTGTCGAACCTTTTCGAGGGCCAGCCTTCGCTGCTTCAAGACTTAGGGCCGGGGCCCGTTTTTTACTTCGTGAAGAAGCCTCCGTCGGCTGGGAATCCTTCTGCCCATTGGGCGCGCCTTTTTAGGCGGAAATCGTCAGGGAGGGCGGCGGACGCGAAGCCGGAGCGACGGTCACGGCGGGCCCGGGTAGTAGAGCAAATGGAGAGCTGCCGCGTGTACCCTGCATCCGGCTCAAGACGCGGTTAGGTGGGCGCATTAAATGCCATGCGGTTACCTTTTGGCGTCGTGGGAGACCTCGCCCGTTGGGGTTCTCCCTTATAAACATCGAAAGAGGGGGAAAGGAATCCTTTACTTTGCCTTTGCCTTCACCGCCGCCGTAGCCTTCACACGCCCTCTCCATCCAGCTAGCCGATTGGGAATCTTCCAGCCGTTCGTCCGCCACATAGGTCCGCGCCGTGACCGTCATGGCCGCCCAAGTGTTGCCGGCCGAGGACTGGAGTCGGACGAAGGTGACGCAGCAGGAGATGGAAACGTTGGTGGAGCGGGGGCTTCTCCGTCCCAACCCGCAGGGGGGTCCTGTGTGGTGGATTCTCCCGTCGGCGGACCACCGGGAGCCGCACCCGCCGGAGGGGTATGTGGTGAGCTTCACGCGTTACCACCGTATGGGGCTCGGCGTCCCGCCGAGCCGCTTGATGCGGGGGCTGGCCCACCACTTCGAGGTGGAGCTGCAACACTTCTCCCCCTACTCCATCTCGCACGCCGCCATCTACGCCGCCATGTGTGAGGGGTACTTGAAGATTGAGCCGCACTGGGAGATGTTCGTCCACCTCTTCCGGGGTGAGTTCTTCCACAAGGCCGCGAAGCCGAGCGGGAGGAGGCTCGCGCGCGTGGGCTCCCTCACTATCACCGCGAGGACCGGGCCCTTGTCGGCCAACGTCCCCCGCGACTACCTCCGCTACAAGCTTTCCACTAACCAGGCGGGGTGGGACGACCACTGGTTCTACCTGCGGAACGAGGGCGGGCTCCTTCCGTAGTACACCGGCAGGGTCATCACCCAGCGCCGGAGAAGTGGAACTGGGGCGTCGCGACGGACAGGCAGCGCCACTTGTTGCCGTTGATGAGCACGATGCGGACGCTGGTGGAGGACAAGAAACTGACCGTCCAGGCGGTCATTGGGGCGTTCCACCAGAGGAGGGTCCTTCCTCTGGAGGACCGCTCCCTCTTATGTTCGAGATGGGGCCAAAGCCTCGCCCGAGGCGCTAAGCCCATCGAGGATGGCCGAGGAGAGGCTGCCTCGGAAACAAGCTACCTCCCGGGTGACGCTCACCGTTCAGGGGACGTTCCGCCCAGAGGAGCCGACTTGATCACCATGGCACCCAACGAGGGGTGCCTCGACCTGGTGAGCCTCCCTCGAGTTAGGCTGTCTCGAGCCCCCTCCTCCTCTTCCTTTCTTCGAAACCTCGTTCGTTCTCCTCGTAGTTTTTCTCATTCGAGCTTCTTCTTCCTCGAGGGGGGCATTTACTTGTCGCGCGTCGAGGCCTCCGGTGAGGGAGGACGCCGTGGAAACACAGGTGAGGCGCCTCTCTGCTCAAAAGACAAAGAGAGAAAGGATGCCAGAAAGAAGAAAGAGAAAAACAAAAACTTGCGTCGATCGGCTCGGGAGCAGAGGCTGGCGAAGGTCGTCGCAACCGGCGGCCTGGGGATGAGTCCCCCGAGCTCAGCTCCTCGAGCTCGGAGGAGGAGGAGATGATGATGCGAGAGTGACGACGAGGGGATGGACGCGCGTCTGAGGCGCGTGGGGGTCGTCGACGCCCGGCTGACCACTCCTCTGGAGGAGGGATATCCTGAGGTTCCCCAGGCGCGGAGAGGGATCGCGCGGGACGCAGCCGCGGAAGGGGCATCAGGCCCCGCCTTGTCGGGGGCTCAGTGCACGTCGAGCTCCGCGCCGGTCGCGCCGGCTGTCGCGAAGAAGCCATGAAACCAGGAGCGTATCGCCGCGGCGCAGATGGAGAGACCACGGTCGCGTCGACCCAGGGGGGGGGTCTCGAGAGGGTCAGGCCCTCGAGAAGAAGAAGCGGCCGACAGGTCGAGAAGGACTCCGGGCTTGACCGCCGTGAGTCGTCAAGGGCGCCGCGAGCCCGCGGAGGAGCGGGCAGCACAAGAGGGCGTCGAGCCCCCGCCATCTTGATGTCGAGGAGGGAGCCCCGGGCGTCTCGTGACCAGGGGCGTGAGCGTCCTCGGAGTCCATCGCCGCACCGCCGCCGGGACATAGAAGCGGATGCGGGAGGGCGCGGCCGCCAGCGCGAGCGCGAAGAAGCAGGTCCCGGAGCCCGCGCCGGGGGGAGGAGCCACGACGACAGTACGGGGGGGGCACGGTCGCCCTCCCATGATGTGGGGCGGAAGGAGGGTCTCTCTCGAGGTCGAGCCACAGGAGGCATCGGGAGGCCTCCCCCCGTCCAAGCCCAGGGGAGACGGCCCAGGCGCAGGGCTCGAGCCGTGGGGTGGGCTCGAAGCCCCAAGTTGGTCCGGCGAATCCGGGGGAAGAAGCCCAGCCGTCGTTTGGGTGAGTAATTTTCTTGGGTCTCGTCTGTAGTGGGGTTTTACCTCTTTACTTTTGATGACGCATGCATCTCTGGTATCTCAGGGGGAAAGCGCTCCTACCAGGAGGTGGACCTTGCTTCGTCCAAGCGGGCCAAGACCTCGAGCCCCGTCGAGGCGCAAGTACCTCGAGGTATGGCACCTTCCTACGCTAGAGAAGGCCGCTTGGCTGGAGAGGGCTCGAGCTGCCATGGCTCGAGGGAGGAAAGATGATCATCGCAAAATTTTGGTGAGGCCGTCGCCTTCAACCGCAGGAGGTCGAGGCACTCTTCCGGTTGCAGCTATCACCGTCATCTTTCTTGCAGGGGGCCACAGCTCACGGCACGAGCCCGCCACTCCACACCCATGAAGCGCTGCCTCTCCCCCCCTCCTCCTCCCGCGATGGTGTCAGTCGGGAGCGCCACCCTTCCCCCCCTACAACGGCTGTCCCGGTGGAAGCGCCTGGGGCGAGCACGGCCCCGCCGGTGTCTGGGGCCGAGGAGACCGCGCCCCTCGAGGCCCCGACCGACACGAGCCGGGCTGCGGAGGAGGGAGAGGGGGGAGAGGCGTTGGCGGAGGAGGAGCCAACGGTGGAGGACCTCCTGAATGAGCTGGAGCAGGGGCCGCTCCTCGCCGCGGGCTCGATGATGGTGGAGGCGCCCGAGGCGCCGGAGGGCCCGGCCAGGGAAGAGCCGGGGCTCGTGCCGTCGGGCGGCGGGCGCAGTCAGGGCAGCTCGGGACGGGGGAGGATCTGCCCGACATCGAGCTTGACCGACCAGTATGGCCGTTTCCCGACGCGCCGAGCCCATCCCTCGCCATGGTCTCCGTCGAGCAACCGGTCCAGCGGGGGGCCCCGTGCGAGGTGCGGTCCATCTTCCGGGAGGTGGCCGAGCTCATGGCGAGGCGGAGCGGTCTTGCTCCGAGGAGGCAGGCCGGTCCGCACAGGTGTCGGCCGCCCTCGCGAGGGCTGAGGCGGAGCTTCAAGATCTCCGTGCTGAGCTGAGCCGGAACGCCCAAATGGCGAGCCGGCTCAACGAGGCGGAGGCGGAGGTCCGGGCGGCTTGAGGTGAGGCCGCTCGATCCAAGGAGGAGGCCGCCGCCGCTCTCGAGGCGTAGGAAAGAGGCCGCGGACGCCCGAAGCGAGGCCACCTCCGCCCGGGCTGAAGCTGAGGCGGCTAAGCAGGAGGCCGCTGACGCCCGTGGCGAGGCCACCGCCGCCTGAACCGCAGCGGAGGCGGCGAGAAAAGAGGCCGAAGACGCCGAGAGCGGTGTCGCCACCGCCTGAGCTGCCGAGGGGGCAGCGCGGCAGGAGGTGATCCGAAAGGATCTGGCCCTCGTGGAGGCGGGCAGGCTGATCGAGGAGCTTAGGTCCGAGAAGCTCCTCATGCTGGCCGAGAAGCGCAGGCTCGAGCAGCGCGCTGAGGGCCTTACCAGCGACCTCGCCGCACTGGGGCAACATTGCGATGGTGAGGCTCACACCTTGTCCTTGTTTGGGTCTCAAAGTTTTGGTTACGCCGCAGTCTCACTCTTCCTCGTTTGTTGCGAAGGAGTCGAGGAGACGGTCGAGGAGCTCCGCGGGACGAACCAGGCTCTCTTGGACCAACTCCAAGACGAGACAATGGTGGCGGAGCGGGCTCGTGCTACCCTCGACCGTCTTGGCTCCATGATGTGGGGTGCTCCCCCTGTGGCTTCGGCGGAAGGTGTGGGCCCAAGGCGACGCCTTGGTCGATGCCTTGTGGTTCCTCGACGTAGCTGCGCGGGACCGTGTCCGGCAAGCTCTCCACCATGGCGTCAAGCAGACGCTCGCGTTGTCCGCTCTGGCTTCCGCTTCCCGGTCCACATTGTCGCCAACGGCTTCATCGAGATCGGGGGAAGGACGGGAGTGGAACAACCCTGAGTGGTCAAAATTTGGAAGAAGATGGAGAGGCCGGGGACGTCGCTCGCGAAGATCTCGAGGAGGACGTGCGCCTCCTGACGCCAGCAGCGGTGTCGAGGGCCCTCCTCCCTCTAGCTCGGGTGTCGAGGCTGAGCCCGCCATGGAAGACCTCGGGGAGGAGTACCACACCGACGAAGATTAGGGCCTACGTGCCAAATTTGGGCGTCGTGGCCCCTGTAAGAATTTTGTGACATGAATGAGGGTCCGTCAAGACCCGTATGTATATATGACTTGTTATTTAAAGAAGTTGTTTTTCTTTTCAAACTTATTTGACCACTTCTCTTTGTTTGCAAGCTCGAGTTTCTGCTAGCTTAGTCTGTGTTCCTTCAATACGTCGTGAGCCCCTCGAGGGAGGTGTAGGTAGGGTACCGTAGCCCGGGGGCGTAGGTGGCCGTCTACGTCGACGCCTCCCGACCCTTGGAGGCTCGAGGTATTTTGGATTTAGACGTCGTTAGTTCACTCGAGGCACGAGTCGAGACGAGGGTCGAATTTTTGAAAAGAAAACACGCGTTTTTTCCGGAGTCTGGGGGGCGGTTACCCCCTTGTCAGCCCTCGAGGGAGGCTCGACCCTGACCAAAGCAGGGTCGAGGCTACCTTAAGATGCTAAGCAAAATGAAAGACCTGCACGAGTTTGTTCATTCATTTTGGGCGTGTTTGTACAAAGCAACAAAATGAATGAGGCCTCGAAGCCTTTAAGGGTAGAAGCGACGTAGCTGAGATATGTTCCACGCGTTCGCCAGGATCCTGCCTCGATCGTCGTAGAGCTTGTACGTTCCTGGCTTGAGCACTTCAGCTATGGTGTATGGTCCCTCCCATGGAGGGGTAAGCTTGTGGCGCCCTCGATTATCTTGCAGCCGTCGAAGCACGAGGTCCCCCACCGCCAGGTCCCTCTTGCGCACGTGCTTGTCGTGGTAGCGTCGAAGCGTTTGCTGGTAGCGCGCGGAGTTGATGAGCGCCACGTCTCGGGCCTCCTCGAGCTGGTCCTTGGCGTTGGCGAGCTTTCCGTCGTCGGTTTGCTTGTTGTAGGCTCGAAGTCGAGGGGAGCCGTATTCGAGGTCCGTAGGCAAGACAGCCTCGGCGCCGTAGGTTAGGAAAATGGAGTGAACCCCCGGTGGCTCGACTTGGCGTTGTCCTGAGGCCCCACAGCACCGAGGGGAGCTCGGCAGCCCACCCCTTTCCGAAGTTTTTGAGGGTCCTGAACAGCCTTGGCTTCAGTCCGTGAAGTATCATGCCGTTGGCGCGCTCGACCTGCCCGTTGCATTGAGGGTATGCGACCAAGGCCCAGGTCACGCGAATGTTGCTGTCATCGCAAAAGTTGGTGAACTTTTTGCCCGTGAATTGGGTGCCATTGTCGGTGATGATGACGTTAGGCACCCCGAACCGGTATATGATGTTGGCGATGAACTCGACAGCCTTCTCGGAGGTGGGGTCGCCTATTGGCTTAGCCTCGATCCACTTGGTGAACTTGTCGATGGCCACGAGCACGTGTGAGTGCCCTCCACTTGTCTTTTTGAGGGGACCTACAAGGTCGAGCCCCCAAACGGCGAATGGCAAGTAATTGGGATCATCTGCAGGGCATGTGCGGGTTGGTGCGTCTGCTTGGCGTAGAATTGACACCCATGGCATGCCCGGACCAGGCGCTTGCGTCTCCAACGGCGGTCGGCCAATAGAAGCCTTGATGGAAGGCATTCCCAACCAGGGTCCTTGGCGCTGCGTGGTGGCCGCAAGCCCCCGAGTGCAAGTCGTCGAGGAGCTTGCGCCCTTCCTCGAGTGGGATGCAGCGTTGAAGGATCCCGGTCGGACTTCGTCGGTACAGTTCCCGTTCGTCGCCGTAGATGACGTAGGTCTTGGCCCTTCGAGCAATGCGTCGGGCCTCCGTCTTGTCTTCTGGTAGTTCGACTTGCGTCAGGTAGTCGAGGTAAGGCGTCCGCCAGTCGAGGGGTCATGATGAAGAAGAGGCGGGTGCGCCGACCTGCATCACCTCAGCGGATGTCGAGAGGTCATTCCCGAGGGGTGGCATTGAAAGTCGAGCCCCCGTGTCTAGCTCGAGGGGTGGCGTCGAGGGGCCAGCCCCCGGGTCGATTTTGACGGATGGCTCGAAAACGTCCCTCGAGAAGACATCTGGTGGAACCGTGCCGCGCGTGGACGCCAACTTTGCCAACTCGTCTGCGACCTCATTGTACTTTCGAGCTATGTGGTTAAGCTCGAGGCCGTAGAACTTATCTTCTAGCTTGCGCACCTCCCCGCAGTACGCTTCCATCCTGGGATCGATGCAGCTCGAGGCCTTCATGACCTGGTTGACGATGAGCTGCGAGTCCCCTCGAACGTCGAGGCGTCGGACCCCGAGCTCGAGGGCGATGCGCAGCCCATTGACGAGGGCCTCGTACTCGGTGACATTGTTGGAGGCGGGGAGTGCAAGCGTAGCAGGTAGCGCATGTGGACTCCGAGGGGTGAGATGAAGAGCAGCCTGCGCCTGCCCCCGTCTTCATGAGGGATCCGTCGAAGTACATGGTCCAGAGCTCAGCTTGAATCTGTGCCGGCGGGAGCTGAGTGTCGGTCCATTCAGCAACGAAGTCTGCCAACGCTTGCGACTTGATGGCTTTTCGCGGGGCGTAGGTGATGGTCTCCCCCATTAGCTCGGCGGACCACTTGGCGATGCGCCCCGTGGCATCCCGATTGTTGATGATCTCACCGAGGGGGAAGGATGACACCACCATTACGGGATGAGCGAGGAAGTAGTGCTGGAGCTTGCGCCTCGTGATGATGATGCCGTAGAGCAGCTTCTGGATGTGCGGGTACCGGACCTTGGCCTCGGAGAGCACCTCACTGGTGATGTACACTGGTCGTTGGACCGGCAACGCATGACCCTCCTCGTGCCTCTCGACGGCTATGACCGCGCTGACCACCTGAGTGGTTGCGGCCACATAGAGGAGGAGAGGCTCGGGGGAATCGCCATCCTGGGCTGGTTGTGGTGGCACGAGAATTGGCGCGGAAGTCAGCAACCCCTTCAAGTTGGTTAAGGCCTCCTCGGCTTCGGCAGTCCACGCAAAGTGTTCCGTCTTCTTTAGCAGGCGGTAGAGGGGTAGCGCTTTTTCCCCTAGCCTCGAGATGAATCTGCTGAGAGTGGCTAGGCAGCCTGTCACTTTCTGCACACCCTTGAGGTCTCGAATTGGGCCCATCCTCGTGACGGCTGAGATTTTTTCAGGGTTTGCCTCGATCCCCCCGTTGTGAGATAATGTAGCCAAGTAGCATGCCTCGAGGCACACCAAAGACACACTTCTCGGGTTGAGCTTCACATTCTTGGCCCGGAGGCACTCGAACGTGGTCTCGAGATCGCTGATGAGGTTCCCAACTTTCTTGGTCTTCACCACGATGTCATCGACGTAAGCCTCGATGGTTTTGCCTATGTGTACGCCAAAAATATGCTGCATGCAACGTTGGTACGTTGCCCTGGCGTTTCGAAGGCCGAAGGGCATTGTAACGTAGCAATACATACCAAAAGGCGTAATAAAAGAGGTTGCGAGTTCGTCGGACTTTTTCATCTTAATTTGGTGGTAGCCGGAATATGCATCAAGGAACGAAAGCACTTTGCACCCAGCAGTGGAATCGACAATCTGATCAATTCTAGGTAAAGGAAATGGAACTTTTAGACATGCTTTATTCAGACTAGTGTAATCTACACACATCCGCATTTTTCCATTCTTTTCCTAACTAGTACAGGGTTAGCTAGCCACTCTGGGTGAAATACCTCCTTGATGAATCCGGCCGCCAAAAGCTTGTGCACCTCCTCGCCGATGATCCTGCGCTTTTCCTCGTCGAAGCGGCGCAGGCGTTGCTTCAGCCACCGGTCTGGACCCGGCCTGGATCTCCAAGGCGTGCTCGGCGACTTCCCTCGGTATGCCCGGCATGTCCAAGGGGCTCCAGGCAAACATGTCGATGTTCACGCGGAGAAAGTCGATGAGCACTGCTTCCTATTTGGGCTCGAGGCTGGTACTGATGGTCAGCGTCTTGCCATTGGCCAAGGTCGGGTCGACGGGTATCTGCTTGGTGTGCTCAGCCGGCTCGAAGGTGCCGGCGTGGCGCTTTGCTTCTGGGGCCTCCTCGGTGGCCAAGGCTGCCAAGGCCTCGAGCGAGTCGAGGTGGACGTTGGCCTCCCCATGCTCGACGCACTCCACGTCGCAGTGGTACGCGTGCTCGTAGGAGGTGTCGACGGTGATGACCCCTTTTGGCCCTGGCATCTTGAGCTTCAAGTACGTGTAGTTGGGAACCGCCATGAACTTGGCGTAGCCTGGCCGGCCGATGATGGCGTGGTAGGTCCCTTGGAAGCCAACCATCTCGAAGGTGAGCGTTTCCTGACGGAAGTTTGCCGGCGTGCCGAAGCAAACCGGCAGGTCGATGCGCCCGAGGGGGTGGGCCTTCTTGCCTGGTACGACTCCGTGGAACCCCCCGACGCTGGGTCGGAACTGACCCTCTGAAGTCCCCAGGAGGTCTAGGGTCTCGAGGTATATGATGTTGAGGTTCGAGCCCCCATCCATCAACACCTTGGAGAACCGCACGTCGACTATGACGGGGTCGACGACGAGGGGGTACGCTCCCGGGTTTATGACACGGTCCGGATGGTCGTCACGGTCGAACGTGATCGGCGCATCAGACCAGTCAAGGTACCGGGGGCCATCGTGGCCGAGTGCAAAGATCTCACGGCGCTCCTTCTTTCTTTCCCGAGCTGAGAGCCCGACGGTCGGCCCCCCGTAGATCATGTAGCAGTCGCGCACCGGGGGGAAGTTGTCGTCCGCGTCCCCTCCGCCGCGCCGATTGTTATCCTTGCCTATGAGCGCGTCTTCTTTCTTATCGCCGAGCTTGGAGTAGTAGCCTTTCAACAGTCGGCAGTCCTTTAACTTGTGATTTACGGGGCCCCTGTGGTAAGTGCAGGGATCCTCGAGCATCTGATCGAAAACAGCCCCGTCAGGGGGGCCTCGGGGCTTCTTAGGCTCGAGGGCGCCTGCGAGCACCTCTTCGTCGTCGTCGTCATTGGCGCCGCGCTTCGCCTTCTGAACCTTGCGTTTGTTCTTCTTCTTCCTTTTGTTGTCGTTATTGTTGTCGTTCTTTGCGTCGTTGCCCTTGTTCGAGCCCTCCGGCGCGATCACCGCCTTACCTTTGTTCGTGGAACGGCCAAAGAAGGCCCCCACTGCTTCGTCGCCCGAGGCAAGCTGGTGACGCGATCCATCAGGTCCTCGACCGTCCTGGGACGGTAGCGTCCTAGCTCATGAACTAGCTCTTGGCAAGTCGTGCCCGCGAGGAACGCTGAGATGACGTCCTGGTCAGGCACGTGGGGGAGCTCAAGGCGCTGCTTCGAGAACCGCCGAGCAAAGTCGCGGAGGGGCTCGTCCGCCGCCTGCCTGCTACGCCGTAGGTCCCAGGGGTTGCCTGGGCGCACGCAGGTCCCCTTGAAGTTCCCGTCGAAAACCCTGACTAGGTCGGCCCAGTCATTGATCCGATCCGGCGGGAGCCCCTCGAGCCACCGGCGGGCGGTGTCCGAGAGGTAAAGTGGGAGTTGGCGTATGATCACACGGTCGTCGTTCTTTGCTCCACCCAGTTGGCAGCCTAGGCGGAAGTCCGAGAGCCAGAGCTTGGGCTCGACCTCCCCGTCATACTTCACGATGTTGGTCGGCGGTCGGAAGCGGTCGGGGAGGGTTGAGCTGCGGATGGCCTGGCTGAAGACTCTGGGGCCCGGGGGCTCGAGGACTTGCCGGTCCTCATCGCTGTCATAGTGCCCCCCTCGATGGGCGCTATAGCCATGCTCTTGGGCCCCCTTGTCCTTGCGTCGTCGGTTGATGTCGTTGCGGGCGTCGTTGGGGTCTCGAGGTGGCCGGTTGTCGATGATCCGTTCGCGGACTGACCTAGCTCGAGAGGCGTCCGGCTGGTGGACGGATGCCTCGTGCTCATTGCGGGGCGTGTCCGCCGGCTTCCCCGAGGCTGCTCCGCGACGGCGTGACGCCGAGCTCTTGGCCTGTTGCACTGCGGCTGTCTCGAGGAGGTTCTTCATTTCCCCGAGCATGCGCCTGGCATCGGGGTTGGAGACGGCGGGCAGGTCACGGAGCATCATCGCCGCCGCCGCCACGACGTTCTGCCCGGCTCGCGGGAAGCATACCTCGGGGGTGCTTGCTGTTCCCCGTCCTCGAGGATCCGCCGGTGGACCTCTCGACCCGACCTCCTCGAGCTCCGGCTCCTCGGGGCTGGGGTGGTTCCTGCATCAGGGTTTGCCGGAGCTGCAGCAGCAGGTGTCGCTGTTCTTCCTCGGCTTTGGTGATTGCCTCTTGCACCTGCGCGAGTTGCGCCGCCCGGCGTCGTCGTGCTGAGCGGTACACAGCCGGTGCTGGAGGTTCATCCCTCCCCTAAAACGTGACCCGCCTGCCGTGGCCACGTCGCTGGGGCCCTCTAGATCGAGCGCTGGCCTGCCCGTCGTCGCCCTCGTCCTCGGTATCGCATGCGACCCCCTCGAGTTGAAAGCACTCCCTGGTGGGATCCCAGAGGTCGGGGTCGTGGTAGTCGTATTCGTCGGAGTCGGAGCTGTCGACGGCGTGCCGTCTTGGCAGATGCTGGGACCGCAGCGCGCGGTACCATTCTCCGACGGTGGATCGCCGGGGAGGCTCGAGGGCTCGCGTGAAGCCGCGATCGACGTACGCGGGGTGGACGATCTCCAGGTTGGCCATGGCCTGCAGTAGCACGCCCGGGCGCTCCTCCTGGCCTGCTGGCGGTCGGTCTCGACGGCGCCCATTGAGCTGGCGGGCGTAGGCTGCTGTGGAGCTGTCGAGGCCGAATGGGAACCGCCGGCATCGAGCGCGGTACACCTCGTGCGGGAGGAGGCTGGGTGGCGTCGACGGTGCACGGCTCGGAGGCCTCTGGCCTGGCTCCTGGTCCGTGCGCATGATGAACGCGAAGTCGCTGGGCGGGCGCGGGCGCGCCCTGGAAGTCTCCGGCCGTGCGCCGGGCAGGCTCCTCCTTGGGACTCCGCGCCGGCCACGGGGAAGTGGGTGTACGCCGCCGGCACGGCCTGTGCCTAGCGACGATGGTGACGACGGCGCCGCTCATGGGGTGGCGACGCGTGGTGGTGTGGGCGACGTGCCACGCTCCTCGTATGGGGTGGCGTGACACACCCTCCACTCGGGCCCTCCATGGAGAGCAAGGTCGGCTCGTTGCCGTTGTCGGTGGCCAGGAACTCAAGGCTCCCGAACCAGATGACGGCACCGGCAGAGAACGAAGGAGTCGGAGCAGCCATCCAGGAAACAGCGAGAAACTGACTCGACACGCGAAGGCCCCTACCTGGCGCGCCAACTGTCGGTGTTTCGAAACCGGGGGTATGACACCAACAAGTAATATGATCGCGTGCTCTCTTCCTGGATGGTGATGCAAGATGACACAAGGATTTATCCTGGTTCGGGCAAAGAAGGCCCTACGTCCAGCGGGGGAGGATGTTCTTGTATTACTTGCACCTAAGTGCTTGTACAGGGGCGAATACAAGCTCGGTGAGCGTGGACCAGAGTCCGGACATGAGTGTGTGGGTGTATGGCGTTCTAACGTGTTTGTAAACGTTCGAATGAGGGCCATGGTGTCCCCTTTTATAGAGCAAGGGGAGGCCAGGGTTACACAAGGGTTTTACAGGTGTCGGGGCGTACTGTGCCCAATACGAAGTAGGGTAGGAACCCTGTCTTGTCGAAGACATTGTAGCCGACGTGGGCGTTGCTGTTGAGGCGTCCTTGGGGCGTGGCCTCCGTCCCGGGTGTGGACGTGGAGGCGTGGCGAGGTGGAAGCCGTACAGCGCCCATCCCGGAACGTACAGGACACGGCGGGGTCCCTCCGCGTCTTGGGGTACCTGCCCTCCAATAGCGTGAGAGCAGTTAGGGCTCGAGGGGCGCAGAGCCGGCCTCGAGGTAGCGCCTACAGGGGGCTCGAGCCCCTGCAGGTATGGGCAAGTCCCGTGAAAATTGATCGAGCGGCAGGCATCCGGGCCTCAAGACGTGGCTTGGACGTGCCACAGTGTAGGGCGTGGGTTAACAGTGCTTCACTGGTGCCTTTTCGCCCATACTTGCGGTGAAAACGAGACTTGACTCTGCCCCAGTTCACTGTGGCACATGTCGGTTTGCAGAGGATGTGACTGGAGTAGGTGGAGGTATTAAATGCGCGGTATGGAGCCGGCATCCGGTGTCTGCGCCGCTCGAGGGAAGAATGTAGCGTCTCGAGGGATAGACAGCTGTGCCAGAGGGGCTCGAGGTCCCCGCGTGGGCTCTCGAGGTGTAGTGGAGCGCTTGCCCGAGGCCTGACGCGGAGGGCTCCGGCGAGACGAAGAACGAGCGTTCGCCCGAGGCCTGGCTTGGAGGGCTCGGGCGAGACGGAAGACGAGCGTTCGCCCGAGGCCTGGCTTGGAGGGCTCGGGCGAGACGGAGAGCGATCGTTCGCCCCGAGCCTGGCTTGGAGGGCTCGAGCGAGGCGGAGAGCGATCGTTCGCCCAAGGCCTGGCTTGGAGGGCTCGGGCGAGACGGAAGACGAGCGTTCGCCCGAGGCCTGGCTTGGAGGGCTCGGGCGAGACGGAAGACGAGCGTTCGCCCGAGGCCTGGCTTGGAGGGCTCGGGCGAGACGGAGACGATCGTTCGCCCGAGGCCTGGCTTGGAGGGCTCGGAGGAGACGACGTTCGGGCCGGGCTTGGCGAGACGCCTGGTGGGCCAGGCAGGTCTCTTTATTCGTTTTGCATTGATTGGGGGTACCCCTTTGGCGTTCCCCCGACACAATATAATTAAGCGTGGTGCTTAGTTATAGACTTACCTTCAGATACGGGCTGGACCCCGGATAGCTGTGGTAGCAAGCAGGTGGTGACAGCCCTGTGCGCCTTGAATTCCACCACGTAGTTGGCCCAGTTTAACAGTAAGGCTCGTTGTGCTAGCGTTCAACCTAAGTAAGTGGTAAAGGCTAGTACGCCTCGATACTTGACAGATAGGAATAAAACTTTACTTAACTTAGTTGCTCTATTGTCTTTTGCCTGCCTTGCTTCGTAACTATCTTGCTTCGTAGTTATCTTGCTCTGTGGTTATTTAGGATTAGTTAGTAGTTAGTTATCATTAGTTATCCTTAGTTATCCCATTCTATCTATCTATTTAGTTATCCACCTTACCTTAACCATTCCATTCATCCTTACCTATCCACCCATATATTCTTTCTAGCCTTTCATCTCCTCTCTTCTCTCCTTTTCCCTTTTCTCTTTTCTTCGACTCTCATCCCCTCCTTGACTCAACTCATACACCACCCTAGCCTTCCCTTGGGATCAAATAAATCGACACCTGGTACTCCCAGGCGAAGTGCTACTACGATAGTTTTGTGCGCTTGCAGAATCTCCTCCTGGTAGATTGCAATCTCTCTAGCTAGCTCCTACTAGTGTCGGGATTGACAACCCCGCTTGGCATTAGTAGATAGCTGCTTTAGCTCCACTCCTTTAGGTATAGTGACCGGTCTTGCTTCAAGCACTTCTGACGCCGTTCCCTGAAATAGATTTCATAGTCTACTCCTAGTAACAACATTAGCAAGTGCCAATAAGCATTCCTGGGCCGTTACCGGGGATAGTTGCCTAGCACTATCTTTAGTGAAGCTAAGAACTACCAACAAGCATTTCTGGCGCCGTTGCCGGGGAAGGCAATCGGTATATTGGTTGAGTCCGTGTCGAATTTATCTTCGCTTAAGCTCCCGCTTAGCGAATCCCATCTTACCCCATTTTCTTTCTTACCTCTAATCTTTTATCTTATCTTTCTCTTCATCTTCTTCAACTTCTTTCTTTCTTCTCGTTCTATCTTATCTTCACGATGGCCAACAAGGCCATTCGTGAATTTTCTGCTCCTTCTGCTGCTAATGTAGCAATAGGACCAGACGTGATCGATGCCAACCTCAATTTTGAGTTGAAACCGGCTTTGATCACGATGGTCCAAGCTAGCCCGTTCTGTGGCAAGGCTCATGAGGATGCCAATGCTCATCTCCAACAATTCTTGGAGATTTGCGGCACCTTCACCATTAAGGGTATAACCCAAGAAGCCATCCGTCTTCGTCTCTTTCCTTTCTCTTTGCTAGGAAAAGCGAAGCAATGGTTCTATAGCGATCGCAACGCTGTAGACACATGGGACAAGTGTTCCAATGCTTTTCTCGCCAAATTCTTTTCGATGGGCAAGACGAATGCTCTGCGCAACAAAATCTCCAGCTTTACGCAACAAGCCGAGGAATCTATTCCTGAGGCTTGGGAGAGGTTGCAAGAGTATGTCGCTGCTTGTCCGCACCATGGTTTGGAGGACTGCCTATTGATCTAGAACTTCTACCATGGCCTAACCCCACTCTCTAGAAGCCATTTGGATGCCGCCGCCGGCGGTGCATTCTTTTCTCTGAATGTTGCAGATGCTAAGGCTCTCATAGAGAAGATGGTGTCGAACCAAGGATGGAATGACGAAAGACTACAGCCCCGTAAGCAAGGTATGGATTCCCTTAAGGAGGCCGACATGATCGTGGCCAAGATGGACCTGCTGGCAAAGAAGCTGGACAGCTGTGGGAAGATGAACCAACAAGAGAGTGTCCAATCTCTGGAATCCTACATGACTTGTGAAGTCTATGGAGAAACCGGACATTCTGGGAACCATTGCCCCGAGCTACGTGAAGATTTGAACTTCATCAACAACAACAGTAACGGTTTCCGTCAACAGAAACAAGGATGGAATCAGCCTGCAAATTCTCAAGGTAACAATTCATTCCCTCGCTCTAATTTTTTATAATTCTGATAATTTCTCATTCTTGAAGAATTTAGTTTACTCACAAGGTAAAACTACTGATTTCTTGAAAGAGAGATTAATGGCGAATGATAAAATTCTTGAGAATATAAATGCTAAATTGGAAGATTTCTCATCTGCTCTGAAAAATCAACTTAGCTTAATAAGATGTTAGAAACCCAATTAGCTCAACTTGCTGCTATCATACCATCTTTTGAACCTGGCAAATTCCTGCTAAACCTGACATGGAAACTGCAAACATGGTTGGAATAAAACATTTTAACTATTATGAAGATCAAACCATGACTGTTAAAAGGGTGATCCTGGTAGTCCCATAATTAGATGCTCAATCTTTGGTGAAGTCTTTAAAATGCCATGTGTGATTTAGGATCGAGTGTGAACATTCTATCTAAAGATTTTTATGAAAACTCATTCTTTCCACCCATGTCATCCACACCTGCCTATGTAGTGCTAGCTGATCAATGCACTTGCTATGTAGAAGGAATAGTTAATGATTTACCTGTTCATATTAGAGGTTCCTATGTTCCTGCTGATTTCATAATATTAGATATGGAAATAGGAAAGATGTGCCTCTAATCTTAGGTAGACCCTTCTTGAACACTGTTGATGCCTGCATATATGTGGGAAGTGGTAAAATTCAAATGACATTAGGAGGGAGGAAGGAAATATTCTCCTTCTCCCATGGTCCCGCATATGCCGCTAACATGCAGGAAGCAAAACCCGTTCGTACCAAGAGGAGGCGCCCAAGAACTGGGTGGAGCAGAAAGAAAGAATTACCTCCTCCTGAGTTGTGTAATTCACATAACAAAGGAGAGGTGCCAAAAGAAGAAGAACGCGATGGAGTACTAAGAGAAGAAGTGCCCAAGGAAGAAGATCCACCCGATAAGGATGAAACTCCATGGACCTAAGGTATGGTTTTACTCTTATTTTTTTCCCCTTCAACTTTCCCTTTTTTTGAATAAATAACATATGTCATGCATGTAACTAAAAAAAATCAGTTATCATTAGTTATATGCATAGGTATATGTTAACTTAGTTCGAACAATAAAATATCAAAATAGGATAGTTTCCCTTTTCACAACATTAGATAGTTTCCCTTTTAATAACATGAGAACAAGAGCTCTGACTGAGACGAAGAAGATCTTTCACCAAGCAAGAAGCCAGATTGGGGAGACTCCCGCTCCGATAAGGTATGTCTCAAGCCTACAGTTTACATTCAGTTCTTAAATTCTATATCTTTTGAATGTCACATGCTTGCCTATGTAACCACTCCATGAATAAAATTGATAAAATCTGCTTAAACAAGTTGAAACCTGAACAAGATTTGAAATATGTCATGCAAATGCTATTGTTATGGTTTGAATAACTGATCTTGTCTAAGTTGTAGCTTTGTGGGTTGCACATGCTTTAACTGAAATCATGCTTAATGAGTAAAGTTAGTAAGAAATGGAGTAATTCTTTAAACTTGCTAAGGTGAAATTAGGACCTAATATGGAGGATTTCTTTTAAAATTATGAAAACCATGCTAAAAGTTCCTCCTAGATTTTATCCCATCCCACCACCAGCCAAATATTTGTTAGTCATTAGTCAAAACCACAAAGAGCTTTGTTTGTGTTGAGCTTTGTTAGACCTCATAGATCTAGTAGAGAAGCTTATCATATCTTTTGAATCAAGATTCACACACACCCACCATAAATTGCCTAATCTCAAGTTTGGAAGTTTGCAACCACCAAATAAATTGCTTATTCTCTACACTGGAGATATGCAATACCCTGCCAAACATCCCATTGCTAGCCTTATGCTATTCCTACACTGGGAATAAGCATTTCTCTCCCTTTCCCTACTCATTTCAAAAATCCTTTGCTATAGATAACCTGGGGAAATCTAGAGTTAAAAAGAGAGAGAGAGAGAGAGAGAAATGAGCAAAGTAGCTCAAGAAAGGACTATGTCCTAAGAAAAAAAGAAAAGAAAAGTGAGCAAAGTAGCTCAAGAGAGGACTATGTCCTAAGAAAATGTGAGGACACATCTTTTGTCTACTCACTATGTATCCAAAAAAAAAGAGAGAGAGAGAATTATCATTAGCTCTAGACCCCAGAAATTAACTAGGAAGGATTATGAAATATCTCTCTATACACTTCCACATAACCACACATGCACATCTTGATCAATTTTTATGATTTGCTGCTCCTTATGATCTGAGTGTCTAGCTTAGCAATAAACATCAGGCAATTTGCTCATGGTTCTTAGCCTACCTATAACTCCACATATCATTCTTTAGAAATAGGAGAGGCTACATTTTGGCCTAAGTGAGGATTTAGGCCCTGTTTGTTTCCGCTCAAACCCGCGTTCGCGGTGGCCCATCGCGGAGAATCCGGCCGAACGCTCCGCGTTGCGTCCGCGTCGGCCCATCACCCACGCCCGCACCTCGCCAAAAATGAACTGCTGCCCGCGATTCCAAAACGCGGCCAGCAACCCGCGTTTGCTCAATCGCGGCCGCGCGATACCGCGCAGCGGAAACAAACAGGGCCTTAAACACCATTGAGTGATTGAGTGAATCTTGGAGGACTTAAGCAAGTTGTTATCTTTTGAAAACCTTGAAAAACCTCCAGACAGAATCCTAGTCAAACCTAAGTGAAGGACCGAGAAAGCACTAGCAAGGCGACCAGAGGAGGGGTGAATGGGAGCTCAAAAATTTCTCTCGAAACTTTGGCCAAATGTCCCACAATCAACCTCCGAAAGCTATGACCGAAACCGTGATGCCCACGACCCTTGGAAGAGGGTGGATGATCCCTAAGATCACAGCGAGGCACCACAAAGCGATAGCAAACCAAACACCAAAAGCTCCGGCACAAGTTCGACCCTCAGAAATCAAGTCTCGAACGTAGATTGATGGCTACGTCGAGAAATCCCCAAATACCGATGCTAACAAGTAGCAAAGGTACTTAAAGAGGTTCCTTGGTCAACTCTAGGGCCAAACGAGAAGTCCGGAAACCAAGCGAGAAGCCGGGAGAGCAAACGCACAAAACCGGAGGCTTCAGCCAATCCGCGGACTGTCCGGCACCTGGGGTCCCGACTGTCCGCCCCTACTGCGGACTGTCCGCGAGGGGATGGCGGACTGTCCGCTGGCAGAAAACGAGAACGGCAACTCTGCTGGAACCTCCCTGGACAGTCCCGGACTGTCCCGGTTTTACACCGGCGGACTGTCCGCCGGTCAACCGAGACCAAAAACACAGAGACTCGCGGCCACTGCTCTGGCCAAGTCCCCGACGCGCGGACTGTTCGTGCCTAGGGTGGCGGACTGTCCGCCAACACCCAGTGAGGGCTATTTCGGTCGCCCTTCACCCAAATCTTCTCCAAATCGATTCAAACCAAAATCCCATGTTCCTAAACTTGGAGGAGATGATCACGGAGTAGTTAGGAGACTATCCCCAAGAAATCATCCACTCAAATCAACTCAAACACCGGGAAATCAAAGGGGAGGAGGATGAACCGAAAAGCGCCACGAAAACGAAAATCAACCCGATCTACTTGTTCGTAAGGAGTTAGATAAATTACTTCAGTGGAAATGATCTCCTTTCAAATACGAACAAGTTGATTCAAACGGATTTTGCAAAGACGCACGAGAGAGGGAGATCGAGTGACGGGAAAATCGTGGAGAAACGAAGAACGTGAAGAACACGAACAAAACGCGAATCAACACATCGATCTGCAACCGTAAAGCTACCACACGCTACAACAGTGAGGTTACGGCTAGCTACACAGAGGTATGGTTCTCTGCGGATCACAGCTAGCTACAGCAGGGGATTGGGAGAGCAGGAAACCCTAAGTGCAAAGAGCAAATGAACTGAGATAGTTGGGGAGGAGGGTGTCTCCCCCTACTTCCTAACCTATATTCCTACTATTCTACTCTACTATCTCTACCTATCTACCCTCTCTACTTTACAGAGGAACCAGCTAAACCCTAAGGTTATTCTAGACCAACTCGGTGGTAGGTAGATTCGACGGCCATGCCCGCACAACTCGTAGCGTTGCCTCGACGCAACCTCCCGATTGCCGCCACGTGCCGCCACCCGCGCTCCGCGTCCTTTTCCTGGACGTCGCACACCCCGGTTTTGAGGCCCAAACCGGGAAACCAGCCCTCACAGCCAACCCCCAAGTTTTGAGGCCCAACCGGGAAACCCCCACCAGCATCTATGTTTTGAGGCCCAAACTCAGAAAACCCGCAGCGCCCAGGTTTTGAGGCCCAAACCTGGAAACCGTCCTCAGTCCGAGTTTTGTGGCCAAACTCGGAAACCCTCAGCACCCAGGTGTTGAGGCCCAAACCTAGAAACCGTCCACCCGATGGTTTTTCTCTGGCTCTACCACCAAACCGACGTTGTAGAGCGGATGCACCTCCCGTGCACCCCGTCTACCGACACGTGTCCCCAAGTCCACGACTTAGGCAACACATGACCGCAAGTCTTCGCTCGTCGCTGTCCCAGGCTGCCAGCCACCACAGCTGATCCTCGGGCTACCGGTCCCTCAGTCGAAGCCTCACGTCCGCCCTTCGCCACTCTCGGTCCATCGGCACGGCCCGTCTCTACTTGACCTTCACCTTGCCTCTGATCACTGTATCCGTGCTCGACACCTGCACAACAGAAGCAAAAGAACATGCGCATCATCCCAGTTGACAATCACTCAGAGACCCCGCATACACCCATGTATCCGCACTAAGCGAGATAAAAGTTTCCTATCTACTGCTTTATTTCACTCTTGCATCTTTGAAGTGAAAAGCTATAAGCCCCACATTGCTATGATTAATGATATATGCTAAGTTATTTCTCACTATACAATATGCACTTGCATACATCTTAAAGTTGCTATCTATTTCATGCTCAATGCTTAAACCGCATTGTTGCTCGAGGAAGAGCAACAGGTTAGCTTGAGGGAGCTTGTTGATGGTCCTTAAACACCTGTTTTACGATCAACATTTGACCCTAAAGTCCACCAAAAAGGCATGAAATGTAGTCACATAGGTTTCAAACTTACCAAATTCCACATGTCTATAGAATTTTATTTGAATGCAGGATTTGAACCATTTGGACATATGGAACCACCAGAGGCCAAGCCCACTTAGCAGGGCCCAAATGGGCCTAAGGGGGTGCGCCCGCCACCCCTAGGTGGCGCCCGCCACCCCTAGGTGGCGCCCGCCACCTCTAAGTGGCGCTCGCCACTTGGTTGTTGGCCCAAGTTCCACCCCCTCCACGTCACCGATCCGTGTGACCTCCCCAAGGCCAAATCTTGGCCCTTGGTCACTAGGTCAGTGGCATCGGACGGCTCAGGGAGGAGTGGCTTGGATCAAGGCTAAATAGCGGTTGCTAGGACATGCAACCGACTTCCAAACCGCCTTGGACAACCACCTAGAGGACGTAGGATCAAAGACGGCGCATCCAGCGGCCAGGAGACTGGCGGCCGCCAGTAGGGGGTGGCACCCGCCACCTGACCTAACCCTAGGTCGGTTGGCTGCCCCCTATAAGTACACCCCCCACTCCTCAAGACTATAAATACCCCCCCTGAGGCATCACTTCATACACACCAATATCCCACAAGCAAAGAAGGCAAGGCAAGTAGAGGCAAGCAAGTTAGAAGCTTAGAGAGCTTAGGCAAGTAGGTTAGCTAGTAGAGAGAGTATAGCTCTAGTGCCCTTGCTACAGCGCGGCTCTTAGTTTAGCACAGCTTAGCCTAAGTCCTTGGCAGAATTAGCGTAGAGCTTGCTAAGAGAGAAGCGGGTGCGAGCGACTGGCATCGGAGGTCGGTTGATTTCCCGGCGTCTCCGGTCTGGTTTGCCTCTTGTATCTCAGGTACATTTATCTTTATCTCAGTATTACTTTAAGTATTACTTTTAGTATTACTTTCAGTATTACTTTATCAAGTACCTTGAGTGTGACCTAGCTATCCTACAGTTGAATTCACTTAGCCATAGTAGTTAATCTCTAGTGTGCTTAGTGATTGATCTTTGCCAATAGGTTGCTTAGTTAGTTTAGTGTTTATCATATTAAGTCAAGTATTTGCTCTGACGTCCGCAAGGGTGTCTCTATTCAAAGCTAGGGTAGAGATAGTTAGAATATAATTAAGCGTGGTGCTTAGTTATAGACTTACCTTTAGATACAGCTGGACCCCCGGATAGCTGTGGTAGCAAGCAGGTGGTGACAGCCCTGTGTGCCTTGAATTCCACCACGTAGTTGGCCCAGTTTAACAGTAACGCTCGTTGTGCTAGCGTTCAACCTAAGTAAGTGGTAAAGGCTAGTACGCCTCGATACTTGACAAGATAGGAATAAAACTTTACTTAACTTAGTTGCTCTATTGTCTTTTGCCTGCCTTGCTTCGTAACTATCTTGCTTCGTAGTTATCTTGCTCTGTGGTTATCTAGGATTAGTTAGTAGTTAGCTATCATTAGTTATCCTTAGTTATCCCATTCTATCTATCTATTTAGTTATCCACCTTACCTTAACCATTCCATTCATCCTTACCTATCCACCCATATATTCTTTCTAGCCTTTCATCTCCTCTCTTCTCTCCTTTTTCCTTTTCTCTTTTCTTCGACTCTCATCCCCTCCTTGACTAAACACATACACCACCCTAGCCTTCCCTTGGGATCAAATAAATCGACACCTGGTACTCCCAGGCGAAGTGCTACTACGATAGTTCTGTGCGCTTGCAGAATCTCCTCCTGGTAGATTGCAATCTCTCTAGCTAGCTCCTACTAGTGTCGGGATTGACAACCCCGCTTGGCATTAGTAGATAGCTGCTTTAGCTTCACCCCTTTAGGTATAGTGACCGGTCTTGCTTCAAGCACTTCTGACACCGTTGCCTGGAATAGATTCCATAGTCTACTCCTAGTAACAACGTTAGCAAGTGCCAACAAGCATTCCTGGGCCGTTACCGGGGATAGTTGCCTAGCACGATCTTTAGTGAAGCTAAGAACTACCAACAGGGATGCACCGCCCGTGCACTCCGTCCACCGACACGTGTCCCCAGTTCCTCGACCCAAGCAACACCGTACCCGCAAGTCTTCGCTCGTCGCTGTCCCAGGCTGTCAGCCACCACAGCTGATCCTCGGGCCACCAGTCCCTGAGTCCAAGCCTCACGTCCGCCCTTCGCCGCTCTCGGTCCATCGGCACCACACGTCTCTACTTGACCTTCACCTTGCCTTTGATCACTGTATCCGTGCTCGACACTGTTGGTATTTCTTAGCGTCGCTACTAAGAATAGAGTTTTAATCTATCCCCGGCAATGGCGCCAGAAATGCTTGTTGGTATTTCTTAGCGTCGCTACTAAGAATAGAGTTTTAATCTATCCCCGGCAACGGCGCTAGAAGTGTCTTGGTGGTAAAACTATTGACTATTGGATAGTTCCGCAAGCGCACAGAATATACTGATGTAGCACTTCACCCGGGAGTATTCCAAGGTATCGTTATTTATTTTATCCCAAAGGAAAGCAAGCTAGGAAAGATGTAGAGAGAGGAAAGATAGATCCTTTAGTCTTACTATAATCTATTATCAATTAGAGAAGCAAAGGGGTATAAGTGGATATAAGGGAGGATAGATAGATAAGATAAATAAGTTAAGCACAGAGTAAATGATATGAAAGATAACTTTAGTAGAGTTAGCTAGGTGGGAGGACAACGAGTGAGTATAAAGTACTCCTATCTTTCTACCTTTACTCCTATGAACTAATCCTAATTAAATAGATGACTTAACTAGATTGATGCCTTGCTACTTGTGTGAGAGGGATAAACGAGAGAGTAAAGCGATAGAAGGTTGTTCACCTAACCCAGTACTCAAGCGGATATTTGGCTTATGGACGCCTTACCTTTTAAAAACTAGCCTGAGTTCACGTGAGGGGATCTAGGTAGCCAGGCAAAATCTGTCACCTTTTGCCCATGCGCCCCTACTGTCCGTGCAAGCCAGCGGTAGTCAAAGATAAGATAAAGTATGAACACCACGCTCACACTTATCTACACCTTTAGCTATCGATCAAAATAGCTAAAGCCCCTATCCTAAGATAGGACGATGACGCACACACAAGAAGCTATTTAAAGAAAATCAATCTCACTAAGACAACTATAGAACTAAGATAAACACACAACAAGCCTATATAATTATAGACTTGCACTAAGTAAATACTTAAATAAATACTTGGAAAGTAAATACTTAAGTAAATGCAAAGTAAAGTAAAGAAAGAATATATTAAATAAATAAAGTCTTACAAAAGAAGAGAGATACAAGGGCTATACCAGACTCCCAGAAGACGACTCCGGAGACCGAGCTTCGCCCGACTCGACTCTAACTCCCACTCTAGACTAACTACTACTACTCTTGCTTGATCTCACTTGAGAGTGGAGATGTGTGAGATATCTTGGGGTGTGAAGAATGAGAGGGTGAAGGCCTCTATTTATAGTGGAGGTGGAGTAGGGGCTACTCCGGCGCCACGTCAGCGATCCGTGTGCTCATCCTCTCTTCACCCTTGGATCCACCGTCATAGCAACCGACCTTGATGAATGGCTTGGGTATTCTTCACGTGTCAAACATGCACTTTGCCACCGACTTGGATGAGGGTCACCATGGGGTCGGCCGACCCCTGTCTCTGACATGTGGGCCCGGGGTACATCTTCTAGAAGGTGCTGATGTCACCCTGATGAATAGTACTGCTAGGTCCCACCAAGGGGGGATCGGCCGACCCCCCTATGACAGGGCTGGCCCACTTTCTTCTCTCCCTTGGTGACCCCACATGTCATGGAGCAAGTCTTGTGAAGTTGGTTGCATTTGATTTTCGGTGTGGACCCATGAATCCATGTGCTTCTCGTCTTGCACCATTGAGCAAAAGCACATGCTTGATCCAATGGTTGATATTGGCTTGAACATACTTCTCTTGGATCATGCCATGTCACCATGGTCGAGGTGGCCCAAAGGTGGGGTCGCCCGACCCCCTTGGTGGGCCCACCTGGCCTCATTTTGTTCATTTTGCCATCTCCTACAAGTTCACAAGCTAAGAGTACAAGTGGAACTTATTAGTGATAAATATGCTCATGATATGCTATTCTTCCTTGAAACCAAGGCCTATTGACGATATTTTGATAAGGTAAAACATGCTATAACTTCCATCAACAAGATCCCCCAAGCTTAACCTTTGCTCGTCCCGAGCAAACAATCGAACTTGGCCTCGGTGTATCAGTATTGTTACTATGCATCACATTTCAAGAGTACCATGTTCACAACAAAGTTCTTCTCTTTGAATGGAAAAATTAGCTATGTAAATCACCCATATTACCTTAGTACTCTATGGGGCTTATGGCTTTTCCTTCGTCTTAGGTGGTTGAAAGATAGAACAGTTTAACTTGAGCACTAACTTTCTTGTTTTTAGCAAGTTTCATACCCGAGGTTTTGCAATATTTTTCAAAAGAAAGACTTAATGTTCCTCATATGGTTCTCTCATGTTGCTCAAATGGTGTATGATTCCTCACTAAGGCATATGATAAGTGTTGCCTTCTTTATTTCATCCTACTTCTAAACAGGCTTATGTGTAGCTCAAGGTAGAGATGAAAGAAGATGGCATACTTACTTGCATTTTGTTGCGAAGTCAAAGCTCGAATCCTTGAAGAGAAGTGTCATACTCCCAGATCAAGATGTGTAAGTGTGTGGTGTATGGTGGACTAGATTTCATCTTTATTTGATAAGATCTGTCTCTCTATATTTTTTTTCTTTTTCTCTCTTTTCTAATGAGACATGGCTAGCATTTTTTTTCTTTCTTTTTTTTGTTTTTTTTCATGGACTTTCACTTGTCCATCTCCCTTTTTTTCATCTTTATTTTGCCTAGTCTTTTGAGTCTCATCTACTAAATAATTGAGAGAGATTTCCTAACACTTGGAGTATGAAGCAACCTATTTGGTGGAAATGAAAGGCATATTTTTGCGTACTTCCAGTGTAGAAGCAGCATGTATATGAGGTGTGTACGTGATCTTGATCTTAGGAGCATGAAAAGTCTCTTAACAAGGGTCAACAAGACTTGACAACACTCAATACAAAGCAAATAGCCTATGTAGAAGGTTTGTAAACATGTAAAGCATATATGGCTGTGGTAGGAATTTATCACCATTGAGGAACAATTAAGATTTTGATCATTTTAAGAATAAATTCTCCGGTGATCTATCATGCTTAGAACAATATTATAGCAGCTCTTGTCTCACTGTATCATGTCTCACAACAACTTAGACTTAGTTCTAGCACTTGCAACCCACAAAGTTTTCAGGTTCATGATGGTTTAAATGAGCTAAGTGATCCATACTTAGAGAAATACTAAGTTGTAGACTAGGCACTAGAGAAACATTAGCAAGGCAACTAGTCATCATTTCCATGGGGAAGATAGACATATATGAGACATATGTGCTAAGGGGAATACTAAGCAAATATTCTTGGTTTTTTTTTTGCAATGAGAAAACTAATTAAAACGTAAATAATTTAAGATACAAGACTTACCTTGGTGGGGGAGAGGATCTCCCCCAAGCTTGGTTCTTGCCTACTGTGGTGGTGGATAATGCTGGTACCACCCGGCCAAACGTCGTGCTTCTTCTTCTTGAATGGCCCGCAGGAGTTGGGCGTTTTGTTGTGCAAGAAGCAATGTTGCCTCTTGTTCGATGTTCATCGCACCCATGTTGTCTATGAGCTCGTCCATTGGCGTCCTTTGATGTTGTCTTCCTCTACCCCGTGGGCGAGGAGTGTCTTGAGAGCGAGGAGTGTCCTGTGAGCGAGGAGGCCTCCCCAAGGACCCTGAAATGTCCATGGAGGCTGCCTCATCTCCCTCCTCAACTTCTTCAGCCTGACGTGAAGGTCCGCCTTGTTCCATTCGACTAGCACGGGACGCTCTCCTTGTCCTCCGGCTAGTACCTGCAACTTTTGGGGTTCTTTCCTCGGGGTCCAAATCAAAGGTTAGCGTACGAAGCGCATACAATCGAAGTCCCTCACAAGGGAGAGTGATTTCGAATGTATGGCCTGGATAAATCATCATTAGTTCACCCTTGGGACCCCTTTTGAGTACATTGCAACCAATAAATACACTTTCTTCCACAACATCTCTCACGGTTTCAATGTACTCAAAAGTTTGGGATTCTAGTGCACCCAAAGCTTCGGCTATGCGTGTGATGAATGATGTGAAGTATATGGGTTTCCTAGGCTTTATGTAGCTAAGCCAATAGTTCACTAGTATTTTAACAGGTGAAACTTTAACCTTGTTAACCATGGCATAAAGTAGTTTCAGCTCATCATCACTTACCAAAGCTCCTCTCATGCTAGGGAAAGGAGTGGTGAACAGCCAGTAATGCATGAAACGTCAGGTTGGGTTATGAATTTTGTGTGGTGAGGGGTTGGAACAATCACTAGAGCCAGTAATGGCATACCAGAAAGCATTCTTGTTATAATGAAAAGCATGGTCTACATCAAGATGGCAAGAGTGATCAAATCCTAAAGCAGTGTTTAATGTGCTCCAAGTCAAGTCATATTCCATCCCAAACATTCGAAACGCTACCCCATCGTTATTCACTTTTAGCGTGCATAAAAACTCAATGGTTAGGTTTTTTATGCCAAATTCAAGAATTTCAAAGAATCCTCCCCAACCAATGGTATTGAAAATAGCATAAAATTCTGAATCCATAACTGTTTCTTGCAGGAGGGCCGGATCAATGATACTTGTGTGTGAGAAACTACACTCACTAAGAGTGAAAAATTTCCCCATCTCTTCGGCATTTAGCCTGAGGCCACTCTCGGTCTCCATTACTCTAGCCAGGGGAATGAAGGGTACTAGCTCACTTCTTTCCACCTCTCTCCTCTCATGAGCACTAGCATGGTGAGGTTCTTGGGAAGAACCCTCACCCTTGTTGGACTTTTTGAAACAGGAGGCAAGCAACTTCTTCATCTTACTACAAGATATGTTACCAAGCTTCTACTACTACTATGAAATGGGAACTATTTTTGGGTTTTTGGTTTTTGGATGGCTACTACTAAGCTAAGCTTGAGAATGAACTTGCAACTAAGGAAGGAAAGGAAGAACTTGTGAGCTCGAGGTGGTTTTGGTGTGGAGTTGAGCTCACAATGCAAGGGTATATATAGGGGGAGAAGGGCATCTTGATGTCTCCCACAACATGGATCGGCCGACCCCCCTTCTTGGCACTTTCAACTTTGCTTTTGCTTTAGCCAGGGGACATGTCTAAAGTGAGAAAACATCTTTTCTGGATTGGCCAACACATGGGTTGGCCGACCCCCCTACATGTCCCCTCAATCTTTAAACTTTGTGTCATCAAGTGTCTAGTAAAGATGCAACTATGTTTGGTGCAAGGTTGACATAAATTTTAGAGATTCCCTTGCCTAGTGTTTGTTGAAAGAGAAAAGATGAATGGCCAAAGTGGAGACATGTCTAAAGTGATTCCCATGGACCATGAGAGCACTAAGACATGCCTTTGGCTGGTTCTTGTGGTCCCATGAGCATCCAACATAAAGGGGAACATCTCATGCTTAAAGAGTAAAGCAAAGGACCATTTCTTTTTAGATGTTGGCTTTGGTGATATGCATGATGTTCATGAGCATGCTGAGTGGAATGCAGCAGGGTGCAGGAGGGCACCATGGTGGGATCGGCCGATCCCACCTTGGATGCTCTTTGAGCACCAAAGCATTATGTCATACTCAGGGTACTAAGCCAAGGTAGAGCATGTGCCAGTGGGCCCACTGGTGGGGTCGGTTGACCCCACCTTGGTGTGGTCCCATGGCTCAAAAGTGTTGCAAGTTATTGTCAAGGTGTTACTAGCCTGGAAATTTATTTTGTCGAAATGAAATATGCAGAATTAACTAAGTATGCAATTGAGGGAAAATGCAAAAATTGAAATGCCTGAAATGTTAAATATGAGATAACTACTGATTTACCTTATCAGCAAGGGCTCCATGTTTCAGGTTCGTAGAGCAGGACTTCTTCGTCTTGTCATTCATTGGGTGCTTCGGTTGGTCTCGGAGATGGAGACCGTGGTTGCACCTCGTCGGCGAGTTCTTCTTTTACTTCGGCCTTGTTGGCCGACTCGCTCTTTTTCTTGTTCCTACGGCGTGGGTGACGACGATGATGTTTGTTGACTCGAGGTTCTTTGTCCTTCACCTGCATGTTAGCTTTATAACCATTGAATGGACACTTTACCTTATACTCCGGGAACTGGAGGTGAAGTTGGCCGGATCCCACGTAGATGACGGCGTTAACCGTATTGAGGAACGGCCTTCCCAGGATGATCGCGACGTCTAGATTGGATCCCATGTCCAATATAAGGAAATCGATGGGGACGTAGCTGTTTTGGACTTTGATGAGGATGTCCGTTGCTAGTCCCTTGGGGAACCGTAGCGTCTGATCGGCCAGCTGCAAACGAACAAATGTAAGGAGCAAAGGTCCCCCTAGTAAGTTATCATATGTTACCTTGGACATGATGTTGACACTCGATCCAAGGTCGTAGAAGGCGTCGTGGAAGACTTGTGGTCCAATCTGGCAGGTGATGGTTGGCAGGCCTGGATCTTCCTTCTTGGTGATGAAGGGTGGATCGAGTAGATAGCCCCAGTTTGACCGGAGCGGAGGCTTACCGTACCTCGTAGTAACTAATTTTACACCCTCTATTGGATCCTCAGGTTTCCCCGGGATCTTACCTTGCTCGCAGGATGGGACAGCTGCTGCTAATTGAGCTAATTGTGTTTCTAGCATTTTATTAAAGCTCAATTGATTTTTCATAGCAGAATTAAAGCTATCCATTTTCTCATTTATATTTTCAAGAATCTTATCATTAGCCATCCTCTTTTTATTTATACTATCATTTATTTTAGATTGGCCTAAGACAAGATCTCTTAAAGAAGGTTGGTTATTATAAGAATTATTGAAATTATTGCTATAACCGTTACCTTGATTTTGGTAGAAGGGGCGCAAATTCCATCCTTGTTGTTGTTGTTGGGGCCGGTACCCGTTGTTGTTGGCATTGTTGATGAAGCTCACTTCCTCCTTCGTCTCGGGACAATTATTTCTCGAATGGTCATTGCCTCCGCATACCTCGCACCAATGGTCGGCTTCGACGGCTCGTGCGGTTGCATAAGGTTGAACGACCTCTTGTTCCCTCTTGGAACTTTCTTCTACTTTCTTCATCAGGAGGTCCATCTTCGCGCAGAGCATGTCCACCTCATTGAGAGCATGAACACCTCTCTTCTTGGGCTGAAGACGTTCCTCATTCCAACCTTGGTTGGTCACCATCTTCTCTATGAGGTTCTTGGCATCTCTCACATTGTGTTGTAAGAATGCCCCTCTAGCGGCTGCATCTAGGTGACTACGTGCCATACCGGTCAGGCCATGGTAGAAACCTTGGATGATGAGCCACTCCTCTATCCCATGATGAGGACAGGCGCGAATGTACTCTTGTAGACGTTCCCATGCTCCGGGAATCGTCTCATCAGCTTGTTGCTGGAAGCTGGAAATCTTTCCACGAAGGGCGCTGGTCTTGCCCATCGGGAAGAACTTCTTGAGAAACGCATTGGCGCACTCCTCCCAAGTGTTGGCTTCACTCTTGTTGGCGTAGAACCATTGCTTCGCCTTTCCCAATAACGAGAATGGGAAAAGACGAAGACGGATGGCGTCTGCAGACACATTCTTCATAGTGAAGGTACCACATACCTCCAAGAAGTGTTGGAGATGGGCGTTGGCATCCTCATGCGGCTTCCCACAGAATGGATTGGCTTGCACCATGTTGATGAGAGCCGGCTTGAGCTCGAAAGTAGCATCCCCCAAGTTAAGCTGCGGACCCGTGGCGACATTGTCGGCCGACGGCGCAGAGTACTCGGAGATGGTCTTTTGGGCCATGGCTTCTCTTCTAGCTGGTGCAGAAACTTCCTCCTCAAACGGATTCTGGTTCGAGATGAACCTCTGAGGTGGAACTTGACGAAGTCTAGTCCTCCTCAACAACTGCTCGGGATTTTCAACGAAGTTTGACGACAGTTGGAAACCGCTCATACACCTACTAGTTTCAGGATAATGAAAAGAAACTAGACAGGTGAGGGGTTAGCCCCTAGACTAATTAATAACTAATATATAGCAGACTCCGGATTCACTCTCTCTCAACTCCTAGGCGGTTGCTTTCCCCGGCAACGGTGCCAGAAATGCTTGTTGGTATTTCTTAGCGTCGCTACTAAGATTAGAGTTTTAATCTATCCCCGGCAACGGCGCCATAAATGCTTGTTGGTATTTCTTAGCGTTGCTACTAAGAATAGAGTTTTAATCTATCCCCGACAATGGCGCTAGAAGTGTCTTGGTGGTAAAACTATTGACTATTGGATAGTTCCGCAAGCGCACGGAATATACCGATGTAGCACTTCACCCGGGAGTATTCCAAGGTATCGTTATTTATTTTATCCCAAAGGAAAGCAAGCTAGGAAAGATGTAGAGAGAGGAAAGATAGATCCTTTAGTCTTACTATAATCTATTATCAATTAGAGAAGCAAAGGGGTATATGTGGATATAAGGGAGGATAGATAGATAAGATAAATAAGTTAAGCAAAGAGTAAATGATATGAAAGATAACTTTAGTAGAGTTAGCTAGGTGGGAGGACAACGAGTGAGTATAAAGTACTCCTATCTTTCTACCTTTACTCCTATGAACTAATCCTAATTAAATAGATGACTTAACTAGATTGACGCCTTGCTACTTGTGTGACAGGGATAAACGAGAGAGTAAAGCGATAGAAGGTTGTTCACCTAACCCAGTACTCAAGCGGATATTTGGCTTATGGACGCCTTACCTTTTAAAAACTAGCCTGAGTTCACGTGAGGGGATCTAGGTAGCTAGGCAAAATCTGTCACCTTTTGCCCATGCGCCCCTACTGTCTGTGCAAGCCAGCGGTAGTCAAAGATAAGATGAAGTATGAGCACCACGCTCACACTTATCTACACCTTTAGCTATCGATCAAAATAGCTAAAGCCCCTATCCTAAGATAGGACGATGACACACACACAAGAAGTTATTTAAAGAAAATCAATCTAACTAAGACAACTATAGAACTAAGATAAGCACACAACAAGACTATATAAATATAGACTTGCACTAAGTAAATACTGAAATAAATACTTGGAAAGTAAATACTTAAGTAAGTGCAAAGTAAAGAAAGAATATATTAAATAAATAAAGTCTTACAAAAGAAGAGAGATACAAGGGCTATACCAGACTCCCAGAAGACGACTCCGGAGACCCGAGCTTCGCCCGACTCGACTCTAACTCCCACTCTAGACTAACTACTACTACTCTTGCTTGATCTCACTTGAGAGTGGAGATGTGCGAGATATCTTGGGGTGTGAAGAATGAGAGGGTGAAGGCCTCTATTTATAGTGGAGGTGGTATAGGGGCTACTCCGGCGCCACCTCAGCGATCCGTGTGCTCATCCTCTCTTCACCCTTGGATCCACCGTCATAGCAACCGACCTTGATGAATGGCTTGGATATTCTTCACGTGTCCAACATGCACTTTGCCACCGACTTGGATGAGGGTCACCATGGGGTCGGCCGACCCCTGTCTCTGACATGTGGGCCCGGGGTACATCTTCTAGAAGGTGATGATGTCAACCTGATGAATAGTGCTGCTGGGTCCCACCAAGGGGGGATCGGCCGACCCCCCTATGACAGGGCTGGCCCACTTTCTTCTCTCCCTTGGTGACCCCACATGTCATGGAGCAAGTCTTGTGAAGTTGGTTGCATTTGATTTTCGGTGTGGACCCATGAATCCATGTGCTTCTCATCTTGCACCATTGAGCAAAAGCACATGCTTGATCCAATGGTTGATATTGGCTTGAACATGCTTCTCTTGGATCATGCCATGTCACCATGGCCGAGGTGGCCCAAAGGTGGGGTCGCCCGACCCCCTTGGTGGGCCCACCTTGCCTCATTTTGTTCATTTTGCCATCTCCTACAAGTTCACAAGCTAAGAGTACAAGTGGAACTTATTAGTGATAAATATGCTCATGATATGCTATTCTTCCTTGAAACCGAGGCCTGTTGACGGTATTTTGATAAGGTAAAACATGCTATAACTTCCGTCAACAGACACCTGCACAACACAAGCCAAAGAAGATGCGCATTATCCCAGTTGACAATCACTCATCACTCAGAGACTCGGCATACACCCATGTATCCGCAAAACTTGATGTAGGAAAACTCTCTACTACAAAGCCATCGCCACGGGGTCCATAGCCCACTACTGCAGGCTCCCGCCGGGCACGTTCTCTTCGTGGCCTAGGCCTAGGAACTTGAGGTTTTGGACCTCTAGGCCTAGCAGCACGCCTCTGAACATTCGGCACAAGTACATCATGGAAAGGATGGTACATGTCCGTGTTGTTCATCTCCTTTGCACGACGTGCCTCTCTCTTGCGCCGAAAACAAAACTCACTCAAGTGTCCATCTCTCCCACAGTGCTCACATTGATACCTCACCGCTCTCACAGGGGGTTGTTTGAACTCACGGTAGTGGGTGTGGATCACTTTGCCCTTCTGTGGCATAAGCTTCTCCTGGATAGATGGCATTGTGTCTAGCTTGTTCTTGAGGTGGTTTGGTTTAGGAGCCCATGATTGTTTCTTGGGTGGAGCTCTCGGAGGTTCAACAAATACCCCATCATTGGTGTTAGGCTTTAGAGGCTCTTTGGGTGGAATCTTGATAAGCTCGGGAGTAGTGGTGGAGTTGGGATTCTCACATGGGTTCAGACCACTCGACTCTCCAATCTTGCCAAAAGATGAAGCGCACTCAACACCCTGAGCAAAGCCTACACCTGGACCTCTAGCAGCACGCTTGAACTGGGAGATCATCATCCCAAGCTGCGGCTCACCACTAGACACCCATGACAAGATGGTCCGAAGGTATGTGTTTTCTTCCTCAGTTTGCATCTAGTTATGCTTCACATTGGCTATCTCCATCTCCAAACCCTCAAACAAAGCGCATCTAGACACACAAGCGCTACCCGAGCTGGCCTTCTCAAGAGACACAATCTTGGCATTCTTCTTTGCCAACTCGGATTGCAAGCCCGCACAGGACTTGCACGCACCCAGCGGTGAGGATCTAGCCTTAAGCTCATCCACCTCTCCTACCAACACAACTGAAGGGTTACGGGGAAATTACGCTAGCCGAACGAGTTCTTATACGTTAGCCGAAAGAGTTAGCCAAACGCTTCGGACTACACTTAGCCGAACGCTTCGGACTATTAACCGAATAGCCGAAACCAAAATGCTGCGCTAGCTGAAAAACGGTTCTGCTACATTAGCCGAATGCTTCTGTTGTGCTAGCCAAACGCAAACTTTTTGACCCCATATCCCAGGAACTACTGCTAGTTATAGATCACGGGATTACCACTAGAAGCGCAGATGCAGTGGAAGACGTCCCGGTGTAGACGTGCGCGTCGCAGTGATGCCGTGTAGATGTTCACGTCCAACCTTCACGTCTCCACGTGCGGTTCGTCTTTGTGCTCCAGATGCAGCACCTCCGAGGTATCTACACGTACAGGGAGGAAGCGTCACGCCTCCAGACTGCTAGGTCTGCGAGGAGCCACAGGCGCTGGCGTGGGGTGGGCAACGGCTGTCAACAATTGACGTAGTAACAACCCTAGTCGCCCTACCCCTCTTTATATAGGCGTCCCTAATGAGCCCACCGACCTGGAGGCCCATTAGCAAACCCTAATCCCGGTCTGACTCGAGTCCAACTCGAATTAGGCTTCCAACCCCTTAAGCGTGCGACCCTATGGGTTCACGCACACATAGACACGGCTCGAGTACTCCTACTCGCCCGATAGTTGACAGCGGCCTCTAGCAAGACGTGTCAACTCCTATGTATACGCAAAGATCATATCTGACGAACCACCACTATCACATACACGTAATTCCCTTGCCTCACAATATTTGGTTCAACTCATTGGTTAACATTTAACCTAAGCACGGCCATGCATTTTATGATCTAATCATATGAGTGATCCAGTGATATCTCTCTCGCATGGAGAGGGGCAAATCCCATCTTGATCGTCTATGCCTCACAGCATGTTTCCTAACAAACCCGAAGACTATCTTTATGACTACCCTATTACGAAGTAGCGTTTGATAGTCCCTAAGTAAGTCGATTCACATCTTGAGAACATACCACAATCTCAGGTCGAAGGACATAACGTACATGATGTGTAAAGAGATAATAAGAACATCTCACGTTGGGTCAGTCCAGCCCCATGTCATACATGTGCCCACATTATTAGTTTGACATCTCCATGTCTATGACTTGTGAAACATAGCCATCAACTAATACATGTGCTGATCTAATATTCATGTGTGTCCTCACATGAACTCCGATCAGGGACAACTATCGAATAACCATACAAGTAAAAGAGTTTCACAGACAATTCACATAATTGCCGATCAATACAAATTGTCTTTAATGGATATTCAATGGACATATAATAAATTATGGATACAATAGAAATATTATCATCTCTATGATTACCTCTAGGGCATATTTCCAACAGTCTCCCACTTGCACTAGAGTTAATCTTTTAGATATCTAATACCCATAGACCTCACATGCGCCTCATGCTTAGGCTGTGGAAGAGCCTTTGTCAAAGGATCTGCTATATTCAAATCCGTATGTATTTTGCACATCTTAATCTCATCTCTTCCAATGAACTCTCGAATGAGGTGAAATTTCCGTAGTACATGTTTGTTCTTCTGGTGATTCCTTGGCTCCTTAGCCTGCGCGATCGCCCCATTGCTATCACAGTGTAAAGACAATGGGCTGGACGCATTTGGAAACACACCAAGATCAATGAGGAACCTCCTCATCCAAACACCTTCCTTTGCAGCTCCACTAGCTGCAATGTACTCGGCTTCTGCTGTAGAATCAGACACGGTCTCCTGCTTGGAACTTTTCCAACTGACTGCACCACCATTTATTGTGAACACAAAACCTGATTGAGATTGTGAATCATCTGTGTCGGTTTGAAAGCTAGCATCGGTGTAACCATTTGCAACGAGCTTCTCCTCACCTCCATAGATTAGGAACACATCTTTAGTCCTTCTCAAGTACTTAAGGATGTTTTTAGCAAGTGTCCAGTGACTCTCACCTGGATTAGCTTGATATCTGCTCGCAACACTTAGAGCATATGAGACATCCGGGCGTGTACATATCATGGCATACATGATGGAACCAATAGCCGAAGCATATGGAACCTTACTCATGCGCTCTCGCTCATCAGATGTCGAAGGGCACTGTTTCTCGCTAAAGCGCATGCCATGTGACATAGGCAAGAACCCTTTCTTGGACTGTTCCATGTTGAACCGCTTCAACACCTTGTCAATGTACGTTTCTTGGCTTAATCCTATTAGCCTCTTTGACCTATCTCTATAGATCTTAATGCCCAGAATATATGTTGCTTCTCCTAAATCCTTCATAGAAAAACTATTATTCAGTGAAGTCTTTACGGTTTGCAACACCGGAATGTCATTCCCAATCAATAGTATGTCATCTACATACAAGATTAGAAACACAACAGCGCTCCCACTTTCCTTCTTGTAAACACAAGGTTCTTCTTCATTTTGACGGAAGCCAAACCCTTTGACCACCTTATCAAAACGAATATTCCAACTCCGAGATGCTTGCTTTAATCCATAAATAGATTTCTTAAGCTTGCATATTTTTCCAGCATTGCTAGGATCAACAAAACCTTTGGGCTGTATCATATACATGTCCTCTTCCAAATTTCCATTTAGAAAGGCTGTTTTAACATCCATCTGCCATATCTCATAGTCATAATAGGCAGCAATTGCTAGAATGATCCGGATAGATTTAAGCATCGCTACCGGCGAGAAAGTCTCGTCGTAGTCAACTCCTTGAACTTGCCGAAAACCTTTTGCGACAAGTCGAGCTTTATAAACTTGGACGTTTCCATCCATATCCTTTTTCTTTTTATAGATCCATTTGCACTCTATGGGTCTTACCCCATCAGGCGGGTCAACCAAGTTCCAAACTTGATTAGCTCCCATGGAATCTATCTCGGATCTCATGGCACTATGCCATTTCTCGGAATCAGGGTCCATCATTGCCTCGGCAAAAGTTGCAGGTTCGTCATCGTCTAACAATAACACATCCCCACGCAACACACGTATTCTTGTCGACCTTCGTGGTTGGGGCGGGGTGTCTGTTGCCACAGGTAGCTCAACTTGTTCTGCTACATTAGCATCACTCCTGGAGTCAATCCCTGTTGGCTCATCTTGAACTTCTTCAAGATACACCTTCTGCCCTTTCTCGTCTCTTTTGAGAAACTCTTTCTCTAAGAAAACACTGTTTCGAGCGACAAACACTTTGCCCTCTGAGCGGTTGTAGAAGTAATACCGTAAAGTCTCCTTTGGGTATCCCATGAAAAAGCACTTGTCCGATTTGGGTGTTAGTTTATCTGATGTAAGTCGTTTGACATAAACTTCACAACCCCAAATCTTTAGGAAAGACAAACTGGGACTCTTACCAGTCCATATCTCATATGGTGTCTTAACTACGGACTTAGATGGTACCCTATTTAATGTGAAAGCGGCTGTTTCTAGAGCGTATCCCCAAAACGATAAAGGTAGGTCCGACTGGCTCATCATAGACCGAACCATGTCTAACAAAGTCCGATTACGTCGCTCGGACACGCCGTTTCTCTGAGGCGTTCCAGGTGGCGTAAGCTGTGGAACAATTCCACAACTCTTAAGATGATTGCTAAACTCGTGGCTCAAATATTCGCCTCCACGATCTGATCGCAAGGCTTTAGTTTTCTTGCCACGTTGATTCTCTACCTCATTCTGAAATTCTTTGAACTTTTCAAATGTCTCAGACTTATGCTTCATCAGATAGATATAGCCATATCTGCTAAAATCATCAATGAAGGTTATGAAGTATTGGAATCCGCCTCTAGCTGTCGTACTCATTGGTCCGCATACATCAGTATGTATAAGTTCCAATAAGTCAGACGCCCTCTCAGGAAATCCTGTGAAAGGCGACTTGGTCATCTTGCCTAGCAAGCAAGCCTCACATGTCTCGTATGATTCAAAATCAAACGAAGTTAGAATTCCATCAGCATGGAGCTTCTTCATGCGGTTCTCACTTATATGACCCAAACGACAATGCCACATATAGGTAGGGCTTAACTCATTAAGCCGAGGCCTTTTAGCAGTAATATTACAGATAGGCATAGGTGCATCATCAAGATTTAAAATAAACAACCCATTCACAATGGATGCAAGAGCCACAAACATATCATTCTTAGGGATTACACAACCATTGTCTTTACTCTCAAATGAATAGCCATCCTTCATCAAACATGAAGGTGACACAATGTTTCGACTTAAACTTGGAACAAAATAACAATTATTCAACTCCAAAATAAATCCTGATGGGAGGTGTAGTTGCATCGTCCCGACGTTCAACGCAGCAACTCTTGCATTGTTGCCCACGCAGAAATCAACATCCCCTTTTCCAATGCTTCTACTTCTTATCATTCCGTGCATCGTATTGCAAATATGAGCAACCGAGCCGGTATCATATACCCAAGAATTAATATAACAGTTAGCGAGGAAAATATCTGTAATATAAACAGCAAGTGTATGAGCAGCGGGAGTACCTTTACCTCCGCCATCCTTCATCAAGGATGCCCAGTACACCTTGCAGTTTCTTTTCCAGTGACCTTTCCCCTTACAGTGGAAGCACTTAGAATTAGCAGTTGGTCCAGCAGCGTTAGGCGCAGGAGGGTTTGGCTTAGAGATCACATCTTTGGCCTTGCCCTTGCCCTTCTTATTCTTCCAAAAGTTGCCCTTCCTTTTAAAGTTAGGCTTGTTTTGGATTGCCATCACATGGCTGCTGCCAGCACCTTTCTTTATGTCTGCTTCTGCTGTCTTAAGCATGCCACACAGCTCATTGAAGCCCCTCTCCGCACCATGCATATGGTAGTTCGAGATGAAGTTCCCATAGCTAGGTAGGAGAGAAGAGAGAATGAAGTCAGTAGCCAGTTCTGGACCAATTGGGAAGCCTAGCTTCTCCAACCTCTGTGTGTAACCAACCATTTTGATCACATGTGGTCCAACTGATGCGCCCTCTGCTAGCTTAGTCTCAGCAAGAGACTTAGAGACATTGAACCTTTTAGTTCTAGCCTGAGTCTGGAACATCTCATCCAGCGCCACGATCATATCGTAGGCTGTATGGTTATTATCAAACTGCATCTGCAGATCTGGTTCCATGCTAGCAAGCATCAGGCATCCTACTTCAAGATCAGCATCACATGCTTTCTTGTAAGCGGTTTTCTCAGTAGCAGGTGCATTATCAGCAGGTTCCTCTGGTAGTGGGGTGTCTAGAATATCTTCCTTTTTCTCAGCCCTGAGAACAATTCTCAGGTTGCGGATCCAATCCGCATAGTTTGTTCCATTCAACTTATCTTTCTCAAGGATTGAACGTAAAGTAAATGGTGGATTGCTAGGTGCCATTGATCTACAACAAAAGTAAATGCAAAATACTAAGACAAAGTATCCAAGATAGAGTAAATGATATTAAGACTTTAATAAAATTTACTCCCACTAAGATCAATATCCCTCTATTGAATTTTAGTGATTCAAGACCCAAACTAACAAGTCTACTAGTGAGCTTTAGCATCACCGCTAGTGGACAAGGTAGATCGGTAAGCAACTCTTTGCTAATCATATCACATATGACTCTTGTTGTTGGCCAGCATCTCTATGCGTGCTCAACTCCTTATGCTTCAAGGTCCCTAACCGTTAGGATGACCTTGTTCAAGCAACCAACCCTTCTGCAGTAAGTATCCGATACGAACCTGCCTGGTCAAGGAAAATCAGTGATACCCTAATTTCATAGGCGCACCACCGATTGTACAAGACATATGACAGTGCAAGGATTGGGGAAGCATATGACTTGAACATTACTGAGGGGTCATTCTACACTTTCACTACCGCATGTAGACAATAAACATGAATCATACGTGAAAGTAGAACATAATAAGAGAATAGCATAAACACAGATATGAATTGGTATAGCCCAGTGTTTCTTTGGAGATCTCCATCTCCAACCAATCTGTTCACCATGATGATCTCCATCTTCATGGTACATGCACGCCATCCTCCAGTGATGAATCCACCGACTAGCTACATCTAGCGTAATTAATAAAGTAATTACATAGTCGCGTGTAGGATCATCATAATTTGGCACGCAGGCCATTACATCAAATGGACAATATATATGTGGCTCCAGCCATATTGTCATAATCACGACATGCAAGTCGTGAAACAATTACATACATGCATCACATACACATAAGGGCTATACCAGTCATCAATCCCTGCAAAACAGAGTTAAACGTTCCCGACGTCTAATCTTGAAACGCAGAAAACATAATATTCACATGCCACGGTACATCTCATGCACCCGGCTCTTGACCTAGATTCGATTCGATCAATCCGATTGATCTCAATCTTGCCATGATTGGATTTACACGTATCACTTAACTCCGATGGCGGAATTCCGACCGGTAGGAGTAGATCGTTACATGACCAATACGGCAAGATTACGAATCATGATCATAAATTGATCTACAACCGCACATATCTCTATATGCACACAACCGAATCTATAACGAGGCAGTAACCTGCTCCGATACCACTGAAGGGTTACGGGGAAATTACGCTAGCCGAACGAGTTCTTATACGTTAGCCGAAAGAGTTAGCCGAACGCTTCGGACTACACTTAGCCGAACGCTTCGGACTATTAACCGAATAGCCAAAACCAAAACGCTGCGCTAGCCGAAAAACGGTTCTGCTACATTAGCCGAATGCTTCTGTTGTGCAAGCCGAACGCAAACTTTTCGACCCCATATCCCAGGAACTACTGCTAGTTATAGATCACGGGATTACCACTAGACGCGCAGATGCAGCGGAAGATGTCCCGGTGTAGACGTGCGCGTCGCAGTGATGCCGTGTAGATGTTCACGTCCAACCTTCACGTCTCCACGTGCGGTTCGTCTTTGTGCTCCAGATGCAGCACCTCTGAGGTATCCACACGTACAGGGAGGAAGCGTCACGCCTCCAGACTGCTAGGTCTGCAAGGAGCAACAGGCGCGGGCGTGGGGTGGGCAACGGCTGTCAACAATTGACGTAGTAACAACCCTAGTCGCCCTACCCCTCTTTATATAGGCGTCCCTAATGAGCCCACCGACCTGGAGGCCCATTAGCAAACCCTAATCCCGGTCTGACTCGAGTCCAACTCGAATTAGGCTTCCAACCCCTTAAGCGTGCGACCCTATGGGTTCACGCACACATAGACACAGCTCGAGTACTCCTACTCGCCCGATAGTTGACAGCGGCCTCTAGCAAGATGTGTCAACTCCTATGTATACGCAAAGATCATATCTGACGAACCACCACTATCACATACACGTAATTCCCTTGCCTCACAATATTTGGTTCAACTCATAGGTTAACATTTAACCTAAGCACGACCATGCATTTTATGATCTAATCATATGAGTGATCCAGTGATATCTCTCTCGCATGGAGAGGGGCAAATCCCATCTTTATCGTCTATGCCTCACAGCATGTTTCGTGACAAACCCGAAGACTATCTTTATGACTACCCTGTTACGAAGTAGCGTTTGATAGTCCCTAAGTAAGTCGATTCACATCTTGAGAACTGTAACACCTCTGGTGTTTAATTTGTAATTAACCTGACATGTCATCATCTTTAGTCATAATCATCCTTGTCATGCATTATGTTTGCCTTAATGCTTGTTGCATTTGTTCCCTTTTGTGTGTAGCAATCCCCTTTTCAAAAACCCTAAAAGCCCTAACCTTCCTATAAGGGCAAAATGGTAATTTCACCTCTGTGCCTAGCTTTGTGTAATTCTTGTTCAGTTTAGTGTCTTGAAGCTTTGTTGTGTTGTTCGGAAACCAAAATCAAAAACAGATTTCAATTTCCTTTTGAAAAACCCTGATTTCCAAACCCTGGTTTTTACCCCTCTTTATTTAATTTAAAAATGATTCAAAATTTGAAGTTGGTCCTTTTAGCAAAGTTGTAGATCTTGTCAAGAGGAACAACTTTGGTGTTTACAGATTTTCAAGTTTCAATACAAAATCAGAAGTAATTTCAAATTCTTTCAAACTTCAATTTTGTCCCCTTTTCGGTTTTTAAAAATTAACTCAAAAACTATTGAGTTTCAGAAAAAGTTTATGTTGACAAAGTTGTAGGTCCCAAAGTTTTGAGCAACTTTGGTGTTTTGAGTTTTCCTTGTGCAGTTCTTCTTTTGGGAGTTATTTGTAAAATTTCAAAAAAAGGGGGAATAGGTGTCATCTCTGTGCAAGCTTGCTGCAAGGGGGCCCCGGCCAATGGCGGCGCAGCACCGCCCACGAGCCCGGCTGACCCGCGCCCGTGCCGCGCGCGGCCAAGCGCTGGCGCTCGTTTTCCTCTCGGCCCCTACCTACGCCTGCCTTCGCCGTTCCCTACCCCTCCCTCTTCCCCTACGGCCGCGGACAGCGGGCAGCTGCCGGCCGCCGGCAAGCCGCCCCGCCGCGCGCGAGCTCCCCGCCCGCACCGAGAGCCCTACCATGTTCCCTACCTCCATTAATGTCGCGCGAGCGCTCTCACCCCTCGCCCGGACCCCTCCCCAGCATCGCCCGCGGTTATAAAAGCCGCCGAGCTCCGCCATTGCCGCCACCACGGCAACCCGAGCCACCGGACCACCCCAGCGCCCGCCGAGCCCTCCACCGTTTTCGCCTTGAGCTGCTCCACCTTTCCGGGCAACCAATTTCACCCCTCCGCCCTTCTCTCGCCGGCGCAGGAGCTTCGTCCCCGACTACGGCAAGCGGCCGCGTTTCGGCTAGGCGAGAAATTCGCCGCCGTGAGTGCTTCACTCTTCCCTCCGACCCCTGCCCTCTCTTCCTCACCTCGAAGCGCTCCTAACCACACCTTCGGCGACCCCTTTTTGGTGGACAGAGCCGCCGGACGCCGCTCGCCGCTAGAGAGCTCCGCCGAAGCACCGCCAACGTCGAGCTCCCTCCTTCCACCCTTGTTTCCCCCGCCGAGCCCTGCCTCCGACCCGTGGTAAGCACTCAAAGCCCCCGGTCTCTGCTTTCACGGCGTAAAGCTCGAGCCAGGCCTCGAGCGGATGCACGTTCACTGTCTAGCTCGAGCCAGGCCTCGAGCACACGTTTCCCGTCTCGCTCGAGCCAGGCCTCGAGCAGACGCACTCACCACTTCGCCCGAGCCAGGCCTTGGCGAACACTTGCTCTCCGTCTCGCCCGAGCCTGGCCTCGGACGGACGCTTGTTTCCGTCTCGCCCGAGCCTCCCAGCCAGGCCTCGGACGGACGCTTGTTTCCGTCTCGCCCGAGCCTCCCCGCCAGGCCTCGGATGGACGATCGCTTCCGTCGTACCCGAGCCCTGCGCGATTCGCCTGAGCCCCCGCGCGATTCGCCCGAGCCCTTCGAGGATGGAGCACAGTGCTCTCTTTCCTTTTTGAAAAAAATGTGAATAGTGTTCTGTTTTCTCTTTTTGTGTGAATTAATCTGTTGTTCCTTAAATCCTGAGAAAATTATGGTATGCTCCTTGCACTGTGTAGTGTTTTAGAAAAATATGAAACTTGACTTTTCTGCAAGAATTTAAAAATGTAAAATTCCTCTTTTAATTAATAAATGGATGGTTTTGGATTTTTAGAAAAACTTTTATTACTCCAAAAATCATGAGGTAAATTTTTGTGAGCTTCCTATGCCATGTTTAGTCTCTGATGAAAATTTTGAAGTCTTTTGGAACAAGTTGATTTTTGAGCATTTATTTTAATTGTTAAATAGTGCCTTTTGTTAATTAATGTCGGATTTTATTTGAGCACCTTAATGATCTCCAAAAATTATGAAATTTGTTTTGTCATCTTTTTATACCATAATAAACTTATGAGATTAATGTGGTAATTTTTAGAGCAACTGCATGAAATGACCTTTTTAAATAATTAAGAAAATAGAACAAGTGATTGGGATTCATGTTGTATGCCTTGTAATGTGATTTTTGGGATTGTTTGCTGTTCATAGACCCCACCCATTTGGTCTATGATGTTTGTGATGCCATGCTTGATTTGTGTTTAGGTTGAATAAATGATGCTTCATAGGTTGATTAATTTTGCTTAAAGGAAGATATAAGTAACTTTATGTCCACACTAAGAAGTTACTTTCGCGTTAGAAAGTGTGCTCTAGAATCAGTGGAATTGTCCTGTGCTTTATCGTTCATGCCAGCATCCTCATAAGCATACATCATTGCATCCGTATAGTGACCGAAGAAGAAGGCACCAAAGTCGAGGCCGCCACTGACGAACCTATCCCCGAGGCGACCCCGAGCTCCGACACCTGCACCGCCGACCCCGAACCTGTCCTTTTTGCTCTTCAAGGCAAGCCCCGGTGCATTTAGCCTTTCCTTGCTTTTATAAAAGTTTTACTTAAATGCTTTTGAGTTAAATTACTGCATTAGGTGATAGGAGTTGTGTGATGACCTATTACCTGCACTTTACCTCCACCAAAGATCCCCTACCCTGTTTAAAAACTATTTGCAAAATGCTTAGCATTGCTATACAATAGATTTGCGATAAAAATGCCAATTTCAAAAGTGTGATCACTTAAAGAATTTTTATGGGAATTTGGCTCTACTCCCCGACTGTTGGCTACGTATCTGATCCGTACCTAGTCAACAGCGAGGAGAGGTTGTCCGAGCGTACGGTGCCGTCATGTTGAAGTTCGGGACTCAACAGTTGACACCGACCAGGACAGGGTTGAAAAACTGACGGGACTATTACGCTTGGGTGAGATATAACCAAGGTATAGTTCTGGCTGAAAAATTAGGGACCATCCGTATGGGGGCCTGCTGGTCAAGACTTGTAACTATTCACATACTTCGAAACGCTCTGGCTCTGAGAAAACCTTGATTGGGACCGACAACCGCGCACTGGGAGTGGAGAGATGGCGGAAGTAGCATGTACCCACGTGGTCGTCGTACCTGGAAAGGAGTGGTGTACTGTACTTCCGGGTAGCGTAGGACCGGTCCAATCTTGGAGGAATCGTGGTAGACGGGTTGGTCTATGCAAGCTTGGGTGCTACATACGCCGTGTGAATAGGGATCCTCAGCTGAGTATTATTTATCCGGATTAACGTTGCTCCTCGGTTATGGAGACTTGGTCACTGACTGTCAACGGAGAGTGGTTCTCAACTAGGTATGTTTTTGAAAGTAAAATGAATCATGAACAATGAAGAATTGAGAGATACTAGAATCTTTCAAAAAATAAAACAAGGATTTCAAAATGCTTTTCTGCAAAATATTTGATCTTGCTTAAGCCTTACCTTGACTACCTAAGCCTCTCATTCCTGAGTCTTCTTCCCTTTTTCTTTAGTAGGGTAAGTCTTGTTGAGTACCCCCGTACTCAGGGTTTGTTACCCCCTGTTGCAGGTATGCCTGAGTATCCGACGTGTCTTGCACCCTGCTGCATGACCTTCGTTTAGGAGGAGGCCAATGAGGCCGAAGAATAGATGTGCACCCTCGGGCTGGGTGAAGTATCTGTTTATTGTTGTATTCCACTACGTTGTCTACTTTGAACTGTCAGAACATGGTCTGTAATAACCGCACTTCTTTAAGTTTATTTGGAACCCCAGTTTGTAAAACTATTGTTATTTAAATCTTCCGCTCTTTATTCCGCTATTATTTGTGAAAGTATCAAATGCTGTAACCGAAAGGTGAGTGATCCTGTGGACATCGGGCGCTAATGTGGCCCGGTGACGAACAGTCTTAATCACGTGGAACATAAGTTCGGCTGTCAGAGGTTGACAGGGACGTGTGGGCCAAGGGATTAGGACCGTTCCGTCACAGATTGGTATCGGAGCATCTCGCTTTAACGTTGCAGTGTTTGTTTTGCGAAAACTTCAAAAGTTTTTTTTGAGTCCAAACAAATTAAACTTGACTATTTTGAGTCCAAGCTGCTTTTCTCATCTTGTCTTCTATTGGCAACACTAGTAGCGAGACAACATGTTTAAGCCCTATATTTGTTATGTATCTTACATTGCCTTGTTCCGTAGGAACGATTCATGCATCATGACATATTCACCTAAGCTAGATAATAGCTTCCTCTCTAAGTTCGTTGGGGTAGTATGCCTTTACCTGTTCTTGCTAGCCTTTCTCATCCATCTTCTCTTATCCAGACATGGCTCGCATCAAGCTGACTGCCCGGAAGTCGACTGGATCCAATGGTGTGCCACGTCACCAACTGGCACCACGCATTGGAGAAGAGACTGGCGAATCTTCCAACGGTCGTCGCTTTCCCCGCCGCACCCGCAAGCATCTGAAGGAGGAAATCAAGAACCTGAAGGCTGAGCTGGAGAACTTGGAGCGTGACTTCTACCACTCACGTCTGGAGTTCTACGAGGCACGAGCTTCCCTGAAGCAGGCCAACCGGAACACGATCCGCGCCATCGAGCAGCGTAATGCTACTTGGGATCGCGAGGACGTCACCAGAGCCGAGCTCCACGGACTGCGGCAGTACACAATTCAGATTGAATAGTTCAATGACATGCTTCATGAGGAGGTACACCAGCTGTACGACCAACTCCACCCCATGGTACCCCCGGATGTCGAGGATCCTGAGGACGGAGTAGTGGAAGAACCGGACGTGGAGCAGGAGCCAAGCATGAACGAGGAGATCGAACCTGCCGAAAACATCCACGATGAAGACGAGGACGAGGAGGTTGAGCCTGAGCTCATCCTCGAGGAAGAAGATGACGACGACGACATGATCATCATCGATGAAGACTAGTCTCGTTGTGTCTGTACCACCTGCTTACCTAAACCCTTAGTCTAGGTTTGGGGCGCTAGTCTGTCTTTTGCTAAGTCGGGTCTGTATCTTTCTTTTCGTACCTTTTCCCTTATCAGTCTGTTGTCATCTGTCAGTCATCTTTATCGATCATCTACCTTTGTATCAGTGAAGCTTTTCAGTCAGTCGTTTTTGGAACTTAATCAATGGATGCTAAGTTTCGAGTTACTTAACAGATGCCTGTGAACACTCGCACTGGAGCTGGAAGTTCTCAGGAGGGCGACCTTCCAAACCCTCCACCTGTACCTGCTACACTAGCAGATGCCATCGCAGCCCTGGCAGCCGCTGCTAACCTGATGGCTCGAAACCAGGGACAGCAAAATAATGGTCACCGTGGTCGTCAGCATAACAACAATGAGGCAACCTATGTGGTGTTCACGGAAACCCGTCCACCGGTCTTCACCAAGGCCGACGAACCCCTCGAAGCTGATGATTGGCTCCGCACCATGGAGCAGAAGTTTAGTCTTATCCACTGCACCGACATCCAGAAGCCCCGGTTTGCTTCGCAGCAGCTTCGTGGTCCCGCAAGTGCTTGGTATGCTAATCTGTTGGCTGCCCAGCCAGAAGGTCATCAGTTGACCTGGGAGGAGTTCCGCACTGCTTTCCGTGCTCACCATATTCCGTCCGGATTGATGAAAATGAAGCTTGATCAGTTTTTGGCTCTTCAATAGAAAGACTCCACAGTCATGCAGTATGTGGGTCAGTTCAATCATCTCAGCCAATATGCCTCAGAGTACGTCAACACAGATGAGAAGAAGAGGGATTGTTTCCTCAGAGGACTGCACCCCAAGATCCGCAGGAGCCTGTCTAATAACCTGACTGGGTATTATCATGATGTTGTTGACCGGGCTGTTGCTTTTGAGGAAAGCAATCGCCAGTACCAAGAGGAAAAGAAAAAGAAGAAAGCAGGATCTAGCAGCTTCTCTGGCGGTCACAAACGTCAGAGAGTCATTTATCACCCCAGCCACCACCACAATTGTCCACCTTACCCTCACCAGCAAGTGGTCGTCTGTACTGCGGCTACCACCCACAACGCCAATCAGCAGAGTGCCACGTAGCCGAATGCCCCAGGTGTTCGTATCACCACCCCGCAAACAGCCTACAATCATCCCTGCTACAACTGCGGCCAACTTGGCCACTGGTCTCGTGAGTGCCCAAAGCCCAAGAGGTATGCTCAGAATACTCAGAAGGGTCCTGGAGGATCTCAGTAGCAGCAGCAGTACCGTGCCCCGCAGCAGCACGTTCAGAAGGGCAAGTTTGCCAAGAAACACGGGCAAGTCTACTACACCACCGTCAGTGACATCCCAGAAGGAGAACCCGTCATGATCGGTAGGTTTCCCGTTGCCAATCATCCTGCAGTTGTGTTGTTTGATTCTGGTGCATCGCATTCCTTCATCAGTCATACATTTGTCACTAAGCATGAGATATCAATTGGGAAATTACAAGAAAGTTTCTGTATATTTTCGCTTGGAGGGCGTATATGTACTAAGGAAGTGGTTCGCAATATACCAGTGATGTTGGGGGAACATGCATTTCCTACCACCATGATAGTGCTACGTGATTAGGAGATAGATGTCATTCTAGGCATGAATTGGATGTGCCAGTATAAGGCCATGATTGACATCCTGAATAGGGTTGTGAGAGTGGACATTCCTAACAGTACTTCCATACTCCTTCTCCAACTCCCAATGCCTCAAAAACCAGCAGCCACACAGTTGAATACCACCTATATTCTGGAGACCAGAGACATCCCCGTGGTCTGTGAATTCCCTGATGTTTTTCCAGAAGACTTACCTGGTCTGCCTCCTGATCGTGATGTTGAGTTTGCCATAGAGCTAAAGCTCGGGACTGCTCCTATATCCCGCAGAGCTTATCGAATGCCTCCCAGAGAGTTGGCAGAGCTGAAAACTCAGTTACAAGATTTGTTGGACAAGGGCTTCATTCGCCCAAGCTCGTCTCCTTGGGGCTGTCCTGCAATCTTTGTAAAGAAGAAAGACAAGAGTCTCAGGCTATGTGTTGATTATCGCCCACTCAATGAAGTCACCATCAAAAACAAATATCCTTTGCCTCGCATTGATCTTCTTTTTGATCAACTAGCTGGAGCCAGAGTGTTCTCCAAGATTGACCTCAGATCTGGCTACCATCAAATTAAAATACGTCCCGAAGACATTCCTAAAACCGCTTTCACCACTAGATACGGCCTATATGAGTACTTGGTCATGTCCTTCGGTTTGACCAATGCCCCTGCCCACTTCATGTACCTCATGAACTCTGTTTTCATGCCAGAGCTTGATAAATTTGTGGTCGTGTTCATTGACGACATTCTTGTCTACTCAAAGACCTCCGAAGAGCATGCCAATCATCTTCGTGTCGTTCTAACCCGCCTCAGAGATCACCAGCTATATGCCAAGTTCAGTAAATGTGAGTTCTGGTTAGATCAGATACAGTTCCTTGGTCATGTCCTATCCGCTGAAGGTGTGTCAGTCGATCCCGGAAAGGTGGCAGACATTCTGGATTGGAAGCCACCTACCACTGTTCACAAAGTCCGCAGCTTCATGGGAATGGATGGATATTATCGCCGTTTCATCCCGGATTTCTCCAGGATCGCCAAGCCTATCATCGAGTTGTTAAAGAATTCTGTGAAGTTTGTCTGGTCGCCAGCTTGTGAGCAAGCCTTTCAAGCTTTGAAGAAACTGTTAACCACGTCACCAGTGCTAGCCCAGCCGAACGTCGAAAAGCCCTTTGATGTCTACTGTGATGCATCTGGTACTGGTTTGGGCTGTGTTTTGATGCAAGAGGGTCGAGTGATCGCTTATGCCTCACGACAGCTTAAGCGACATGAGGAAAATTATCCAACTCATGATCTTGAGTTTGCAGCAGTGGTGCATGCCTTAAAAATCTGGCGTCATTTTTTGTTGGGTAGTACCTGCAATGTGTACACAGATCACAAAAGCCTGAAGTATATCTTCACTCAAGAAGAGCTGAATATGAGACAGAGAAGATGGCTTGAGTTGATTAAGGACTATGATATCGAAGTGCATTACCATCCAGGTAAGGCGAATGTGGTCGCTGATGCACTCAGTCGCAAGTCGTATTGCAACTGTCTGGTAAAGCAATCCTATGAGTCATCCCTATGCTATGAACTAGAAAAGCTGGGTATTGAAATGGTTCCGCAAGGAATTCTGAGTAATATCAGGATTGAAACCCCTATCAAAGAACAGGTCATTGCTGCACAGAAAGATAACCCTGGAATCAAGCACATCGTCGAAAAGGTCCGAGCCGGAGAAGCTGATTGTTTCAGGATTGATGAAGAAGGAGTGGTTTGGTTCAAGAATCGTCTCGTAGTTCCTAAAGTGCCTGAGTTGAGACAGTTAATCCTTGATGAAGCACACTTGTCTAGATTCTCCATCCACCCCGGCAGCAACAAGATGTACCAGGATCTGAGGCAGAGATTCTGGTGGACAAAAATGAAGATTGAGATCGCCCGATATGTCGCTCGCTGTGATACTTGCCAGAAAGTCAAAGCCGTGCACATGAAGCCCGGAGGAGAGTTGCAACCTTTATCTGTACCTGCCTGGAAGTGGGACGATATCAGTATGGATTTCATAAATGGGCTACCCAAGACACAAAAAGGTTATGATTCCATCTGGGTGATCGTGGATCGCCTCACTAAGCAAGCTCATTTCCTGCCAGTCAAGACTAGCTACACCGCCCCCACATATGCCACTTTGTACAAGAACCACATAGTGAAACTCCATGGCATACCCAAGAGCATTATCTCTGATCGTGGTACTCAGTTTGTCGTAAAGTTTTGGAAAGCGTTCCATACCTCACTTGGAACCAGGCTGCTGCATAGCACAACATATCATCCACAAACGGATGGACAAACTGAGCGAGTCAACCAAGTGTTAGAGGATATGTTGAGAGCCTGCGTGCTCACCTTTGCAGATACGTGGGATAACTGTTTGCCCTTGGCAGAATTCTCGTATAATAACAGTTATCAAGAAAGCATCAAAATGGCACCCTTTGAAGCACTGTACGGCCGCCGTTGTCGTACACCTCTCAGTTGGTCTGAACCCGGAGAAAGGGAATTCTTTGGGGTTGACCTAGTAAAAGATATGGAAGAGAAAGTCAAGCAAATACAAGAGAACATGAAGATTGCCCAGTCTCGATAGAAAAGTTATGCTGACAAGAGACGTCGACCTCTGCAGTTCGAGATCGGGGATTATGTGTACCTGAAGGTCTCACCCACCAAGGGAGTCACTCGTTTTGGAGTCAAGGGAAAGTTAGCACCACGCTATATTGGTCCCTTTGAAATTTCGGAACGCTGTGGCAAGGTAGCTTACAAGCTAAGATTGCCCGATCATCTTTCCGCCATCCATAATGTGTTTCACGTCTCCCAACTCAAGAAGTGTCTCCGAGTACCCGAACATGTGGTGGAATTTGAAGGTGTCGAGTTAGAACCCGATCTGTCATACTCTGAGTATCCAGTTCGTGTGTTGGACCACAAGGACCGTGTCACCCGAAGAACTACCACAAGATGGTACAAGATCCAGTGGAACCAACACTCTGAAGAAGAAGCCACCTGGGAATCCGAAGACTTCTTGGCGAAGAACTATCCTGACTTTCTCAATACTCTGTAGATGTCAGGTTTTCCCCTTGTTCTTTCTAAGACGCAGAATCTCGGGGCGAGATTCGTTTTAGGGGGGAGGGTTGTAACACCTCTGGTGTTTAATTTGTAATTAACCTGACATGTCATCATCTTTAGTCATAATCATCCTTGTCATGCATTATGTTTGCCTTAATGCTTGCTACATTTGTTCCCTTTTGTGTGTAGCAATCCCCTTTTCAAAAACCCTAAAAGCCCTAACCTTCCTATAAGGGCAAAATGGTAATTTCACCTCTGTGCCTAGCTTTGTGTAATTCTTGTTCAGTTTAGTGTCTTGAAGCTTTGTTGTGTTGTTCGGAAACCAAAATCAAAAACAGATTTCAATTTCCTTTTGAAAAACCCTGATTTCCAAACCCTGGTTTTTACCACTCTTTATTTAATTTAAAAACGATTCAAAATTTGAAGTTGGTCCTTTTAGCAAAGTTGTAGATCTTGTCAAGAGGAACAACTTTGGTGTTTACAGATTTTCAAGTTTTAATACAAAATCAGAAGTAATTTCAAATTCTTTCAAACTTCAATTTTGTCCCCTTTTCGGGTTTTAAAAATTAACTCAAAAACTATTGAGTTTCAGAAAAAGTTTATGTTGACAAAGTTGTAGGTCCCAAAGTTTTGAGCAACTTTGGTGTTTTGAGTTTTCCTTGTGCAGTTCATCTTTTGGGAGTTATTTCTAAAATTTCAAAAAAAAGGGGGAATAGGTGTCATCTCTGTGCAAGATTGCTGCAAGGGGGCCCCGGCCAATGGCGGCGCAGCACCGCCCACGAGCCCGGCTGACCCGCGCCCGTGCCGCGCGCGGCCAAGCGCTGGCGCTCGTTTTCCTCTCGGCCCCTACCTACGCCTGCCTTCGCCGTTCCCTACCCCTCCCTCTTCCCCTACGGCCGCGGACAGCGGGCAGCTGCCGGCCGCCGGCAAGCCGCCCCGCCGCGCGCGAGCTCCCCGCCCTCACCGAGCCGCCCTACCATGTTCGCTACCTCCATTAATGTCGCGCGAGCGCTCTCACCCCTCGCCCGGACCCCTCCCCAGCACCGCCCGCGGTTATAAAAGCCGCCGAGCTCCGCCATTGCCGCCACCACGGCAACCCGAGCCACCGGACCACCCCAGCGCCCGCCGAGCCCTCCACCGTTTTCGCCTTGAGCTGCTCCACCTTTCCAGGCAACCAATTTCACCCCTCCGCCCTTCTCTCGCCGGCGCAGGAGCTTCGTCCCCGACTCCGGCAAGCGGCCGCGTTTCGGCTAGGCGTGAAATTCGCCGCCGTGAGTGCTTCACTCTTCCCTCCGACCCCTGCCCTCTCTTCCTCACCTCGAAGCGCTCCTAACCACACCTTCGGCGACCCCTTTTTGGTGGACAGAGCCGCCGGACGCCGCTAGCCGCCAGAGAGCTCCGCCGAAGCACCGCCAACGTCGAGCTCCCTCCTTCGACCCTTGTTTCCCCCGCCGAGCCCTGCCTCCGACCAGTGGTAAGCACTCAAAGCCCCCGGTCTCTGCTTTCACGGCGTAAAGCTCGAGCCAGGCCTCGAGCGGATGCACGTTCACTGTCTAGCTCGAGCCAGGCCTCGAGCACACGTTTCCCGTCTCGCTCGAGCCAGGCCTCGAGCAGACACACTCACCACTTTGCCCGAGCCAGGCCTCGGCGAACACTTGCTCTGCGTCTCGCCCGAGCCAGGCCTCGGCGAACACTTGTTTCCGTCTCGCCCGAGCCTCCCAGCCAGGCCTCGGACGGACGCTTGTTTCCGTCTCGCCCGAGCCTCCCAGCCAGGCCTCGGACGGACGCTTGTTTCCGTCTCGCCCGAGCCTCCCAGCCAGGCCTCGGACGGACGATCACTTCCGTCGTACCCGAGCCCTGCGCGATTCGCCTGAGCCCCCGCGCGATTCGCCCGAGCCCTTCGAGGATGGAGCACAGTGCTCTCTTTCCTTTTTGAAAAAAATGTGAATAGTGTTCTGTTTTCTCTTTTTGTGTGAATTAATCTGTTGTTCCTTAAATCCTGAGAAAATTATGGTATGCTCCTTGCACTGTGTAGTGTTTGAGAAAAATATGAAACTTGAATTTTCTGCAAGAATTTAAAAATGTAAAATTCCTCTTTTAATTAATAAATGGATGGTTTTGGATTTTTAGAAAAACTTTTATAACTCCAAAAATCATGAGGTAAATTTTTGTGAGCTTCCTATGCCATGTTTAATCTCTGATGAAAATTTTGAAGTCTTTTGGAACAAGTTGATTTTTGAGCATTTATTTTAATTGTTAAATAGTGCCTTTTGTTAATTAATGTCGGATTTTATTTGAGCACCTTAATGATCTCCAAAAACTATGAAATTTGTTTTGTCATCTTTTTATACCATAATAAACTTATGAGATTAATGTGGTAATTTTTAGAGCAACTGCATGAAATGACCTTTTTAAATAATTAAGAAAATAGAACAAGTGATTGGGATTCATGTTGTATGCCTTGTAATATGATTTTTGGGATTGTTTGCTGTTCATAGACCCCACCCATTTGGTCTATGATGTTTGTGATGCCATGCTTGATTTGTGTTTAGGTCGGATAAATGATGCTTCATAGGTTGATTAATTTTGCTTAAAGGAAGATATAAGTAACTTTATGTCGACACTAAGAAGTTACTTTCATGTTAGAAAGTGTGCTCTAGAATCAGTGGAATTGTCCTGTGCTTTATCGTTCATGCCAGCATCCTCATAAGCATACATCATTGCATCCGTATAGTGACCAAAGAAGAAGGCACCAAAGTCGAGGCCGCCGCTGACGAACCTATCCCCGAGGCGACCCCGAGCTCCGACACCTGCACCACCGACCCCGAACCTGTCCTTTTTGCTCTTCAAGGCAAGCCCCGGTGCATTTAGCCTTTCCTTGCTTTTATAAAAGTTTTACTTAAATGCTTTTGAGTTAAATTACTGCATTAGGTGATAGGAGTTGTGTGATGACCTATTACCTGCACTTTACCTCCACCAAAGATCCCCTACCCTGTTTAAAAACTATTTGCAAAATGCTTAGCATTGCTATACAATAGATTTGCGATAAAAATGCCAATTTCAAAAGTGTGATAACTTAAAGAATTTTTATGGGAATTTGGCTTTACTCCCCGACTGTTGGCTACGTATCTGATCCGTACCTAGTCAACAGCGAGGAGAGGTTGTCCGAGCGTACGATGCCGTCATGTTGAAGTTCGGGACTCAACAGTTGACACCGACCAGGACAGGGTTGAAAAACTGACGGGACTATTACGCTTGGGTGAGATATAACCAAGGTATAGTTCTGGCTGAAAAATTAGGGACCATCCGTATGGGGGCCTGCTGGTCAAGACTTGTAACTATTCACATACTTCGAAACGCTCTGGCTCTGAGAAAACCTTGATTGGGACCGACAACCGCGCACTGGGAGTGGAGAGATGGCGGAAGTAGCATGTACCCACGTGGTCGTCGTACCTGGAAAGGAGTGGTGTACTGTACTTCCGGGTAGCGTAGGACCGGTCCAATCTTGGAGGAATCGTGGTAGACGGGTTGGTCTATGCAAGCTTGGGTGCTACATACGCCGTGTGAATAGGGATCCTCAGCTGAGTATTATTTATCCGGATTAACGTTGCTCCTCGGTTATGGAGACTTGGTCACTGACTGTCAACGGAGAGTGGTTCTCAACTAGGTATGTTTTTGAAAGTAAAATGATTCATGAACAATGAAGAATTGAGAGATACTGGAATCTTTCAAAAATAAAACAAGGATTTCAAAATGCTTTTCTGCAAAATACTTGATCTTGCTTAAGCCTTACCTTGACTACCTAAGCCTCTCATTCCTGAGTCTTCTTCCCTTTTTCTTTAGTCGGGTAAGTCTTGTTGAGTACCACCGTACTCAGGGTTTGTTACCCCCTGTTGCAGGTATGCCTGAGTATCCGACGTGTCTTGCACCCTGCTGCATGACCTTCGTTCAGGAGGAGGCCAATGAGGCCGAAGAATAGATGTGCACCCTTGGGCTGGGTGAAGTATCTGTTTATTGTTGTATTCCGCTACGTTGTCTAGTTTGAACTGTCAGAACATGGTCTGTAATAACCGCACTTCTTTAAGTTTATTTGGAACCCCAGTTTGTAAAACTATTGTTATTTAAATCTTCCGCTCTTTATTTCGCTGTTATTTGTGAAAGTATCAAATGCTGTAACCGAAAGGTGAGTGATCCTTTGGACATCAGGCGCTAATGTAGCCCGGTGACGAACAGTCTTAATCACGTGGAACATAAGTTCGGCTGTCAGAGGTTGACAGGGACGTGTGGGCCATGGGATTAGGACCGTTCCGTCATAAGAACATACCACAATCTTAGGTCGAAGGACATAACGTACATGATGTGTAAAGAGATAATAAGAACATCTCACGTTGGGTCAGTCCAGCCCCATGTCATACATGTGCCCACATTATTAGTTTGACATCTCCATGTCTATGACTTGTGAAACATAGTCATCAACTAATACATGTGCTGATCTAATATTCATGTGTGTCCTCACATGAACTCCGATCAGGGACAACTATCGAATAACCATACAAGTAAAAGAGTTTCACAGACAATTCACATAATTGCCGATCAATACAAGTTGTCTTTAATGGATATTCAATGGACATATAATAAATCATGGATACAATAGAAATATTATCATCTCTATGATTACCTCTAGGGCATATTTCCAACAACAATATACTTACTTCTCAAAGTGAGAAGGCCAGTCATGTGTGTGGAGCACATCTCACACTCCTCCTCTTCGGTGACAACAACGGTGGACTTGACAGATTCAAGCTCCTTCACCACATCCTCCCACTTCTGCCTAAACTCCTTCCTCTCTTTAGCAGCGCGCCTGAGGAGCTTGTCTTGACTAAGGAGGGCGGCAGTAAGTTTCTCGACCTCAGCAGAAAGCTCATCGGGGGTTTGAGATACCTGGGAGGTGTCATCATCGTCGTTCCAAGGGATGTCCTCCAGCTCGCCGTCGACCTCTTTGTCGAGGGCCATGGTGCAGAAGCCCTCGTTGTCGGCGAAGAAGCAGAGGTCATTCAGCTTGTCCTCAATCCTCTTCTTCTTCTCGGACTCATCGTCGCTTGAGGAAGCGGAGTCATCATCCGAGTCATCGACATCGCTGAGCATGGTGAAGAACGCACGCTGCTCAGCCTGGGCCTTCTCCGAGTACTTGGTCTTGATGTACTCCTTGTTGAAGCCGCCCTTCCGCTTGTGCTTCGCGGGGACGTACTCCTCCTTGCGCTTGTCGGAGTCGTACTTGTGCCCATGATCCGCCTTGCCGAAGACTTGCTTGTTCTTCTTCGGGCAATTGGCGATGAAGTGGTTGGGGTCACCACACTCGAAACAACCCGAGCGTCCTCCTCCGCGGCGACGGTTTATGCGATTGTTGTGGAACCGCGAGAACCGGTTTGCGAGCAAAGCCAACTCGTCATCCCCCATGAACTCCAGCTACTCCTCTGTTACAGAAAGAAGAGAAGAGAGTGCAAACCCTCCAGAGGGGTTAGCAGAAGAGCTAGAAAGCAAAGCCATCAACGGGCCAGAAGGATTTTCATAAGAAGCCCTTGCCATGGCGTCAATCTCACTGGACTTGAGCTTACTAAAGAGCTCGCCGCATGTGAGGGTCTCATAGTTAGGTGATTCGATGATCGCCTGAACCTTCGAGTCCCACACCGACCGATCGAGAGTATGCAAAAGCTTCAAAGCCCTCTCATGATCGTCGAAAGGCAACAGCTCCTTGTTAGCCCTCATCCTGTTGACAATCACCTGAAAGCGAGCGAATAAACTCTCTATGCTCTCGCCAGGCATGTGTCGAAAGTTCTCATACTCTCGCTTGTGTGACTCATAGAGACGGGTTTTGACTTTAGTGGTTCCCTCATGCAAACGCATGAGGGTAGCCCAAATCTCCCGAGCCGTAGCGAGGTGAGAAACGTGATCAAACTGCGTCATGCTCAAGCATGAAAAAAGAGCATTACGGGCTCGACTATTGGCATCGTGCTCATTGATCTGATGCTGAGTAACACGAGCAGCCAAGACCACGTAATCGGCAGAGTTGCAAATATCCCAAATGGAAGCACTAATACTCTGCAGATAGGCCGACATGCGTATCTTCCAATACGCATAGTTCGTCCCATTGAAAAACGGCGGTTTGCCCATGCCGCGATCCATGTCGCCTTCTGTGGATCTGGAACCGGCTAAGGTGGAAGATCCTTAACCCGCTCCGATACCAATTGAAGGACCGAAAGTGCTACCAGAAAGCGACCAGAGGGGGGGTGAATGGGAGCTTCAAAATTTGAAGGACCGAAAAAGCGACCAGAGGGGGGGGTGAATGGGAGCTTTAAAATTTCTTCTTAGAAACTTTTAGCCACTGTCCCAGAAGTCACCACAAAGGCAAGCGGAGAGACCGAATAATGTCCACGACCCTAGATGTAGGGTGGATGCTTCCAAGAAGCACAGCGGGACACTACACGACTCTAGGAACCCAACGCAAAAACCGGAAATCAAATCTGAAGTCACACGAACGAACAGCGAACGAAACTGTGCAGTCACAGTAGCATCGGATGCTGATGAGCGTCCGATGCCAAAACCCCTGCAGCGTCCGATGCAAAACGTGTGGTTCTGAAACCTTACTGTACCACCATCGGACGCTGTGAACAGTGATCACCCAGCGTCCGATGCAGAGGCTCCGGCGCGTCCGATGGACAACGGATGCGTCCGATGCCTAGCGTCCGATGCTCACTCAAAAGTACTCGGGCCGACACGTGTCACCGGAGCGTCCGATGCTATGACTGCAGCGTCCGATGCTCCGGTGTCGAGCGTCCGATGCCCCCGACCAGAGTACTGTTCTTCGGTGATTCAACCCGATCTCCTCCGAATCAATTGCACTAGGCCTAGGATTCAATCTGAGGAGTCACAAGGATGTTAGTGAGCTACTCCTAAGAGATCATGGCTCGAACCTAACTCCAAATTGGTGAGTCAGGAAGTTTTGAGGCAAGGGAGCAAGAACGCGATCCAAAACAAAAATCGTTCGATCTCCTAGACCGTGAGGTTTGAGATGGATTCCTTCGGTGGAAAGAATAGCCTCACGATCTAGAACAACTTGGTTCAAGTGGATTTGCAAAAGACGCACCAAGCAAAAAGATCAAGCGACGGGAAAATAGGACCAAAAAGTAATCCGCGAAGAACACAACCAAAACGCGAATCACAAGCCGAAAGTTTCAACCGTGTGGCAAACACACGCTACAAACGTGAGATTACGGTCTCACTTCCTAAACTTCCCAAAAACACAGAGGCATGGTTGAGTCTTCTCTGTGGATCCTCTACAACCAGGTATGATTAGCACTAAGCTAGAGGCTAGAGAGAGAGTGCTTAGAGTAAAATGGCTGAAAGGATAAGTGGAGAGGAGGGGTGCCTCTCTTATTTATAGCCTAAACAATAATGCCCTTCTAACCCTAGGTAGGTGAGCGAAACGGCCAACCCTAGGGGTATCCCGATCCAACTCTGCTTGACGTTGATCCGACGGCCCCGCGCCTTCCTCACCCTTAGCTTCGCCTTGACGCAAGCCTCAGGATGCCGCCACGTGCCGCCCTGCCGACCACCGCGCCTTCCTTGTGGATAGCTACGCCGCCGCGCCAGCCTCTCCACACCGCCACGTGTCGACCGTCCTTTTTGCGGACCTCCCCCCGGTTTTGAGGCCGAAACCGGGAAACCTGGGCCTTCCCCCCGGTTTTGAGGCTGAAACCGGGAAACCTGTCCTCCGGCTGAGTTTTGTGGCCCAAACTCAGAAACCCGCGCGCCCAGGTTTTGAGGCCCAAACCTGGAAACCGGCGCACCCAGGTTTTGAGGCCCAAACCTGGAAACCGGCCACCCCGAGTTTTGTGGCCCAAACTCGGAAACCGTCGATGGTAGCTTTTTGAGGCTCAGCTACCGAACCCGCGCCGTAGACGGGATGTGGTTCGCACACCCCGAGTTCCAGCACCGATGCCGGAGCATGTCCAGCCTCCACGCCGGGCACAGTGCATTTGCCATCCTTCTCGGCCTCCCGCCAAGTGTCACGACGCCATCACCTTCCTCCCGACTCGGCCGATGCACCGCACATCCCCATGTCTTCTTGCTTGTCGACGTCACGTGCCAGCTACCACAACTGGTCCTCAGGTCTCCCGGTCCGTCAGTCCAAGCTCCACGTTCGCCCTTCACCGCTCCCGGTCCGTCGGCACGACACGTCCCGCTTGACCTTCACCTCACCTTTGACCACTGTCTTCGAGCTCCGCACCTGCACATCAACACAGCCAAGAGACGTGTTGCCCGTTGATCGATCACTCATCACTCAGGAAGGGAACCACAAGGGTACATATCACCCTTGTGTTCTCAATCTCCCCCTTGATGAGTGCATCGTCAACTCATAGTAACCGTAACCAAAGATAAAAGAAAGCAGAAGTAGGTAGAAGGAGAAAAACTCACTTGAGATGTCCAAAAGCCAAAGAAAAGGCTGAAGACGAACAGCTCAAGATAAGCCAAGCTTGGTTCCCAAAGACATGGGCAAAGGTTCGACACAACCAAGCAAGAGATCGGAACAACTCATCAAGGAGCAAAGCTCGATCAAAATCAGAGCACAAGACTTGGTTCCCAAAGACATGGGCAACTGCTCGACGCAACCAAGTCAAAGACAAGCTAGTCCTCAAGAAGAGGCAGAAAGGGCTCAACACCACTAGCTGAAAGCTCGAATACCAACTGAAGACTGCAAAAGAAAGCAGCTACTGCTAGTCCCTCAAGATAGAGGCACAGAGGCTCAACACAACCAGCAGTAGACACGATACCAATCAAGAATCTTCACAAAAGGATGAAGATAGCTAGTTCCTCAAGACAAAGGCACAAGGACTCGACGCAACTAGCTGAGAAAATCGATATCGAAGAAAGCAGAACTCCCCCTTACTCAAAGACTCCCCCTCAACAAGTGAAGCAGAAATTGCAAATTGACACCACACAATTTTCTCCCCCTTGGGGGCAGTTTGCAATCAAAAGAACAAGGGAAAAGAGCTCAAGTAAGTCAAACGAAGCTAAGGTCATGCCTATCGGAGTTAAACTCATGCATAAGAGTTAGAAAATGCATGTTAGCAGCTTCAAATATATACTCGAAAGAGTGAATAAACGCTCTAATGAGTGCTGATCCGACTACATAGCAACATACACAAGTGCTAGCAAAGGCTCCAACTGATCACTAAATACAAGATATGAAAGCATAAGCCAAGTGAGCAGTTTTAAGCCATTCTAAAAGAGGTTTCACCATTAAGATAGCACTAAACATGTGTAGACAGGAAATCAAACAAGTGCTAAAACATGTATGTAAGGTGAACTACCCCTAGCAAAGTTCAATCATCATGCTATAGAAAGAAACATAGACTTGTGTTTTTAGATTTTATCGGAGAATTTTGCAGCGGTTTTTAACACAAGTTCAAAATCAGCATGTGATTGCGAGAGGTTGAAAGCTTGTCATTGCCTAACTTTTCAACCGAGCTAAGCCTATGCATATGCAATCAGAAGCTTAAAGCATCGGTTTCGGTCTTACACTACACGGCTCAAGTTTAACTCAATGTGCGATGAGGAACAGTCTCGATACCGTGATGTGCTGACAAAGCAATCCCATCTCGATCTTTTCAATTCATGACAACTTGGTTCATTTTAAGCAGAATATGAACAATCCAAGCAAGTGAATGACTCAGAACTAGAGACATAGCAACCTAGCATAAATGAAATAGCTCAAGAGACCTCAACACATCCTATACATGCTAGTTGCCAATCTCAATGGTGAACAAGTTTTCATGTTTTAAGTTTATTAAGCATGTTCATCATTCTGAAAAATAGCTTAGCTCACAACATATATCAGTGATCAACATGAGCCTAAGCTACAAGCATCATCATATATCATCGAAGCATACACTGATCAGAGCATGAATTCATTCTCAAGAATATAGACATGAAGCTTGAAAATGCAAGATGTATACATGATGAAATCGGAATCAGAGCCAAAACTAAACTAAAAAGACTCAAGACCCAAAAACAAAAGGATCAGAAAGTTAGTCTATGGTACATGAACAAAATGCTTTCCCCATCTAAAAGGGGAAACATACACCAAGCTCACCTCTCAACCTAGCAAAAGTTGAGAGATCCAAAGGCTTGGTGAAAATATCAGCAACCTGGTTATGGGTGTCTACATGCCTAAGATCAATGTCGCCTTTCTCATAGTGATCACGAAGAAAGTGAAAGCGAACATCGATGTGTTTGGTCTTGGAGTGAAGAACTGGGTTCTTTGCTACACTAATGGCAGAGGTGCTATCGCAAAGCAAGGGGACCCGACTGAAATCTAGACCAAAATCACGCAATGTAGCAACCATCCATAAAAGCTGCGAAGCACAAGAGGCAGCGGCAACATACTCGGCTTCTGTAGTAGACTGGGCTACGTTCGACTGCTTGCGAGAAGACCACGAAACCAAGGAAGAACCAAGAAACTGACAAGTCCCAGAAGTAGACTTGCGCTCAATTCGACAGCCAGCAAAATCCGCATCGGAATACCCACAAAGCGAAAGAGACGAAGAAGAAGAGTACCAAAGTCCGAACTCAGGAGTGTATCGGAGGTACCTCATGATGCGCTTGACTGCTTGCTTGTGGGAAGTCCGAGGAGACGCCTGAAAACGAGCGCACAGACACACAGCGAACTATATATCTGGCCTCGTCGCCGTCAGTTACAAGAGCGAGCCAATCATGCTCCTGTACTCCTTCTGGTCAACCGGCTCTCCGTCTTGGTCCGAGTCCATCGCAGCAGTCGTCGGCATGGGCGTCGTAAGAGGCTTGGCCTCGCCCATGTCGAATTTCTTCAGGATGTCTTTTGTGTATTTGCCTTGATGTACAAACGTCCCGTCCCGGGTTTGCTTAATTTGCAACCCGAGGAAGAAAGTCAACTCGCCCATCATACTCATCTCGAGCTCCCTGCTCATAGTATCTGAAAACTTTGCAACAAGAGCATGAGAAGAGCCACCAAAGATGATGTCATCCACGTAAATCTGGACTAGCAGGATATCGTTGCCTTGCTTGAGGAGGAACAAAGTTCTATCGACCCGTCCCATTTTAAAATCCTTGGAGAGTAAAAAGGTTTTCAAACGATCATACCACGCTCTCGGGGCTTGTTTCAAACCATACAAAGCTTTTGAAAGTTTATAAACATGGTTTGGAGACTTGGGATCCTCGAAACCTGGGGGTTGCCTAACATAAACCTATTCTTCTATATACCCATTCAGAAAAGCACTCTTAACATCCATCTGATACAGCTTAAAACCCTTCGAAGCAGCAAAGGCTAGAAGGATTCTGATGGCTTCTAAGCGGGCTACAGGGGCAAAGGTTTCCTCATAATCTATCCCCTCTTTTTGGCAAAAACCCTGGGCTACTAGCCTAGCCTTGTTCCTTACTACCAACCCATCCTCACCCTCTTTGTTCTTGAAAACCCATTTGGTACCTATAGGGTGGCATTCTGGTGGTGGTGGAACTAGGGTCCAAACTTGGTTTCGCTCAAAGTTTTCTAACTCCTCATGCATGGCATTGACCCAGTTAGAATCAGAAAGTGCGTGTCCAACATCTTTGGGCTCAAAAGAAGCAACGAAAGCAGAATGAGCAAAGTGGGAGATTTCATACGCTCGCGACCGCGTGACTCGCTGGTCGATGCCGCCGATCATCTGCTGTGGGGGATGAGCATGCTGAATGCTTCGGGGCGCTTGCCTCGCCGAAGTAGCCTCCCCCTCGCCAGATGCTGTCGCTCTCTCATGTTCAACCGGTGCTTGCTGGAGAGGTGGCTCCAGAGGACCCCAAAAAGAAGAAGTCGTGGGATCGGGTCCTCGAGCTGAAGTAGTCGTCGCAGGGTCAACGGGGGCAGCCAGTGGAGTTGGCTCGGGATCACCCCAATCGGCATTCTCCTGCTCCTCCTCCACAAAGATAGTCTCTCCCAGCTCTTGTTCTCCTGCAACATCAAAAGCAGAAGAGACACAAGGCATAGTCTCGTCGAATGTGACCTCGCAGGTCTCCACTACCCGGTTAGTTTCAAGGTTAAGAACTCGATAAGCGCGCGAATGCAAAGCGTAACCAAGAAACACGCCATCAGTAGAGCGAGATTCAAACTTGTCCAAATTGCCTTGTTTCAGGAGAAAGCACTTACAACCAAACACCCGAAAATGAGACACCTTGGGTACACGTCCAAAACGCAGCTCATAAGAAGTTTTCTTCATGAAAGCCCGAAGAAAGATGCGATTTGAAACATGGCAAGCGGTGTTGATCGCCTCGGCCCAAAACCGCCTAGGAGTCCTATGCTCATCAAGCATCGTCCTGGCCATCTCAACAAGGGTCCGGTTCTTGCGCTCAACAACACCGTTTTGCTGAGGGACATACGGAGAAGAAAACTGATGCTCGATTCCATTAGAAGAACAGAAAGAGGAAAACTGGGAGTTATCAAACTCAGTGCCATTATCACTACGAATAGCTCTAATGGTATCAGGGGGAAACTCAGTTTTCAACTTCAAAATCAAGTCACGAGCAAAAGGAAAAACTTCATCCTTACCCTCCAAGAAAAATACCCAAGAGTACCTCGAAAAATCGTCAACGATCACTAGAACGTACCACTTCCCACCCGCTGAGCAAACCCGGGCTGGACCAACTGTGTCCATATGTAAAAGCTCGCAGGGTCGCTTGGTCATCACCTGATTGACAGGTGGGTGAGAAGCAACAACCATCTTCCCGTGACGACAGGGATGGCAAACAAGGTCCTTCTGAAACTTAAGCTTGGGCAATCCTTGGATTAGGCCAAGTGAGCTAAGTCTTGCAAGCAAGTCAAAACTCAAATGACCGAGCCTCCTATGCCACTTCCACAAATCAGAAGAAGGACCAGCCATCAAACATCTAGCAGAGCCGAAAGAACGAGAAAAATCGGCTCTGAAAACACGACCAAAGGGAACAATCCAACAAACAAGATCTGCCCGAGGGTCTAGAACGCGACTTAGACCCTTCTTAAAGCGCACTTCAAAATCATCCTCAAGAAGTTGCAAAACAGAAAGCAAATTATAGTGCAAGTTAGAAACCAAAGCAACATCCTTGAGAACAAAGCTCTCATTGAGCCGAATAGCCCCATGAGAGACAACCTTACCTCTACTATTATCCCCAAAAGTGACGTACTCCTTGTGCATCACGGGGCTAAGGCTGGAGAACCATTCCTTCCTTCCGGTCATGTGGCGCGAGCACCCGGAATCCATGAGCCACATGTTCTCCAACTGAAGTTCCTGCATCAATAGAAAGGCAGGAAATGAGCGTATGGCACAACACTGGGGTTAGTATACTGAGAAGGATACCAGTGCTGTGTCATAGGCCCAGAAAAAGTGTTAGTAGGAACACCAAGCTGTCCTCGTCCCATGGGTGGATAGCGATCACCACTAACCTGAAAGGATGGTCCGCTATGGAACGGAAAACCTCCAAACTGACCTACCTATCCCATCTGAGCAAAGCGATCACCACCATACTGAAAGGGTGGTCAGCTATGGGACTGAGCAGCAAAGCCTCTTACACTCGGCTCACGATCGTATAGAAGACGACCGGAACCGCGACGGGCAGGACCACCACCCCGTGGTCTAGCTGCCTAGGGCCTAGCAACCTGAGGGGGTGCACCTCCAGGCCTAGTGCCCTGCCTCTGAACTCCCCGACCCTGCACACCATGGAGAGGGTGGTGCCTGGCCTGGTTGTTCAGCTCCAACTCCTTCCTAGCGTCTCTCTTCCTCCGAAAGCAAAACTCAGCTAGGTGACCCTCACGGTGACAGTACTCGCACTCAAACCTCACCACTCTCTTGGGTTGTTGGTTTCTATGGTTGCGAGGGTTGTTCATCCTAGCCGGCTTCTTGCCCTTCGGAAGGGGATCACTAGAGACGTCAGGAAGGGTGTCAAGTGTGTTCCTAAGATGGCTAGGTTTGGGAACCCACACTTGCTTGCGAGGTGGAGCCTTGGGAGGTTCATCAAGGATGCCATCCTTGGTGACAGACTCAGGTGGGGTGATCTTGGTGAGCTTAGGGATAGCGGATGGTTTCTCACTCGAATTCACTCCGCTAAACTCACCGATCTTACCAAAGTTACTAGAGCCCTTCCCACCAGAGGTAAAGCCTACTCCCGAGCAATCAGTTCCCCTCTTGAACTGACTGATCATCATGCCCAACTGCGGCTCACTGCATGACACCCAACTCAGGATGGACCGAAGGTATGTGTTTTCTTCCTCGGTTTGCAACCTGGTATGCCGGCAGTTGGCAATCTCAAGCTCCATCCCCACGCATCGCTCACATGGAGCGGACAAGGTGCTAACTGAGCTGGCCTTCATGGCTTCAGCAAGCTTGGCACTAACTTCTGCCAACTCAGTTCGCAAGCTAGGACAAAGCTTGCACGCACCCAACAAAGAAGGCCTCGCCTTCACCTCCTCCAGCTCCTTCTTCAGGGAGGGACACTCCTTGCAATCACCCACCAAGTCTAGCCTACTCTTCAATTCATCATACACCTCAATCAAAGAGGCATACTTGGTTTGCAGGGTGGCAAAGTTTGTCATATGCATCGTGCACTCCTCACACTCCTCCTCATCGGTCACCTTCACCTCGGACCTAGCAAACTCAAGCTCCTTAAGCGCATCATTCATCTTAGCCTTAAACTCATTGCGCTCACGGATAGCTCGCTTGAGGGTTTTGTCCTGACCTAGGACTATCTCGGCAAGAGAGTCACGCTCACCGGTAAGACGATCGATAAGAGAAGAGGATGATACCTCGGAAGCGTCGTCGTCGTCGTCGGTGTCGTCGTCCTTGTCCTGGCGCTTGCAGTCCTCTCCATCCAAGGCCATGGTGCAGAAGTTCTTGGAGGAATCGCCGAAGAAGCAGAGTCCGTTGAAGCGTTCTTCAGTCTTGTGCTCGGACCCATCGTCGCTGGAGTCGCCGTCGGAAGACTTCTCGCCATCGCTGAGGTTGGCGAGGAAGGCGCGCTTGCCGGCGTCAAAAGCCTTCTTGCCAGCGTTGAAAGCCTTCTCCACGTCCTCTCGACGGTAGCCGCCCTTCTTCTTCTTCCCGGCCTTGTTCTCCAGCTTGCCCTTGTGCCTGGAGTCGCGGTTCTTGCCGGGGAAGGACTTGTCGCGCTTGGGACAGTTCGCGACGAAATGATCCGGATCTCCACATCCGTAGCAGCCCTCACGTGCGCCACCACGCCGGCGATTCAAGCGGTTGTTGTGAAACCGCGAGAACCGGGTGATGATGAGGGCGAGCTCGTCATCGTCCAACGCCTCCACCTGCTCCTCAGTCACTGAAAGCAAAGAAGACAAAGCAAAGAGAGGTGGTGAAGCGTCAGCGGAAAGAGTCGATCCACCCTTGCCTGAGACCAAAGCCATGGAATGTGAAGATGGATTCTTCAGCTTGGCCTGAGTCAGGTGATCGATCTCGGTGGACTTGAGCTTGCTGAAAAGCTCATCCACGGTGAGGGTGTCATAAGAAGCAGACTCAATGATAGTCGACACCTTCACCTCCCATACCCTCCGATCCAGGGCGTATAGCAACTTGAGTGCCCTCTCATGATCGTCATAGGGTAGGTTAGCCCGATTGGCACGCATCTTGTTCACAATCGTTTGAAAACGAGCGAACATAGTGTCAATCGTCTCTCCCTCCAACTGAACAAAGTTCTCGTACTCGCGCTTGTACGTCTCGAAGAGTCTGGTCTTGACCTGAGCAGTCCCCTCGTGATAGCTTTGAAGCTTCACCCAGATCTCTCGTGCCGTCTCAAGCTCAGAGACACGCTCGAACTCAGGAAGAGAGAGGTTGGCCAAAAGCGCATTACGGGCCTTAGAGTTGGCCTCGTGTTGGTCAATCTGGTGCTGACCAACTCGAGCTGCAAGAACCACATAATCAGCATCCTCGCATATTTCCCAAACGGAAGAACTGATGCTGCAAAGATAAGCACGCATCCGAATCTTCCAATAGGGATAGTTCGTCCCATCGAAGTAGGGAGCCTTGCCATTCCCTCGATCCATGTCGCCCTTAGGATCCGAAACCGATTAAGGTAGAAGAGATCCTTAACCCGCTCCGATACCAATTGAAGGACCGGAAAAGCGACCAGAGGGGGGGTGAATGGGAGCTTTAAAATTTCTTCTTAGAAACTTTTAGCCACTGTCCCAGAAGTCACCACAAAGGCAAGCGGAGAGACCGAATAATGTCCACGACCCTAGATGTAGGGTGGATGCTTCCAAGAAGCACAGCGGGACACTACACGACTCTAGGAACCCAACGCAAAAACCGGAAATCAAATCTGAAGTCACACGAACGAACAGCGAACGAAACTGTGCAGTCATAGTAGCATCGGATGCTGATGAGCGTCCGATGCCAAAACCCCTGCAGCGTCCGATGCAAAACGTGTGGTTCTGAAACCTTACTGTACCACCATCGGACGCTGTGAACAGTGATCACCCAGCGTCCGATGCAGAGGCTCCGGCGCGTCCGATGGACAACGGATGCGTCCGATGCCTAGCGTCCGATGCTCACTCAAAAGTACTCGGGCCGACACGTGTCACCGGAGCGTCCGATGCTATGACTGCAGCGTCCGATGCTCCGGTGTCGAGCGTCCGATGCCCTCGACCAGAGTACTGTTCTTCGGTGATTCAACCCGATCTCCTCCGAATCAATTGCACTAGGCCTAGGATTCAATCTGAGGAGTCACAAGGATGTTAGTGAGCTACTCCTAAGAGATCATGGCTCGAACCTAACTCCAAATTGGTGAGTCACGAAGTTTTGAGGCAAGGGAGCAAGAACGCGATCCAAAACGAAAATCGTTCGATCTCCTAGACCGTGAGGTTTGAGATGGATTCCTTCGGTGGAAAGAATAGCCTCACGATCTAGAACAACTTGGTTCAAGTGGATTTGCAAAAGACGCACCAAGCAAAAAGATCAAGCGACGGGAAAATAGGACCAAAAAGTAATCCGCGAAGAACACAACCAAAACGCGAATCACAAGCCGAAAGTTTCAACCGTGTGGCAAACACACGCTACAAACGTGAGATTACGGTCTCACTTCCTAAACTTCCCAAAAACACAGAGGCATGGTTGAGTCTTCTCTGTGGATCCTCTACAACCAGGTATGATTAGCACTAAGCTAGAGGCTAGAGAGAGAGTGCTTAGAGTAAAATGGCTGAAAGGATAAGGGGAGAGGAGGGGTGCCTCTCTTATTTATAGCCTAAACAATAATCCCCTTCTAACCCTAGGTAGGTGAGCGAAACGGCCAACCCTAGGGGTATCCCGATCCAACTCTGCTTGACGTTGATCCGATGGCCCCGCGCCTTCCTCACCCTTAGCTTCGCCTTGACGCAAGCCTCAGGATGCCGCCACGTGCCGCCCTGCCGACCACCGCGCCTTCCTTGTGGATAGCTACGCCGCCGCGCCAGCCTCTCCACACCGCCACGTGTCGACCGTCCTTTTTGCGGACCTCCCCCCGGTTTTGAGGCCGAAACCGGGAAACCTGGGCCTTCCCCCCGGTTTTGAGGCCGAAACCGGGAAACCTGTCCTCCGGCTGAGTTTTGTGGCCCAAACTCAGAAACCCGCGCGCCCAGGTTTTGAGGCCCAAACCTGGAAACCGGCGCACCCAGGTTTTGAGGCCCAAACCTGGAAACCGGCCACCCCGAGTTTTGTGGCCCAAACTCGGAAACCGTCGATGGTAGCTTTTTGACGCTCAGCTACCGAACCCGCGCCGTAGACGGGATGTGGTTCGCACACCCCGAGTTCCAGCACCGATGCCGGAGCATGTCCAGCCTCCACGCCGGGCACAGTGCATTCGCCATCCTTCTCGGCCTCCCGCCAAGTGTCACGACGCCATCACCTTCCTCCCGACTCGGCCGATGCACCGCACATCCCCATGTCTTCTTGCTTGTCGACGTCACGTGCCAGCTACCACAGCTGGTCCTCAGGTCTCCCGGTCCGTCAGTCCAAGCTCCACGTTCGCCCTTCACCGCTCCCGGTCCGTCGGCACGACACGTCCCGCTTGACCTTCACCTCACCTTTGACCACTGTCTTCGAGCTCCGCACCTGCACATCAACACAGCCAAGAGACATGTTGCCCGTTGATCGATCACTCATCACTCAGGAAGGGAACCACAAGGGTACATATCACCCTTGTGTTCTCAAAATTTCTTGTCAGAAACTTTTAGCTATTGTCCCGAGAATCACTCCTAGAGCAAACCTAGTGTAACACCTCTGGTGTTTAACTGTAATTAACCTGACATGTCATCATCATTAGTCATAATCATCCTCATCATACTTGTGTGTTTCCCTTATGCATGTGCATTTGTCCCCTTATGTGTGTAGTGATCCCCTTTTCGAAAACCCTAAAAGCCCTAATCTTCCTATAAGGGCAAAATGGTAATTTCACCTCTGTGCCTAGCTTTGTGTGATTCTTGTTCAGTTGGATGTCTTGAAGTTTTGTTGTGTTGGCCAAAGTTCAAAAATCAGAATTCGATTTCAAATCTCTTTGCAAAACCCTGATTTCCAAATCCTGGATTTGATCCCTCTTATTGTAATTCAAAAATTATTCAAAATTTGAGGTTGGTCCAAAAAGCAAAGTTGTAGATCTGTCAAAGAGAAACAACTTTGGTATTTACAAATTTTCAAGTTGCAGTACAAAGTTTTGAGTTATTTCAAATTCATTCAAACCTCAACTTTTGTTCCCTTTTCAGTTTTCAAAATTAACTTAAAAACTAATGAGTTTTTGGAAAAGTGTATTATAGCAAAGTTGTAGGTTTTGATAAAAGGAACAACTTTCATATTCGCAGATTTTCAAGTTTCAGTTTGAAATCCAGAGTAATTTTGATTTGAATCAAGTTTAAAAAGTGTCCCCTTTTCTGTTTTTGATTATAGTTCAAAAACTATTTGGAATTTGAAAATGTTCATATTGACAAAGTTGTAGATCTCATTTTTCTGAACAACTTTGATGTTTTGAGTTTTTGCTGCTCAGTTCAAATTTCGAGAGTAATTTGCAAAATACAGAGACCAGCCAAAAGTCAAACCCTAGGGCATAGCCCTGTTCATCTTCCTCGCCGTAGGGGGGGGGGGCCGGCCATGGCCGAGTCGCCGGCGCTACGCGCGCCACGCGCTCGAGGCTCGCTCGCCTGTCTCGGACCTGTCGCCGCTGACCCCGCGATCATTTCGTGTCCGCGCGTGCGAGCGCTGACCTCTCGCCCGTCCCCCACTGCTCCCAGTTCATCGCCGCCGCGTGGACAACGCCGGCGAGCTCACGCCCAGGCCCCGGCTGCACGCCGTCCTCTCCGCCAGCTCGCAATCGATTGCGCGTGCCTCGGCCGAGCTCGTCCACACCTCTCCGAGCTCTCTACCGGCCGCTAGCCGTGTCTATAAAAGGCCCGCCGGAGCCCGACTTCCTCACCCACCTCCGCCACCGTGGCCAGCCCACTCCAGAGCTCCCGCCGCTCAACCAACTAGCCCAACAGCTCCGCCTTGAGCCCGTGCAGCTTCCCCACTACTCAATTTGGTCACTACCGCCTCCATTCGCCCGGCGCAGCTCGCCGTTGTCATCTCCGGCGAGAATCCCATCGAGGTCGGGATCGTGAAATACTCCCTCTCCGGCCTTGATCATCCTCCACTGACCCCCGTATCACCTTCCTTACTCCTTTGCGCCTCTGACTGACCCCTTGCGGTCGCTTGTGTCGTGCAGGACCGCCGGAGCGTCGGTCGCCGCCGTGAAGCTCCCGCCGAGCTCCGTCGACCACCTCCCTCCGTTCATCCCCTCACTGCGCCGAGCCTCCTAATCGACGCCGGTGAGCCTCCTGAAGCCTCCCATCTCCTCGGTTTCGCCTGAGGCGCCTCGTCGTGGCCGGCGTAGCAGCGCCGCCGTCGTCGGTGATCGCCGGCGAGCGGAGGAGAAGAACAGTGCCGTTTTTTCTTTTTCTTCATACATGTGAATAGTGCTCTGATTTCTCTTTTTTGTGGTATTTTCTGTGTTGATCCAAAAATTCTGAAATTTTGATGGTAGACTCTTTACACCTTGAAGTATTTTATAAAAATATAAAACTTGACTTTTCTGCAAAAATTTGAAAATGAAAAATCTCCCTTTTAATTAATAAATGATGGTTTTGGATTTTTAGAAAATTATTTATAACTCCAAAAATTATGAGATCTCTTTTTGTGAGCTAGTTATGCCATGACAAGTCTCTGGTGAAATTTTGAAGTCTTTTGAAACAAGTCGATTTTTGAGCTTTATTTTAATTCCTAAATAGTGTCTTTTGTTAATTAATGCCTAGATTTAATTGAGCACCTTAATGATCTCCAAAAATTATGAAATTTATTTTGCCATCTATTTATGCCTTAATAAACTTATGAGATTAATTTGGTAATTTTTGGAGCACCTTCATAAAATGACCTTTTTAAATAATTAAGAAAAATAGAAAAAGGTGATTAGGGTTAGCGTTGAATGCCCTGTGATGTGACTTTTGGATTGATTGATGTTCATAGACCCCTACCCTTTGGTCTATGATGTTTGTGATGCTATGTTTGGGTTGATGCTTAGGATAATTATATTAAGGTCTAGTTTAATCAATATTGCTTAAGGAGGAAATGGTTACCTTTTATGCTCAACCTAGATTTCGATTATGCCTTGCCTAAGAGTAATTTAGAATCAGTGGTATTGTCGTGCACCATAAGTCCATATCATCATTCTCATGAGCATTCATCATTGCATCTGTATAGTTGACGAAGAAGGTACCAGAGTCGAGGCCGCTGTTGACGAACCAACTCCCGAGGCGACCCCGAGCTCCGACACCTATACCTACCCCGAGTCTGCTCTTTTTGCCATCCAAGGCAAGCCCCGGTGCATTTAACCCTTTCCTTGAATTTATAAAGGTTTCCTTAAATGTCTTTGAGTTAAATTATTGCATTAGGTTGATAGGAGTTGAGTGAAATCCTATCTGATGCATTATCTACCTTGACCAATGATACACCCGATACCTGCTTTTCAAAAACTATTTGCAAAATGCTTAGCAATGCTATATGATAGTTTTGCAATAAAAATGCCAATTTCAAAAGTGTGATCACTTTAAGAATATTTATGGGAATTTCTGGTTTACTCCCACTATTGGCTAAGTATCTGATCCGTACCTAGTCAATGGGAAGGAGAGGTTGTCCGCGAGTACGGTGCCGTCATGTTGTAGTCCGGGACTCAACAGTTGACACCGACCGGGACAGGGTTGAAAAACTGACAGGACCTGTACTCTTGGGTTAGAGTCCCGAGGTGCTTGTCGCTGGCTGGAAAATTTAGGGACCACCTGTATGGGGGCCTGCTGACTAAGACTTGCAACTATTCACATACTACGGAAAGCTTCGGCTCCGGGGAATCCTTTATTGGACCGACAACCGCGCACTGGGAGTGGAGAGATGGCGGAAGTAGCATGTACCCACGTGGGTTAAAGTCCCGGATTGGAGTGGTGTACTGTACTTCCGGGTGGCGTAGGACCGGGCCCAATCTTGGAGGAATCGTGGAAGACGAGTTGGCATATGCAAGCTTTGGTGCTACATATGCAGTGTGGATAGGGACCCTCAGCTGAGTATTATTTATCCGGATTAACGCTGCTCCTCGGTTATGGAGACTTAGTCACTGACTGTCAACAGGGAGTGGTTCTCAACTAGGTCTGTTTTTGGAAAGTAAAATAAATCAAGGTTTATGATGGAACAAGGAATATCTGAGTCTTTTCAAAATAAGGAACAAGGTTTGAAAATGCTTTTCTGCAAATTACTTGAACTTGCTTAAAGCCTTACCTTGACTACCCTAAGCCTCTCATACCTGAGTCTTCTCCCTTTTTCTTTAGTCGGGTAAGTCTTGTTGAGTACCTTTGTACTCAGGGTTCTATTACCCATGTTGCAGGTATGGCAGATTCCTCAGTATGCCTTGGACCCTGCTGTATGACTGTTGTTCAGGAAGAGGCCGATGAGGCCGATGAGTGATTATTCACCCTCGGGCTGGGTGAAGTATCTTTATCCTTTAGTTGTTGTCATATGCTACTCTGCCAACTCTATCTATTTGAACTATGGTCTGTAATAACTTCACTTTAATGTTATGTTGAACCCTGGTTTGTAAAACTATTGTTATCTAAGTCTTCCGCTATTTACTCCGATGTTATTTGTCAAAATGTTCAAGAGATTGTAACTGAATTGTGAGATGATCCTGCGGACATCGAGCACTGATGTAGCCCAGTGGCGAAACCAGGTCTTAATCTCTTGGCTGTACGGATCGACTGTCAGGGATTAACAGTGATCAGTGGGCCATGGGATTAGGGCCGTTACGTCACACCTAGAGCTTGCGAGTGTCCACGACCCTAGATGTAGGGTGGATGCTTCCAAGAAGCACAGCGAGACACTACACAACTCTAGAAACCCAACACAAAAGTCGGAAATCAAAACCGACAACTTAGGATCGAACCACGGACGAGAACGCGCGAATCAGCACTGACCGGACTCTACCTACGTCCGATCAAGGATGACTGGACGCGTCCGGTCGAGCAAAACTCAATTTGGTACCTTACTATTTCTGACCGGACTCTCGGTGAAGGTGCGTCCGGTCAGAGAGTGACAAAGCAATGAATAGTGATAATAGCGAGTCCGGTCAATGAGCAACTGGTGCGTCCGGTCAGGATCGTGAAAATCACAGTGCAGACATTCAACGACCGGACTCACGACCCTAGCATCCGGTCTCCCCGATGTGAGCGTCTGGTCACCCCGACGCAGCACTGTTCTTCCACGAAGATCACCCGATCTCCTCTGAATCAAAAGCACTAAGGCTTAGACTTGGTATGAGGAGTTTCAAGCAAATTAGTGAGCTATCCCAAAGAGATCATGGCTCGAACCTAACTCCAAATCGGTGAATCAGAAGAATTCGGGGCTAAGGGAGCAAAACTCGATTCGAAACGAAAATCGACCGATCTACTAGCTCGTGAGGTTAGAGAAGAATTCCTTCGGTGGAAAGATGCGCCTCACGAACTAGAATAACTCAATTCAAACAGAATCGCAAAAGATGCAATGAGTAAGGAGATTGATGAACGGGAAAATCGTGGAGAAAAGCAACCCGCGAAGAACAACATCAAAACACGAATCACAACCACGAATTTGCAACCGTGTGGCTACCACACGCTACAATAGTGAGATTACGGTCTCACTTCCTCAAAATCTCCAGTACACAGAGGTATGGTTCTCTGCGGATCTCAGTTGCTACAGCAGGGGATTGGGAGAGCAGGAAAACCTAGAAGGCAAAGAGCAAATGACTGAGATAGGATGGGAGGTGGGTGTCTCCCTCTACTTATCCTAATTCTAATTCCCACTCTACCCCTAACTACTTACAGAGCGAACCAGCTAAACCCTAGGGTTATTCTGGACCAACTCGTGGTAGGTGGTGATCCGACGGCCACGCCCGCACAACTGGTAGCGTTGCCTCGACGCAACCTCACCGATTGCCGCCATGTGTCGCCTCCGCTCTGCTTGTCCTTTTCCCGGATTTTGCCCTTGGTTTTGAAGCCCAAATCGGGAATCCAGCCTTCACGACCAACCCTCGGTTTTGAGGCCCAAACCGGGAAACCAGTCGTCCATCGCCTGAGTTTTGTGGCCCAAACTCAGAAACCCACAGCACCCAAGTTTTGAGGCCCAAACCTGGAAACCGTCCTCAGCCCAAGTTTTGTGGCCCAAACTCGGAAACCATGAGCGCCCAGGTTTTGAGGCCCAAACCTGGAAACCGTCCACTCGATGGTTTTTCTGTGGCTCAACCATCAAACTGAGCCGTAGATGGGATGCACCGCCCGTGCACCCCGTCCACCGACACGTGTCCCCAGGTCCTCGACCCAAGCAACACCGTGCCCGCAAGTATTCGCTCGTCACTGTCCCAGGCTGTCAGCCAACACAGCTGATCCTCAGGCCACCGGTCCCTCAGTCCAAGCCTCACGTCCGCCCTTCGCCACTCTCGGTCCATCGGCACGACACGTCTCTACTTGACCTTCACCTTGCCTTTGATCACTGTATCCGTGCTCGACAACTGCACAACACAAGCCAAAGAACATGCGCATTATCCCAGTTGACAATCACTCATCACTCGAGACTCGGCATACACCAATGTATCCGCAGCTACAGAATACCAGAGATATCCAGGGACAGACAGAAAGAAGACGACAAGGAATCCTTCCACGCCAAGACTCGTTGCGCAAACTTACCGAACAAGGATTCAAGACAAACAAGGAAGGTGTTAGAAGACTTGCAGACGAAGGAAGAGGCGGGCGGCGCCAGGGGGAGGCCGACCGGCATCAACCCGCCGGCCGGCCTAGGCCCACTTGTCAGCCAGCACTCCTTCGTGTGACATGATCTAATCGACCTCCTCAACGCATCTCAACCGTTGTTCAACGTCGGTTTGATCCAAGGGTCACGGTTCATCCCACCGGGCTATATAAACAGCCCCAGACCCCTGTCCCTGAAGAAATCCTGATAACAATCCTCATTCAGATCAGATCCAAGACAGAGAGACTCCAGTCATATTCATCGAGAGAGGATTAGATCTATCTAGCAATTAGAAGATTCTAATTAGGGATTAGATCTGGTCTTCTATAGGATTAGAAGAGAGAGAGAGAGGTATTAGAGGAAGATTAGAAGGAGCTCCGGCCTGTCAGATCTACTTCTTCAGCTTGTGCCTGCGGATTCAAGTTCGTCAAGAGCTTAGATCAGGATAATCTTCGGTCTTCAACTTCTAATTATCAGTAAGCGTTCTTGTTCTTATTGTTATTCTGGCTTGCATCTCTAATTAGAGTACTAATTCTAATTAGGGGACTCTAATCTAGTCGCTCTAGAGTTAGAGGAGTCATCGTCGTGTAAGCGTGGTGCTTAGACTCGATTACTTGCATAGTGTACCCTATATTCTGGATCAGTGGTAGCTCGTGGGTGTGACTCTTATAGGCATGTTGAATCTTCCATAGTCCACCTCCCGTCTATAGGGCTAGCAGGAGTATATTACATGGGAATCGCCATACTCTGGACGTGGTCTCCCAACGTAATCCACAATAGAGTAATAATCGCATAGCTTCCTGAGGTTAGAGCTGGAAACCCTAGTGTTCCTCTTTATCTTTTATATTCTTGCTTTTGCTAGTGCTCAGGGTTTAAGCAATAGACTTAATACGATCACACCATTCCTTTGGGTTCGATATAAAACTGGGTCTACATCCGGTGAAGAGCGGTATCTAATATGTGCGGTTCCAGATTTATCTCTAGTGTTCTGATAACATACCTTAGACTTGCTAGTGCCGTTGCCAAGGGTGACTTTGGTGACAACGGTAGTAAGTGTCAACATACAGTGAGCAAACCAGCTAAACCCTAAGGCTATTCTAGACCAGCTCAAAGTTGTTGTCGATCCGACGGCCACGCCCGGACATCCGGTAGCTTTGCCTCGACGCGACCTCACCCGATGCCGCCACATGCCGTTGCCGCCCGGCAGTTCTCCTCATGAACTCCGCCACTGGTTTTGAGGCCCAAACTAGCAAAACGTCCACCCCGAGTTCTGTGCCCCAAACTCGGAAACCCAGTAGCGCCCAGGTTTTGAGGCTGTTGACACTTCTTAATGCAACCACTAGAACTAGACTATGGAGCCTAATCCCCGGCAGTGGCACCAGAGATGCTTGTTGACACCAGAAGTGGCAAACGGATATACCGCAAGCGCACGGTAGTCAATTGTAGCTTTTCACCGGGAGTATTCCAGGTATCGTATTTCCACAGGGAACGTGAAGTGGATTAACTAGAAGTAGGGTCGTCAAAGGATGATCAAAGGGTATATGATAACTGGGATAGAGAGGTCTTCCTAATATCAATATCTGGTACTAGTTTTCTAAGAGTACTGAGGTTTACCACCTCGATCCTTACTGGGGCGAAGGACGAAAACAGTACTTGATTAAAAGGTTTTCCACCTAACAACTACTGAGGCGGCAATTCTGCTACCCAACTATTATTTTCAACTTGCCTACAAACTTGAGAGGAACTCCAAGCACTGGCTGTGTCTGTCACTCTACCACCAGGCGTCTACACAAGTGCGACAAGAAGTCCACACTGGCAAGATATAGCCTAGACACCACGTCTACACTAATCTTACTACTCTAAAGCTAAGCTTAATAGGCCTAGAGCACTTCAACAAAGTAAAGCAATGTGCCAAGTAAAAGAACTGTAAACTTAAATTACCAGACCAGAATATTAAATACTAGAAGGACTCAGATGTAACACTTACAAGAAGAATCGAATCCGCTGAGGCGCACCTTGGAGAAGATTCCCGACAGGCCGGGACTCCTCCGTAGAGCTCCTCACTCCCTTCCCTCTCTTCTAACACTAAAGCTAGTAAGTAGGCTTTCTCTCCTTGGATGCATACAAATAAAGAGCTCTAGGGGGGTATTTATAGCTTGGAGGTGGAGTAGCGGCTACTCCGGTGCCACGTCAGCGATCCGCGTGCTCTCCTTCCTTGGCCATTGGATCAAACCGCCATAGTAACCGTCATGGATGGATGGCCAGGATATTGTTCACGTGTGAAACATGTGTAAGCAACCGACTTTGGATGGGATTCACCCCGGGGTCGGCCGACCCCAGCCAATGACAGGTGGGCCCACCACTTTGCTTCTAGAAGATGCTGATGTCACCAGGCTGAACAGTGTAGCCAGGGCCCACCAGGGGGGATCGGCCGACCCCCTATGACAGGGCTGGCCCACCATGTTTTCTCCCTTGGTGACCCACATGTCATGGAGCAAGTCTTGGGAAGTTGGTTGCATTTGGTTTCGGTGTGGACCCATGAATCCATGTGCTTCTCATCTTGCACCATTGAGTAAAAGCACATGTTTGATCCAAGGGATGATATTGGCCTGAGCATGCTTCTCTTGGATCGTGCCATGTCACCTTGGCCAAGGTGGCCACCAAGGTGGGGTCGGCCGACCCCCTTGGTGGGCCCACCTGGCCTCATTTTGTTCATTTTGGCATCTCCTACATGTTCACAAGCTAAGAGTACAATGGAACTTATTAGTGATAATATGCTCATGATATGCTATACTTCCTTGAAATCGAGGCATGTTGACGGTATTTTGGTAAGGTAAAACATGCTGTAACTTCCGCCAACAAGATCCCCCACACTTGAATCTTTGCTCGTCCTCGAGTAAAGGTTAGCGAAAGTGAACAAGAGATTATTACATACTTAAAATGATAATGATCATAAAGCATCATTCCTAACATAGTTTATACAAATGGGTTATGTGGTGCTGTCTATCATATATCTTTAGATGTTGAGAAAAGGAACAAATCTCAAAGCAAAGTCATCTCCTGAATTCTTGTTCTTGGTACTTAGAGTTTTTAGGACAGCTTGAAAGAAAAACACATAGTTCATGCTTACTCCTCATATAGTACTCTCAAGACACTCTTATAGGTGTTGGTCCTCACAAAGCATAGCATGTGATTGCCTTATTTTGTTTTATCCTAATCTATCAGGCTTATGTGGAGCTTGGTAGGGATAAACAAAGTAGCATACTTGTTTTGCATATATTGTAAAGTCAAAACAAGGTTCCAAGGAGAAGAATGTTATAATCCTAGATCAAGATGTGCATGTGTGTGGAAAGTATGTGGACTAGAATGCTCCTTTAACATAATCTCTCTCTCTACTTTATTTACCTTGAGACATGGCTAGAATTTTTCAACAATGGACCTTCATGTGTCCATATATATATTTTTTTTTTAGTGGACCTTCATGTGTCCATTTTTTTTTGCTTAGCCTAATGTCTCTTTTTTTTACTAACCAGAGTTAGAGAGAGAGATATTGTAGAACTTTAATGTACGGAGCATCTATAGAGTGGAAATGAATGGCATGTGCAGGCATACTTCCAATGTAGAAGTTGCATATATAGAAGGTGTGTATGTGACCTTGATCTTGGGATTATGAAAATTCTCGACTAGGGTCAACAAGGTTTGACCAAACTCAAGACAAAAACAAGTAGCATGTGTGTAAAAGGTTTGATCATATATGCATATGTATGGTTTTGGTAGGTATTTCTCACTTAGAGGAGTAAATGATACTATGGTTTTGAGATATTTCAAAAACAAATCTCTAAGCACCTTAAACAAAAATAGGTTTGAGTCTTAAGCCAAGATTTATCTCACTTTTAACAACAACTTAGTCAATACGGTTTCCTAATTCAGTTTACCCATGAGTATAAACATATGTAAGAACATGGTTTTATGTCATTAACATTCTAGCATATCATAACTCAAGTCACTTTGTAGCTTTTTATTTTATTTTATTCAGAATATGGATGATTGTGAAACTGCTTGAATTGAGAGGAGAGAAAGGGGAAACGAACCAGACAGCAGTGTTAAGCTTACTGTGCAGAGGTGAGCTGGTGGGCCCAGGTCACCATGGTGGGGTCGGCCGACCCCACCAAATGGTGGTTTTCATTGCCATTTCCTTTTCCTCCATTCAGTTTTACATCTGCAAAGACACTTTTCAAAAATTCAAGAAAACGGGGGTCGCCCGACCCCTTGCTTACCTCTGTTTGTGCACTGCAGTGTGTCAGACTGTGCTCAGCAGTTCAGTATGGTCCAATGATGAAATCTGGGGGTCGTCAAACCCCCCACACTTTAATCTTTCCATAAATGAACTCTGAACATGACGCAAAGGTAAAATGCAAAGCGCTCTACTGGTGGCAAACACACCAGTAGAGACGATATAAATTTTATTTATTCTCTAAGAAGGGAAATACATTGGAAATTAAAAAGATAAATTCAAAAGAAATAAATCTAAGATGAAACTTGAAATTCAAAATAAATCTAACATGGAGCTTTAGGATTTTGTTCAAGCAATGAAGAGAAGAGACTTGTAGGTTTTAGGTTGTGTATAGTTTGAACTCTACCATGTCTACTTCATTTTCTACGGGATCATGTTCATGAAAAACTTTAAGACGGTGGCCATTTACCTTAAAGATATTGCCGTCGGTGTGGTGAAGCGTGACAGCTCCATGTGTTGCGGCATCGATCACGAGGAATGGTCCTTCCATTTGCTTTTTAGTTTCCATGGCCAAAGAGCATGACCCTTGAGTTGAACATAAGAACCTTGTCTCCCGGAAGGAATTCCTTTTGCTTGATCCTCTTTGTCATGCCATTTCTGGTTCTCTCTTTATAGATCCTAGCGTTGTGATAGGCTTTCTCTCTCCATTCTTCCAGTTCAGAGATCTGCATTCTCCTATTTCTTCCAGCTGCGGGCAAATCCATATTCCATCTCTTTATTGCCCAGTGTGCTCTATGCTCCAATTCCACGGGCAGATGGCATGTCTTGCCGTATACAAGTTGGTATGGGGTCATACCAATTGGAGTCTTATATGCGGTTTATGCCACAGTGCTCTGATAGCATGCTTCTCCATGCTGTCCCCATTTCATGACAGTCTTTTGCAGAATATTCTTGATTGCTTGTTCAATGTTTCTGCTTGTCCGCTTGTTTGTGGGTGATAAGGTGTTCCAATATTGTGTCTTATCCCTCTTTCTGTTAAATATCGTCGGAACTTTCTGTCAATGAAGTGGCTTCCTCCATCGCTGATTACTAACCTTGGGATGCCAAACCATGGGAATATTATTTCCTTGAACATCTTCGTTGCGTGCAACGAATCCGCTGACTTGCACGGCATGGCTTCAACCCATTTGGATACGTAGTCTACTGCCACCAGAATATACTCACAACCTTGAGACGGGGGGAAAGGACCCATGTAGTAATTCCCAAGCGTCGAACAGCTCTACTTGTATGTTGTTTGTGAGTGGCTTGCATCACGGGCATTGATGTTCCCATGTTTCTGACACCTTGCACAGTTCTTCATGAAGTCCTTGGTGTCTTCATACATGGTAGGCAATAGAATCCACTTTGCCAAATCTTGGCATGGGTTTGGAATGTTCCATAATGGCCTCCATACTCTGCTCCATGACACTTCTCCATGATCTTGACTGCTTCGTTCATGGGTAACACCTTCTTAGTATGCCGTCTTGGCATACTCTATAGAGATACGGGTCATCCCATAGAGCACCGAGCTCTCCTGATAAGCTTCTTTTTGTCTACTCCAGGTGGTACGTAGCCTGAGACTATGTAGTTGACGATGTTTGCATACCACGGGTAGGTGTCTGAAACTTTGAGGAGTGTGTCGTCCCGAAAAAGTCGTTGATGGGCAGGTCCTGTTTATCCTCAGTTTGCATTCTAGACAAGTTGTCGGCTACAGCGAGTTCTCTGCTCCCTTTTATCTCTAATTTCGAGATCAAATTCTTAGAGGAGTAGGATCCATCTTATTAGCCGTGGTTTGGCATCTTTCTTAGTAAGTAGGTATTTCAGAGACGCGTGATCGGTGTAGACGATCACCTTGGCTCCTACCAAGTAAGATCTAAACTTGTCTATTGCAAACACCACAGCTAAAAGTTCTTTTTCTGTGTTGCATAGTTTAGCTGTGGTCCGGTTAGCGTTTTACTAGCATAGGGAATGGCATAGTGTTTCTTATCCTGGGTCTGTCCTAGGACAGCTCCTACAACATAGTCACTAGCATCGCCACATTATCTCAAAGGTAGCGACCAGGCAGGGTTGAATGACTGGTGCAGAGATAAGTGCTTTTTTAGATGGTAAAAAGAGTCTAAGCATCTGTCGTCAAGTTCAAAGGGTGCGTCTTTAGCTAGCAGGTTTGTTAAAGGTCTAGCAATTTGAGAAAAATCTTTTATAAACCTCTATAAAAACCGGCGTGGCCAAGGAAACTGCGAACGCCTTTAACATTCGTGGGAGGTGGGAGCTATTCTATAACCTCTATTTTAGCTTTATCTACTCTATTCCACGTTCAGATACTCTAGTCTTAGCACTATCCCTTCTCGAACCATGAAGTGGCATTTCTCTCAGTTCAGATCAAGTGCTTTCTTGACAGCGTGTAAGACACGGTCTAGATTCTCTAAGGCAGTGATCAAAGGTTGTCCATAGACTAAAAGTCATCCATGAAAACTTCCATGATTTCTTCTATCATATCCGAGAAACGGACATCATGCACCTCTGAAATGAAGCAGGGGCATTGCACAGGCAAAATGACATGCGCCTGTATGCATATGTCCCATAGGGCATGTGAACGTGGTCTTACTTTGGTCATCGGGATGGATTGGAATTTGATGGTACCCCCGAACACCCATCAAGGAAACAAAAGAAGGAATGTTTGGCTAGACGTTCCAACATCTCATCGATGAATGACAACAGAAAGTGGTCTTTCTTTGTGGCCTTGTTAAGTTTTCGGTAGTCTATGCACATTCTCCATCCCGTGACGGTTCGTTGTGGAATCAATTCGTTGTTTGATTTTTAACGACCGTCATTCCTCCTTTCTTAGGAACTACTTGGACGGGGCTGACCACTTGCTATTGGGAACGGGTAGATATGCCCGCGTGCAAGAGCTTCAAGAACTCCTTCTTTACTATTCTCTCATCGCATTGTTGAGCTTCTTTTTGTGGCTCTCTGAAGGTGTAGCATCGGGTTCGATCGAAATGCGATGTGTGCAAAGAGCGGGACTAATTCCCTTGAGATCTTGCAACGAATATCCTAAGACGGATCGGTGTTTTTCTAGGATGGTGATGAGTTTAGAAACTTCTTCCGTTGTAAGTCGATCACTAATGATCACGGGAGTCTCTCTATCACCATTAAGGAAGGCATACTTAAGCCCAGAAGGAAGTGGCTTAAGCTCTATAGAGGTTTTGGTGGAGGTTCAGACTCATCCAAGTCTAACGGTTCATCTAAATCAGTGTCTTCTTCTTGGATAAAGTCATGGGCGTCTTCTTCTAGATCGGGTTGAGAAGTTTCTAGCGAAGATACCGACATCACCTCCTCTATTGGATCAGGCTCGGGTTTTGGTTCGGCTATCGAATTAACGGAGCCGGCAAAAGGAACTGAAAGATCTAGATCCTTCCCAAGGTGACCCTTAAGGCTCCCTTCACGAAATCCCTCAATGAATCTCATGAGTGGGTGCCCAATTAACAAGTCGACCTCGTCTACGTCAAAGACATAGAAGTTTGCGAGGAAGCTAACTTGTTAATTGTGATAGAAATATTCTGTGCAATCCCGCAACTCTCGACCAATTTTCCAGAAGGAAGCTTAAGGAATTTATTGGTTGGGTTTAGCGGTTCCTCACTTAGGAGTGTTAACATCAACGATTTAGACATTAAATTTACTCCTACAGCGGGATCATAGAGGGAATCTACAGCCGTCTTGTTGATGGCACACGGTATGGATGTGAAACAGGACAGAAGCTTAACGACATCTAAAGATGCTTCAGCCTCCCTGAACCATTCGTTGCTCATAATAGACATGAGCTCCTGGGCAGTCGCTTAAGGTAACTTGCCTCAAACTGGGTTGGCATGTGGTTATTAGGAGCTCTACGGGTTGTGGATCTCTTCTGCACAGGTTGTTTTGAGACATTGCCATAATCGGCGAAGAGATCTGTCTCGATATTTAGAGGATAATCCAAAGGATGAATTACTTCTTCCTTTGGAGGAGTAGGTGGTTGTGGTTCAGGTCTGACAGCTTGGGGTATAGGTAAAGGAGTTTCGGCTGTCGTGGGTTTGTCCCTAGGAGTTTGATCTTCCTCTAGAGTTTCACCATGGTCATCGGTGTAAGGGGTGTTCTTGAGAATGGTCGCAAGAACTTCCTTACCTTCACTAATGGGTAAATGGAGGAAAGCTCCTTTAGAGGCTAAATCAAGGAATTGTGCGGAGTTTTGGCTAAGACCGAGATAGAAATGTTGCATAAGGGTTGGCTCGGTTATAGCTAAGTCTGGGCCAGAGGATGCTAAGTCTGTAAGTCGTGCCCAGGCCGCACCTAGAGATTCCTTCTCTTCGAAGACGAGCTATGCGGGATATGGGAAAGTACGTTAAGCAGAACATGGCTTGCAGTTTCTCCCATTCTCCGTTCACACTACCAACGTAGCGAGTATACCAGCGTCTAGCTTTTCCCGTTAACGAGAACGAAAATAGCTTCCACTTAAGAGTGACTCGCCTCATTCCTTGGATGTGAATACACGAACAAAGTTGTTCGAAATCACGTAGGTGGGTATAAGGATTCTCATCTACATCTCCTGAAAAGGGATTCTCCTGAACCATCGCTATGAGGCTGGGCGAAGCTCATAGCGAACTGCCAAAATGGCATGAGATGAACTAGGCGGCTCCAACTCAGCGCCCGATGGAGCAGCATAGTAAAAAAGGGTTGTTTGATCCATATTGATTTATGAAATAAAAGTTCTAATCAAACTACGATAACTTTAACGACTTTGTTCTAGCTAACACAGCTACCGTTCCCCGGCAACGGCGCAGAAAAGCTTGTTGACACTTCTTAATGCAACCACTAGAACTAGAATATGGAGCCTAATCCCCGGCAGCGGCACCAGAGATGCTTGTTGACACCAGAAGTGGCAAACGGATATACCGCAAGCGCACGGTAGTCAATTGTAGCTTTTCACACCGGGAGTATTCCAGATATCGTATTTCCACAGGGAACGTGAAGTGGATTAACTAGAAGTAGGGTCGTCAAAGGATGATCAAAGGGTATATGATAACTGGGATAGAGAGGTCTTCCTAATATCAATATCTGGTTACTGGTTTTCTAAGAGTACTGAGGTTTACCACCTCGATCGTTACTGGGGGCGAAGGACGAAATAGTAGTTGATTAAAAGGTTTTCCACCTAACAACTACTGAGGCGGCAATTCTGCTACCCAACTATTATTTTCAACTTGCCTACAACACTTGAGAGGGACTCCAAGCACTGGCTGTGTCTGTCACTCTACCACCAGGCGTCTACACAAGTGCGACAAGAAGTCCACACTGGCAAGATATAGCCTAGACACCACGTCTACACTAATCTTACTACTCTAAAGCTAAGCTTAATAGGCCTAGAGCACTTCAACAAAGTAAAGCAATGTGCCAAGTAAAAGAACTGTAAACTTAAATTACCAGACCAAAATATTAAATACTAGAAGGACTCAGATGTAACACTTACAAGAAGAATCGCATCCGCTATGGCGCACCTTGGAGAAGATTCCCGACAGGCCGGGACTCCTCCGTAAGCTCCTCACTCCCTTCCCTCTCTTCTAACACAAAAGCTACTAAGTAGGCTTTCTCTCCTCTGGATGCATACAAATGAAGAGCTCTAGGGGGTATTTATAGCTTGGAGGTGGAGTAGCGGCTACTCCGGTGCCACGTCAGCGATCCGCGTGCTCTCCTTCCTTGGCCATTGGATCAAACCGCCATAGTAACCGTCATGGATGGATGGCCAAGATATTGTTCACGTGTGAAACATGTGCAAGCAACCGACTTTGGATGGGATTCACCCTAGGGTCGGCCGACCCCAGCCAATGACAGGTGGGCCCTCCACTTTGCTTCTAGAAGATGCTGATGTCACCAGGCTGAACAGTGTAGCCAGGGCCCACCAAGGGGGGATCGGCCGACCCCCCTATGACAGGGCTGGCCCACCATCTTTTCTCCCTTGGTGACCCCACATGTCATGGAGCAAGTCTTGGGAAGTTGGTTGCATTTGGTTTCGGTGTGGACCCATGAATCCATGTGCTTCTCATCTTGCACCATTGAGTAAAAGCACATGTTTGATCCGAGGGATGATATTGGCCTGAGCATGCTTCTCTTGGATCGTGCCATGTCACCTTGGCCAAGGTGGCCACCAAGGAGGGTCGGCCGACCCCCTTGGTGGGCCCACCTGGCCTCATTTTGTTCATTTTGGCATCTCCTACATGTTCACAAGCTAAGAGTACAAGTGGAACTTATTAGTGATAAATATGCTCATGATATGCTATACTTCCTTGAAATCGAGGCATGTTGACGGTATTTTGGTAAGGTAAAACATGTTGTAACTTCCGTCAACAGAGGCCCAAACCTGGAAACCGTCCTCAGCCAGAGTTTTGAGGCCCAAACTCGGAAACTGGCCTTCCAGTGGTTTTTCTGGGGCTCTACCACCAAACTGAAGCCGTAGGGGGATGCACCGCCCGTGCACCCCGTCCACCGACACGTGTCCTCAGGTCCACGACCCGAACCACACCGTGTCCCGCAACTCTTCGCTCATCGTTGTCCTAGCATGTCAGCCACCACGGCTGATCCTCCGGCCACCGGTCTGTCAGTCCAAGTCTGAGTCCGCCCTTCACCGCCCTTAGTCCATCAGCACGACACTCCAGCACTTGACCTTCACCTTGCCTTTGATCACCGTCTTCGTGCTCGACACCAGCACAACACAACCCGAAGAACATGCGCATCAAGTCTATTGACAATCACTGATCACAAGACCCGGATCACAGCATGTTCATCCGCAATCTCCCCCTTGATGAGTGCATTGTCAACTACCAACCACAAATCATATAGAGTAAAAAGAAAATATGAAGAAGGTAGAACGAAGAGAGAACTCATCCAAATGACCAAAAGCGAAACAAAGCCGAGAGAAGGTCAAGTGGAATGAGCAAGACAACTTGGTCTCCAAAGACATGGGCAACGGCTCGACGCAACCAAGCAAAGCAAAGCCAGCCCTCAAGAAGAGGCAGAACAGGCTCAACACCGCTAGCAAGAAAACTCACCCTTCAAACATGCATCACAACAAGTATGATTTGTCAATTTTTCTCCCCCTTAGTTGATAATGCACATATGAAGAACAAAGCATGGGACCCTGAAATGAACTAGATGAATGCAAAAGCTTAAAAAATATGCTATCTAGAGCGGTAAAATGATTTATTTGCACAATTGAAAAGTAAAGAGCCCTAATGCTAGCATGAGCTCATCACAATCATACAACTCAACGAAATGAGCAAAGCAGTTTTAGATAGGATATTTAAGGAAAATGATCAAGTTCACCACAGAAATAGCATCTAGCATGAAATAAGCATGTCATCAACTAGAGCTAAACAAAACTACACTGGTGAACTACCTCAAAGCAAGTGTCAATCAACAAGCCATATATAACTCCTTTCATTTTGAATTTATGCAATTTTTGCAAAAGTTATACATGTCAAGTGAATGCGAGGGGTTGAGAGCACCACATGCCTAACTTTTCAACCAAACAAAGTGCGGATACATGGGTGTATGCCAAGTCTCGAGTGATGAGTGATTGTCAACGGGTTTGATCGCTGGTACTTTGGCTTGTGTTGTGCAGGTGTCGAGCACGGAGACAGTGATCGAGGGCAAGGTGAAGGTCAAGTAGAGACGTGCCGTGCCGACGGACGGGGAGCGGGGAAGGGCGGACGTGAGGCTTGGACGGAGGGACCGGTGGCCTGAGGATTAGCTGTGGTGGCTGACAGCCTGGGACAGCGACGAGCGGAGACTTGTGGGCACGGTGTTGCTCGGGTCGAGGACCTGGGGACACGTGTCGGTGGACGGGGTGCACGGACGGTGCATCCCCTCTTCGGCTTCGGTTTGGTGGTTGAGCCACAGAAAAACCACCGAGTGGACGGTTTCCAGGTTTGGGCCTCAAAACCTGGGCGCTGCAGGTTTCTGAGTTTGGTCCACAAAACTCAGGCGATGGACGGCTGGTTTCCCGGTTTGGAACTCAAAACCGGGGGTTCGTCGGAAAGGCTGGTTTCCAGGTTTGGGCCTCAAAACCGGGGGCGAAGTCCGTGAAAAGGACAAGCGGAGCTGTGGTGGCACGTGGCGGCAATCGGTGAGGTTGCGTCGAGGCAACGCTACCTGTTGTGCGGGCGTGGCCGTCGGATCACCACCTACCACGAGTTGGTCCAGGATAACCCTAGGGTTTAGCTGGTTCACTCTGTAATAAGAGAGGGGTAGAGTAGGAAATAGAATTAGGATAAGTAGAGGGAGACACCCTCCTCCCATAGCATCTCAATCATTTGCTCTTTGCTTCTAGGGTTTCCTGCTCTCCCAATCCCCTGCTGTAGCTAGCTGAGATCCGCAGAGAACCATACCTCTCTGTACTGGAGATTTTGAGGAAGTGAGGCTGTAACCTCACTATTGTAGCGTGTGGTTGCCACACGGTTGCAGATCGATGACTTGATTCGCATTTTTGTTCGTGTTCTTCGCGTTCTTCATTTCTCCGCGATTTTCCCGTCACTCGATCTCCCTCTCTACTGCGTCTTTGCAAAATCTGTTTGAATCAACTTGTTCTTTATAGTGAGGATATCATTTCCACCGAAGGAATTCATCTAACTCCTCACGAACAAGTAGATCGGGTTGATTTCGTTTTCGTGGCACTTTTTCGTTCATACTCCTCCCCTTTCGATTTCCCGGTGTTTGAGTTGATTTGAGCGGATGATTTCTTGGGGATAGTCTCCTAACTACCTCGTGATCATCCTCTCCAAGTTTGGGAACGTGGGATTGAGTTTTGTTTCGAATTCGAGAGGATTCGTGAGAGGGGCGACTGAAATCGCCCTCTCTGTTCATCCGCGGACAGTCCGCCACTGGGGGCGCGGACAGTCCGCGCGTCAGGGATCAGCCGAGTCAGTGGCTGTGTTCTTCGGCCGATTTGACTTTTTGTGACCGGCGGACAGTCCGCAGTTGTGGGTCGCGGACAGTCCGGGATCAGTCCAGGGGACTTCCGCAACACTGCTGTTTTGCGTCTTCTGCCGGCGAACAGTCCGCCAGTGAACCACGGACAGTCCGGCCTGGTGCGGACAGTCCGGGACCCAAAGGCCGGACAGTCCGGGATTTGGCTGAAGCCTCCAGTTTAGTGCGTTTGCACTCCCGTCTTCTCCGCTTGGTTTCCGGACCTCTCGTTTGACCCTAGAGTTGATCAAGGAACCTCTCTAGGTATCTTTGCTACTTGTTAGCATTGGTATTTGGGGATTTCTCGACGTAGTCTTCCATCTACGTTTGGGACTTGGTTTTTGAGGGTCAAACTTGTGCCGGTGTCTTTGGCGTTTGGTTTGCTATCGCTTTGTGGTGCCTCGCTGTGATCCTAGGGATCATCCACCCTTTTCCAAGGGTCGTGGGCATCGCGGTTTTGATTGAAGCTTTCGAGGGTTGATTTTGGGAACAAAAGGCCAAAGTTTCCAGAGAAATTTTTGAGCTCCCATTCACCCCCCTCTGGTCGCCTTGATATTGCATTCTCGGTCCTTCAATTGGTATCGGAGCGGGTTAAGGATCTTCCACCTTAGCCGGTTCCAGATCCACAGAAGGCGACATGGATCGCGGCGTGGGCAAACCGCCGTTCTTTGATGGGACGAACTATGCGTATTGGAAGATACGCATGTCGGCCTATCTCCAGAGCATGGGCTCTTCTGTTTGGGAGATTTGCAACAAGGCCGATTACGTTGTCTTGGCTGCTCGTGTCACTCAGCTTCAGATCGATGAGCACGAGCAAATAGCCGAGCTCGTAACGCTCTTTTCTCCTGTTTGAGCATGTCCGAGTTTGATCGCGTTTCTCACCTCCCCACGGCTCGGGAGATTTGGGCGACCCTCATGCACTTCCATGAGGGAACCACTCAAGTCAAATCCCATCTCTATGAGTCGCACAAGCGGGAGTATGAGAACTTTCGACATATGCCTGGCGAGAGCATAGAGAGTTTATTCGCTCGCTTTCAGGTTATTGTCAACAAGATGAGAGCAAACAAGGAGTTGTTGCCTTTCGACGATCATGAGAGGGCTTTGAAGCTTTTGCATACTCTCGATCGGTCGGTGTGGGACTCAAAGGTCTAGGCGATCATCGAATCGTCTAACTATGAGACCCTCACATGCGACGAGCTCTTTAGTAAGCTCAAGTCTAGTGAGATTGACGCCATGTCGAGGGCTTCTTATGAAAATCCTTCTAGCCCAACTATGGCTTTGGTTTCTGGCTCTTCTGCCAACCCCTCTGGAGGATTTGCACTTTCTTCTCTCTTTTCTGTCACAGAGGACCAGCTGGAGTCTTTGGGGGATGACGAGTTGGCTTTGCTTGCCAACCGGTTCTTGCGGTTCCACAACAACCGCATGAACCATCGCCACGGAGGAGGACGCTCAGGATGCTTTGAGTGCGGCGACCCCGACCACTTCATCGCCAACTGTCCCAAGAAGAAGCACACATCTGGGAAGGGTGATCATGGGCACAAGTATGACTCCTCCGGCAAGCGCAGAGAAGTACGTCCCCGCAAAGCACAAGCGGAAGGGCGGCTTCAACAAGGAGTACATCAAGACGAAGTACTTGGAGAAGGCCCAGGCTGAGCAGCGTGCGTTCTTCGCCACGCTCAGAGACATCGACGACTTGGATGACGACTCCGCTTCTTCAAGCGACGACGAGTCCGAGAAGAAGAAGAGGATCGAGGACAAGCTCAACGGCCTCTGCTTCTTTGCCGATGACGAGGGCTTCTGCACCATGGCCCTCGGCAAGGAGGTCGACGGCGAGCTGGAGGAGATCCCTCGGAACGACGACGACGACGACAGCACCTCCCAGGTATCTCTGACCCACGATGAACTTTCTGCTGAGGTCGAGAAACTTACTGCCTGCTTGCTTACTGTTTTCTTAGTCAGACAAGCTGCTTAGGTGTGCTGCTAGAGAGCGCAAGGAGTTTAGGCAGAAGTGGGAGGACACGGTGAGGGAGCTTGAGTTTGCTAAGTCCACCGTGGTCGTTTCTGAGGAGGCTGAGTGTGAGATGTGCACCATGCACATGACTGACCTTCTCACCTTGAGAGGTAAGTATGCTGCATTGGTTGGAGAGGTGGATGAGCTCCGGGCTAGACCCAAGCTGTTGGGTGCATGCAAGACTTGTCCTGTCTTGCAATCCGAGTTGGCAGAGAAGAATGCCAAGATTGTGTCTCTTGAGAAGGCCAGCTCGGTAGCACTTGTGTGTCCAGGTGTGTTTGTGTGAGGGCTAGAGATGGAGATAGCCAACGTGAAGCATGACAAGATGCAAACCGAGGAGGAAAACACATACCTTCGGACCATCTTGTCATGGGTATCTTGTGGTGAGCCGCAGCTTGGGATGATGATCTCCCAATTCAAGCGTGCTGCAGGAGGTCCAGGTGTAGGCTTTGCTCAGGGTGTTGATGTTTCATCTTTTGGCAAGATTGGAGAGTCTAGTGGTCTTAACCCATGTGAGAAGCCCAACTCCACCACTACTCCCAAGCTTACAAAGATTCCAACCAAAGAGCCTCTCAAGCCCTATACCAAGGATGGTGTGTTCATTGAACCTCCGAGAGCACCCAAGAAGCAGACATGGCATCCCAAGCCTAACCACTTGAAAAACAAGTTAGACACCATGCCACCCATCCAGGAGGAGCTTATGCCACAGAAGGGCAAAGTGATCCAAACCCACAACCGTGAGTACCAACAACCCCCTATGAGAGCGGTGAGGTACCATTGTGAGCACTGTGGGAGGGATGGACACTTGAGTGAGTTTTGCTTTTGGCGCAAGAGAGAGGCACGCCGTGCCAGGGAGATAAACAATGCGGACATGGACCATCCTTTCCATGACGTACATGTGCCGAATGTTCAGAGGAGAGCTTCGAGGAGAGCTGCTAGGTCTAGAGGTGCAGTGCCTCAAGGTCCTAGGCGTCAGGGAGGTGTTGCCCGACGGGGTCCTGACTTTGCAGGATACGGACCCCGTGGCGGAGGCTTTGTTGAGCGTTTCTCTCCCCCGCATTTTGACTATCGCGATGGACGCTCTTTCCTTAGCGGACCATGTTTTCCTCAGCGTGGTGATCGCTTTCCCCGTAGGCGCGCTAGGAATGGTTTTTCTGTTAACCGTTCTTTTGAGCAGTCGGCCCAACACTGGTATTCCCCTTACTTCACTAACCCCAGTGTTGGACCGTATGCTCACCCTATGTCTTTTTATTGTTGTAGGTAAAACGATTTGAGAACGTTTGGTTGGTGGATTCTGGTTGCTCGAGGCACATGACCGGAAACGCCAAGTGGTTCTCCAGTCTTAGTCCGTCGCCGGAAAGGAGTTTATCACCTTGGGCGACAATAGCAAAGGTAAGGTCTTGTCTCGTGGATCGGTGCCAGTTAATGAGCACTTTGTGTTGCGCGATGTTGCTCTTGTTTCTAACTTGCATTTTAACCTTCTTTCTATTTCGCAACTCATTGATGATGACTATGAGATTCGTTTTAAACCGAATCTCAGTCGTATTTTGGATCCTCAGGGCAATCTTGTTTGTATGATTTCACCCTTTGGAAAGGTCTTTCGTGAGAATTTCTCGGAGTCTTTTGGCACTTCTCGTTGTCTTGTGGCTGGACCTTCCTCCTCTGATCTTTGGAAGTGGCATAGGAGACTTGGACATTTGAGCTTCGACTTCCTTGCAAGGCTTAGTTCACTTGGCCTAATCCGAGGATTGCCCAAGTTTCATATGGAGAAGGATCTTGTTTGCCATTCTTGTAGACATGGGAAGATGGTTGCCGCTCCCCCATCCAGTGACTCAGGTCATGACCAAGCGCCCTGGAGAGCTTTTGCACATGGACCTTGTTGGTCCAGCTCGGGTGAGCTCGGTTGGGGGAAGTGGTATGTGCTTGTTGTTGTTGATGACTTTTCGAGATATTCATGGGTCTTCTTTTAGCTGAGAAGACCGAGACTTTCTCCTTTGCTCGCAATCTGATTTTGTGTCTTCAGAACGAGTTCCCTTTGAACTCGATGCGAGCTATTAGGAGTGATAATGGTTCCGAATTCAAGAATTCGGATTTTGAGAAGTTTTGTAACTCTTTGGGTTTAGAGCATCAGTTTTCTTCCCCCTACACACCGCCCCAAAATGGTGTTGTAGAGAGGAAGAATCAGACCCTTGTAGAGATGGCCAGGATGCTCGATGAGCACAGGACTCCTAGGCGATATTGGGCCGAAGCTATGAGCACTGCATGCTACATTTCCAATCGCATTTTTCTCTCCGAGCTTTCTTGAAAAGACTTCTTATGAGTTGCGTTTTGGGAAACTGCCCAAGGTGAGTTATTTTAGAGTCTTTGGTTGCCATTGTTTTATACTAAAGAAAGGCAACCTAGACAAATTTGAGTCTCGCTCTTCTGACGGAGTATTTTTGGGTTATGGCACTCATACTCGTGCATATCGTGTACTTAACCTTGATACTAACCGAGTCATGGAGACATCAGATGTCACCTTCGACGAGACCATGGTTTGTCCTTCTTCTCGTTTTGAGCGTGCAGGTGATCATGAGGTTGGTGAGCCTCTTTTTTGATGATGAGGACGAGGGTGCTAAGGTATGGATGATCCAGCACCCCCTCCACCTGCTGTGCCGCAAGGAGCGGCTTCTACTACGACTCACGCCCCGACACTTCTCCTCTTGGGGGCCGTGGGATCCGCCACCTCCAGCGGTACCTTTGTGTACCCGGGGAGGCAACCAGCTGCTGTTGAGGGGGAGATCACGTCTACTCGGGTGGCGCCACGACACATTCAGCGCCAACACCCCCCTCAGCAGATGATCGGCAACATCAACGAACAACGTCACGTTACTCGGTCCAGGTCACAAATCTCTCACTTTGCTCATTCTGCATTTGTTGCTGATTTTGAACCCCGAGATGTTTGGACACGCTTTATCTGATCCGGATTGGGTCAATGCCATGCATGAGGAGTTAGAAAATTTTGAGAGAAATCGGGTTTGGGTTTTGGTTCCTCTTCCTCCTGAGTGTCACCCTATGGGACAAAATGGGTTTTCAAAAACAAACAAGGAGAGATGGCCATGTTGTGAAAACAAGGCCAGACTAGTAGCCCAGGGGTATAGTCAGAAGGAGGGGATAGACTATGAGGAGACTTTGCTCCATAGCTCGTTTGGAGGCATTAGGATTCTCTTGGCTTTTGCTGCATCCAAAGGTTTCAACTTTTTCAAATGGATGTCAAGAGTGCCTTTCTAAACGGCTACATAGAAGAGGAAGTGTATGTGAGACAACCCCCCGGATTTCAAAAATCCCAGTTTCCAAACCATGTTTTTAAACTTCACAAAGCTTATATGGTTTGAAACAAGCCCCTAGAGCCTGATATGATAGGTGAAAACCTTTTTGCTTGCTAAGGGTTTTAAAATGGGATGTGTGGAAAAACGCTTTTTCTTCTCAAGCAAGGCACGATACTCTCTCTTGGTCCAGATTTACGTGGATGATATCATTTTCGGTGGTTCTTCTCACGCTTTGGTTGCCAAGTTTGCAGACACTATGAGCAGGGAGTTTGAGATGAGCATGATGGGCGAGTTGACGTTTTTCCTCGGTTGCAAATCAAGCAATCCCGAAGGGGACGTTTGTGCACCAGTGCAAGTACATAAAGGACATCCTGAAGAAGTTCGACATGGGTGAGGCCAAGCCTCTTCCAACACCTATGTCGACCACGACGGCCCTGATGCGGATGTGGATGGAGAAGCTGTGGACCAGAAGGAGTACCGAGTATGATCGGGTCGCTGCTGTACCTGACGCGACACGCCCGGACATCCAGTTCGCGGTGTGTTTGTGCGCGCGATTTCAGTCGTCGCCGCGCACTTCTCACCGTCAGGCGGTCAAGCGCATAATGAGGTACTTATCCTTCACTCCAGAATTGGGGATTTGGTATTCTGCTTCCTCCACCCTCTCCCTTTGCGGTTATTTCGATGCCGATTTTGCTGGTTGCCGTATTGATCGCAAGTCCCTTCTGGGACTTGCCAGTTTATTGGTTCTTCTTCCTTGTATCGTGGTCTTCTCGCAAGCCGTCTAGTGTCGCCCAGTCTACCACGAAGGCTGAGTATGTTGCTGTGGCTAGCTGTTGTTCCAGTTACTTTGGATGATGGCCACTTTGCGTGATTTTGGTCTGAGCTTTTCTCGCGTGTTCCTTTGCTTTGTGACAGCACGAGTGCTATTAGCGTTGCTAAGAACCCGTGCTGCACTCGAAGACCAAACACATTGATGTGCGCTTTCATTTTCTTTCTTCTGCGAGACCACTATGAGAAGGGTGCTATCGACCTTCGCCATGTCGATACTCATCATCAGTTGGCTGATATTTTTACCAAGCCTTTGGACCAATCACTTTTTGCTAGGTTGAGAGGTGAGCTTGGTGTGTGTTTCCCCCCTTTTAGATGGGGGAAACATTTTGGCTCCTGTACCAAAAACTGCCTTTTTGTTTTTTCCATTGGATTCTTCTTGCATCTTTTCTGCATTTCATCTTGCATATTTACATTCAGAGCTTCATGTAATATAATCCTAGAATGTGACTATGCTCTGTGTAGTGTATGCTTCCGATGCTTTATGTTGATGCTTGTAGCTTATGCTCCTTCTGATCACTAATACATGTTATGAGCTGACTATTTTTAATGGTGAACTTGTTAATGAACCTTAAAACCTGAAAATGTTCACCATCGTGAGATGTGCAACTAGCATGTGTAGAATGTGTTGAAATCACTTGTGTTTCTCATATATGCTAGGTTGCTATGTCTCTAGTTCTGAGTCGATCACTTGCTTGGTCTATTCATATATTGCCGTAAATTTAAACCAAGTTAAGTGAATTAGAAAGATCGAGATGGGATTGTTTGTCAACACATCACAGTTTCGAGACTGTTTCTCATTGCACTTTGAGTTAAACTTGAGTTGTGTAGTGTATGACCGAAACTGTTGCTTTAAGCTTATGATTGCTTCTGCATAGGCTTCGCACAGTTGAAAAGTTAGGCAATGACAAGCTTTCAACCTCTCGCAATCACATGCTAAATTTTGAACTTGTGCTATTTCACCGCTGCAACTCCGATCTATTTTTGAAATCACAAGTTATGCTTCATTCTATAGCATGATGTTTGAACTTTGCTAGGGGTAGTTCACCTTGTATACATGATTAGCACTTGCTGTTTTCCTATCTATACATGTGTAGTGCTATTTTGATGGTGAATACCTTTTTGGCTAAAACTGCTCACTTTGCTCATATGTTTATTTTTCGAATATAGTGATCAGTTTGAGCCTTTGCTAGCAGTTTGTGGATATTGTTGAGTCATTGGAGTTATACTGTCTAGAGCATCCTTGCATTCTCTTGACTACATTCCTGAAGCTGCTAACTTGCATTTTGACTCATATGCATTTTGGATGGGGGAGAAATTGAATTGCTGGCACTTTTGATGGTGCATTCTCTAAGGGGGAGAGATTTTACACGATGGTGCATTTACTTGATGGTGCATTTTCAACTAAGGGGGAGAAATTTGACAAATCATGAGTGCCCTTCTATGTTCAACTAAGGGGGGAGAAAATTTTTCAAATCTTGAGCTTTCCGAGTTGAACCAAGGGGGAGTTTTCCCGGTTGTGCGCACTATTCGAGGGCGAGTTTTGCTTCTTGTTGACCGTAAGGTTTTAGTATTGAGCTTTCTTGCTAGTTGTGTTGAGCCTTTGTGCCTCTATCTTGAGGGACTAGCATTTTGCTTCGATTTATCAATCGGTATTTGCTAGCGGTGTTGAGCCTGTTCTACCTCTTCTTGAGGGCTAGTTTTGCTTTGCTTGGTCGCGTCGAGCCATTGCCCATGTCTTTGGGGACCAAGCTGTCTAGCTCTTTCCACTTGACCTTCTTCGGCTTTGCTATGCTTTTGGGTCATTTGGTTGAGTTCTCTCTTCTTCTTCCTTCCTTCTTCTATTTCATTATGATTTGTGTGTATAGTTGACAATGCACTCATCAAGGGGGAGATTGCGGATACATGGGTGTATGCCGAGTCTCGAGTGATGAGTGATTGTCAACGGGTTTGATCGCAGGTTCTTTGGCTTGTGTTGTGCAGGTGTCGAGCATGGAGATAGTGATCGAGGCAAGGTGAAGGTCAAGTAGAGACGTGTCGTGCCGACGGACCGGGAGCAGTGAAGGGCGAACGTGAGGCTTGGACTGAGGGACCGGTGGCCTGAGGATCAGCTGTGGTGGCTGACAGCCTCGGACAGCGACGAGCGGAGACTTGTGGGGCACGGTGTTGCTCGGGTCGACGACCTGGGGACACATGTCGGTGGACGGGGTGCACGGATGGTGCATCCCCTCTTCGGTTTCGGTTTGGTGGTTGAGCCACAGAAAAACCACCGAGTGGACGGTTTCCAGGTTTGGGCCTCAAAACCTGGGCGCTGCGGGTTTCTGAGTTTGGGCCACAAAACTCAGGCGATGGACGGCTGGTTTCCCGGTTTGGGCCTCAAAACCGGGGGTTGGTCGTGAAGGCTGGTTTCCCGGTTTGGGCCTCAAAACCGGGGGCGAGGTCCGTGAAAAGGACAAGCGAAGCGGTGGCGGCACGTGGCATCAATCGGTGAGGTTGCGTCGAGGCAACACTACTTGTTGTGCGGGCGTGGTCGTCGGATCACCACCTACCACGAGTTGGTCCAGAATAACCCTAGGGTTTAGCTGGTTCGCTATGTAATTAGAGAGGGGTAGAGTAGGAAATAGAATTAGGATAAGTAGACGGAGACACCCTCCTCCCATAGCATCTCAGTCATTTGCTCTTTGCTTCTAGGGTTTCCTGCTCTCCCAATCCCCTGCTGTAGCTAGCTGAGATCCGCAGAGAACCATACCTCTATGTACTGGAGATTTTGAGGAAGTGAGGTCGTAACCTCACTGTTGTAGCGTGTGGTAGCCACACGGTTGCAGATCGATGACTTGATTCGTGTTTTTGTTCGTGTTCTTCGCGTTCTTCATTTCTCCGTGATTTTCCCGTGACTCGATCTCCCTCTCTACTGCGTCTTTGCGAAATCCGTTTGAATCAACTTGTTCTTTATAGTGAGGAGATCATTTCCACCGAAGGAATTCATCTAACTCCTCATGAACAAGTAGATCGGGTTGATTTTGTTTTCGTGGCGCTTTTTTGTTCATACTCCTCCCCTTTTGATTTTCCGGTGTTTGAGTTGATTTGAGCGGATGATTTCTTGGGGATAGTCTCCTAACTACCTCGTGATCATCCTCTCCAAGTTTGGGAACGTGGGATTGAGTTTTGTTTCGAATTCGAGAGGATTCGTCAGAGGGGCGACTTAAATCGCCCTCTCTGTTCATCCGCGGACAGTCCGCCACTGGGGGCGCGGACAGTCCGCGTGTCGGGGATCAGCCGAGTCAGTGGCTGTGTTCTTCGGCCGATTTGACTTTTTGTGACCGGCGGACAGTCCGCAGTTGTGGGTCGCGGACAGTCCGGGATCTGTCCAGGGGACTTCCGCAACACTGCTGTTTTGCGTCTTCTACCGGCGGACAGTCCGCCAGTGAATCGCGGACAGTCCGACCTGGTGCGGCCAGTCCGGGACCCAAGGGCCGGACAGTTCGGGATTTGGCTGAAGCCTCTGGTTTAGTGCGTTTGCTCTCCCGACTTCTCCGCTTGGTTTCCGGACCTCTCGTTTGACCCTAGATTTGATCAAGGAACCTCTCTAAGTATCTTTGCTACTTGTTAGCATTGGTATTTGGGGATTTCTCGATGTAGTCTTCCATCTACGTTCGGGACATGGTTTTTGAGGGTCGAACTTGTGCCGGTGTCTTTGGCGTTTCGTTTGCTATCGCTTTGTGGTGCCTCGCTGTGATCCTAGGGATCATCCACCCTCTTCCAAGGGTCATGGGCATCGCGGTTTCGATTGAAGCTTTCGGGGGTTGATTTTGGGAACAAAAGGCCAAAGTTTCGAGAGAAATTTTTGAGCTCCCATTCACCCCCCCCTTTGGTCGTCTTGCTATTGCATTCTCGGTCCTTCACAAAGCCTAAGTCAAAGACTATCACAAGCTTAAGGCTATGGTTTCGGTCATACACTACACTACTCAAGTTCATCCCAAAGCGCAAAGGGAAGCAGTCTTGATACAATGAGGTGTGGTAGTGCAATCCCACCTCCATCTTTTCATTATCTCTTAGCTTGGGTTTCAGATTTTAACATTTTAGCACATCAGAGTATATACAATGGAAGCGATCAACTCCAAGCTAGAGAACTAGCAACCTAGTATAGAAAAGCAAGCTCAAGAATGACAAGTCCTACTCATACTAGTTGCCAAAACTAATGGTGAACTGTTTTAAGATTTTATAGTTGTTAAGCAAGTTCATCATTGCAAAGCCATACTAAGCTCGACAAGTTAAGTCATATGATCAGAAAGAGCTTAAACTGCATAAACTAAGTATCATACAAGCATGTGTAAACAGAGCATAGTATCAATCTAGACAGAATATCATTGAAGCTCAAAATGCAAGTATGATACATATGCAATGCAGAAAGCTTAAGAAAGAACCTAGACTATACAAGAAGCAAACATAAGATACAACAAAGTGATCCCACATCTAAAATGGGAAACACACACCAAGCTCACCTCTCAACCTAGCAAAGGTTGATTAGTCCAAAGGCTTGGTAAAGATATCGGCCAACTGATTATGAGTGTCAACATGCCTAAGGTCGATATCACCCTTCTCATAATGGTCTCGCAGAAAATGAAAGCGCACATCTATGTGTTTGGTCTTAGAATGAAGCACGGGGTTCTTAGCAACGCTAATCACACTCGTTCTATCACAAAGCAAAGGCACTCGAGAAAAACTCAGACCAAAATCACACAAAGTCGCAATCATCCAAAGCAACTAGGAATAGCAGCTAGTCGCAGCAACATATTCAGCCTCCGTGGTAGACCAAGCGACACTACGCTGCTTGCGAGAAGACCAAGAAACAAGAGACGAGCCCAAAAACTGACAAGTCCCAGAAGTGGACTTGCAATCAATACGGCAACCAGCAAAATCAGCATCCGAATAACCACAAAGCGAGATAGTGGAAGAAGCCAAATACCATAACCCGAACTCAGGTGTGAAATGAAGGTACCTCATAATGCGCTTGACCGCCTGAAAGTGTGCACAAAGACACACCGTGAACTGAATGTCTGGTCGTGTCACCGTCAGGTACAGTAGCGATTCAATCATACACCGGTACTCCTTCTAGTCCATAGCTTCTCCATCCTCATCCGCATCCAAGGCCGTCGTGGTTGACATGGGCGTTGAAAGAGGCTTGGCCACACCCACATCAAACTTCTTCACTATGTCCTTCGTGTACTTGCCCTGGTGCAGGAATGTCCCTTCTCGAGATTGCCTGATTTGCAACCCGAGAAAGAAAATCAACTCGCCCATCATGCTCATCTCAAATTCTCTGCTCATAGTATATACAAACTTGGCAACCAAAGCATGAGAAGAACCACCGAAAATGATATCATCCACGTAAATCTGAACTAAAAGAGAATCATTGCCATACTTGAGGAGAAAAAGAGTTTTATCAACACATCCCATTTTAAAACCCTTAGCTAGCAAAAAGGTTTTCAAACGCTCATACCAGGCTCTAGGGGCTTGTTTCAAACCATATAAAGCTTTGTGTAGTTTAAACACATGGTTTGAAAACTTGGGATTTTGAAAACTGGGGGGTTGATTCACATACACCTCTTCTTCAATGTAGTCGTTTAAGAAAGCAGTCTTGACATCCATTTGAAAAAGTGTAAAACCTTTGGATGCAGCAAATGCCAAGAGGATCCTAATTGCCTCCAAATGAGCTACAGGAGCAAACGTGTCCTCATAGTCTCTATCCCTTCCTTCTGACTATATCCGTGGGCTACAAGTCTGGCCTTGTTTCTCACAATGTGGTCATCCTCTCCTTGTTTGTTTTTGAAAACCCATTTTGTCCTAATATGATGACAGTCAGGAGGAAGTGGAACTAGAATCCAAACCCGATTTCTCTCAAAGTTTTCTAACTCCTCATGCATGGCATCGACCCAATCTGGATCAGACAAAGCATGTCCAACATCTAGGGGCTCAAAATCAGCAACAAAAGCAGAATGAGCAAAGTGAGAAATTTGTTGTGACCTGGACCGAGTGACAGGTTCGTTCATGTCGTCGATCATCTGTTGAGGAGGGTGCTGGCACTGCATGTGTCGTGGCGCCTCCCTAGCCGAAGTGACCTCCCCCTCAATAGTAGCTGGTGCCTCCTCAGGTACAACAGGCAAACCCTGAGGTAGTGGATCGACCGGCTCCCATGTAGTAGAAGAAGAAGGGTCGGGGCCATGAGTCATCGTAGTCAAAGCCGATCTCACCGGTACAGTAGGAGGAGGAAGTTCTGGATCATCAATCTGGTCAACACCATCTTCCTCATCATCAAAAAGAGGTTCGCCGACCTCGTGATCACCTGCATGCTCAAATCTAGAAGAAGGACAATGCATGGTCTCATCGAAAGTGATGTCAGAAGTCTCCGTGACTCGGTTAGTGTCAAGGTTAAGTACACGATATGCACGAGTATGATTACCATAACCCAAAAAGACACTGTCAGAAGAATGAGACTCAAACTTGTCCAAGTTGCATTTCTTAAGAATAAAACAGTGACAACCGAAAACTCTAAAATAACTCACTTTGGGCAATCTCCCAAATTGCAACACATAAAGGTTTTCTTCAAGAAAGAGCAGAGGAAAATGCGATTGGAAATATAGCATGCAGTGTTTATAGCTTTGGCCCAATACTTCCTAGGAGTCCTATGCTCGTCGAGCATCATCTGAGCCATCTCAAAAAGGGTCCAATTTTTCCTCTCAACCACACCATTTTGAGGTTTTGTGTGTAAGGGTGTTGACGTAAAAATTCGGTTTAGTCACGCCAACACACTCGAGCGCACGGTCCTCAGAGGGCGTACGGAGCAAGGTCCTGACCTCCTGAACCTTCAGCGGATGGCAGCGCCGAATCTTAGTGAGATCGACTTTGGGCGTGCCAGTCAATTTGACCTGCAATCGATAATGAGAAGAAACAGTTGTCAAATTGTGGAACCTGCCGACTTAGTTCTAGACAGTTCCAAATTGTACGGCTCTGATATAGCCACTTGTTGTTAGGATATTGACTACAAAGTCAACTCCCAAGAAATTGCATAAAAGTATTGAAAAAATATATAAGGCAAAACGGCTGTGATATATGTAAAGAAGTATTTGGAGGAGATAAGTAGCCGATAAGCCTAAGTATATTAGCAGAATAAAGTTCTATGTGTACGTCTAAACGACATGAAACCAACGTATCGACTAATGGCATGAGCAGTTCTATTTGTTAATAGTGGGGTGTCTCCATACAGCCATAATAACAAATAGATCGATAAAATAGCTTAAACATCATAGTGGGGTGTCTCCATACAGTCATAATGATGATTAAGCTAGATCACGTCTTATGCAAAGAGTAGATCCATTAATTCCAAGCCACTTAAAAGAACACATTATGAAGAAAACATAACTAGATCGGCTATTTTCGCCGATGCAGGGTCCATGAGGCACGAACAAGATCTACCCGTAAAAACCATGATTTAATCTAAAATCAAACAGACCTAATCTATCATATGTATCAGTGGGGTTCGAGAATACAGCCATAATAAACATGCTAAACCAGATTTGTCCGTTCTTAGATCAAACCACTATTTTATCGAATATCTCGAACGCACAACATGTAACAACCAAGATTGACAAAATAGACGATGAGAAGCTTAGATCAGCTATTCTCTCTGATGTCAGCATATAAGATCTTTAGGTAGCCGATCTAAACAACTTTTAAGCTTCAACTGCTTTGTCAATCTTGATTGGGCAAGATATTATTTAAAACATAAAGAAACAAATTAAAACATAAAACACCATTGATAACTTAATGAATCTATTAGCTTGCCAAACCAATAGAGCCGATAACTAGTCAAGATCGACAAAAGTAAGAGATTGATCAGAGTCAAGACAGCCTTACAAGAGACGAACTTAGACCGATAACTAGCCATGTCATAGCTTAACAAGAGTTTGGTCGATGCCAAATACAACCTTATTGCATAATGACACGAGTCATTGGTGAAACTTAGAAGCAAACCGGAGGTCGGTCGAAGCCGATGCAGTCCTGCCTGATTGAAGGTCTCGCCGAGATCTACATTACTCCTACTCCTAGGTTTTGGCCGGTGGCCGATGTGTTGATTGATTGGATTCTTCTTTCAAAATTTGGGTTTCTAACTATTTATAAACCGGTTGACTCCTGTTCTAACATGACTTACATAATAGGCAAAAATAAAAACGACCCGGACTTGAACTCCTCGGCTGAGTTTGACACGTCTTCGAAGCCCATCATGCTGGTTCACACGAATTATCCTGGTCATGCTTGGACCCATATAAGCTTCTTTATTTTCTGGTCGATCCCTTCCTTAATAAACCAGCCATTTGTGCTCACAAAATAATAATTTTTTGGTCCAAAATCTGGTGTAAACACATGCCCCCCAAATTTGGGATGAAATTTATTTTATTCCAAAATTTTGAGTCCTTTTCTTTCTTTCCTCTCGGTATCTCAAACGGTCTGAACAGTATCTTGACGATCAATGCGAGACGGCTGCCCTTCTCTTGAAAATCGTGTTATGATTTAACATCCCACTCGAGTACTCTGCACACAACGCACGAAGCGACATCTTTTCTCCTTCTGAGATTAAACCTCTCCTTCGTCTCCATCTTCCGTCACACTCAGAACGCGTCCTCTGCTCTGTTTTGCCTTCAATCAAAAACCCTTTTTCTCACCAGAGGCCTCTCCTTCCAAAAGCCTCTCTCTTTTTCCTCTCCAATGGCAGACAACAACCGTGGCAAGCGTCCTGCAGAGGAGGAAGTGGACTATCGCTACCGCCCCCAGCGTCGCATTAGGCACATTTTCTTTTATGTCTAATTGGTTCCGATCTTCATCAAAGAGTCTAATCTGATCTTTTTATTATTTTCATCCAGGATTGACGAAGGTCCATCCAATTTCACCGCTGCTCTGGCGCCCCCTTCTGGAATGGAGTCAGTTTTTGAAAACCCCTCCTCCAGTAGCTCCGAGTCGATGTACGCTTGTCATTACCGTCAGATGACGAAAATGTGGAACATTCACTCAGAGGCTACCATCAGGAACGGCCTCCTCGAAGACCACATCGCCCAACTCCAAAAGGCACTGGAGGAGGCAGAGGTGAGGGCCTCCCGGGCGGTTCAACAATGCGTTGAGTCCGATGCGCGCGTCGCCGGTATTCCTCCTTTTCCTCTGAAGAATTTTCATCTAATTGAATTTCCTTTGCTCAACTTTGATATGTCTCGTTTACTCCGCAGACCTGACCGTGCGCCTGGAGGCCCTTCAGGAGGCGGGGAACGAGGCGGCAGACTCTGTGAACGCCGCCGGCGACAGCGTCGCAGAGAGAGTGACCAACATCCCCGCAAGGGTACATGAGGTCGCCCTCCATGGTGTCCGTCATTGCGCCGCATGGCCCTCGGGGCTGCCCAGCCTACACCGGCCAAGACCCTGGCTGGCCTTGAGGTTACCTACCCCAGAAATAAGCCACGCCATGGAAGTGCACTTCTATGGTGTTGAAGAGTAGCCGGGAGAATGTAGCCGAGTCTACCCCCTCTGTAATCATAGTAGATAAGGTCTTCGAAGAGTTCATTAGGGTCACGCTTTGTTATAAGAAACCTCTTCATGAATATAATGAAATTTCTGCTCCTTTATGATCTCCTTGCGATAAGGCCCATCGAGGTCTCTTAATTTCAACAATTCTTGAATTCATATTTTTGGGCTGAAGCGATGCCTCGCTTGCATCGGCTATTTTTGTTCTGAAGGCGATACATTAGTATCGGCTATCAATTGGGTACCAACGACGATACACATATATTGGTTATTGGCCAGATTATAACAGATCCCCCCCAGATACTAGGGTAATATTTCTTAAAATATTTCCCATTGATTGCTCTGAAGTACTCGATACCCTCTAGAGTCTCATAGAAATAAGCATTGCCAGGAGCAGATCCGGTAATCCGATAGGGTCCTTCCCAATTTGGTGACCACTTACCGTATTTGCAATCCTTAGTTCCAATACGTAAAATGACTTTCCAAACCAAGTCCCCTTCACTATATTTTTCTCCCTGACCTTTTGATCATAATACTTAGCCACTCTCAACTTTTGAGCTCTATGTTTTCCAGAGCCTTTAGCCGATGAAAGTTTAAATCATCAAGGTTGTCCATCATGAGATGCTTATATTCATCGCTTTCAAATTATTCTATAGTGATACTCTTCAGGATCCTATATTGATTACCCAAGGCAATACAGCCTCGTGACCGTAGACCAACTCATATGGTGAACACTTAGTTGCACCATGACATGCCATTCTATAGAACCACAAGGTTTCACTGAGTATTGAATGCCACTTTTTTGGATGCTCCTTAACCTTTTTCTTAATGATTTTGATCAAAATCTGGTTAGAAGCTTCAGCCTGCCCATTGGCTTGGGCATAATACGGAGATGAGTTAATCAACTTGAAACCTGTGCTAGCAGCAAATCCTCAAATTCTTTTGATGTAAACATCTTTCCTTGATCTGTGGTAATAGTTTGAGGAACACCTAATTGATAAATGTGCTCTTGATGACTCAATTACGATAGCTGATAGCCTTTCAAAGATAGCTGAAGCCTCTTTCAAAGGAAGCTTCAACCCATTTAGTAAATAGTCAGTTGCTACCAACACAAACTTGTGGCCTTTGCTAGATGCCGGAAATATTTGGCCAATCAGATCTATTCCCCATCCTCTAAATGGCCATGGCTTTGTGATTGGATTCATAGCTGATGCTGGAGACTTCTGAACATTACCGAATCTTTGGCACTCTTGACATCCTTTATAATATTTAAAACAATCTTCTAAAATGGTCGGCCAAAATATTCTGCTCTTCTGATCATCCACTTCATTTTATGAGCAGACTAATGTGCACCACAAATTCCTTCGTGGATTTCTCCCATTAGAACTTTGGCCTCTTCTTCATTGACACATTTAAGAAGTACACCACCATCGATTGTTTTATGATAAAGTTGATCATCAAGAAGGACAAACTTCGTAGCCTTATATCTCAATTTTCGGGATAATTGTCGCGATGGGTTTCTCAAGTATTCAATAATCTCAATCCTCCAACCATCACTATCAGCAATCTCATCATTTAGTATTTCAACGATTTGCCGATACTCAGAAGCACTTTGAGCTAACCGATTAGCTTCTTGATTCTGACATCTAGAATATGCTTTATGGCAACAGAAGAGAAAGAATCAAGCAACTCAAGGCACTTCTCATAATGTTTCCTCAGAATGTCATCTTTGCACTTATACAGGCCTAGCAATGATTAATCACTAATTGAGAATCTCCAAAAATCTCAACAGTCTCGGCCCCTACCTCACACAAAAGCTGAAGTCCTTTGAAAAGTGCTTCATACTCAGCTTGGTTGTTAGTGGAGGTTGGATCAATTGAAAAAGCAAATTCAAAACTTCCTCCCTGTGGAGAAACAAGAACAATACCAATGCCCCCACCATGCTTGCAATTGGAACCATCAAAGAACATAGCCCACGGGGTAAAATCTAAAGTCTTAATCTTTTGTTCATGATGATGAGTAACAAAATCGGCTATTACCTGACCTTTAACCGCTTTAAGCCGATTTAACTTCAAATCAAATTCTGATAATGCAAGAATCCATTTGTCAATCCTCCCATTTAGAATAGGCATGGATAACATATGTTTAATTATGTCAAACTTTGACACCACCGTGCATTCGAAAGACATAGGTAATGCCGAAGCTTGGTGCATGAGAAGTATAAACATAAGCATACCTTTTTAACAGGAGAATATCTTGTTTCTGGATCAAGTAACCTTCTTCTGAGATAGAACACCACTCTTTCCTTCCCTTCGAATTCTTGCATTAAGGCCGACCCAATTGTATGATTATCGGCCGATACATACAACTTGAAAGGTTTGTTCTTTTGAGGAGGAATCAAAACTGGTGCAGACTTCATATACTCTTTGATTTCATCAAATTCCTTCTGTTGCTCATCTCCCCATTTAAATTCTTGATCATCCTTTAATTTCAACAAAACTGAGCACGGTAAAATTCTGGCTGATAGATTCGAAACAAATCTTCTGATGAAATTGATTTTACCGATCAAAGATTGCAGTTGAGTCTTTGTGGTTGGTGCACAGCTTTGTCAATTGCATCATAACTCTTTTGACCAACTTCAATCCCTTTTTCATGTACCATAAACCCCAAAAACTGACCAGCTGATACTCCAAATGCACACTTGTGGGGATTCATCCTTAACCCATGTTTCCTTGCACACTCAAGAGTATCTCTAAGATCCTTAAGATGCCTTTGATAATCCTTGGACATCACAACTACGTCATCAATGTAAATCTCCACAATCCTGCCGATCAACTCGTGAAAGATATAATTCATAGCCCTTTGATAAGTTGCACCGACATTTTTAAGCCTGAAAGTCATGACCACCCATTCATATAAGCCTATAGCACCTGGACATCTGAATGCAGTTTTATGTATATCTTCCTCTGCCACAAAAATTTGGTTATACCCAGCATTGCCATCCATAAAACTAATCACTTTATGTCATGCTGCCTCATCGACTAACATATCTGCCACTGGCATTGGGTAGCCATCCATTGGAGTAGCTTTATTAAAATCCCTGATATCAATGCAAACTCTCATTTTTCCATTTTTCTTATACACAGGGACTACACTAGATATCCACTCAATATATCTACATTGCCGAATGAAGTTAGCCTCGTAAAGCCGAGTGATTTCCGCTTTCACATCAGCCATAATTTCTGCTCTAATCCTCCTCGGAGCTTGTTTTACACGCCGACTCCCATGTTTGATAGGTAATCGATGCTCAACCAACGATTGATCAAGACCAGACATTTCAGAATAAACCCAAGCAAAACATTCTCTATATTCTTTTAACAATGTAATAAGTTATTGTCTAAACTTGGGATCCAATTTGGCAATGATATATGTCAACCTTGGCTTATCACCGTTTCCAATATCAACTGCTTCCAGTTCATTAGCCGATGTGCAACCCTTACCCATCTTACTCTCATCTTCAATGATCGTATAATCCATTAAATATATTTTTTCAAGCCGACTGCTTGGATCGGCTGTTGACTATCGTCAATTGTCTTGAGAAAGTCTTCTTCAATAATCTTCCCAGAAAAACACTCCATGTTATCAAAGTTCCAAATATCAGGGTCTGAATAAGCAATACTAACAGTGGAATCGGCTGGTACCACTTCCACAGTGTCGCCGATCCACTGAATCACATTCTGATGCATGGTAGATGGAACACAACAATTGGCGTGGATCCAATCCCTTCCAAGAAGCACACTGTAGGATCCTTTTGCATCGACCACAAAGAAGGTAGTCAACATACTCTTGCTGCCAATCGTCAAATCGACACATACAAGACCTTTAGTAGCCGATATGTTACCAGCAAAGTCGGTCATCCTCATATCGGTCGGAGTCAAGTCTTCTATAGTCTTGCCAAGTTTCCTAAAGGTGGCATATGGCATCAAATTAACAGCTGCCCCTCCATCAACTAACATCCTATTCAGAGGTATTCCATCAACAAATCCTTTTAAATACAGAGCTTTCAAATGGGAATGTCTCTCGGGTTTTTGAAACATGGCCTCTTCTGCTCGATAGATCCAATGAGCAATCGCTTCTTCACCAACAGATTCTTCTTCATCTCATGAGGATCTAAACTCAGCAGGTAACATGAACAAAGCAGCGATATTAGCCGATGATTCACCTTTATCGGCTATCTGCTTTACTTGCCAGACTTTGGGTTTTTTCTTCTGGATTTCATCATTTCTTAGTCTTTGAACCCGTCGCTTCTGGCTTTTGGTCAAGCCACCAGGACACCATTGTCCCTCTCGCCAAGGATGATCACGATCGGCTAATCTTACTCCAAGCCGATTATGAACATTTTCATTTTTTATGCGCCGATCTGTCTTTTCAAATCTCAATCTTTCATGTACAGATCAGCGGTTGTCTCTCGACTACCTATATTCCCAATACTGATCACTGCATTATGGGCAATTACGAAGAGTAGGAAGCTTCAGTCCTTCATTCCAACATTGGCTGAAGAAAGGACAGTCCCAATGATTCTTTTCTTCATCTTTGATACATATTTCTTCTTCACGAGACCTCCTATATTCTTCCTCTTCGAGCCACTCTTGATATTCTTGCATATCCCTTTCCCTTTGCATTTGGCTCCTTTCTTTTTGACGTTGTCATTTGTTCAATAAGATTCTAACAGTCGGACGTCTTCTTGCTTCACTAGCCTTTGAAGTTTCAGGTTGATCACGTTGATCAGTATTTTTCTGTCCTTTCATCTCCTGGTACTCCTTGGCTGTTAGCTGTTTCTTTGGATCAACCGTCCTGGCTGCCTTGGCTTTGTCAGAAGTCAACACTTTGACCTCACTTTGAGGTGCAGGAGCCACCATGTTTTGTGGAAAAGGATGACCATTGATGCTCATGCCTTTGGCCTTTTTCTAGGCCAATCCTTCCTTTAAAGATAGCCCTCTAGATCATATCTTTGAAAACTCGGCAATCGTTAGTAGTATGGGTACCAGAATTATGAAATTTGAAGTACCTTTTATTTTTAAGCTCCTCAGCCGATGGGATACTGTGATTCCCAGTCAACTTGATTTGACCCTTCTCTAGCAAGTAGTCAAATATTTTATCGGCCTTGTCGATGTCAAAGCTATAATTTACATCTTTCTCGGCACTCTTAGCCTTTGCCCAAGGTATGTACTCGTTGTTCTTCCAAGCCCAGTCTACAACAGCTACTTCATCCTCACTTTCATCACTTGAATCATTGCTTTCATCTTGCAGGAAGAAATGGCTCTCTGCATTGTAGGCTTTCTTGGGTTTAAAGACTTGATTGTACCGATTCTGAGCATCAATATTTACCACCTTTTTAGTTAAATCGGCCATATTGTTCCAACCAAAGCCGATTTTTTTCTCTGATGGCAGGTACCAGCACTCGAATTGCAATGCTAACCACCTCTGGATCCGACAATGATAAGGAATAGCATTGATTCTTCATCTCTCTGAATCTCTGATGGTATTGACATTCAGTCTCATTATTTCCTTGCCTTGTGTCGATTAAGTCTACCAGTCCCTTTTCCAATACTCTAGAGTCAAAGTATTTATGAAACTTGTCTTCCAAATCTTCCCAGCTTTGAATGGAATTGGGTGGCAGAGAGAAAACCATGAAAAAAAAAGCCGAACTAGATAGAGATAAAGGGAACATTCTGAATTTAAGTGTTGGTTCATCACCAATCTCCCCAAGCTGGACTAGAAACTGGGTATATGCTCCATGGTTGTTACTGACCCAGTTCCTGTGAATTTGGTAAAATCAGGGATTCTATATCTTGGAGGAAGAACAACCTGATCAAACCACTCTGGATATGGCTTTTTGTAGCCAGTCTTGTAGATTTTGGCATTAAGCCAAATTGCTTTTGAACCAAATCAGTTACCCGACTCATCAGTTGATCAATTTGATTCACCGGCCCCTGATGGCTGATGTTCTGCCCGCCGAAGGCATTGCCATGATATCCTGGGTTCTCCTGAGCATCCAAGGTATAATAATCCGAAACATAATGATATCCTTGAGGAATATCACCAGGTGCTACATTCCCTTGATATGGTGGTGCATTGAAATATCTAGTAATGCGCCTTGCATGAGGAGCTATTTTTGTAGCCGATGAGTACATGTTATTACTCATATTCGGCTGTTGCATCGGCTGCGGTGTCACACCTCCAGGGCTGACAATCATTTGGTTTCCACTGCCATTAGGGCCATTGATTTGAGGTCCAGTAGAGTTTCCAGCTCCTTGATTGTTTCTCAGGGTATATACTGGACCCCTTCTATCATCGCCTAAGTTGAAGGCCTCCTTAATGGCATTTGTGAGACTGTTGAGAAAAACTTCATTGTGGTTCATCAGAGTAGTAGACATGGCTTTGCTGATCACTTCTCGCATAGGATTGTGTTGTATCTGGATCATTGGATCCTCATGCCCTTCCAGAATCACCCTTGGACAATGAGTCTTCTGAATAACCTTTTTGTCTCTGGTCTTGCTGAAGCTCAGCAAACACATACCTCGATATTGCTCAACAGTCTGTTCTATTGGGCGTTGGACCTCATCTAGGAGATCCTCCATCGTTATGTTTAGCACTTCATCATTACCGATTGTCATGATCAGACGATTGTGTCCCACCGGGCGTGCCAAAAGAATGTGTCACGTAAAAATTCAGTTCAGTCATGCCAACACACTCGAGTGCACGGTCCTCAGAGGGCGTATGGAGCAAGGTCATGACCTCCTAAACGTTCAGCAGATGGCGGTGCTGAATCTTAGTGAGATCGACTTTGGGCGTGCCAGTCAATTTGACCTGCAATCGACAAGGAGAAGAAACAGTTGTCAAATTGTGGAACCTGCCGGCTTAGTTCCAGACAGTTCCAAATTGTACGGCTCTGATATAGCCACTTGTTGTTAGGATATTGACTACAAAGCCAACTCCCAAGAAATTGCATAAAAGTATTGAAAAAATATATAAGGCAAAACGAGGCTGTGATATATGTAAAGAAGTATTCGGAGCAGATAAATAGCCGATAAGCCTAAGTATATTAGCAGAATAAAGATCTATGTGTACGTCTAAGCGACATGAACCCAACGTATCGACTAATTGCATGAGCAGTTCTATTTGTTAACAGTGGGATGTCTCCATACAGCCATAATAACAAATAGATTGATAAAATAGCTCAAACATCAACAGTGGGGCATCTCCATACAGCCATAATGATGACTAAGCTAGATCACGTCTTATGCAAAGAGTAGATCTGTTAATTCCAAGCCACTTAAAAGAACACATTATGAAGAAAGCATAACAAGATCGGCTATTTTAGCCGATGCAGGGTCCATGAGGCACAAACAAGATCTACCCGTAAAAACCATGATTTATCTAAAATCAGACAGACCTGATTTATCATATGTATCAGTGGGTTTCCAGAATACAGCCATAATAAACATGCTAAACGAGATTTGTCCGTTCTTAGATCAAACCATGATTTTATCAAATATCTCGAACGCACAGCATGTAACAACCAAGATTGATAAAATAGTCGATGAGAAGCTTAGATCGGATATTCTCTCTGATGTCAGCATATAAGATCTTTAGGTAGCCGATCTAAACAACTTTTAAGCTTTAGCTGCTTTGTCAATCTTGATTGGGCAAGATGTTGTTTAAAACATAAAGAAACAAATTAAAACATAAAACAACATCGATAACTTAATGAATCTATTAGCTTGCCAAACCAATAGAGCTGATAACTAGTCAAGATCGACTAAAGTAAGAGATTGATCAGAGTCAAGACAGCCTTACAAGAGACGAACTTAGACCGATAACTAGCCATGTCATAGCTTAACAAGAGTTTGGTCGATGCCAAATACAACCTTATTGCATGATGACACAAGCCATTGGTGAAACTTACAAGCAAACCGGAGGTCGGTCGAAGCCGATGTAGCCCTGCCTGATTGAAGGTCTCACCGAGATCTACGTTACTCCTACTCCTAGGGTTTTGGCTGGTGGCCGATGTGTTGATTGATTGGACTCTTCTTTCAAAATTCGGCTTTCTAACTATTTATAACCCGGTTCACTCTTGTTCTAACATGACTAGGTTACATAATAGGCAAAAATAAAAATGACCCGGACTTGAACTCCTCGGCCGAGTTTGACACGTCTTCGAAGCCCATGATGCTGGTTCAGACGAATTATCCTAGTCATGCTTGGACCCATATAAGCTTCTTTATTTTCTGGCCGATCCCTTCCTTAATAAACCATCCGTTTGTGCTCACAAAATAATATATTTTTTCAAAAAAAATAATAATTTTTTGGTCCAAAATCTTGTTGGGTTATGGGGATGCTACACTAGCCGAATGCTACCGCTGTGGTAGCCGAAAAAAAATGGTTCTGCTACATTAGCCGAACGCTTCTGCTGAGTTAGCCGAACGCAAAAATTTTTTGACCCCATAAACCAGGAACTACTACTAGTTATAGATCACGGGATTACCACTACACGCGCAGGTGCAGCGGAAGACGTCTCGGTTTAGACGTGCGCGTCGCAGCGATGCCGTGTAGATGTTCACGTCCGTCCTTCACGTCTCCACGTGCGGTTCATCCTTGTGCTCCAGATGCAGCACCTCCGAGGTATCCTACACGTACAGGGAGGAAGCGTCACACCTCCAGACTGCTAGGTCTGCGAGGAGCAACAGGCGCGGGCGTGGGGTGGGCAACGGCTATCAATAATTGACGTGGTTATAACCCTGGTCACCCCACCCCTCTTTATATAGGCGTCCCTAATGAGCCCACCGACCTGGAGGCCCATTAGAAAACCCTAATCCCGGTCTGACTCGAGTCCTACTTGAATCAGGCTTCCAGCCCCTTAAGCGTGCGACCCTATGGGTTCACGCACACATAGACACGGCCCGAGTACTCCTACTCGCCCGATAGTTGACAGCGAAGGCCTCTAGCAAGACGTGTCAACTCCTATGTATACGCAAAGATCATATCTGATGAACCACCACGATCACATATACGTAATTCCCTTGCCTTACAATATTTGGTTCAACTCATAGTTAACATTTAACCTAAGCACGGCCATGCATTTTTGATCCAATCATATGAGTGATCTAGTGATATCTCTCTCGCATGGAGAGGGCAAATCCCATCTTGATCGTCTATGTCTCACAGCATGTTCCTGACAAACCCGAAGACTATCTTTATGACTACCCTGTTACGAAGTAGCGTTTGATAGTCCCTAAGTAAGTCGATTCACATCTTGAGAACATACCACAATCTCAGGTCGAAGGACATAACGTACATGATGTGTAAAGAGATAATAAGAACATCTCACGTTGGGTCAGTCCAGCCCCATGTCATACATGTGCCCACATTATTAGTTTGACATCTCCATGTCTATGACTTGTGAAACATAGTCATCAACTAATACATGTGCTGATCTAATATTCATGTGTGTCCTCACATGAACTCCGATCAGGGACAACTATCGAATAACCATACAAGTAAAAGAGTCTCACAGACAATTCACATAATTGCCAATCAATACAAGTTGTCTTTAATGGATATTCAATGAACATATAATAAATCATGGATACAATAGAAATATCATCTCTATGATTACCTCTAGGGCATATTTCCAACAGTCTCCCACTTGCACTAGAGTAATCTTTTAGATATCTAATACCCATAGACCTCACATGCGCTCATGCTTAGGCTGTGGAAGAGCCTTTGTCAAAGGATCTGCTATATTCAAA